>JAUCEE010000021.1:1200000-2400000 GCA_033558005.1 Phytophthora taxon juncus
AAGACCAGGAGTCCTGTACCATTACAAAATCTTAATTTGTGCGTAGTTTCATTCGTCAGCATCTTCTTCAATTTGTTGGTGATGTAAGAAGGCGAATCTTTTCCAACACCGAATTGGAGCTGACAACGAGGATGGCCGCAGCTACGAAGAAGTCCAACACCGAATTGGAGCTGACAACGAGAATGGCCGCAGCTACGAAGAAGTAAGAACTCAGGCGAATGGCAAATGAGCTGGTATCGCAAGCAGGTGCTGCTGAAGGCGAGAAGGGTTACTTGAGGTCTTGAGCGGAAATTGAGAACGAAAGTAAGCTACGAAAAAGTGTCGAGAGATGCAGCAAGGTAGGCGAAGACTAGGATTTAATTGGTGATGTGCTTCATGATCCCATTTAAAAGTGGCTCAAAAATCAAACGTGGACTACAGACTGATTGTATAATGCAAGTACAGCAAGTATTGGTGATATTATGTAGATGATATTGCTCGTATACCTCAAAATTGGTACCAGGTGATGTAACTCCACCAAAAAGAGCATTTGGTAGATCACACTTCGGATGGGATGCTTAATAGATGTACAGTAGAGCAAGATCCTCAGCGTTCACGGTCACACAAGCGTTCACAATCACGCAGTTCTGTACCATAATCATCCGCTGCAGCAGAGGTAAACCGCCATGAATCACCAGTGGCGATGTGGCTCAGTGATACTATCCACGATAGGCAAATGCTCGTCAAGCTGAAGCAATTATATGGGAGTGTCACGCGTGATCGGACTGATAAAACTACAGAAGACTGTTGTGACGCTGGGAGTGCGCCAAATTTTCTCGGCGCCCTTTCCCAAGCTCTTTCCGGGTTTCCCCTACTTTGATTGGCAGAGTTTGAGTGTGTCCAGTTGGGACGGGTGTTTGCGACATGGATGGCGCCTGTGAGTGCTGCGATCTTTGGAACCTTGCGTGGAGTAGAAGTGGGCATCACAGGACCGGAAGCGCCTCCTCCGATTAAAAAGGAGTGCGCTCAGTCTGGACCACCGACTCCCGACGGCGAGTTAACGTCGACTGAAGGTGCAAAATGCCCCGGGAACGTAACTTGGGAGGCATCTCGCCCCTAACTATATTCGCGCGCAGTACAATGTGTCCAAACAAGCTCCAGGCAGCCGTGAACCAAAGCCTACAAGACACTGTACCCCATGGACAACCGACGAACAAGCAGAAAACGATGTATGACGATCAAGACGCTAAAGTTGCTCTGAACGATCAAGATTATGTCCAAACGGGAACGATGCTCCATACAGACAACAAGGGATCGAGTCAGTTCCGACTCAGATTATCAAGATTCCGAACCCAGACTATTCAAAGTTCAAGATAGTAACGACCGACCAAGCCGACCGACCAAGATTTGCCGTGCACAGAGGGGCGCCCAAGGTACCACTTATACCCACAATGGTGTGGATGTGTGTACGCACGACAAGTCGACGTCGACAAGACGCAACTATACTCAAGTCAAGATAAAACCGAAGCACGCCCCTCACAGACCAGCAACAGCATTGAAGTAAGAAGATAGCAAAGATAACATTACAACAGAGTTCGTTTTACTGGATAGCGCACAAGCGGCCGCCTCGCCTTCGTTGCTGGACGGACACACGGTGGCTCGGCAAGCCTTAACCGGAAGAAAAACCTGCCGGCGGCCCAATGACCGCGAGCGACTTTCGGACGCGTCGGGACGCGAAGACCGCCGCGTGGACTCTCGAAAGTTCAAGTTCTAATTAGGCGGGGACCAAGGCGACGCGCGCCAAGACTGATCCGTTCTATTTCATATTCTGCTTGGTGGTTTCGACAGTACGAGGCCTCATTTCATATTCTTTGCGGTTATAGGTGGTTTGGTTAGTGGTCACCCCCTAGGACTTGAATTATTGACTACTGTGTGGTAGGAAGTGTGCCTGTTTAGGTGTGTGTGTTCTGTTCGGTGGTGGTTCACCCCGTTCGGAAATCTTTTTCTCCGTTTGGACGACAAGTCTCTATCCGGGGGTGGTGCGCATATTTCGATTGAGAGAGGACGTTCGGAGTTGACCAGTACTCCGGACGAGGCTCAAGTAGACTGGTGTTGTGACCCACCGCCCAAGGGTCCAAAAGAATAAGTGGCGGCTGTGTGTTTTGTGTATAGCTCTGTATTGTTAGTTATCTGAGAAGGCTTTGCTACTGGTCTAATCTCAGGTCGTACGTGCGTGGTTCAGGAAGGTCTGTACGCGCTAAGTATCTTTTGTATTTGATTAGTGTGATAACAACTCGCTAGGTGAGAACGCCGTTCCGCCGAAGGTAAAATGACACCCAAAAGGATTCCACAAGGTCACACGCCAACTTCGGACGGGGAGCTTGCTTCCTGGACGAAGACTGACCCCACACTAGACTTCTCCGCAAGGAGTCGTTTGGACCCGTGGCAAACGCGACTGTACACCCTGGGCGATAAAGGCGTTCACCCACCTCGCGACTGCTGGTGCGCGTGCCCAGATTCGGAAGTCCAAGGGGTTTCACCGAGTTGGGTTTCATACTAGTTAGGTCCTAAGGGTGCTGAGTGCTAACTAACCTCCTAACCCAAAGTTATGGCTAGGAGTGAGAGCGCGCGCGAAGGAGGACGCGAAGGTGCGGGACGCGGTATGGCGACTCGTGCGTCGTGTCGAGTGCAAGGGCTGAAGCCGGAGGAGCACAAGTCTCTCGACGAAGTCATGATAAACGCTCGGATGGCTAACGCTGCGAAGCGAAAGGCAGCCCAGGAAGAGAAGGAGTCGTCGGTTCAAGACGAGTTGGCAGCCTAGTCTGCCGGTCCAGACGCGCACCAAGTGCTTTCGGACGGTAACTCAAGTTTCGGCTCAGACGAGGACTATGACGACGACTCCGACCCGTCCGGCTCGGACGAGGACTATGACGACGACTCCAACTCGTCCGGCTCGGAAACTAGTTCGAACGAGAAGGGGAAGTCCGGTCAGGCCGAACCCGCTCAGGCGTCTGTGGGAGGCGCCGACAAGGTTGAGCCCCCGGTTGAGGTTCGAGTTTTGGACACTCCTCAGCCGGAACAAGAAGTGGAGACTCTGGACGAACCAGCCACGATCAAGGAGGAAGGTCCGCTGACCACGGTTCAAGAGGACGCTGAGCTTGAGGACGGGAACACGTCTTCGCAAGCGTCGCCAAGACCGTCGATACCACCACCATCTTCTGAAGTTGTGCCGCAGTCAAGCGCTGACGTCCCCACTTGGAACGATGTCTCGGTCCAGAGACAACAAGTCGAGACGAAAACTTCGTCGTCCGACGGGCAGATGACTGAAGCGCAGGTGAAGGTTTACGTGGTCGACCAAGTACGACGCTGGGAACGAGACGAGTCTGAAGAAGTTCTCCCCCCACACGTGAAGTGTACCTGGCCGGTCGCCCACCTGGATCACGCGCCGTACGTCGCTGCCGCAGTCGCGACTTCCAGGTACTTGGAACGACGGATGTCGTTGGCGAGTCAAGCGGACGCGTGGATCGCTGAGTTCATGTTGAAGCGTTCTCTCGTTCGGCATGGCCCGAGATGTGACGGCCATCTTGATTCCGCCCATACTGTTTTCTCCGCGTGAATGCGTGGCGTTTCTCCAGACTCTGCTCTTCGAAGCTGGCTTCGAGTTCGTTAATCTCGTACCAGGCTGGTTCCGAACGCGAGTGGCGAAGCCACTCGCGTTTCGGATCTGGTTCGCTCAGTAGTAGGAGACATGCTGCAAGTGCTTGCGGTGGAGTTGATCGAGTAGAAGGAGTTGGTCGCACAAGCTCAAACGGCAAAATGTCGTGCAACGAAGTCACCGGGAACAACGCTCAAGTCTGGAGTACCAAGAAAGTGATCAGAACGGAGATTTATTGGTCACGGATTATGAAGGTAACCTACTGGGACGCGACTTCGCGCATCAGCTCAGGATAGCTGGGCTTCGAACGACGAGGAGCCCGCGAGGGTCTTCGAAGAACGAGCCAGAGTCCACCGGATACAGCGTGTCGCTCCCATCGCACCGCCTTCGTCCATCCCGTCGCCGAACTCTCTCCAGTCGCTTCACTCCTCGGCGAACCGACTTGCGGGACTCTCGAGCGGAGGTACGCCCTCCATCCAGGACGTGTCGCTGCGGACCGGGTCTGACTCGGCCCCAAGCATGTTTGACACTTTCGGAGGGTCGGACCAGTCCCTACCGAGCGCCACGACCGGGTCGTTGACGTCGCGTGACAGCTCGTCCGCTTTATCGATGTGGTCGTCCAGCCGAGGAGGTCACCTGCCGTTCGCTGGAGTCGTGCTGTCCGCGCGAGATCAAGGTGGTGCTGCTTCGGCTGGACCGGTGGGGATGTACGTCACCCACACGGCTCTCCCTTCTGCGCCGGCGGAAGTTGACCAGGACGATGTCGTTATGTCGGAGTCCGCATCGACTTATGCCCGGAAGCGAAGGTCGAAGGCCGCGTCAGGAGCACGTACGCGCCGGTCGGAAACCACGCTGAGTTCTTCGTCGGAGGAGCCAAGCGCGAGCGACGACGAAGGGCGGCGACACCGACGCTCGAGGAGCCGACGAGGATCCAAGCGGTCTTCACAGTCTCGGAAGCGGTCTTCATCCAGGCGGTCCAGGCGCTTAAGCCGATCCGTACGCTCGAAGGTGTCGGCAGCATCTGCCACGTCCGGAGCCACGCAAGTGGCTCTGAACACGATGAACCAAGTGCAGGATGCCGTGTCCCGAATGGAGCGCACGCAAGGCTCGACACTGAAGAAGATTGGTCTGGACTTGAAGGCCGAGCTCGCCAGGATGGTGCACGACCAACTGGGAGACGTGCGGCCGAAGCAGGAGCCGACGCGGAGCCACCTTGGCCCCGCGCTGGAGACGCCGGCCGCCGAAGCCCTCGAATCCGCGCGCGTCGAAGCTGCCCGCCTGGAACGCGAACGGGTTGAAGCCAAGCTTGGGCAGCACCATGCGCAGGAGCAGGCCCACCTGGCCCAGGAGACTCAGCGGAACGCCGCATGATGGAGTCTGTGCAGCGCGAATTGAACGAGCTGCGCGCCGACCGTGACCGCGAACGTGAAACCGCCAAGAACCTGCAGACGTTCCTGACCCGTCAGTTGCGCGACCTTCGCACGACAGCGACCAACACTCAGAGAGCCGTTGCAACATCCGGGCCTGATACCGCAACCCAAACCCAGACGGACGTTGGTCGAGCAACTTTGCACCCAGTATCCAGTTCAAGTGCGAGAAGCGCAAACGTGGGACATGCCGGGAACGGGGACATGAGTTTGCTGGCAGCCCAACTACAAGCCACACTCCAAAGTGTGAACACGGCAAAGGCATCGGCTCGACCTGCGAGGCGATCGACAAGGGACGCTCAAGCTTCAGTTGCCAAGACTGAGACCGCGCCTGCGGAAGAAGATTCGCCGCACGCACCATCAATGACATTGAAGCGGGACGTGTCCGAGCGGGCAAATAAGGCTAACACCGAGTCGAAGCGATCGGTGCCCAAGAAGAAATTCTCGAAGAAGGCGTCGCGGCGCAGAGATGACCCGCCGGATTCCGACCCCAGCTCCGACTCAAGCAGTGATGACTCAAGTTCGGAGGACTCGGACAGTAGTTCGTTCGAAGATGTCACTCCGAACGTGACCACGACGACCACGAGCCAAGGCGGAACGACGGTGTTCACCTTCAACCTGTACGTCACGCGAGCTCGCTAGAAGATTTCAACGAGAAGGCTTCGTTGGTCGTGCGTGTGCGCTGGCTAGAGAGGTTCCAGAGTCTTGCTGTTCATGGTTGCTGGACGGACAAGGTCAATGGTTGCTGGACGGACAAGGTCAAGCTGTACCAGTTCAAGCTGAAGCTGTCATCCTCCGTCAGGAATTGGCGATCAAGCCTCCAGACGAGCGTTCGCCGGAACTGGAAGAAGTTCATCAAGGCCTTCCTCGAGAACTACTGCAAGGCAAGGACGTCAGATTCCGAACGACGTTATACGGTGGTCTAGAAGAAATCGGAGACTCCGCGCGAGTTTTACTACCGCTTGAACAAGGTTGCTGACAAGGCTGGAATCGATTTTCGCACGGAGAGCACGCTGCGTGAACGTCATCTCAAGTTGCTCATGAAGAAGCTGGCCGACACTCAACTCCGGTCCACCCTCCAAGGGAAGAGGCTTCGCAGCCTCAAGGACCTCGCGTATGTGCTCAAGCAGCACGAAGAGAAATCTGGCAAGATGACGATTACGACACGCCTCCATCGCGGAAGCGCGATCCTCGTGCAAACAACCAGCCTCAGGGACGGTTCAGACAAAGACGTTCCGATCGGGCTTATGTTACTCAAAGCGACGATGACTCTGAAGGAGAAGACACTCGTCAAGTCCGCTTCCAGGATGAAGTCAAAGAAGTGACCGCGAAGGAAGCCACGTCCGTGTCGACTACGGCTCTGAGCGAAGCTGGCTCTGTGGAAGCACAACAATCATCGCTGAAGCAGAACATCTCGGATGAAGTGTACAAGGTCATGGACAACATCATGAATAATTCAGGATGGAAGCCGTCCACTAGAGACACTCGCCCGAAATTCCCGCTCGGAAATCAGAGCCGAAGCCGATACTGTGACAACTGTGGTGAAGGGAGCCATTCGACAGAGAGCTGCTGGGCAGACTTGGTTTGTGATCGTTGTAATCGACGTGGACTCCCGCGAAGTTCTGTAAGGTTCGCCCCTGCGGTCTGTGCGACAAAGTTCACGAAGGTAAATGCGATGTTTGGAGAGCACTTCAATCGATCAAGACTCTAGCCCGACAAGGTGGTCTAAATGACCTACCATCTTCCGTTCGCAATCAATTGCTAGACGAAGATGATGATTCTGGGAACAGCCGTTAGACATGTAAGCCCGCTGAACGGGGGTTCAGAACGCGCCAGGCTCAAGAAGACCCTAGAATTATGTGCCTTAGTTTTTGTCGGCCCCGAGCTGAGACGTCAAGACCAAGATAACGACCAATGCATGACTGTGATTCGAGATGATGATGTAAGTTTCCGTCCGAGCCTCCGTTGCCAGATATATCAGTTATGGAGCCTCCCGACTGGGACGGCCCCGTTGAGTTCCGTTTGAGTCCAGGAGAACGTTACGGGTGGTGGGAAGATCACGAGTCAGACGATGGTCGTAAGGTTGCGACAGTTCATGGTGCAGTTAATAATCGCCGAACGGAAATCCTGCTGGATACCGTAGCTTCGTTGAGTATGATAAGTTTGGACCTTGCGCGTAGGCTCAAGCTCAGGCTCAACTTCTGTAAACAGCTCCGTGTGGCTGGACTGGGTGGTGTCCCGACGATAATTTCTGCACGCACTGAGGTGAAGATCACGCTTGGATCGAGAGTTGTTTATATCTTGGAACTGTGGGTTGAAACATCGGTGCAGGATTGGACGTGCTCTTGGGTATGAACTTTATGTATTCGGCCGGAGTGAGATTGTGCGCCCGAGAAGGAATGGTGCAATTGCCTGATGAAGAGACTTTTCTTATGTCTGGAAGAGGGTTATCGCAGAGACGCCAAGGTTTGGATCTGCCAGTGACAGCTCATGAAAGCTTGTATCTCCGCTCAGGTGAGCATGCAATTATTCGCATTCAGTACGGACAGAGTAACCCGCAACGCGAAGTGGTTTGGGCTGGTCGAGGCGATCGATGGGTGACACAAATCATCTATGCTGTCAAGTCCTGGCCTGTGGCCGTCAAAGTTGTGAACATCTCGCCTCGGAAGTGTGGATTGATACTCGAACGCCGGTTGCTCGAATTGTGGAGTTTGGATTCTTCCCAGGTCTGGACGGTTTGTCCGCCCGGGACTACGACGGTATCAAGAATGGCAAGTGCTCATTTATTAGAGTACGAACTCGACTCAGGCAAGGTTGCGTGCAGAGCGTCAAGCTCAAGCTCTTCGAGATGCTGAGCCACCATGTGTTCAGACTCCAAACTATGAGTGGCTAACTAAACTGATGACACGACCCTCGCCTAGAAGAGCAGAAGCCCGTTTGGTGCAACTCCAAGCAAAACCAAGGGCGTTGATGACTGCAGTTTCGGAGGCGCGAGATGCGGATGTAACGGAAACGGAGTTGTCCGCACCCAATGCCGAGTTAAAAGTGCTTCCGCCTGAAAAATGCTCTGTGGGGCAGGTGCAGAATGCTGCCTCAGTGGTTGACATCGAAAATGTCAAGACCACCGAACGTGCGGGTCAAGATGTCAAAGACTACCAGCAAATGTCGGAGTCGTCTGAGATTAAAGATATGCCATCCGGAGATGTTGATTCAGATGGAGACGAATTCTTTGACTCGATTAGCGTTGCTGATGGTGAGCCGAGAGTGTTTGGAATGATGAAAGCCCGGATGGAGATCTCTCTGACTTGCCAGCCAGTGCTATGTCTAGCACGTCCGTAAGGAAGTTGGAACTGGAGTACGAGCGATGCATGCGAATTACAGCAGAGGAACTTGGCCTAGAACCCGCTGTGTACACTTACGAAAAGGAGTGAGTTGATGTCTCAGCTACGAGATGAGTTAGCCATGCTTCCAGAACGACAAGATCTCAGTCCACACTGTGACATTGAGAAAGCCGATGTGGGCGTTCCGGGTGTCTCGACTCCGGACGGAGAGCGACGACTACGCTCGATTCTAAAGTATCATAGGTCTATTTTGTTTTTCTGGGAGATGGAAATGCCGCACCCGCACGCTCGTGGAGTGATTTGTGACCTCGATGTTGGCGACGCTAGACCTGCTGCCCAACATCCACGCTCAATCGCTCCACACCTAGCGATTAAGGTGTACGAGCTACTTAAGAAGCTCTTGGAACAGGACTGATTGTACATTTTGAATCGCCATGGGCATCGCCTAGTGTCATCGTTCTCAAGAAGAATGGAGTCGACATCCGAAAGTGTATTGATTACCGAGTTGTGAACGGTTTCATCCAGCTTTCGAACTATCCACTCCCGTTGATTGATGACTTGCTGATTGGTTTCGAAGACGCGATGTGGTTTATGACTCGACATGGCCAGTGGTTTCTGGGCGGTGACAATGTCTGAACGAGCTAAGCTGATCTCTGCGTTTGTATGTCCATTTGGACACTTCCAGTGGATTAGGATGGATTGAATAACACGCCTTTAATCACCAGGCAGTAATTAATAACTGCTTATGGGGCTTCGTCAGACTGGCACCAGAAGAAGAGTCGCAAGTAGACCAGGATGTCTTAGCTTATCTCGGTTTGGACCCCAAGGCTCGCAGTGACTCCGATAGAATGCCTCCAGACAGAAGGTGGCACCTCTAACGGAACAAATGATTGAATTAGATGATAATGGACTTATTGAGACTGATAACACAGATTTGACACAGATAGCATCATTACTGTGCAGTTGTATGACGTGATTCATCATTATCGAGATGATATCACATTTGGTAAAGTTGATTTTATGCCGTACGACGCAAAAACAGGAGCCTACGTTTCAAACGAAACATCCCGACGCCGTCTCAAATGGGTCCTGTTCTGGGACGTAGTTCGTATATCGACGACATTGCGCACGGAGCAGTGACTTGGGATCAGCTATGTGACGATTTGAACGCTCTCCTGTTTCGACTTCGGTACTGGAATATATTCGCGTACGGCACGCGAATGCCTCGTGCCTCGAGATAGGTACCCAGCCGAGTTGACGACGAAGTGCAATCACAACAGCTCGATCAGCAAGAGTAGCTTGAGTGAACCACAATGTGAAAAAAAAACTAATAATACCCGGTTTGCATTCAGCAAGGCGCGCTCGACTGTGCCGGAAAAAAAATTAAACAAACCCCGCAAGCCCAGCAGCTCCTTAAAACCTGCTGTTTCAAGATGAATACATCTTTTCGGCTCAATAACAAATGTTGAAAAATGGCAAAAAACATCCCTTGTACTATCCTTTTTGGAAAACAATTTTCTGTATAACACTCATCTATGAAACTTCGTTCACCCAAAAAGTTCACACTAACCCACCAGGCTTGTTGCCATCGCTACCTCAGGTACGAGTGCCTACAGCAACAACAACTACCTCCCCGCGAGGGTCGGCAGTGTTGAATCAACCTGAAAGCTCAGGAACGATCCCTTACACCGGGTCTTGACTCTCTGTGTACCGAGGCCTCGTAGGCTTACCTCAGTACCCGCACCACTAGCCACGAGCAAAGGCTAGGATGCTTGTTTGCGCTTTCGCGCTTAACCCCGTGGTCCCTCAGAGAGGAGGGTACCGGCTTTCGCAAGCCTACACAGGGGTGCCAAGGGGAACCCAAGGTGGTAAGTATCGTGAGGCGTCTGACGCTCACTCCCACACACATTTAATACACAGAGCACTCCGCTCTGCCCTTCGCCGCTCGGCCACACTCCTTCTCTTGGCCTCGCCTAGGATGAGCTCTCGGTCAAGTAACTTTGGGCTCACCAGCGGGGCATCCCGGGGCAACCGAGCGTATCCAGGCTCTACAGTGGCTAGCTAGGCTTACCGTAGACGGACTTAACCCTGCGTGGTTGGGGGGAATGCACACTGATATTTCTGGTCCTGAGACCTGTCGTCCTACGTCTCAATACAAACTCCTAGTGCTTCAGAGGTCTCGTTCGCCTATCCGAGGCTTCTCGCTAAGTACGAGCGAGGGGTCGATCTTCCCTACTAGGTACGAATGAACATACAAGGTAAATTGGCCAATAGAGGCCTCGGTCGGGGTTCTATTATGGCTGACCGATGGTGTCACTACACTAAAACGGGGTAAATGTGAGTCTGACCGCTCAGCCTATCAGCAACTTGACTACCTTTCAACCGAGGGTTCAAGTCTGTTGCCGTGGGCATTTCCGCCAAAGGACTATCTCACAGCAGCCTTCAGCGCCCACGGAAAAACGCCTCTCGTGGGCTTAACAAGAAGGCAAAACTCGGATTACTATGTTTTTACGGTCTCCGAGTTTCTCCTTCCCTTTGCGCATTTGAACTAGGTACGGATTTTGTTTACCAGCCGGACAATGCTAGTATTCATGTGTCTAAACGAACGATGGAGTTTTTTTGTGAGCAAGACATCATAGTGCTCGATTGGCCATCCAAGTCTCCGGATCTCAATCCGATTGAGAACTTGTGGTCAATTCTAAGCAGAAAAGTGTATGCAAATGGCAGACAGTTTGACAGTGTACACGATCTCAAGGCAGCTCTGTTTGATGCGTGGGAAGACATCCCCCCACGCTCTGCTTTTGTCTCTAGTAGAGTCGATGCCACGCAGGTGCGTCGAAGTCCTAGCAAAGAACGGTAATAAAACGCACTATTGATGTTACCGTCATTCTTTTGACTTGAAATTTGTATACTCTGTCTGGGTGATCTAACCTGTCGCGGCACTACCTGTGGAAAACTGTATGTGAGCTTCCCCTCGCTCTACAAAATCGCAAGCGTTAGCACAAACCTCGGCCAACTATAGCTAAAAGAAGCTGCGTGTCGAGATATCGATAGCTAACTCGTAAAATTGGGTGAAATGCGGACTAAAATACGGGTGGGTGATCCATCCTGTCGCGGAGTGTAGGTTGTCTCATTGTTTTTCAGGTTGAACATAATGCTCCTGCGTGTGGCGGCCATACTCTGTTCCTGCTAAGCGTGCTCGAAAGACGGCGCCATATCTTGGTGCAGACACTAAAATAAATAGTGCGCGGCGCTCGCGACCTTCGGCTCGGCCCGTGTCGCCGCCTTCCTCCCGCGTCTGTGACGGCCCCCGCTCGCCCCCGCGCTGTGCATCTGACGCGCCGTCGCCCGCTCTCCGCGCGCGCGCAATCGCCGGCGCCGCAGCGGCCGAAATGGCCGAGAAAAGCGCGAAAAACGCGCCCTCCGCGATGCTCGCGGACCGGCGCGAGGAGCGCGAGCGTCAGGCCGGCGCCAGTGACTCCGACGACGCCCACGAAGAGCGGAAACGCACAGCTGAAGAGCAGCCAAGTGGCGGCGCTGAACACGCAAATTTGAGCGAGTTATCGCCGTCCAAAGCCGCGCACGAGCTGGTCAGGAAGACGATGCTGGCTTGCTTCGTGGGGGACAAGCGATGCCCTCCGAGTGAGAGGGAGCAGCTGATCCGAGACGTGCAGACGCTCACCAGGACTTTCGCCAGGAGACTGCTGCTGCCTCCGGAGCAGAGCAGCAAGGACGAGGACGCGCAGTCGCAATATGTGCTGCCGCGGGGGCGGGTGTTGCCCCCGTCGGCCTATTTCTCCTTTCGGGATAATGGTCGGATGCATCTGCCCATTGTAGACTGGAGCGCCTTTCGAGGCTACTCAGTTGCTGTGTGGATCAATGTGGACTTTTGTCTGGCGCAGGCCAAGAAGGAGAGCGCTGCAGTTGAAGGCGTCCAGCAGCAGGATCTGTACGCCAAGTTCAATCTTTTCAGGTTTACGAACGGGTTGAACACGCTCGGTGTCGAGGCGTCCTTGGAGCACACAGAGGGCTCGAATGGAGGCGGACATGGAGTGTTGCTAAACGTTAGTTGCTGCGCCCCGGGGACGGCTGCGGACGCGAAGAAGTCGGCGTCCATTGCTGCGTCGTCGTCATATTCGCCGGAATGGAGGAGGATTCAGCAGAAAATTAATCTCGTGCCTGGAGAGTGGCATTTGCTCGTTATATCGCACTCGCTGCACTACGTGAAAAAGAGCAAGGTGACGTGCCACGTCGATAACAAACTTCAATTCAAAGAGGAGCTGGTATATCCGTCGGGACTTGTCACGGCGTCAAAATGCACCGTTGGAGGCGGGCGTAACGCCAAAGCAAAAATTGCTAGTGTGGCAATGTATCAGGAAGAGCTTTCACGGGGCACGATCGAACTGATGTATGCGTTAGGGCCGATGGTGTCTTCGTTTAATCGATGGTCTGCGGCGTTGCCTGCTCAGTCGAGCAGATTGGTAGCCGGTATCCACGAGCGTACGCTGGGGCCATCGCCGTTAGGTGTTCCCGAAAACGACTCGTTTGCAGCCTTCTCCAAACTGCAGGTCGTGTTTGCATTTAATGCGCAGAACACGATTAACGAAGACTATGCCGACCTTGGAGTGGAGTGGTTATGTGAGGGCACAACGCCCACCACAAATGGAAAGTGGTTGGCTCTAGAGAACACGGTGGGCGCGTCTGCTGAGATCCAGCAGCGAAATGCCAGACTTGGTAAGAGCACGCAGAAAATGATATTTCCAGAGTATCACGCGGCGTGGTATCGGTCCGTTGGCGTATCTTCTTTGCCGGTATTACTGAACTACATTCTTACAGCATACGACAAGATCACGAAGAAGCAAACGACTGCGCCGACTTCCGAATCGGTTGAAAATACGTCTCACCAAGAAGAACGACCACTTTCTGCAATCATGGAAAGTGTGGTAGTCGACTTTTTATGGATCCTGAAGGGTATGCTGCTCAGTAATGTGGCAAACCAGCAAGAGGTGCTTCAAAACTATGTGTTTCACATGTTCTCTGATGTCATGGTGCAGCACAGAGATTGTCTTGCGGTAATTTGGACACCAGGAAGCCTTGTGGTATGTGTTGAAATGGTAAAGAGCTTGTTTGCGATGCTGCCGTCACCAAGAAAGAGCGTCGAGTTTGGTGACAACCATCCTTTTCACGTGTCTATATGGGCGTCCAACCCGCTATTCGCTTCAGGAGTACGAGCTATTCTGATGGATTATAGGCTGTGGACTCAAGCAGATTTCAAGACGCAATCGATATACAATCACCAAATGTACGGGCTTGCGTGCGAGTATCCGAGAGCATTTAACAATATGCAAGCTGTTCCGAAGGTGCTTGAGATTCTAGGTAATTTCTACTCGGTTTCACAGAGTTCCCACACTTCTAGCGAGAGTGAATCAAGCCAGAACTCACAGCACCTGACAGAGCCCGACGACAAGGATCATCACTGGAAGCAGCAAAGTATTCAAAGCTTGGTCGAAGTCATTGAGGTGTGTCTGACAAACCAAAGCACGCAGGTACACGAAGTGCTGGAACAGGAAGTTATGGAGACGACCTTCGCTCGAGCCAGCACCCCTGCAGGAGCTGGAGGGGGCACTACCGCAAGTGGTTCGGGCCCATCGCCGTCCCCTTCTACTCCCTCATCAGCCTCGGCATCCCCGTCGATGGTTGTTCCCGGTCGCAAGGGTGGTGTGTTTAGCATTAACCTGGAGAGCATTGTTTGGAGTGACCAGGCAGCACCGGGTGGGGCGTCGCCCGGAGCGTCAGATGCCAACGCTACGAATGAAAAGAGTGCTGCCGCCAAGAAAAGTGTGCTACACTCTGTTCAAGTTCGGTTTTCGCTCGTCCGCGATATTCGCGCCGTGATTCGCTTCTTAATGACCAGCAAGGATGCGGCGGTGTGTACATCGCTATTGCTTCTTCTGCGACGACTAGCGGTGTCCTTTTTGGATATGCGCTTTGCTCTGGTAAGCTCCAGCATTATGGATTGTCTGCTGTATCTCATGCATGATCGACGAAGTGACGCGGAAAGCGATGGAACGAAAACGGAGGATAAAGAGGAATCGCACGTCTCCATCCACGTTCGTATGGCATGTGTCCCACTGTTCATCTATCTGCTAGACTGGATGGAATCTATCGAAGGTCGTACAGTTTGGTGTGGTCTGGAAGAGCACCTTCGGCTAGTCCTGAATGGGCAGGGAAGCTTTTCAGTTGGATTCCTAGAACTCATGATGGAGTTTTACTTCGATCCAGAGTGGCTGTTAGGTGTTCAGCACAGCATTATTATGAACGATCCTTCCAAAAAGGACTCGTTATTGTTTCCAATTGCGCCGGTAGCTTCAAACAAGGTGGTAGTATCTCAGGATAATGGGCTCGAGGATGGTATTGCCGTCACCCCATCTGCACTCACCGCTACTGGGGAGATGAACACTGGCATCGGTGGGTTGATCGAGTGGATTAAAATGGCCAACCAGTTTGTAGGCAAGCGCTTACAGCTAACATGGGAAAAGCGAGCTGCTGTTGTCAGACTAACTGCTCTCCGAAGCCTATCTAACGTTGGCACCGATGTTTCTATCAAAGGTGGTGCTGAAGCAAGCTCGGCATTTGTGGCGGATATGTTTGATGAAGGTGTTAGTGGAATACTAAGTTTGCCTCTAAAGGGCATTTTACCGTTCTTGCCCATTCTGCTGGGCAAAAGTACACCGCACTTTCGTGAAAAGGTTCTCATGGACATTAATGTGAAGCTCAAGACTGACGAAGCCCTTCAACAACAATTACTTTTGATGAAAAAAGGCTGGGCAGATGCACTGCTGGAGTTATCCTTAACCTGTTCTGTTGGTGTGGAACTAGCTAGTACAGCTAATAACGGCGAAAATGGTAGTAACGATGCCAACGATGATAATTGCGGGCGAGCATACAGCTTTGATGCCAGCAAGACTGGGGAGGATTTAGTACTTGACACAATTGTGTCATTGCTATGCATGGCGATGAGCAACTCCCATGGATGGAGGTCCTTCACGCATTTGCTGCTAGCTCTCAAGGGGATCCAAGCAAAATATGAGCCATCGTCTGGAACTACGAGCTCGCCTGCCTTTTCATCTTTGCCCCCTTTGGCGCAGGTGGCCCCGCACGTCAACCATTCTGAGTTATTCCGTGAACCATTGAACTGGATTTGTCGTGTGGTTGGCATTGTGTTGCAGCGTATGGCGAGAAGTCGAACGATTTTGTCTCGGACTCTTGCAGAAAATGTGCAGCGATTGCTTTTCTTGGTTTATGAAACGCTACTTGTTCTTCCGCTAAGACCTACGTCAGCAGGAGAAGATTCGACATCAGATAAGTATTCATGGTCTGATGCACAGCTTTTTCTCCTTAATGCAGTGCTAGATATCTGCGCTCGGTTAGTCGAAAGCACACACAAGATGCATCGAGTGGGTCTCTTCCCTGGTCTTCAAATACTGCAGTTTGCGTTGCCATACGTCTCCGGAAAAACTATGATGGAGCGTATGGTGGAGGTGCTGGTGCAGAGTTTTCAACAAGAGTTGACAGCAGGTTCTGCTTTACGCGTATACGAGTCTGTCCCAACACGCGATGTGTTTCTTCGTGCGCTGGTTGACCTTCGTCGTGCATTAGTGGTACACAAGAAAGAGGAGTTGTTGATGCTGTTGCGAGGGTTGACCCTTCGGATATGCACATCTGGTTCATTTGACGAAGAACTGGGCCTTGCAGGCTTGTCAGTGCATGACCTCGGCGAACTTACTGAGCAACAAGCAGTAGAAGTAGTGCTAGATGCGTTGGCATTATCTATCAACGACACAGAACTACACGAACGAGAAGAGGTGGAAGATATGGTCCCGTACTTCCCGATAGCCAAAGAACTACAACGGCCACAGCCAGATTTTACTGAAACTGCAGAGAAAGTCACCGACTTGTCGACTGGCAAGAAATATGCTAATGTGGATTATGCAGACGATAGTGAGCGAGTACTTTGGGCAGCACTTGAGGTTGAAGAAAATCGGATGCTGGCGACTTTGAGAGATGTAACCAGTCGCGAGAAACAGCGTGCAATGACTGCACTCGTCGTCCAGCGCGATCAAAAGCAACAATGGACTCGAAAGTTATGGCTTAAACACGAGTTTACGTTCCGTTCGCAAAATCAGTATGATTCACTGCGACGTGCAGCACCAGAGACATTGGCAGAGTTACAGAAGACACTGATGTGGCGTCTCGGGCTCTATGAAACACCCTTTCCAGCTCGAATGCGGCGTACAGTTGACGTTGACTTACAGCTAAGCTCAGAGAAAATGGTCGAGCTAGGAGCTGGGGGGTCCCCGGATGAGCAAACAGAGGTAAACAGAAAGCCCGTAGTAAGACAGCACAGACAGTCATCAGCACTGGCCTTACCCTTGGAAATGCTTCACAGCTTCGAGGGTGATACCGAGGGCAGTGAAATTAGCTCGTCCGATACAGGAACCAGTGGAAATCTACTGGAGCGGGTTGGTCGGGTGGTTGCGCAGCAGCGTGGAGGCGAGATTCGAGATATTACGTCTGATGATGCGCTTCCAACATCTGAGCTAGTGGATACTTATGTGCCAAGTACAGACAACGGTGATAAAGGTGCCGACGATACAGAAGCCCGATCCCTTGTTGACGAAGAGCCTTTAGACGAGTATAAGACCGATCCTGCAGCAGCTACAACGGGGGTAGATGACGGTAAATCGAGTTCATCTACGCCAATCGACCCTACGACGAAGGGTTCAGCTCTACTAGGACAAGGAGAGAAAGGTCTGGACCCGGGGGCTGGAATTGCCATAGCTCCAAATGATCAAGTGTACGCAAGTGTTACGTGCCGACGTGTTGTTCCAGAGGGCATTGTGCTTGGACGCCTGTCACTTTGTGGAAAACATATCGCCTTTGAACCTCAACAGGAGCTCCCTGAGAATGCTCAAACTCCCGGTGAAGGAATTGGAACGACTGACTTTGATGATAGTACACTTCGTGTACCTTCAACTTCTAGTGTGGATGAAGCTGCGCCAGGATTACATCGATGCTGGCGGTGGAGATACACACATCTTGTTGGTGTCTACCTCCGGCGTTACCGATTACGTGACTCGGCTATCGAAATATTCCTACGAAATGGTAGCACACACTTTTTGGATTTCCCTCTGACGACGAAACAACGACGAAACGAGTTCGTAAGAGTATTGTACTCATTCCTACCTCGGAGTACTCCTAAACAGTGGCCTGGTCGCGTTATCCCTCATTTAGCGTCCACGACCAAGGCGTGGCAAAGTCGTCAAATCAGTAACTTCGATTACCTTATGGCGCTGAATACGTTTGCTGGACGCAGCTTTAATGACTTGACCCAGTACCCTGTGTTTCCCTGGGTGCTTTCAAACTATGAAGACTCCACGCTAGACCTGAGTGATCCTCACAACTTCCGTGACCTGTCAAAACCAGTTGGTGCACTTAATGCAGCGCGCCTGGAGGAGTACTGGGAGCGCTACCACTCATTTGATGATCCAGTGATCCCCAAATTTCTCTATGGCTCCCACTACTCAACATGCGCAGGAGTTGTGCTATTCTTTCTCTTCCGACTGGAACCTTTTGCAAGTTTGCATCAGAAAATGCAGGGCGGTACCTTCGATCTCCCTGACCGCCTCTTCTTTTCGATTCAGGAGACGTGGCGAATGTGCAACTCGCAGATGTCCGAAGTGAAGGAACTTACACCGGAATTCTTTGCCAGCGATGGTACCTTTTTGCGTAACAGGAACGGCTACGCTCTTGGTAAACGTCACGACCAGAAAGCAGTGGGTGATGTACACCTACCAAAGTGGGCGAGCACACCTGAAGAGTTTATACGTATCCACCGTGCAGCACTAGAGAGCGAACATGTTTCGCGCCACCTCCACTCGTGGATAGATTTAATTTTTGGCTACAAGCAGCGAGGACGAGCGTCTCTCCAAGCAAACAACGTGTTCTATTACCTGACGTATTATGGTGTCGTGGATCTAGATAAGGTTGAGGATCCCTTTTTGAGAGAGTCCATGGAGCTGCAAATCGCGCATTTTGGCCAGTGCCCCATGCAGCTTTTTGCCACTCCACATCCCAAGCGTCACGCTGCATTCGCTCGCAGTGCTGTGGGGAAAACAGTTTCTCCCCCAACGGCGCCTAATGCGAAGCCTGTCTCGGGAAGAGCAAGTCCGCCGTTAAGTGGGGGCTTTCCTGGGAAGGACAGTGGCTCAAGTGGGCCATCCAGCAATATTCCTCGCCCACTTTCATTGGCCTTCCAAGATTTCTCACCAATCGCTCAGGAGAAACGCCGAAACTGGAGCCCCATTGCTACTGTGAAGCCCATTGCCCACAGCGGAATCAGACTGTTGAAGATTTTGCCTGACCGTGTTGTCAGTGTCAACGAGCTAGGGGTGATTGAAGTTTACTATTGGAAACTGATACCAAAACCAGCTCCGCCGCTACCATCTTCACCGCACGTAGGGTCTGCATCTGCATCGCCAAAAGTACAACTTCCGAAGACGTTTGCTGTTGGCGATCCTGATGACCCGATGGATTTTGCTTCCAGAGCGAGTTTCTCATCGGTGACTGATTCCCAGAGGGGTAGTGAGGCAGATACGTTGATTAGCGACTTACCCGTGGGAGGTGAGGAAGAAGGCGAAGCAGATACGGTGAGTGACTGCCCTTGGTTACTTGAAATTGTTCGTGACGATTCTCCATTCGACTACGTTCCGCGGATACCTGTATTCGACCACGTACGTCACGATGAAGAAAGCCTCCACCAGCACAAGCGATCCCGTGGATTTCCCGTTGTAATATCACGCAATGGACGCGTATTGGCGTCAGGCGGCGCCCGCAGTGGCGCGTTGCACTTTCGCTTGCTTGACTTGGATAACGGTCATGTAATCGGCAAAGCCAGTGTGGTTGGCCACAGTGCTGCGGTAACGTGCTTAAGCTTGGATCGCTGGAGTTACCACAGCCACAGTCAAGTTGTTGTCTCGACGTCACAAGAGGATGAAGAGCTACTGGTATCGGGATCCCAAGACGGCACTCTAGCATTGTGGCGCCTTTCGCGTCTCAAGCCAGACATGCTCTTCCGTCTGCCGCGTGTCTCGCCTCGTCCAATCCAGATCCTGCGTGGTCACGCGACTCCCATTGTTGACTGCTGCGTGAGCACGTATTTGGGTGTCGTAGCTTCATGCTCGCATTCGTCTGGCTTGGTCCACTTTCTCTACGATGAGGGGCAAGTAGCGTTCGTGTTTGAGCCCGCTGAAGATGGCGGCGAGCTCACTCGGGTGCGGTTATCGGTCAAAGGATACGTCGTTGCGATTACGAGTATTGCCCGCAGTGTCAGTGCTGGTGACACCGACGACGCTGCGAAGGTTGAAGCAGAACCGCGGACGGTGCTCTCAACTGTCTGCCAGATTTTCAATTTGTCGGGTGTGTTGATCCAGTCGCACCACCTTCCAGCCGAGGAGGTATCGGACGTGCAGGTTTCCGCTGAAGGAGACTTGATTTTCCTTACGGTGTGCCCAGGGGTCATTCGCATCTGCCGCATCGAAGAGTAAGTTGTGCAATGTTTTGTCTCGGGCTTGATCTGATGAACTAACAGCACGCTCGTCTTGTGCGTTTATACAGCTTCGTGGTGGTGCAAGAGTACGTCTCCCCGTCGTCCGTGGGGTCGATGATCTCCGCGACGTGCTTCGGGCCGAAGGAAGCCGTGATCCTGCTGGCCTCGGGCCACGAAGACGGCACGCTGTCGCTGCAGCTGCTCCCGGACGCCAGCGGCTCCGTGTCGTTTCTGGCGAATGTGCGTCGCTTGCTCGGGGTGTCGTCCAAGCTCAAGCGCGTCAAGGGCACAGTGCAGCACGCGCAGACGCTGGCCATGTCGACACTGGACAACGCCAAGGCCGTGACCAGTACAGCACGCGACATCGCGGGCGAGGCTCTCGGCGAGGCCAAAGTCATGATGCGCGGCCTCTTCTCGTACCTTCAGAAGGGCTGAGCCGCTCAGCCGTTAAAAAAAAATAGAGCTATAAGTTGAAGTTGTCTTTCGCATTTAATTGGCTGGCGAGATGGGTACTCGCCGTTCATTGGCGGAGCGAACGCGTCATTCGTAACGGCAGAGTCTCCGGTCGTCGGCTGCGAGCGTCATTGCGCGATTTGCGGCGGAGAGCGAGGGATTTTTCGCCATGGCGCCCAACTCCACCAAGCAGACGCTGCAGGAGCGACCCAATGCCGGGGAGAAGGCGAGTTTGCTGCCCACGAAGCAGACGGAGGTCGCGCGGCCGCAGTACCGCTCCATCATCGTGAGCGTCTGCTCCTTCATCCTCGTGACCGAGTTCTGCGAACGTCTGGCCTACTACGGGCTGTCCGGGTCGCTGCCCATCTTCTTCCACCGCAACTTGGGCCTTAGCACCGTGCTGGCCACGGAGCTCAACTCGACGTTCACGTCGCTGTCGTACCTGACGCCGCTGCTTGGGGCGTACGTGGCAGACCGTCATCTTGGCCGGTTCAACACTATCGTCGTGTTCTGCTTGCTGTACATTGCGGGATTGGCGCTGTGTGTGTTTGCAGCGCTCCCGGCAGTGTCGTCGCTGCCGCTGTTCATGCTGGGGCTGTTTGGAGGTGTGGGCTTCGGAGCGGGAGGCATCAAGCCGAACGTCGTGGTGCTCGGGGCAGACCAGTTCAACGTCGACATCCCGGCACAACGCGCCGAGAAAGACAGCTTCTTCAACTGGTTCTACTGGGCTATCAATGTGGGAGCGACATTCAGCTACGGAGTGCTGACTAACTTGGCCGTGAATGGTCTGCCGCCGTACATTTCGGCGGACTATGGATTCTTTGCGTCCTTCGCGATCCCGTCGGCTGCGTTCGTGCTCGCGGCACTGGTGTTTTATGCGGGCAAGGCGAGATACCGACGCGTGCCACCCAAGGGAAGCGCTCTCAGCAAGTTTTTCTCGGTGCTGATTCAGGCCGGTTCTCGCTCGAGCCGCGGAAAACTTGTGCTCAGTGGTGGCTTGGCGTTTGCCCCTGGTATCGTGCTCACGACAACGTCGTATTTTATTCAGGATGAGTTTATGCACATGGCGGTGGCGCTGGTCGGAGCTGGCGCAGTGGCGTATGGAACATTTGTCCTGATTTTCTCGGGGGCTGCTACAGGCTGGCTGAGGCTGGCGACACGCGCAAATGGCGGCTCGTTTACTTCTCAAGAAGTCCAAGATGCCACGCAGGTTGTGCGTCTTGCGCCGTATCTGGGTATCATCATTATTTTCTGGGCTGTCTACGGCCAGATGAACTCCAACTTTGTCGTACAGGGGTGCCAAATGGACTTGCGTGTGCAAGGAAGCGATAGCGTGCTGCTGTCGTCCGCTATGCTGAATGTGGTCGACTCAGGTGTCATTCTGATTTTCATCCCTGTGTTTGACCGCCTGCTGTACCCGCTGCTGACCAAGATGGGCATCTACCCGACGCTGCTTCGCAAGATCGGTGCTGGTCTCGTGTTTTCAATGCTGGCTATGGTGGCAGCAGGTTGGACCGAGCAGATTCGCAAAAGCAGTCCGATGATTGAGGGTGTTTCTTCTAATTGCAGTGCTGTCGGCGAGACTCTGCCAATGTCTTCGCTCAGTGTTTGGTGGCAGACTCCGCAGTATGTGCTTGTGGGTGTGGCTGAGATTCTGACGAGTATCTCCGCTTACGATTTGTTCTACTCTGAGGTGCCGGAGTCTATGCGTAGTGTGTGCCAGGCACTTAACCTGCTGACTACAACGCTGGGTTTCATTGTGGCTGGTGCGCTGAACAGTATCTTCTCGTTCTGGATCACCAGCGACCTCAACGACGGCCACCTCGAGTACATTTACTACATGCTGGCGCTCATCGTGCTAGCGCTATTGGTAGCGTTCGTGTTTGTATCGCAGTCTTTCGAGTACCACGTACCTCCGCCCGGTCTTGACTCGGTGTCGGGCTTCTCCCCTGCTCTTTCGCGTGCAGCCCGGGAGTTGCGTAAGAAGCTTCAATTCCAACGCAATGGCAGAAAATGAATTTTGATGCTCTAGGGTTGGCACGATAAACCTATAGTTCACATTAATTGTGGTAGTAGGCCTTACCATTAACTGCTTTGAGCAGCAAGAAGTCGTTTTAACTAAAGTCATCTACCACTTCTTGTGATTTAAATATCGTGCAACACTGAATATTCGTGCACATGTAGTGGAACACTGACGTTTATTAGAGGGCAGCTAACTCGGTGCTGCAGTTTGTTGCTTCCTCGTTTTGCGAGGTAATGAGAACATGAAATCTGAAGATAACTCGCTTCAGAGAATGAAGTACTCGAGGAGCCATATGTCCTCAGGGTCCAAGCTACTTTCTTGCAAGCACATCGTCGGTGTCGTGATTGGAGACATGCAGTGCGGGGCCCAGTTCACCATCGACACATCAAAGTCGACGGCAGTAGGGCTGGTTGACTCGCGAGACTTTTCCTGGTCCTCGAACGAAGGATCGTCCAGGATTCCTGATGCGGTGTACTCGTCAATCTGAGGTGCTACGATCGAAGCGAGCGGTGACGCGATCGGAGACCAACACACGGCGTGGTGCTCCTCGTGGACCGGAACAGACCGGTGTTGCTTTTTCTGCAGTTTTTCACGCTGAGCCTGACGCTTCTTGGCGCGGTCGTGGCGGCATTTCATATCGCTACGCTTCTTGGTCCGATTCTGCTGGTTGCGATGGTACTCGCAGAGCAGTAGAAGTGTGCCGTTTGCTTTCACTGCTCGTGCATTCGGACAACGCCCTGTCTTGTACCGACAGCGAGTGGAAGCCTCGACACCCTGGTGGAGAGCTGTCGTTGCTTCATTAATCTGCATGTTTGTCGGGTATACACGGTCGCGAGGATTAAAGCGGTCGTCAGGTTGGAAATCTCGAAATGATCATCTGGGCTTGGGTCGGCGTTGAACGGGACCATGGAAAGCGCACAAGCGAAACAACCCGAGCCGTATAGTTCCAGCCCGGCGACGTCAGAATAAATAGCTTTACCCAGGCCGTTGCGTCGCCAAGCACCAGCTCGGGGCTGTCAAACCATCCCTGGGATGGCTGGCGGTCAGTAAATATAGGGCTTGCTGTGGGATGGTTCTTATGAGACTAGCTTTCACTGTGCGGAAGCACTACGAAGTCAAGGCACGCACGCGCCGTTACGAAACGAACTCGATTTGGCGGCCTTGGCGCCAGAACAAAAATGACGGCTCTCCCATTTAAATGTGCTGGCATCGGCTTGGGAACGCTGCCGTTTTCGCAGTATCTCACGAACGGCACCGTCAAACGCGGAGCATCAGATTTCAAGCGGAATGTACCAGTCCTTCTTTCACTTGTTAGCACTTTAAATCCATCTCGTCTACAGGCTTGTGTGCTATCGATGCATTCAGCTGAGACCGCTTTGTTCGCGCGAGTCTTAAGATACATGCCACGTCGCGAAATACCAACAAAAGTCACGAGCTCAAATCATCGATGATGATTATCAAGGTGTTAGCGTTGCACACACAAACGTTATGCTGTCGAGAAACGCCTTCTTGTCCCGTGCTGCATTTAGTAATGTCAGCAATAGGCAGCTCTTTGCAGCAGTATCGCATGAAAACTAAAAAGGAAGTCGCAGCAGTTTGCCGGACTTGGTTTGACGTTTGTCACTCGCTTTTTGCAAGGCTAGCGAAACGAACAACAACTCAAAGTTTGGACTCTGGCCTGGGCACCTCCAAAACCTCCAGTCTCGCGAAGATAGTGTTAACAGAGCAATGAGTGGCGAGGCGAACCTGATTCTGCCGGTGGAAGTCCTCACCATCTGCAGCACGCTGTCAAACGAGTTGATCGTTGCCCAGCCATCACGTAGCTTTAGTGAAACGCATTATTGTCACAGTACTGCACTTCCCACCGCAGGCAAAAACTTCGGTGCAATCTTTTAAACTACAAATGGTAAAGGAATGTTCAAATTATCAAAACCGTTTAGACTCGCTAGTTGTCCACGTAGAAGAATGTTGAATCTCGAGGTCGCGAGGCATCCGTGGCCTCGGATGCGCGACTCATGTTACTGCGGCGTTGCTGCACCTCGGAGGAAACCTCACTCAGCACGCGGTGCAGTTCTATTGGGTCGCACGTACGGCGAATCTCGTCGTTATAGGCTCCGTTCAGCGGGTCGTACAGGCCCAGCAGGCAGGAGAAAAATCGGTCGTGGTTCACGTGCTGCATCATGAGGCAGCAGGTAGAGAAGGGCACTTTACCGAGCTTGTTCTTGTCCATGTACCGGAAAATGAGTCCTGAATATGGCAGCAACTCCGACGGGTGCTTGCATAACCAAGCTGCCAGAAGCTGTATAAGCTCAGGCTCTGCGAGATGACCGTCGCCATCGACATCATGCTTGTCAAAAAGCACGCGTAGACGCTGCACATACTCAAGCTGCGAGGGTGGGGCGGCAGGGGTGGCTGTCAAATGCTGAATCTGTTTCAGTCGAAGATAGCCTGAGTTACGGAGGGAGGCCGGGGTTTTCTCGACCTGCATCACCAAGTATCGTACGCAGAAACTCACATGCTCTAGCACAACGAATAGCACGATCTGGAACATGCGCCACCGTGGCGACTCACTGTCGTTTACACAGGTGCTCGGATCTGCTGTCTCGTTCGGCTCAATAGTTCCAAATGGCACCACGTACGCGTTGGCAAAAGTGAAGTTGCAGTCCGTTCGAAAATAGCCATAGTGATACACCACAACAAAAGCGGATACTACCGTGACACCAATGATATTGGCGTATGCGAGTACTGTGGCCCATTCACCGATCGAGGTATCTCGTCGCGGCATCGGCCGTCGATTAGCAAATAACAGTCGAAACGCGTCGCCGCGGACTTCCAATATGTTGTTGAAAAAGGCTGGGAACGGCAACAGTGGCCATACCACCGTAAACATCATCACGTAAGAAAATTGAATACAGGCATCCAGGTAATCCAACACCGGATCGAATATAGGTAGCTTCACCTCGGCCAGAATTTCGTAGGCAGAATACTTGTTCGAGTCGTCCGACATGGGGAGTACGTTCACGAAAAATCCCGTGTCTTTCTGCACTAAGTGAGCTAAACGCGTCGCTGTCAAGTTAGTGACAGGCGCGCCATCCTTAATTCCAGGTTGGCTTTGACCACTGACAGCACTAGCAGTTTCCTGAGAGCTAAAGTTCACCGTGGGCTGTGAAGATTCTCTCTGATGGTTTGCGAAGCGGAAGAACCGCGATAGGTGGCGCACGCACCATGTAAATGGTGAAGCTTGACGACAGCCGATAGAGGGACGACCACGAAGTTTGCGAAGTAAATACGGTGCGATCGTCTCCAGTAACATGTTCAGGAACTGTGTGACCACGAGCGGAGTGACAAACAGAGTGTCAAGCGTTAGGAGATTCGGATTCCACTCATACGGTGCCAGTGCACCAAGCCCAATTTTGTGGAACAACCTCAGGATCGTATCACCAAACGGCAAGTACACAAACGATATGAAGAGGAACCAGAAGAACCAATTACTCCACACGAACACAAAGCGACGGTGAATAAGACGGTTCTCGTGGTCAGACTTCTTTGCGTAGTTTTCCCACTGCACAAACTTTTCCGACATCCAGTTAAAAAGTTCGAAGAAAATAATATCAATCAGCAGACCCAAAATAATACCCTGAATCAGGATGTATACCCATCGATCCGTACCCAATGCTGAGGTTGACGAGTTAAAGCACGTAATAAACCAAATGCAAGCATAGGACTCTTCCGTGTCGCCGTTGCAAGCATCACATGTGGGGGCATTCTTAGCGTACACATACCACTGGATGAACGGCACCAGACACACACATTGGATCAGTGCACACACTAGCACGAAAACGAACATGGTAAGCTGAATCCAGTGATTCTTGCGCTGCTTAGGAATTTTTTCCATCTCGTGTGTGAGCTGATTCTTCACCCACACGTACTTGAAACCAGGATTGTCATCATTGCGCTCGTATACTGTGTTCTTGTACTTAGTCAAATTCCACTTCTCCACAAGCAAACGTGTTTCACGAGCCCAACACACCAAAAAAGATGGCCCCCAGAAGCAAACCACAAAAACGCCGATTATTGCCAAACCTTCCATGTACTGCTTCCAAACGGCCGCAGTCGTGAAGCGAAAGCAAGCGTAGTAGACTACGCAAGAAGCCGTGAGCGGTAACAGGTGCTTGGTATAGATATGCATAAATGCAAATAAGAATGCCACACGTTCACCAAAGTGCAGACGAAGTTCTTCAACAGCCCATCGATCACTGTTACCAGCTGCTGCCTTGCGCAGGTTTAAGTCAAATGTGCGCTTTCGGTACTCGTCGAAAAATTTCCTGTTGAACGCGCGATCATGTAGTGGGAAGCATTCCACAATAATATCATTCACAGTGAGCTCCTTATTGACGTCGATGACCCACTCTTCTTTGTCGTAATCCTTGAAGGCGTTTTGAATAATGTTGTGCGTGAGCTGTAGCTCTAGAGCTGGCGAGAAGCACATCTCTTTGAGCGAGTCGAGAGACTCCTCAGCAAGTCGCCCAAGGGCGTCGCCACGCTTGATCGAGAGTTCATCCAATTCACGCTTGAACTCGTGCAGTAGCAAGTCCTGGTTCTTTTTCGGATCAATCAGGATGCACAAATTTCTGCCCACGTCTTCCTCCTCACTGCTCGCGTCGCGTTTACTACGCACGCCACGTTGGTCCTCGAGGTAATTATCATACAGCGCATTGTCGAGCAGCACAACTCCCAGTCCCGCCTGGATCAATCGCCGCACACACTTCTGTTGCAGCGCGCTGACCTGTTGCGGCAAGTCTCGTCGGATCGATGCTGCCGAGCGCGACGGAAAGCGCCGTCTCAACAGATGGAAAATCTGTTCCGTGTGCTTGAGCACGATGGCGAACGTGTACTTCTGCGCTTCCTCGATCGACACGTGCGGCGCGCCGTTCATAAAGTAATGCATGGCATCCAGCGGTGTCTTTTCACACTCCCCATTCTCCAAGTCCTCCTCCTCATACTCGTCCCGGAAGCCCTTCCTGTTGGATCTCTGCTGTTCCTTCTGAAACACTGGCAGCGCAAAGTTGGGCTCGCCCACCTCGGTCAGCACGGCTCCTTTCCTCTCCGAGACCATGGACACGCCGCTTTTGGAGCGCGCCTTATCTCTCGGCGCGGACTGCACACTGGACGGCACGGGCGACTGCGGCGCGTAATACACGTCGAACGTCTCCTTGCTCTCGAACGTTCTGCTGGTGAGGCGGTTGCTCTTGCTCTTCCTGTCCTTGTCCTTCTTGCGCCAGAGCCCGCGCTTGCTGTCCGCGGCCAGCGGCGTCACGCCCGCCTTGCTGGTCTCCTCGGCGTGGTAGCTCTCGAGCGTGGGCAGGCTGCAGCGGTCCTCGTCGAACTGTTCCCTGAAGCTCGGCTGCTTGGCCAGGCGGCCGCTGGCGCCGGCGCTCGTGGTCTTGCGACTGCGCAGCAGCCACTCGGTGCCCGGCGCCGACTGCGCCGACGCGAACGAGTGGTGCGACACGAGGCTGGAGCGCATGCTGTCGGCGTCCTCGTCCGACGGCCGGCGCCGCAGCGACACGGCCTGTACGCGCGAGCGCAGCTGCTGCTCCTGCTGCGCGCGCGCCAACGCTTCGTCCACCTCTTGCTCCAGTCGCTCCGCGGCGCTGGTGGCGCGGGCAGCCGCCCGCGCGGCCGCGCGCGGCGACGCCGACGTCGCGTCCGGGTCGGCGCGCGTCGCCATGTTCCTCGGGGTGACCTGGGCGGCGTCGATTGTTTACTGCGGGATTAGGTGCGGAGTTCAGTGCGTGTGCCGCGCTTTTGGTACACTGGTGACTACTGCTGCAACGTGCCGGTCAGATGCCCACGGCACCGACGGTATTGCACCGACTGCAAATTGGCGATTGGCTTTTTGCGCCGAGTACAAATTGCAGCGAGTGCAATTTTGCAGCGGGTTGCAAGCGCTCGCCGAGGCTGGCGTAACGCTGCCGGCGTTTCGAACCAGCGGCGACGACGGCGCTGCAAGCCATTGCACGTTGCAGTTTGGCTGGCAGAAGAAGCCTGGAAACGTGACGGCGCCGGCCTGTCGTGGCGGGAGCTGATTGGCACCGGCGCCGGCAATGGACTCAGGTCTAAGGACATGCACGCCGCCCGGTCTTTGGGGCTCTACTTGCTCGAGATTACTCCAGCGGGAGTACCAGCCGCGCGCGTGGTAAGCCCGCAAACTCCCCATCCGTATCCAGTCGCAGGATACCCGCGCGGATTCGCGAAGGAATGGCCATGAGCATTCCAGTTGGATAGCGGAGCCCGTCGATCACTTGCCGCGTTTAACACTTGAGAGGCTGTTCAAGGTTGAGTGCAGCCGAGCAGGGATTGCTGGCTTCTCAATCGAGGTCTGGTCTGATAATCCTGGAAGAGTTGCAACAAAGCGAGCTTGATTTTGGTGGAAACTGCCTGCTGCGAGGTTGCATTCGTTTTGCGCGGGTATGACGTCAGAAGAAAAGGCTAACGTTATCCACGCCACGGGGCTCTAATGGACTCGACACTATCGGGCCGACAGCTTATTAAATGGCTAAACTTGTTGGGCGAGCTCATTAAAACGACTGCGACTTCATGTACGATTACGGGGATTAGACCCAAATAATAGCATTGCACCCTTACCAAAAAGTATGGTTGGCAACCTAGGGTATGCTTTCGATCCGGAGATCGCCTACGCATTGGTTGGCCTCCCTTACGACGGCAGGTTACCCCTAGCAAATTGCGTACTGCGACTTTGAAGATACCTGGCAGCGATGAAGGCGATGGCAGCACGGATATCGTCGCCTCCATGGTCTTCGAAGCAAAAGTGTTGAAAGCCATCATGGCATCGCACCACAACTCAGCACCACAACCGAGCCCGCCAGCCTTCATCTGGACAGTTGGCAGACCCCTCAGCGTGCAGTAAACCAGCTCGTCCCCATCCGGAGCGCGCAGCACGTGGCTCGGTCTCCGTCATGCCTTTTCGTCCAATCGCCGCGTTTAACGCCCGCCCCGACGCCACTCCGCCGCTCACCCGACGCCATGGCGCTGCAGATCCACCGCTCGCGCGACTGCGAGCTGACGCGTGTGTGGGCGGCCGACGCGACCTCCGACAGCCTCTTGAGACTGCAGGCGCAAGCGCAGCCGGCGGCGTCCGCAACCGTCGCGAACGACGCGCTGGAGCTCAAGGGGGAGGACACTCGACTATCGATTGCTGTCCCGTTATCAAGCGACACGCTGCACCGACTCTCGTTGAGGACACAGTTGCCGCAGGTGGACACTTTTTGTGTCCTTCTATATTTATGTCCACCTCTTGTTGACATTGAGCTGTTGCAGACTGGAGCGATGTTGAGTTTGCAGTTGCCGACTCGACCGGGGCTAATGCTGCAACTGGGCTCGGCGACTGCGGATGCAGCGCGCAATGAGGTGTTCGTGGGCTCGTCGCAGAACACGTCGGTGGTGGCAGAGCTGCCGTGCGTCTCGGTAAGGTGGACGTGTATTTGTCTGGAGACGAAGGCCAAGATGACGTGAAGCTCATGATGGAACCGTTTGATTTGTAGGATGTGGCGGACGCCTTCCACGATGTGGAGTTCGTGTGGGACGACTCGTGGCTGCGCTGGTATGTGGACCAAGTGCTGCTGCTGGAGGAATTCATTCTAGACGCTGAGGAGGAGAGCAGTGCCAGCGAAGGAGACAGCAACGTTGTCCTGGAGCTAAGCGTGAAGAATGCTGACGGAAGCGCGAAGCTGGCCGTGGAACGAATTGCGTTGGATGCAGGCAATGCATCAGATCCGTATTGCACTCCGAGATACTCGAGCTCAAGTAACTGTCGGGCGCAAGAGTGTACGGAAGCAATTGCCTTAGGACGTTGTATGGATGGAGGTGCCTTACTCACTGATGCCATCTCATGTTGTGCAGCCTTCTCTCCGCGTCTTGGTTCCATTCGCGGCTCACTGTCGGTTGATGAAGTCGAGTCTTTCATTGATGAGGTTAACGCAGCGTTCCCTCTCATTACGAAAGTGGAGGAACTTGGACGGTCAGTGGAGGATCGGCCTCTGCGTGCGTTATGCCTAGGTGCTTGCAATGCTAGCGAAGAGCAAAACGTTCCCCAAGCGCTCTTTACAGGAATGCATCACGCTCGGGAGGTAATCGTGTGGTTCGAATCCTTAAGCGTGTTTTGCTTTCTGTAAACTGACGTGCGATGTTGATGTTTTCTCGAATCTCTGCCATTCGCTAGCCTATTTCCATGATGGTACGTACACTGGTAGCGTTGCATGCAATTTCAACGAACTCATCAATTTATCTGTTGGCGTTAGAACTTAGTCTACACAATCGATATATTGACATCAGACTACCGGAATGGAGACCTGGCTGCTCTGGAGCTACTTACGTCTCGCCAACTCTGGTTCATATTGGTTGTAAACCCAGACGGCTATGCGCACAACGAAATGATGCGCGTGTGGGAACACAACAAGATAGGTCAGCGGAAAAGCGGAGCGCGGACTTGTGATACCAGCCCTCCCGATGCAGGGGTTGATCTGAACCGCAACTACGATGTGTGCTTTGCGCGCGACAGTAAGGGCAGCAGCACTGATCCGTGCGGAGATGACTACAATGGGCCAAACGCTTTCTCCGAACCAGAGACCCAAGCTGTTCGCGAGCTTGTGGAGCGCAATTCATCCCACTTTAGCGTTGCTCTCAACTATCATTCATACGGCAAGTATTTTAACCTGCCATTTGCTTGTCAGGCGGAAGGGGAACCCACGGAGCCCAATAATTCGGTTTTCGTGGCACTAGCTCGCGAAATGGCTCACTTCAATCGATTTGAATATGGGCAGTCCTGGAAGGAAAGCAATTTGTACACAGTCAATGGCGAGACAAGTGACTGGATGTGGCAAGCGCACGGTATCTTCGCCATGTCTCCCGAGGTTGGTCCAGCGTTTAATGTATCATCAGTTCCTGGATTTTGGCCACCCCGTGAAGATGTCCCGGGTCTCTCCACTGAGCTTCATTACTCAAATCTATATCTTGCACGACTAGCTGGTCCCGCTTATTCACTTATCGTCACAGGAGTGCAACTTGGAGCTATCGACGATGGTGGCACAACCGTTCATCACATTTCTGTGGAGGTGACAGTCTCAAACAATGGTTTGCGTCCAGCATCAGCAGAACTGTTGGGATCTGTTTTTATGAACGGATCAAGTACCAGTGATATTGTACATCTCGACCTCAAGACGGAGCCTGAGGGTTCTGGATTGGAAAGTGCCTCAAAGAGTCACACGCTGATGATTCCTTACTCTGTAGTTGATTTCCACCAGTCCATGAACGAAATCGACGCTCTATACTTGCTTGTACGAGATTCATTTAGCTGCCACCTCTTCCGTGTCGGTAAGTCGGAGGGAAGCCCATTGTGCTTCGGTAATTACAGCTAACCACAGTGATGCTCTGTCGTTTGTCGATCTAGCTGTCCATTTCCACACAAGTGCTGAAAAGACAAATCTGCCAAACTTCCAGACTTGGTCAGCACTGCCACTGCCTCGCTGTGGAACGTGCGAGAATTTTGGTGCCTCGCCTAATGCCGATGAGTCCGCCAGCAAGCAAGATACGTCGCCAATCTGCTCTGAAATTCAGGATGTATCAAACCTGGAGTTTGTTCGCACACGAAATGTTGTTCCACCCATGACAGAAACTAAGGTAGACTCCGCCTCTAGCTCTCGTTTCGGCCCGACAACTGCTCCTACTCCTGTTATCAGCACCAGCTCCGGCCCCGCTCCCTCCACGGCAACTAACGATGCTAGTAGCAACGTCAATTCCAGTGCCAGTGCTCCATCAGAGGCTTCCAATGACCAACGGGCCTCCATCTCATCGTCAATCCTGCCCTCATCTGTTACGTGGTCAGGACCAGTTGTAATGGCGTCTCTTGCATGCATTGCCTTGCTTGCAGTAGTGGTGCTATTCTTTCGTCGCCGTCGCCGACGATCGAAAAATAAGCCGGCCAGGGCGAAATCTGCCTCAGGAACTCAAAAGCGACGAAGCAATGTGCAATACTCGCGCATCGACGAAGACGCCGCAAGTTCTCCTGCAACCAGAGTGAAACAGCCCAACTATGATGAAGAAGACGAAGAAATTGACCTACTGGATGCTGAGTGCGGAGAAACCGGTCTCTCCCCGGATGACGATGCTGTGGTAGTGACGAAGGACAGGGCTACATCTCCTCGCAGAGCTTCAAAGGCATTGCGTTCGCCAACCGAAGACGTTGTGTAACATCACATGGACTTGGAGCAGAAAGTTAGTTTTAGAGCAGTGATAACGTGGTGTGCTGAGTGTGATCCATCTTATTCAGATTTTTCTTGGCTATCTATACCTTGCTTGTTCCGCTCTGCTCAAGGATGCCATCTTATACGCCGGTATCCTCTCCCCTCGGCTTTAATCAAGTTGTACCAGATGCTTCGAATGTGGTGGCACGGGGAGGCAGAGATTGTATGGATTTACTACAAAGTATGTGAATGCTACCCAAGGACGAGGCTTAACAGCTGCACGAGTGACAGCTTCGGCGGTGTAGAGCTACAACAGCCTCGAAGAAGATGCCCCATAACGACGTTGTTCCTACTTCTCACCACATCGCAATCTACCGGTTCTGCAACACACCTACACACGCCCAGCCTTCATCTCTCAAGTCCGGCCTAAGCTCCTGCAGCAATTCAAGCCACCAAAGCAGCGAGATCATGAGACCTGTCAACCGCTATTTCACGCTGCTGTTGGCATCAATCTCCGTTTCGAGTTCGACAGCAGGAACACCATCTACTTGTAGATCTGCATTGGGTGGGTCATTCTCAAGCGCGGTGGTGGCATACCCGAATCTCAAGGAGCAGATCGAGCTTGTGGCGAAGCAGCAAGTTGCTCAATGGTATACTGATCGTGTCTGGGATACGGCGTCGTTGGCCAAGTCTGTTGTGCTCCCGATTTGCAATGATGCATCACAAGACTCCAGCCCACCGACGATTGTCATTTACGGTCTGCCTCAAAAGGACTGTGCCCACGGATTCTCGACCAGTGGCTCAAACTCCAACACTAATGACTATCGCGCTTTCCTGCAGCAGTTAGCGGATGCTGCAGGAACTCAGCAAGTGGTTTATATCCTGGAGCCTGACGCGATTGGCCTCTTAGCGGACGATGGATGCGGTATTGACAAAGGCTACGCCGACAACCTCGGCGTGGCAATGGATATTTTATCGCAGAACAGCAATGCAGAGATCTACCTAGATGTGGGGTACTGGACGCTTTCAAACGATGAGCAGGCAGCAGCCGTCGCCAAGATCGTGAACTCGGTGGACCCTAACTGTAAAACCAAAGGAATCTCGCTCAACACATCGAACTACCGCTCCAATGCGGAAATGGCGGCGACATGTGAGCGCTTCGTGAAAGCTAGTGGCCGCGACTACAAGTGTGTAGTGGACTCGTCCAGAAATTTTGTTTCCCCACCGTCAAAGGAGTGGTGCAATGCCAACTGGGCTGGCATTGGTGAGCTGCCTACAAGTAACACGGGCTCCGAGTATGTGAGCCGATACGTGTGGGTGAAGCCTCCTGGTGAGAGCGACGGTGAATGCACAGGCCAATCTGATCAGGCGCTACGAGGGCCCAACGCCGGTAATTTCTTCCCAGGCCACTTCGTGCAGCTTTGGGATAACGGCGTGTTCGTCCAGAAACTCGGGATGACTCCAATCAACATTGCAGCTAACACGACTAGCAATACGACGGTCATCCAGGCAGAGACCCCCGCATCAACTACAACGGCACCGCCAGCTGAACAGGTCAGCTCACAAGAAATCGAGCTAACATCGCTGGCAGCACTCGACGTTTCAGATGAAACACTTGGTCAAGTTCATGCTGGAGACGATGACGACGACAACTACGAGACGAGTACCCCAACAAGTGTGCCAACGACTCCAGCCCCGACTACTTGGTCTCCTGTGGCCGTCGAAGTTAATCCTCCGCATACCATGGTTGTAGTTGACGTGGTGCCGGACGAGTATTCCTATGATGACTCCGACGACGACTTCACCAGTGTGGACCAAGATGCAGAGCGCATCCGCAAGCACAAGGCTTGTGAGTAAATTGAGCCGCCCAAGGTCTCCACTAAAACCAATTGGAAGCTAAGACTTGATAATGAAACTAAAGGAAGGCAATCTAAATGTAGTCAACATGAACATCAAAACGATGTGCGCTGAAGATAGCTCTCACTTTTCTGTGAGATTGTGCAGACAACCGAAACCAATACAGCTCCACGGGCGTCATTCACCTTTGAAGCTTTAAGCTAGCCAAAGCAAACGAACGCCTCTTCCCAAGCATCTGAAGGACTTCATCAACTTTAACAGCGTCTACCATGCAGCGCGACGAGTGCATCTACAACTTGATCCCGAAGGTGCATGTGGAGCCAGTCAAGCCTGAGCGATACCGTTCCAAGTTTGACCCGCACGTACAACCTACGGGCAGCACGTTCGGCGTGCGTGGCAAGACAAAACTCGAGGGAGCCAACTTGGGAACAGCCCAGAAAATGGAAAAGCCTGCCAGTGCTCGTGGTTTTGGTCGTCTTCCTGCAAAGCCAGACCCGAAGTCTTTCATTCGCAAGGGCGAGCGCAGCGCTACTGCTGTCGTCTTTAAGAAACGTAAGTGGGGTTTGTCATGGTGTTCCTTCGGTAGGAAGCTATATTGCTGATTTGATCTTTGACCTGCAGCGGGCACATTCAATTATCCTGGGGCAACTAGGCCGCCAGTTGTGAAGAAGGATGACAAGCCGATCATGGGACTCAAATCGGCCAAGAACTTCGTCACGGCGAACGCTGTGGAGACCATCCTTGCTATCCCAGGACACCGTGCACGCGTTAAAAACGAACCTCCGCAGTACATGAAGAAGGAAGATTATGGCCAGGTGCCCCGATACTTAAGCCAGGTGAAAGATGAGATCGAGCGCGAGAACTCGATGATAGAGGAGTTTGTGCGGCAGAACCACAACCTGATGGAGGAAGACAGTCGCGATCGAGTTGAGCCAATGGACGAAAGTGAACGCTTAGCACTTGTAGATGCGCTCAAGTCCAAATGGGATCATGTGAACGCGAAGTACCAAAAGCTGTGCCACAACGTCGTCTTCGACACGCTCGGCAAGGTTCGACGAAAAGAGACCTTCGAGAAGGAGCTCACACAACTCGAGAAGGACATCCAGCTCCTCGAAAAAGGTCACGTCATCGTCAGCCAGAGCAACAACGACCGCTACTGAATTATCCGTCACACCGTACAGTGAGAATACCCGTGACGGCCATGTTCGAGTACCTTAACCTTAGCCAGTTCTAATTGCCTTCTCTAGGCTCTCTTAATACAGCAATCTCCGCTCGCACCCTGTCATTCATGCATTGGTTCGTAACTGCGACGGCATCCCCGCCGCCAGCTTCTCCACCTCATTTGCAGCCTCCTGTATGCTATAAACGAGTGCCCGCAACTCCTCCACCGAGCACGAGAACACCACCGTCTCTAGTCCGGCGCCTGCACGAGGCGTCTGCAGTTTCAGCTGCACAAAGTACAGAGGATCGTGCACACTGCCGGCACTACTAGAGCGCAGCACGTAGTCCAGTCTCCACGATACATCCACCACATGGGCGAAGTCAAAGCCTACTCAGTAGCAAAAGCAAAAGCACGAAACAGCATAGCGTTAGGCTCCAGCCTAAGGCAAAATGCATCACCGTCCAACTCACTAGTGTTTCCGAGCACACGCTCAACACTAGGCGCCACCGCCGCCAGCACCGGCATGAGCTTCGTCTGCAGCTCTTCGTCTTCGACCCCAAGAGCGTAAAGCTGTTGCCTAGTTGCTCGCAAGCACCACACGTAAATATAAAATTAAAGAGTCCTCGTTATATCGATGCACGTTCTCACCGTTGCTGCGCCGCCGTGCGAGCGCCGCCGTCTCTCGCACAAGTGGCAATGATCGCGCACATGGCTGCAAAGGCCTCAGGGTCGTTCGGTCGCCGCTGGTCGGCTGCATTCTGGCCGTCGGCGACGGGGACGAGGCTGCTGGCCATTTCAGCGGCGGCGGCACGGGCCACAGCCTCCAGATCGGCGGAGGAAAATTCGGCGAGGCGGGCGAGCGCCTGACGCGGCACCACCCGCGCCTCGACGTCCAGGAGGGCCGCCGCTGCGTCGACCGCGAAGCCGCCGGCCATTTCTCCGTACGCTTCGTTTAGTATTTGCGATCTCTAAATTGATACTGGAAGATTCTCATGGCTCAATAGGGATAGGGCGACAAACTCGCAGAGGGATACACAACCAGACACAAGTTGAAGTGGCTCGAAGCACAGGATGTGTGAACTGGTAGCGTGGAGATGGCAACGTGGAGATCAAACACATCTAGCTGTCTATTTGGACTCAGGACGACACGATTCTTTACGTCTACAAACTCGTATACACTCGGGCGAGTGCTGGTACTGACTGACATTCCCTCAGTTGGCTGTCCCCCGCTTACGCATAGGTGACGGTGCTGGTGGAGTACTGGCAGAGCGACCCCGAGGGACCGGCGCCCAGCTTCTTGGGCTCGCCCGACGTGGAGCCCTGCGACCACGCGCACACGTCCACCTTCTTGCCCTTGATCTTGATGTTCTCGAGCGTGGCCTGGTCGCCCCAGTTCTTGTTCACCGTCACGAGGCTCACCTTGCCGTTCACGGCGTACACGTTCTTGAGGCTGACCTTGCGCGACTTGCCGCCGCACGTGCCGCACGAGCGGTAGAGCTTGCCGAAGTCCTGCGCATAGAAGCCTTCGATGGAGACCGTGCCCAGGCCGTTGTGCTGGATGACCTTGTCGTCGGCCGAGCGCGCGCCGCCGCCGATCACCTTGGTCACGCTGCTGGCCGAGCCGCCCTTGATGCTCAGCGCGTCCTCGCACACGTCCTCCCACCACACGTTCTGGATCGTGCAGCCGCTCTGCTCGCAGTGGACGCCCTCCATTTGGTCCTTGCCGATGATCACGTTCTTGAGCGTGGCACCCGGCTCCACCATGAACACGGCCGTCTGCCAGCCACTCTCCTTCTGGCCGCCGCACTTGACGTTCGAGCGCGCGTACGTCTTCATGCCGCCGTCGAACGTCTCGCCCTTCTTGACCGTGTACGGCTCCTTGAGGTAGACCGTGCCCTCGCTGGCGGGCCACGACCCGTCGGGCATGGCGGCCGCCTCCGAGCGCATGGAGGCGCCCGACGCGACGGCAGCGACGGCGGCAAGCGCGAGCGTGAAGGCGGAGAAGGCGTTGACCATGGTGGCGACTAGAGCGGAGTTAAGGTGGTGGTGGTCGGGTGGGTAGTTGGTGGTTCGCTTGCTGCGGAGAGCGCGAATTGAACAATGAGTGAGGCGAGGAGTGACGGAGTGGGGGTTGTCGACTCTCGGCGCACCGTCTAGTAGTCTGGTGTCACCGAGGCGAGGTGCAACGAGGGCGGTCTCAGTGCCTGTCAGGCGGCATCCGGCACTGGGGTAATCGTCAAGGCGAACACCGCAAATCCTGTCGTTGAGATCGTCGCCATCGAGGCCTGCTCCAGCGTGCCAGATGCACCGAGGCAACCGCAGCAGAGAGAGGAGCGTATCACGCGTACATGTAGATGGATCGCTGGATAGATAAAAAGACGGGCTGTCCGATGACCACCGCGATCGTCCGCCACATGGACCGGGTCTGCCTGATGTCCAGCTGTGCGCGTTGTCGGACAACTTGTCCGTCCATACGAGGAGGCGACCCAGCCCTCCCGCCACAGCTAGAATAAGCGAATCCTTGACCTGAAGCGCTCGGAAGGAGCAAGAGGCGTGTCGTCGCTCGTTCGGCCTGAGCTCAGGCTGCTGTGCAAGTTACTGCGCAACCGAGTTGTCCGGGTAATGCCCGCGCCGTTGCAAGATACCGCCTGGTGAGCCGTGCCGCGCCGATGTGCCCAGGTGGCGACTACAGCAATGCCACACATTCGCGTGGGCGGCCTGTCAAACAGCAAAAAGAACGGACAGCGGAGTCGTCGCTCGAGCGCCGCAGCACTGCCGCCCGCCCGCCCGCGCTCAGTCGATCCGCTGCGGTTCGTTTCCGTGCGGCGGCAGTGGTAGCAGCTGGTGTGTCGGCACTGCGGTGCGTGGCTCGGTGCCAGCTCGTACAGTCGGCTTCGATCGTGAGTGATTGCGAGCGCAAGTCCGTTTGCCGCGATCCGCGCAGCTCGGTCGGTGAGGTGGGGCGCTTTAGTCATCGGGACTCAACGACAGCGTGCGGTCGTCATGCGTCGGGCTCGTGATACCTGCACACTTTTCACTGTGTCTGCAGACATTCACCGGCGCACGGAGGAGGCCGCGGGCCCCGTCAGCACTAACGCTTGGCGAGAGAAGTTTATAATCGATGAACGCGCGGTTAATCGTGCTCTCTTCGGCGCTAATCGGCGCTAATCAGCGCTAATCCGCACGACTAACGCGCTAATCGGAGGTGGTCGAGCGACTAAAAGGTACCGGCCGGCGTGCGATGCACGAGTGTGTCTTCGTGACCTAGCAGTAACAACATGGGGTCTTCGCGAAAGGTTCGCCACGATCGACAGCGGCGATTTGGGCTGCGCACAGCGGGATAACGCGCCAAGAAGGACACGAAAGCATAGCCGTTGCCCAGCCCAAGTGCTCGTGCACGTGACGATTACCCCGGTGCCGGATGCCGCCTGACAGGCATTGAGACCGCCCTCGTTGCGGTGACATCAGACTACTAGACGGTGCGCCGAGAGTTGACAGCCCCCACTCCGTCACTCCTCGCCTCACTCATTGTTCAATTCGCGCTCTCCGCAGCAAGCGAACCACCAACTACCCACCCGACCACCACCACCTTAACTCCGCACTAGTCGCCACCATGGTCAACGCCTTCTCCGCCTTCACGCTCGCGCTTGCCGCCGTCGCTGCCGTCGCGTCGGGCGCCTCCATGCGCTCGGAGGCGGCCGCCATGCCCGACGGGTCGTGGCCCGCCAGCGAGGGCACGGTCTACCTCAAGGAGCCGTACACGGTCAAGAAGGGCGAGACGTTCGACGGCGGCATGAAGACGTACGCGCGCTCGAACGTCAAGTGCGGCGGCCAGAAGGAGAGTGGCTGGCAGACGGCCGTGTTCATGGTGGAGCCGGGTGCCACGCTCAAGAACGTGATCATCGGCAAGGACCAAATGGAGGGCGTCCACTGCGAGCAGAGCGGCTGCACGATCCAGAACGTGTGGTGGGAGGACGTGTGCGAGGACGCGCTGAGCATCAAGGGCGGCTCGGCCAGCAGCGTGACCAAGGTGATCGGCGGCGGCGCGCGCTCGGCCGACGACAAGGTCATCCAGCACAACGGCCTGGGCACGGTCTCCATCGAGGGCTTCTATGCGCAGGACTTCGGCAAGCTCTACCGCTCGTGCGGCACGTGCGGCGGCAAGTCGCGCAAGGTCAGCCTCAAGAACGTGTACGCCGTGAACGGCAAGGTGAGCCTCGTGACGGTGAACAAGAACTGGGGCGACCAGGCCACGCTCGAGAACATCAAGATCAAGGGCAAGAAGGTGGACGTGTGCGCGTGGTCGCAGGGCTCCACGTCGGGCGAGCCCAAGAAGCTGGGCGCCGGTCCCTCGGGGTCGCTCTGCCAGTACTCCACCAGCACCGTCACCTACGCTTAAACCATGAAGCATGGCGAACAGATAGTCGGTCGGATAGCACGATGCAGTAAGGTGTTCCAGGTTCGTGTATGTGTTCATGCGGGTATCGTGTAGATAGATGTACAGACGTAGTCGTATCGTCTTGAGTTTGAAGTAATAGAGTTCTAGATGTGTTTCACCTTCATTCTGAAATAGGATGTCTACGGTAGTTTTTGCCTTCTGTTTGTGCTGTGTGATCCACATGCTGCTCTACCTTCGTTGCGCGTCTGTGAGCTCGTCGTGACGGATGCTCGCTCTCGCCATCTGAGTGACCGGGATGTATTGTCGAATGACATCCTAAAGCAATACAGACGGAAATCTGACTACATGTAGGGACTGTCCGCCTGCTGTCGGATGAGCCAGCTCGAATGAGCGCCAATTTTCAATGTCAGTGCATCTGGTAGTCCTTTGGGATCTTTGTTGCCTGAGGCTCGGGCACACTCGTTTTCACGCATGGCTTGCTGATTTCCTACTGCTGCGACTGCCACGTGCAACCCGTACACTGACTCCGCTTTTGGTATGTGCGGACTCTAATGCATGTGAAGTGGGGAGTTTTCGAGCCCTTTGCATGTTGTCAGTACAAGCACTGCAAATGCAGCCCTGGACTGACTGCGAATGGAGGGTAACTCCGTTGTGTGCGACTCCGCAGTGTGCGACTTGTAGAGAGCTGAACGAGTGCCACAGCACCTCGCTGTACTCCTGCGGCGGACTCACGCGTCGCCGCAGTGTTGACATGCATGCTATACTTTAAAGCACCGGCTCGCTGACCTTGATCGCTGTACTACTTCTTGCGACCCCTGCGGTGAGCTTGGCATTCTCTACATATCATCAAACCTTAGTCATCTTCACGCACGGTCCCCCCAATAGCTGCGTCGTCCGCCAGCCATTTCTCCGTACGCTTCGTTTAGTATTTGGGATCTCTAAATTGATACTGGAAGATTCTCATGGCTCAATAGGGATAGGGCGACAAACTCGCAGAGGGATACACAACCAGACACAAGTTGAAGTGGCTCGAAGCACAGGATGTGTGATCTGGTAGCGTGGAGATGGCAACGTGGAGATCAAACACATCTAGCTGTCTATTTGGACTCAGGACGACACGATTCTTTACGTCTACAAACTCGTATACACTCGGGCGAGTGCTGGTACTGACTGACATTCCCTCAGTTGGCTGTCCCCCGCTTACGCATAGGTGACGGTGCTGGTGGAGTACTGGCAGAGCGACCCCGAGGGACCGGCGCCCAGCTTCTTGGGCTCGCCCGACGTGGAGCCCTGCGACCACGCGCACACGTCCACCTTCTTGCCCTTGATCTTGATGTTCTCGAGCGTGGCCTGGTCGCCCCAGTTCTTGTTCACCGTCACGAGGCTCACCTTGCCGTTCACGGCGTACACGTTCTTGAGGCTGACCTTGCGCGACTTGCCGCCGCACGTGCCGCACGAGCGGTAGAGCTTGCCGAAGTCCTGCGCATAGAAGCCCTCGATGGAGACCGTGCCCAGGCCGTTGTGCTGGATGACCTTGTCGTCGGCCGAGCGCGCGCCGCCGCCGATCACCTTGGTCACGCTGCTGGCCGAGCCGCCCTTGATGCTCAGCGCGTCCTCGCACACGTCCTCCCACCACACGTTCTGGATCGTGCAGCCGCTCTGCTCGCAGTGGACGCCCTCCATTTGGTCCTTGCCGATGATCACGTTCTTGAGCGTGGCACCCGGCTCCACCATGAACACGGCCGTCTGCCAGCCGCTCTCCTTCTGGCCGCCGCACTTGACGTTCGAGCGCGCGTACGTCTTCATGCCGCCGTCGAACGTCTCGCCCTTCTTGACCGTGTACGGCTCCTTGAGGTAGACCGTGCCCTCGCTGGCGGGCCACGACCCGTCGGGCATGGCGGCCGCCTCCGAGCGCATGGAGGCGCCCGACGCGACGGCAGCGACGGCGGCAAGCGCGAGCGTGAAGGCGGAGAAGACGTTGACCATGGTGGCGACTAGTGCGGAGTTAAGGTGGTGGTGGTCGGGTGGGTAGTTGGTGGTTCGCTTGCTGCGGAGAGCGCGAATTGAACAATGAGTGAGGCGAGGAGTGACGGAGTGGGGGTTGTCGACTCTCGGCGCACCGTCTAGTAGTCTGGTGTCACCGAGGCGAGGTGCAACGAGGGCGGTCTCAGTGCCTGTCAGGCGGCATCCGGCACCGGGGTAATCGTCACGTGCACGAGCACTTGGGCTGGGCAACGGCTATGCTTTCGTGTCCTTCTTGGCGCGTTATCCCGCAGTGCGCAGCCCAAATCGCCGCTGTCGATCGTGGCGAACCTTTCGCGAAGACCCCATGTTGTTACTGCTAGGTCACGAAGACACACTCGTGCATCGCACGCCGGCCGGTACCTTTTAGTCGCTCGACCACCTCCGATTAGCGCGTTAGTCGTGCGGATTAGCGCTGATTAGCGCCGATTAGCGCCGAAGAGAGCACGATTAACCGCGCGTTCATCGATTATAAACTTCTCTCGCCAAGCGTTAGTGCTGACGGGGCCCGCGGCCTCCTCCGTGCGCCGGTGAATGTCTGCAGACACAGTGAAAAGTGTGCAGGTATCACGAGCCCGACGCATGACGACCGCACGCTGTCGTTGAGTCCCGATGACTAAAGCGCCCCACCTCACCGACCGAGCTGCGCGGATCGCGGCAAACGGACTTGCGCTCGCAATCACTCACGATCGAAGCCGACTGTACGAGCTGGCACCGAGCCACGCACCGCAGTGCCGACACACCAGCTGCTACCACTGCCGCCGCACGGAAACGAACCGCAGCGGATCGACTGAGCGCGGGCGGGCGGGCGGCAGTGCTGCGGCGCTCGAGCGACGACTCCGCTGTCCGTTCTTTTTGCTGTTTGACAGGCCGCCCACGCGAATGTGTGGCATTGCTGTAGTCGCCACCTGGGCACATCGGCGCGGCACGGCTCACCAGGCGGTATCTTGCAACGGCGCGGGCATTACCCGGACAACTCGGTTGCGCAGTAACTTGCACAGCAGCCTGAGCTCAGGCCGAACGAGCGACGACACGCCTCTTGCTCCTTCCGAGCGCTTCAGGTCAAGGATTCGCTTATTCTAGCTGTGGCGGGAGGGCTGGGTCGCCTCCTCGTATGGACGGACAAGTTGTCCGACAACGCGCACAGCTGGACATCAGGCAGACCCGGTCCATGTGGCGGACGATCGCGGTGGTCATCGGACAGCCCGTCTTTTTATCTATCCAGCGATCCATCTACATGTACGCGTGATACGCTCCTCTCTCTGCTGCGGTTGCCTCGGTGCATCTGGCACGCTGGAGCAGGCCTCGATGGCGACGATCTCAACGACAGGATTTGCGGTGTTCGCCTTGACGATTACCCCAGTGCCGGATGCCGCCTGACAGGCACTGAGACCGCCCTCGTTGCACCTCGCCTCGGTGACACCAGACTACTAGACGGTGCGCCGAGAGTCGACAACCCCCACTCCGTCACTCCTCGCCTCACTCATTGTTCAATTCGCGCTCTCCGCAGCAAGCGAACCACCAACTACCCACCCGACCACCACCACCTTAACTCCGCTCTAGTCGCCACCATGGTCAACGCCTTCTCCGCCTTCACGCTCGCGCTTGCCGCCGTCGCTGCCGTCGCGTCGGGCGCCTCCATGCGCTCGGAGGCGGCCGCCATGCCCGACGGGTCGTGGCCCGCCAGCGAGGGCACGGTCTACCTCAAGGAGCCGTACACGGTCAAGAAGGGCGAGACGTTCGACGGCGGCATGAAGACGTACGCGCGCTCGAACGTCAAGTGCGGCGGCCAGAAGGAGAGTGGCTGGCAGACGGCCGTGTTCATGGTGGAGCCGGGTGCCACGCTCAAGAACGTGATCATCGGCAAGGACCAAATGGAGGGCGTCCACTGCGAGCAGAGCGGCTGCACGATCCAGAACGTGTGGTGGGAGGACGTGTGCGAGGACGCGCTGAGCATCAAGGGCGGCTCGGCCAGCAGCGTGACCAAGGTGATCGGCGGCGGCGCGCGCTCGGCCGACGACAAGGTCATCCAGCACAACGGCCTGGGCACGGTCTCCATCGAAGGCTTCTATGCGCAGGACTTCGGCAAGCTCTACCGCTCGTGCGGCACGTGCGGCGGCAAGTCGCGCAAGGTCAGCCTCAAGAACGTGTACGCCGTGAACGGCAAGGTGAGCCTCGTGACGGTGAACAAGAACTGGGGCGACCAGGCCACGCTCGAGAACATCAAGATCAAGGGCAAGAAGGTGGACGTGTGCGCGTGGTCGCAGGGCTCCACGTCGGGCGAGCCCAAGAAGCTGGGCGCCGGTCCCTCGGGGTCGCTCTGCCAGTACTCCACCAGCACCGTCACCTATGCGTAAGCGGGGGACAGCCAACTGAGGGAATGTCAGTCAGTACCAGCACTCGCCCGAGTGTATACGAGTTTGTAGACGTAAAGAATCGTGTCGTCCTGAGTCCAAATAGACAGTTAGATGTGTTTGATCTCCACGTTGCCATCTCCACGCTACCAGTTCACACATCCTGTGCTTCGAGCCACTTCAACTTGTGTCTGGTTGTGTATCCCTCTGCGAGTTTGTCGCCCTATCCCTATTGAGCCATGAGAATCTTCCAGTATCAATTTAGAGATCCCAAATACTAAACGAAGCGTACGGAGAAATGGCTGGCGGACGACGCAGCTATTGGGGGGACCGTGCGTGAAGATGACTAAGGTTTGATGATATGTAGAGAATGCCAAGCTCACCGCAGGGGTCGCAAGAAGTAGTACAGCGATCAAGGTCAGCGAGCCGGTGCTTTAAAGTATAGCATGCATGTCAACACTGCGGCGACGCGTGAGTCCGCCGCAGGAGTACAGCGAGGTGCTGTGGCACTCGTTCAGCTCTCTACAAGTCGCACACTGCGGAGTCGCACACAACGGAGTTACCCTCCATTCGCAGTCAGTCCAGGGCTGCATTTGCAGTGCTTGTACTGACAACATGCAAAGGGCTCGAAAACTCCCCACTTCACATGCATTAGAGTCCGCACATACCAAAAGCGGAGTCAGTGTACGGGTTGCACGTGGCAGTCGCAGCAGTAGGAAATCAGCAAGCCATGCGTGAAAACGAGTGTGCCCGAGCCTCAGGCAACAAAGATCCCAAAGGACTACCAGATGCACTGACATTGAAAATTGGCGCTCATTCGAGCTGGCTCATCCGACAGCAGGCGGACAGTCCCTACATGTAGTCAGATTTCCGTCTGTATTGCTTTAGGATGTCATTCGACAATACATCCCGGTCACTCAGATGGCGAGAGCGAGCATCCGTCACGACGAGCTCACAGACGCGCAACGAAGGTAGAGCAGCATGTGGATCACACAGCACAAACAGAAGGCAAAAACTACCGTAGACATCCTATTTCAGAATGAAGGTGAAACACATCTAGAACTCTATTACTTCAAACTCAAGACGATACGACTACGTCTGTACATCTATCTACACGATACCCGCATGAACACATACACGAGCCTTGAACTGTCAGCGGTGGCTGGAACACCTTACTGCATCGTGCTATCCGACCGACTATCTGTTCGCCATGCTTCATGGTTTAAGCGTAGGTGACGGTGCTGGTGGAGTACTGGCAGAGCGACCCCGAGGGACCGGCGCCCAACTTCTTGGGCTCGCCCGACGTGGAGCCCTGCGACCACGCGCACACGTCCACCTTCTTGCCCTTGATCTTGATGTTCTCGAGCGTGGCCTGGTCGCCCCAGTTCTTGTTCACCGTCACGAGGCTCACCTTGCCGTTCACGGCGTACACGTTCTTGAGGCTGACCTTGCGCGACTTGCCGCCGCACGTGCCGCACGAGCGGTAGAGCTTGCCGAAGTCCTGCGCGTAGAAGCCCTCGATGGAGACCGTGCCCAGGCCGTTGTGCTGGATGACCTTGTCGTCGGCCGAGCGCGCGCCGCCGCCGATCACCTTGGTCACGCTGCTGGCCGAGCCGCCCTTGATGCTCAGCGCGTCCTCGCACACGTCCTCCCACCACACGTTCTGGATCGTGCAGCCGCTCTGCTCGCAGTGGACGCCCTCCATTTGGTCCTTGCCGATGATCACGTTCTTGAGCGTGGCACCCGGCTCCACCATGAACACGGCCGTCTACCAGCCGCTCTCCTTCTGGCCGCCGCACTTGACGTTCGAGCGCGCGTACGTCTTCATGCCGCCGTCGAACGTCTCGCCCTTCTTGACCGTGTACGGCTCCTTGAGGTAGACCGTGCCCTCGCTGGCGGGCCACGACCCGTCGGGCATGGCGGCCGCCTCCGAGCGCATGGAGGCGCCCGACGCGACGGCAGCGACGGCGGCAAGCGCGAGCGTGAAGGCGGAGAAGGCGTTGACCATGGTGGCGACTAGTGCGGAGTTGGGGTGGTGGTGGTCGGGTGGGTAGTTGGTGGTTCGCTTGCTGCGGAGAGCGCGAATTGAACAATGAGTGAGGCGAGGAGTGACGGAGTGGGGGCTGTCAACTCTCGGCGCACCGTCTAGTAGTCTGATGCCACCGCAACGAGGGCGGTCTCAATGCCTGTCAGGCGGCATCCGGCCGGGGTAATCGTCACGTGCACGAGCACTTGGGCTGGGCAACGGCTATGCTTTCGTGTCCTTCTTGGCGCGTTATCCCGCAGTGCGCAGCCCAAATCGCCGCTGTCGATCGTGGCGAACCTTTCGCGAAGACCCCATGTTGTTACTGCTAGGTCACGAAGACACACTCGTGCATCGCACGCCGGCCGGTACCTTTTAGTCGCTCGACCACCTCCGATTAGCGCGTTAGTCGTGCGGATTAGCGCTGATTAGCGCCGATTAGCGCCGAAGAGAGCACGATTAACCGCGCGTTCATCGATTATAAACTTCTCACGCCAAGCGTTAGTGCTGACGGGGCCCGCGGCCTCCTCCGTGCGCCGGTGAATGTCTGCAGACACAGTGAAAAGTGTGCAGGTATCACGAGCCCGACGCATGACGACCGCACGCTGTCGTTGAGTCCCGATGACTAAAGCGCCCCACCTCACCGACCGAGCTGCGCGGATCGCGGCAAACGGACTTGCGCTCGCAATCACTCACGATCGAAGCCGACTGTACGAGCTGGCACCGAGCCACGCACCGCAGTGCCGACACACCAGCTGCTACCACTGCCGCCGCACGGAAACGAACCGCAGCGGATCGACTGAGCGCGGGCGGGCGGGCGGCAGTGCTGCGGCGCTCGAGCGACGACTCCGCTGTCCGTTCTTTTTGCTGTTTGACAGGCCGCCCACGCGAATGTGTGGCATTGCTGTAGTCGCCACCTGGGCACATCGGCGCGGCACGGCTCACCAGGCGGTATCTTGCAACGGCGCGGGCATTACCCGGACAACTCGGTTGCGCAGTAACTTGCACAGCAGCCTGAGCTCAGGCCGAACGAGCGACGACACGCCTCTTGCTCCTTCCGAGCGCTTCAGGTCAAGGATTCGCTTATTCTAGCTGTGGCGGGAGGGCTGGGTCGCCTCCTCGTATGGACGGACAAGTTGTCCGACAACGCGCACAGCTGGACATCAGGCAGACCCGGTCCATGTGGCGGACGATCGCGGTGGTCATCGGACAGCCCGTCTTTTTATCTATCCAGCGATCCATCTACATGTACGCGTGATACGCTCCTCTCTCTGCTGCGGTTGCCTCGGTGCATCTGGCACGCTGGAGCAGGCCTCGATGGCGACGATCTCAACGACAGGATTTGCGGTGTTCGCCTTGACGATTACCCCAGTGCCGGATGCCGCCTGACAGGCACTGAGACCGCCCTCGTTGCACCTCGCCTCGGTGACACCAGACTACTAGACGGTGCGCCGAGAGTCGACAACCCCCACTCCGTCACTCCTCGCCTCACTCATTGTTCAATTCGCGCTCTCCGCAGCAAGCGAACCACCAACCACCCACCCGACCACCACCACCTTAACTCCGCTCTAGTCGCCACCATGGTCAACGCCTTCTCCGCCTTCACGCTCGCGCTTGCCGCCGTCGCTGCCGTCGCGTCGGGCGCCTCCATGCGCTCGGAGGCGGCCGCCATGCCCGACGGGTCGTGGCCCGCCAGCGAGGGCACGGTCTACCTCAAGGAGCCGTACACGGTCAAGAAGGGCGAGACGTTCGACGGCGGCATGAAGACGTACGCGCGCTCGAACGTCAAGTGCGGCGGCCAGAAGGAGAGTGGCTGGCAGACGGCCGTGTTCATGGTGGAGCCGGGTGCCACGCTCAAGAACGTGATCATCGGCAAGGACCAAATGGAGGGCGTCCACTGCGAGCAGAGCGGCTGCACGATCCAGAACGTGTGGTGGGAGGACGTGTGCGAGGACGCGCTGAGCATCAAGGGCGGCTCGGCCAGCAGCGTGACCAAGGTGATCGGCGGCGGCGCGCGCTCGGCCGACGACAAGGTCATCCAGCACAACGGCCTGGGCACGGTCTCCATCGAAGGCTTCTATGCGCAGGACTTCGGCAAGCTCTACCGCTCGTGCGGCACGTGCGGCGGCAAGTCGCGCAAGGTCAGCCTCAAGAACGTGTACGCCGTGAACGGCAAGGTGAGCCTCGTGACGGTGAACAAGAACTGGGGCGACCAGGCCACGCTCGAGAACATCAAGATCAAGGGCAAGAAGGTGGACGTGTGCGCGTGGTCGCAGGGCTCCACGTCGGGCGAGCCCAAGAAGCTGGGCGCCGGTCCCTCGGGGTCGCTCTGCCAGTACTCCACCAGCACCGTCACCTATGCGTAAGCGGGGGACAGCCAACTGAGGGAATGTCAGTCAGTACCAGCACTCGCCCGAGTGTATACGAGTTTGTAGACGTAAAGAATCGTGTCGTCCTGAGTCCAAATAGACAGCTAGATGTGTTTGATCTCCACGTTGCCATCTCCACGCTACCAGTTCACACATCCTGTGCTTCGAGCCACTTCAACTTGTGTCTGGTTGTGTATCCCTCTGCGAGTTTGTCGCCCTATCCCTATTGAGCCATGAGAATCTTCCAGTATCAATTTAGAGATCGCAAATACTAAACGAAGCGTACGGAGAAATGGCCGGCGGCTTCGCGGTCGACGCAGCGGCGGCCCTCCTGGACGTCGAGGCGCGGGTGGTGCCGCGTCAGGCGCTCGCCCGCCTCGCCGAATTTTCCTCCGCCGATCTGGAGGCTGTGGCCCGTGCCGCCGCCGCTGAAATGGCCAGCAGCCTCGTCCCCGTCGCCGACGGCCAGAATGCAGCCGACCAGCGGCGACCGAACGACCCTGAGGCCTTTGCAGCCATGTGCGCGATCATTGCCACTTGTGCGAGAGACGGCGGCGCTCGCACGGCGGCGCAGCAACGGTGAGAACGTGCATCGATATAACGAGGACTCTTTAATTTTATATTTACGTGTGGTGCTTGCGAGCAACTAGGCAACAGCTTTACGCTCTTGGGGTCGAAGACGAAGAGCTGCAGACGAAGCTCATGCCGGTGCTGGCGGCGGTGGCGCCTAGTGTTGAGCGTGTGCTCGGAAACACTAGTGAGTTGGACGGTGATGCATTTTGCCTTAGGCTGGAGCCTAACGCTATGCTGTTTCGTGCTTTTGCTTTTGCTACTGAGTAGGCTTTGACTTCGCCCATGTGGTGGATGTATCGTGGAGACTGGACTACGTGCTGCGCTCTAGTAGTGCCGGCAGTGTGCACGATCCTCTGTACTTTGTGCAGCTGAAACTGCAGACGCCTCGTGCAGGCGCCGGACTAGAGACGGTGGTGTTCTCGTGCTCGGTGGAGGAGTTGCGGGCACTCGTTTATAGCATACAGGAGGCTGCAAATGAGGTGGAGAAGCTGGCGGCGGGGATGCCGTCGCAGTTACGAACCAATGCATGAATGACAGGGTGCGAGCGGAGATTGCTGTATTAAGAGAGCCTAGAGAAGGCAATTAGAACTGGCTAAGGTTAAGGTACTCGAACATGGCCGTCACGGGTATTCACACTGTACGGTGTGACGGATAATTCAGTAGCGGTCGTTGTTGCTCTGGCTGACGATGACGTGACCTTTCTCGAGGAGCTGGATGTCCTTCTCGAGTTGTGTGGATGTGCGACGCACATGTATCTGCCAAGCGTTCGTCCAACCCGGTGTTAACTGTTTTTAGCAGCTTTGTCCAACCTTCTGAATTTGGGAATCTTTTCCTCTAACTCAATCCAAGCGCGGCGCCGACGTTCGGATATCTCGTCATGATGGTCATGACATGCACGGGCCCTTTTCACAGTAAGTATCAAAAATATTCACGCAGGCCTCGGCCAGCAATTTTCCAATCACAAAGGCTTCGTGGTCGAATTGTTTCTGAATCTAACCCCACAAGTAGGGAACTACCACAATACCCCGAAGACTTTGTGCCTTGTGCCTCAGACGTAAGAGTGTTGCATTTAGCCGCAGCGGCGTCGCAGCGTCTCGCCAGGAGGAATGTCTTGGTACTCGTCGCGGCGCTCTAGAACCCGCGACAATTCTCCATTTGTGTTGCTATGGTTCAGAACGTCCTTCCTCGGAGGAACAAAGTGCTTCAGCAGTTACTTCACCGTTACTTCACTGCAATTTGCGCTCATTGGCCAAAAAGCTTGTCTCGCCGCCGTCGTTCTCCAGAGTTAAAGCCGCGCAGATCTCGCCATGTTCCTGTGCGCGCGCGACGCGTCCGCGCGGGCGCCAGACGCCCCGGAGCGCCGACCGCCGCCGGCCGACACGCCCCACAAGACGCAGCGCAAGTCTCTGCGCGCAGATCCGCGCGTGGCGCGCGTGCTGGGGCCGCCCGCGGCGCCCGTTCGCCGGCCGCGAGACGCCGCCGCCGCCGCCGCGTACCTGCAGCTGCTGGGCGCGCTGACGCGGCTGCTGGCGCGGCTGCTGGACGTGCACGCGCTGTCGCCGGCGCTGCGCTTCTCGGCGGGCGAGTCGGTGGCGGTAGACGCCGCCGAGTGGTGGCGCGAGGTGCAGCGCCAGAGCATCGCGCTCGTGCGGCGCCAGGAGGTGGCGCAGACCAGGCCGGAGACGGAGGAAGCTCCAGGACGCAGACTCTGGCCGCTGCCTGCTCGCAGCCAGGAGAAGGCGCAGGAAACGACGCAGAACAGCGTTTTCAGGGCAGAGGAGACGTTCCAGGACCTCCCACAGGACGTGATGGAGAGCAGAGCAGCCGACTTCTTCGTGCAGGCTCTGTATCTGGTGGTGAAGACGCTCGAGAGGGTGAACAGGCAGTACGAGGCACAGGAACAGGGACAGGAACTGGTGGACGCTCTGGCGAGTGTGGACGAAGGTGTTGCCTTCGCTACTGCTGAGCTGCTGCAGATGTGGGCTCCAGTGAGTCAGAAGACCGTGGTGGACTCGTCGGAGAAATTATCCAAACTGATGGGTGTGGCAGTGGTGAATGTTTTGCTGCAACCGAGGAATGTCGGCACTCGGCATACTTTTCATGAACACGCGTTGCTGCCGTCGCTGCCGCTGCGAGCATTTTTAGGGGCGAAACAGTGGAGGTGTTCAGTGTGTGAACGAGTGACACAGACGGTGGGCAGCGAAGTTGCCCGCGCAGCGTGTGTATATCGCTGCGCAGCTTGCAACTTCAACCTCTGCCGAGAATGCTTTACGAGGATTCCTAACGTGACAGGATCTCGTCCTGACAGCCCGCTTGCAGACATGACCAAACCGGCGACAGATCGTTTCTTTAGTCTCATCGTGCCCAAGCTAAGACACAAAACAGGAACAGTGGTTATACGTCAAATAGCTCAGGAACTTCGTCGCCGGGTATTGGAGGTGTATCCACACAACTTTCAAGCCGCCGCAGAATTTGCGCAGTTATTTCACAACTTGGTAGCCTCTGATAAGAGTGCAGGTGTCGCGCTAGTGCTTTCTCCACCAGCATCAATTCCTTCGTCCGGCAGGCCTGCAGTTGCTTGGTTTCCGCTGCTCATGCGAACGTGGACAATGTCTCTGAGCACGCTGCTAGGGCCATTTCTACGCGCGTCTACTATGCTGGATGACACCCCAGAGCTCGACGCAGCTGTGAGAGCTGCGAATCACGGTTCTGCTGTGGCTGACTGTTTACGTGCGCAATGGACAAGCGGCTACTCGGAGCTGCGCACAACATTGCAAAACCTAATGCAGACGCTACTTGCAGATAGCCAGCACCCGCTTGTAGTTGACGCCATGTTGTGCTGGCTTGCGCTGACATTGATGACTGCAGATCCACGACGGCGGTTGAATTATGATGCCCACGAACGGTTAGATGGTTTTCTGCTCAATGTAACCACGATGCTGCTTGCACGTACGCTTCCTGTGCTGGACATGGCGCAGCATGATCCAAGTTACATTGACGCCAGTTATCACCAGAGTATTGAACCTGTGCGTGTATATGCGAGCAAAGACTTTCCTGAGGTTCCGCTCCATTATTCACGCAGTACACAAGATGCACGCTGTAGCGAGGCTATTGCTGGTGCTGAGATGTCTGAAATCCAGGCCCAAGACGAAACTTGTATTGCTGAATACAATATACGAAGAATGCAGTCAGCTCCAGCAGAGGCCGAAGAGGTGGTGCCTTCCACCTTCTATCCGCGGTTATCTTGTCACGAGGGCGTCGTCTGTGATCGTTGTGAGTTCCAAAATATCCACGGTGTGCGATACAAGTGCGCGTTCTGTGGGGATATGGACTTGTGTAGTGATTGTTTCGAAAATTTCCGCTCACATCAGGCTGCAACTGATTCGTCATCGGAGTCGGAGTCCGAAACAATGCTCCACAATCCAGATCATGTTTTCGTTCGCATTGAATCACCGATTCCAGTGATCGCATTAAAGCATTTTCAGCCTCTACCTGCCGAGTGGCTTACAAATCGCAAGCAGAAGGATGACTCAGTTCATGTGAGTGACAGCTTGGACGACTTTGCTGCTTCAAATTTGTGCTGTGCAGATTGCGGTGATACCTTAGGTACTGGCCAACCAGATGATGTGTTTTACAAGTGCGCCAATTGCATTTCAGCGAGACTTGTGTGCGCTGCATGTTTGGCCCATGAGGAGAAACTCAGCAATGGTAACCCGAACGAAATGCACGCGCCTGGCCACGTGTACTTCGTGGTAACCGACCCATGGAGACGCCAACTACCGATTCCTTGGAAAACGGTAGTCGAAAAGTTGCATTTCCGGCGATTATTGCATCCACCAGCACTTATCCCACGTCTCCGTTTTCCTCGTAATACTGAGATATTCTACGTGACGCTGAAATACCTGCATTTTGGACCGCTTGCCTCATTATCAAGGTGGCTGAGCATGGTGAAAGAACTGCAAGAGCTACAAGCTTTTTGTGCTTGTGAAGAAGAGCGGTTTGAGATTGAAAACCAGCGTCAGAGACGAGGTAGGCGGCGACAGAATAATTCGCAGCGTCAATCACTGAAACCGTCTGTGCACTACAAAGCCAGCAAATCTCGTCTTGAGGACATTAGAGTGAGATGTGTGAAGATGGAGCTGCACTTGTTGGCAAGCGTCAATGTAGCAGAGTGGTTGGTTTTTTATGCGCGAACGTGTTGTTGGCTTTTGCATTCAGCCTCTACAGCTCCACCAGACGCAGCGCCTGGCTCTATGCCTCAAGATCCTTTTAACGAGCCGATCTCGCATTTCTCGGCCATGTTTAGTGGATTTCCAGAGCATTTTTTCTTCGACCTCTGCGATGTGGTGTACCTGTTGGGTCTCGAAAAGTTGGAGTATCGCGATTTAGCGACCGAGCTGAAGAAAACAAAACAGGACGCTGCTGCTGATGAGGTGGTAGATGAAGTCAAAGAAGTTGTGGAGCCCATCTTGATAATGCTCACACAAATAGTGGTGGCACCGAAGTTCACGAAGAACCCTCACCTTCGTGTAGAGGCCCTGCGATCGCTGACGACTCTACTTACTTTTGTTTCAAAGGGTCAGCAAGTCCAGCATCGCCCAGGACATCGACGCATGGAGGCATTATTTAAACGCCATGAACTGCTGTCACGCTGGCTGATACCTGGCCTGCTTCAGTTTCACTCAGATATGGACCGCTATAATGCCAGCAACAACGGGTTGGCCTTCACAAGTGCTGTAACTAGTGGTGATCACATGCTGTGGGGATTCTTACCCACGCGAGTATCTGTAACGATGTTGCTGCGCTATCTCTGGCAGCTTCCAAGTCAACGCCAGAGCCTCTTGCAAATGCTGAATACCTCGGATGCCGCTGAGACTTCGCAGACATCACTATCAGAGGAGCCGGGCAATGGCAGCACTCAGCAACTGACTGGTCTTGTGAGCGGACTGTGGAGCGATATTGCTAAGCTTTTTGATGAGGCTCACAACAAGATTACAACATTGCGGCAGATACACGACCTTATCGAGGACTCGTTGGATGGAAGTGTGGTGGTGCTACCTTTCAGGCGTGACATGCTTGATGGCTATGTAGCTATTAACGCGAAGCAGTTGCGATTGACGATGCGTCTACTGTTGGAGGCATTAGAGCTAACTTCATGGTTCGCTTCGATCGTCAGCGGTGAAAGCAGTTTCCGTTCACGTTCATTGTCGGCCCCAGCTGCAGCCCTGCGGCATGTGCTGCTGCAGCCACTTGTCGTAGAACAAGCGGCACGTACACTCAGCTTTCTGGTGGCCTCGCTGGCAAATGCACATGAAGAAAAGGAGTGGACGTTTTCGCTTCCGTTAGTGGATGATGGCAAGTTGTTGTTGGCGCACTTGATTGTTCTTGTGGTACGCTACTCCGGGCACAGCGCGTTGAAATCTTCAGGTTCTGCTTCATCGAGTTTCTGCTCTCCGTCCTCTTTTTGGAAAATTGTACGATCTAGTGGCGATATCATGGAAAGACGTGTTGGTGACTTGGACACGCATGTACGCTGGGGGTTAAATGGTCTGTGCACGCGAATCGAGTCTGAGAGCTATCTCGGGTCGAATGGTCTGGACGATGACGATGATGTGGAAGAAGTTCGAATGGTAGCGGAAGAAGCAGGGCATGAGCTGGATGAGGACGAGGCGCTCGTGCTGCTTGAGAAACAAGCTGTGTCTACCACTGCCTCTGTGGGCGACACGACCGCGACAAGAAAGCGATTGGGCAAGCGTTTCATCGCAACGCTAGCCAAGGATGGCCGCTTTGATTTCCGGGTGTTTGTGGGAGGTTGCCGCTTCTTGCGACCGCATCGGAAACAAGAAGGTAATGGAAACTCTGATAGCGAATCGGACGATGAAGTAGAGGACATGGAAGAGGGCTACCTCTACCTTGATGACTCGTGGGTGCAGCAATTTGTTCGCGCCATGCAGGAGGCAGACGAGATGATCCACGTCCAAGAGGCCATGGAAGCATGTCTGGGAGATATCCCCGACCAGTACTTGGACCCTCTGCTCAGCACACTGATGACGGACCCTGTGCGTTTACCATCAGGGAACGTCGTGGACCGCGCTGTAATTGCTCGGCATCTACTGGCTTCGTCGCAGCAGGGTGGTAGCACCGGAAGAGATCCTTTCACACGGGAGCCGCTGACAATGGCAATGGTCGAGCCCTGTGATGCGCTTCGGTCGGAAATTCAGATGTATCTTCGCACGAAGATGCGGCACTTCCGCAAAACTGCTCGAGAAGACGTGCTGGCTACCTGGGGCCTAGGCTGGGACGTCTTATTCGACAGCAGCAGTGAGACCGAGGCAGACTCGGAAGATGGAGTTGAAGCGACGACCAACGCAGCGAGCACTTCCACCTCAGGATAGGTTAATAGCCCACCGATAATTATTGAAAATGTTCAAAGTGCTGATGAACACTTGGCTAGACCACTAGCAAGAGGCTGGCGGCACGAGGCTTTGACTTGCTAGCAAGCGTGGTGGTCTGTCATGCTCATGCTCATGCTCTAGAGCGTGCTGTCTAAGACCGTAGGGTCACTGGGGTACAGTCCATATAGGACGCTGCAACATGCTGCTGCATGATAAAAAGTTGATGTACTACTGAATAGTCTTGCTCTGCATCGCAGTGCAATGCACATACAGTCTCCGCACTAGAAAGCATTCGAGCGATCTACCTAAGCGGCAAAAGCCAACTTACAGGCCGAGCCAGCCCTGGTCGCTGAAGAAGAAGCCGAGCGTGGAGCCGGCAGCGATACCGAGGAACAGGCAGAACACCATGACAGCGCCACCAGACTCGCGGTCTTCCGGGTTCAGGAGACGAGGACCCACGCCCATAGTCACCGTCGACAGGAAGCCGTTGGATAGACCGATGATAAGGTTCAGGATGATATTGTACACGATGGCGGTCATGTCGTCGTGGCCGAAAGCATAGAGCGAGGTGCCAGCAACGCCCATGAGCAGAAGCGGGATGAAGGCCAGACGCACGATGGAAAGGCCAAAGCACCATTCGCTGTTGAGCAGCTTGTACACGGCAGCACCGGTCAGGATACGACCGAAGAAGTCGCCGTAGTTGTACGAGCCGACAATGCCAGGAGCACAGTACCAAATGCCGGTCACTTCGTGAACAACGTCCGAGTAAGGGGGCGACAGGTTGCGCGAAGCAGCACAGCCGAAGCCGGGGAACACGGACAGCGAGACGAAGAAGACGAGGAACTGAGCCACCGCCGGCATCCAGATGATGCAGAAGATGCGGCCCAAGTTGCCCAGAGTCTTGCCAACGGGCTGGTCAATGAGGTTCTCCTCCTTGGCCGAGGCAGCGTTACGCTCCAGCAGGAACCTGACGCTCGGCAGGTTGGTCAGACGGCGGTAGACGAAGAGCGCGGCAATGAGCACAACGATCAGGATGCCGAAGAACAGGTAGAACGACAGCTTGGTAGAGCTGCTGGTCTGGTGCACGCCACCGACAGCAAGACGCAGGAGCGTGGCCAGCGAGATGTTCAGGATACCAGCGGTACCGTTACCGATCTGCACAGCCTGCGAGAACTTGGGGACCGGGAACAGTGCGGCAATGGTGTAGTAGGTGGCCTCCGAGAGCGAGTTGCCGAAGCCGACGCAGCCGAAGCAAATCAGCACGAGGATGCCGCCGGTCTTCTGGTTGGAGAAGGTGATGGCGCTGAAGACCATGATGAGGATGGCCATCAGGATGAAGATGCCGTAGCCGACGCGGACGCGGAACTCCTGGGTGAGCTTCTTGTCGAGACCCCAGATCATCTGGATGCCCTGGCCGATGACCATCGGCCACGACGTGCATAGTGTCGTGAGGAACGAGAAGTCAAGACCCGAGTCGGCGAACTCGACCGTGTAGAAGTCCTGGGCACTCAGACACGAGTAGTAGGCCCAGAGCACGGATCCGTTCAGGAACATGAGCGAGTAGAAGATGTTGCGCTCGTTCTTGACCATGTCGTCCCAGATCTCCTGCGGCATGCCGTCGTGGCCCAGCTCGACCTGGTCCTCAGGCACGAGCTTCTCGGACTTGCTCGGAGACTCCATCTCAGCGATCGGAGAGGTGTCGACAGACTCTTGAGGCTTGACCGGCGAATTGAGGAATGACCTGCGGTGCAAACTAATGCAAACCGATCGCGATTAACGTCAACCTGCACTGGTGGAGAGAGCCCTGCGTGTCTGCTGTGTCGGCGGGAAAAAATGCTCTGCAGGTTAGGGATCACCTCGATAGCCAGGCGACAGACACATCGACCGATTGTGGACGAGCTGCTGCGACTTGTACCGCGTGGCGAGCACCGGCTGTTTGCAACATGGATAGAGGCACTCGTGGTGTTCAAGCATGATTTATTCACGACAATCCTGCTACTACATGTACGCTGCCCTACAGGCCGAGCCAGCCGTTGTCGCTGACGAGGAAGCCGAACGTGGAGCCCGTGGCGATGCCCAGGAAGAGGAAAAAGACCATGACGGCGCCACCAGACTCGCGATCCTCCGGCTTCAGCATTCGAGGCGCCACGCCCATGGTGACGGTCGAAAGCAAACCCGTGGAAATGCCGATGAGCAGGTTGAGCACGATGTTGAACGCCAACGCACCCATGCTGCCGAACGGGAACGCGTAGAGCGATGTGCCGGCCACGCCCATGAGCAGCAGCGGGATGAACGCGATGCGGACCACCGACAGCCCGAACGCCCAGCCCATTGTTACCAGGCGATACACTGCAGCCGTGCACAAGATACGACCGATGAAATCGCCGTAGTTGTAGCTGCCGATGATGCCCGGCGAGCAGTACCATGTCGACGTGAGCGAGTGGGCTTCGTTGCTGTAAGGCGGAAACAGGTTGCGAGATGCAGCGCAGCCAAAACCCGGGAACACGGACAGCGAGACGAAGAAGACGAGGAACTGCGCGATCGCCGGCATCCAGATGATGCAGAAGATGCGGCCCAAGTTCTTCAGCGTGCAGCCGACTGATTGGTTTGCGAGGTGCTCTTCCTTGGCCGAGTTCTCGTTGCGCTCCATGAGGAACTTGACCGACGGCAGGCTCACCAAGTAGCGGTAGAGCAGGATGGCGCATATCAGCACAATTACCAACAAACTAAAAAACAGATAAAAGCTCAACTTGGTGGAGCTGCTGGTCTGGTTCACGCCACCCACCGCTAGACGAAGCACCGTGGCCACAGTGATGTTGAGGATACCGGCGCAGGTGTTGCCGATCTGGACGCCGTTCGTGAATTTCTCAATGGGGAACAGTGCAGCGAACGTGTAGTACGTGGCCTCGGACAGCGAGTTGCCGAAGCCAATACATCCGAAGCAAACGAGCACGAGGATCCCGCCGGTCTTTTGACTGGAGAAGTTGATCGCGCTGAAGACCATGATGAGGATGGCCATGACCATGAAGATGCAGTAGCCCACGTGCACGCGTGTGCGTTGACTGAATTTTTTGTCGAGCCCGAAGACCATTTGAAGCCCCTGGCCGAGGACCATGGGCCAGGCCGTGCAGAGCGTCGTGAGGAACGAGAAGTCGAGGCCCGAGTCCGGGAACTCGACGGTGTAGAAATCCTGAGCGCTGAGGCAGGAGTAGTAGGCCCAGAGCACGGATCCGTTTAGGAACATGAGCGAGAAGTAGATGAACTTTTCGTGCTTGACCATGTCGTCCCAGATCTCGGGCGGCATGCCGTCGCGCCCGATCTCGAGCGGGTCTTCTTGGACGAGCTTCTCGGACTTACCGGGCGATTCCATGGCGACGCGAAGCTTAAGCAGGACGGAGCGAGTTCGCGAGTGGAGGCGAGCGAGTGCTGCGCGAGAAGCTTGTGATAGATCGCGACCACCGTTGACGCGGTGGTAAGTTTTGGCTGCGGTGCCGAGCGGCATTAATTAGCGGTTGACTGACCACGTTGAAGTGAAGGTTTTCGCTTTCCAAGAACGCTGAGCGATACCACACTTTGCCGAGGTAAGCACGAGCAGGTTGTCTTCGATCGAAGTAGGATATCAAGTCTGCATGCAAGTGTGTATGTGTAAACACTATTCAAGTGAGCGGTGTCGTTGAGAGAACAGGAATCCTTCCCCTGCTGCGCTGTAGCAACAAATGCACGTTGTATTCAACGAACGCTTTTCTCGACTGCATGTACAACCACCGGCACTCCTCGATCTGTCTTTCACAACTTTCATGGCAAACGCGGCGGCAGCTCAAGCGCAGCAAGTTGAAGCCTGCCGAGCCTGCGCTTGGCATCATGTGTAACTTTGGATTGTAAGGTGGGAACCGACTCTCGCTGCCCGCCGTTGCACCTAGCGAAAAAGAGCCGCCAGCGGATTCTTTTTCTGCCGTGGTGAGCTCGTCGAGCTGGGGCTCAGGCCGTGCCTCGGGCCGTGACTCCAGGCCTCGATTTGCTTGCACTCTCATTCACAGGCAGTGTACGTGTAGTGCAGCTGCAGCCCAGTGCAGCAATGCACTCGCCAAGCGCATCTTTGATTAGACACCAGCGTGCGAGGACCACCGATTCCTGCCGGCCGCTGCAGCGATGCGCGGGGCGTGGCCGCCGTTGATTTGCCGGCCCGGCAAATCCACGCCGGCTGCTGTCGCCCGCTTGTAGACGAGCGCTTCCCGCCCAGCACAGTCACAGCGTGAAATTCACGCTGTGAATGCGCTGCAACTTGCAGTGGGAGCGCTGCCTGTCGTCAACGAGATGTAAGCAGTCGCCGGATTGCCGCAATGTCGCCGTCGCCCCCGCCGCCGCGGACACTTCGTCCTTGCACGCTGTTGAACACGCTGGCTGCCGGCGGACCCTTGGAAGAACACGCGCGGCCAAGTGGCTGCGAACAGAGTCGCTGACGGGCGCGGCGTCGGCGGGGCTGGCGGTCACGGCTCTCACGACTGACCTACACCGTGCAAGTAAGGGGCAGCTTGACGAGCCCGCGCCACCCGATCGAGGGCTCGATGCGCTGTCCGTGATGTCTGCAGAGTAGAGAGCGCTACGCAACCGAGTCAACGGCAGTGCAGTGTTCAGCTACGAGCACTTTGCTGGTCATCCATCCGACAGCACGAGCAAGCAGAGATCGGATGGAGTGGTGACGGCTTGCACTCGGTGACCGAGTCGGTCCGAGCCAGATTGGACGAACACGGAAAACACGCCGCTGGCCGCACCACAAGGGCAGGCCATTTCCATCAGCCAGCACCGCGCGCCTCGTCAAAGCCCGCATTCTGCACATGCGCGCTACCGCGTCGCTACAGCTCGAGCTGCCGGTTCCAGTCGTTTCGCTGTGCAATACGCGTGCGCCGCAGCGGTGACAGCTAGCGTCGTCGGCGCGCGCAGCGTTTAACGCGACTGGCGGATCAGCGCTCGGCTCACTTGACAGCAGTTTGTTCTCCTTGCCGCCAGGCCGAGCCGCATGGCATAAACATCCGATGCCGAGCAAAATGGCGCAGCGAGGCTCGCTCAGCCGACCTCGATCAGTCGAAGTCCCAGTCGAGGCCTCCTGCAGCAAGTCCGCGGCGTCGAGCATGCCGCATTAGCTGAGAGCTCGATGCGCGCCAACCGTCACGAGTGACTCGCGTTATGGAGACGCTGCTTCGTCTTTGACCGTTTCTGAACTTCTGAGCCGGACCACCTCGAGCAACGGGGCTGTCGTCGAGTCAAACGTACCGGTGGGGATGGCGAGGGTCACCGCGCCATCCTTTTCTATCCTTGCCCGGCCGCTGACGGGAAGGCAGCGCTGTGTATCAAGTGGCACTCGCCGCCGCGGAGCTCTACCGCCGCCGAGGAGTTCTCCATTCTGCAACTCGCTGGACGCCGGCCAAGCCTCAGCAGCAGCCAACCCGCGCAATGGAGTCGCCGCGCAAGTCGGAGAAGCTCATTCCCGCGCTCCAGGACGATGAGGGCCTGGAGAACGGGCGCGACGGCATGCCGCAAGAAATCTGGGACGACATGGTCAAGAACGAGCGCAAGATCTTCTACATGTTCATGTTCCTGAATGGCTCCGTGCTGTGGGCGTACTACTCGTGTCTGAGCGCGCAGAACTTCTACGAGGTGCAGTTCGCCGACTCGGGCCTCGACTTCTCGTTCCTCACGACGCTAGTCACTTCGTGGCCCATGGTCATCGGCCAGGGCACCCAGATGATCTGGGGCCTCGACAAATCGCTGGGGCGTCAGTTCCGCGTGCACGTCGGCTACAGCATCTTCACCCTGATGGCCATCCTCATCATGGTTTTCAGCGCTATCGACTTCTCCAACCAGAAGACTGGAGCGATCCTTGTGTTGGTGTGCTTTGCGTGCATTGGCTTCGGCAACTCCCTCTCAGAGGCCACGTACTACACCTTCGCGGCGCTATTTCCGATCCCCAAGTTTTCGCAGGCCGTGCAGATTGGTAATGGTACCGCTGGCATCTTCAACATCACGTTAGCGACGATTTTGCGCCTGGCCGTCGGCGGTATCCACCAGACTAGCGACTCGACGCAGTTGTCGTTCTACCTCTTCTTTGGCATTCTGATTGTGGTGCTTCTCGTGGCGCTTTTCGTCTACTACCGCCTGATGAACATTCCCTGCGTCAAGTTCTTGCTGGATCGGAACGCGGAGTCACTGAAGTCCGAGAAGCTCGACACGCTTCCGGTTGGCAAAACCCTTGCCAACCTGTGGCGCATCTTCTGCCTTATCTGGGTGCCTGCGCTGGCGCAGTTCCTCGTTTTCTTCGTGTCGTTGGCAGTCTATCCCGGTTTCGGCTGCGCCGCGGCCCGCAACCTTGAGCCGCCGTACTCGAGTGTTGTCCACACTGTAACGGAGAACTGGTACTGCTCCCCGGGCATCGTTGGCAGCTACAACTACGGCGACTTCTTCGGTCGTGTGTTCACTGGCGCAGCAGTGTACAAGCTGTTGAACAGCCAGTGGTGCCTGGGTCTGTCAATTCTGCGTCTGGCCTTCATCCCTCTTCTTCTTATGGGTGTCGCCGGCACGTCGCTCTACTCCTTTGGCTTTGATGACATGGGTGCCATCGCGTACAACATTGTGCTCAACCTGGTCATCGGTCTGACCAACGGTTTCTTGTCCACCGTGACGATGGGCGTTGCTCCGCGCATGCTGAAGCCGGAGGATCGTGAGTCGGGCGGCGCCGTGATGGTCTTCTGTCTGTTCTTCGGCATCGCCGCCGGCTCTACGATCGGCTTCTTCTTCAGCGACCAGGGCTGGCTGGGTCTGTAAGCTGTCGTCGTAGAATATCCGTTCCTACTTGAATGCGTTTGCCTTTTTTGTGTTGACGGTCTCGCTTGCACTTCGACGTCACCGCTTGCATGCCTGCACCTAGCCGAGGCGGCCAATGTGACACGGCGATCGGAGGCATGGCCAGCATGGCGAGGTGTCCGGAACCGATGGTGTTCACGAGCAAGTGGCGCCTGCGCCTGGTAAGCACCGACTTGATGCGTTTGAACCAAGCAAGTTTGAAGCGGGAAGTTCAAATTGCGCCGTCTACGCAGAACCACGCATTCAGCAACTCGCGAGATCGAATACTGAGCACTGATAATGGGCCGGAAGTTTGGTTGGGACCCAGTTCCGCTGCGGTCGAAATCAATGCAAGTTGTGCGGGGAGAGTTTTCAAGTATAATCAGGCAAACCGCTTTACTTCCAATGCTGTTAGGTACATGCTCAACGCTGGCGTTGGAGTGTTTGACAGCAGCATATGGCTGTCCAGGTGCCAGGCGAGGGCAGCAATTGCCATTTCTTTAGTGGCGTCGGTACAAAACATGACAGCTTCCCTGCCACCAGCAACAACCGCGATGACACGCGGAGTTAGCTGTTACATGCATCATAACTAGGGGACGTGCGATTTGTCTGGATAAAGTTCTGCATCACGCTCGCTCGTAACGAGGTGTCCGCAAGTATGTAATACACGCGCTTGGAAAAATTGAAAGCATACACCCGCTTGGCCGTAGTATAGGTGCGAGTCAGTACGTGATATGCCTACGTGTGATGCTGCGTTCGAGCACACTGCGGTGTAATAAAGTTTTGGTGCAATACATAGCGGTGCTTGGAAATGGACTCTTTTTTAGCAGCATTTTGCTAGTTTTCATACCCATTTCCAATACGTAGCCTTGCTTATACACCCACACAAAATATCTTAATACAGAGGCAAAAATAATATCAAAACTATGCAAATAGTAAACATGTTTTGATGAAGTTTAACCACTATAGACAACTTTGTGACTCAACTGCAAACGGATTTCAAAGGGGCAAGAAGATGGGATCTTGCAGGCAGTACTTCGTGCGTTCGTCTACTGCAGGTCCGCGTGGCGAAGCACCGGCCTCCAAGCTTCATTCTTCAATTTGCCGGTCAACAAGTAAGTCGAAACCCGTGTGGTTCGTCTCAAAGCAGCTTCCGCCTCCAACAAGCCCAGGAAGACCCAGCCATGGATTCCCCGAGCAAGGGCGACAAGCTCATTTCGCCAGTCCAGGACGATGACGGTCTCGAGATCGGGCACGACGGCATGCCGCAGGAGATCTGGCAGGACATGATCAAGAACGAGCGCAAGATCTTCTACATGTTCATGTTCCTGAACGCGTCCGTGCTGTGGGCCTACTACTCCTGCCTCAGCGCACAGGACTTCTACACCGTGCAGTTCGCCAACTCGGGTCTGGACTTCTCCTTCCTCACGACACTATGCACGGCCTGGCCCATGGTCATCGGCCAAGCGCTTCAAATGTTCTTCGGACTCGACAAGTCGATCACGCGAGACTTCCGAGTGCACGTCGGCTACGGTATTTTCATGCTCATGGCCATCCTCATCATGGTTTTCAGCGCCATTAACTTCTCCAACGAAAAGACTGGCGCTATCCTGGTGCTAGTGTGCTTCTGCTGTATTGGGTTTGGCAACTCGCTGACGGAGGCCACCTATTACACGTTTGCGGCCTTGTTCCCAATCCCCAAGTTCTCGCAGGCAGTTCAGATCGGCAACGGCACCGCTGGTATCATCAATGTGTCACTGCTTACCATCCTTCGTCTCGCTGTGGGCGGTCCCCGCCAGACTGGAGATTCCACGAAGTTGTCGTTCTACCTATTCTTCGGCATCCTCATTATCGTGCTGATTGTGGCGCTCTTTGTCTACTACCGTCTGAACAACCTGCCGTGTGTCAAGTTCTTGGTAAAGCGTAACGAAGAGTCGATGAAGGCGGAGAGTTTGGCCACGCTCCCGTTTGACAAGACGTGCAGCAACCTGTGGCGCATCTTCCGCCTTATTTGGATTCCAGCCTTGGCGCAGTTCCTCGTCTTCTTCGTATCACTGTCAGTGTACCCGGGTTTTGGTTGTGCTGCAGCGCGCAACCTCGAGCCGCCATACTCGAGTATCGCCCACACCGTCACAAAGAACTGGTACTGCTCTCCTGGAATTATTGGCAGCTACAACTACGGCGATTTCTTCGGTCGTGTATTCACCGGTGCGGCAGTGTACAGAATCCTGACCAGCAATTGGTGCCTGGGTCTGTCGATCCTGCGTCTCGGATTCATTCCGCTGTTGCTCATGGGCGTCGCCGGAACGTCGCTCTACTCCTTCGGTTTCGACGACATGGGTGCCATCGCATACAACATCGTGCTCAACCTCATCATCGGTGTGACGAACGGCTTCCTATCGACGGTGACCATGGGAGTCGCTCCACGGATGCTAAAGCCCGAGGATCGCGAGTCGGGTGGCGCCGTGATGGTCTTCTGTCTGTTCTTTGGTCTATCAGCCGGTTCCACGATCGGGTTCTTCTTCAGCGACCAGGGCTGGCTGGGTCTGTAAGCAGCGACACATGCGCGAAGAGAAATTGTAGCTACTTGCATGTTATGTCTCCAATATACCGAAGTGAAGGTTCTTAAACTTCCGATAATGAATTGATTGAAAGACGCACCGAGATGACCAGCAAGTCATTTTGCTGGAAGTTCTGATAACTGCCAATTACTTGCGCTCAGTATGAAAGGCAAGTTTGGCACCATCACTCCTGGACGACACACGCTTGCTGACGTACGTGATCGCTGATTAGCGAAATAACGCGGCCATTCTATGCCGAGTCTTTCATCGCTCGTCCACAGCGTCCAGCCGCCAGTCCTGGCGCAGAGTTTTCATTCCAGTCACTCATTTTGCAATTTGCTGGACAACGAGGAAGACCGGGCCGAAAGGAGCGAGACCAGACCAAGCTGAACCGAGGAAGCACCATGGACTCGCCTGGCAAGTCGGAAAAGCTCATGCAAGACGAAGAAGGGCTGGAGATCGGGCGCGACAGCATGCCCCAAGATATCTGGGACGACATGGTCAAGAACGAGCGCAAGATCTTCTACATGTTCATGTTCCTGAATGGCTCCGTGCTGTGGGCGTACTACTCGTGTCTGAGTGCTCAAGACTTCTACGAGGTGCAATTCGCAAACTCCGGGATGGACTTCTCGTTCCTCACGACGCTGTTCACCTCGTGGCCTATGGTCATCGGCCACGGCTTGCAGATGGTATTCGGGCTGGACAAGAAGATTACCCGCCATTTCCGCGTCCACATCGGCTACGGTCTCTTCATCCTATTTGCCATTCTCATCATGGTCTTCAGTGCCATCAATTTTTCCAATCAGAAGACTGGAGCTGTCCTTGTGCTCGTATGCTTCGCGTGCATTGGTTTCGGTAACTCATTGACTGAAGCCACGTACTACACGTTTGCGGCGCTTTTCCCGATCCCCAAGTTCTCGCAGGCCGTTCAAATTGGCAATGGTACCGCTGGTATCTTTAACATCACACTGGCCACGATTCTGCGCTTGGCTGTGGGCGGTCCCCGTCAAACTGGAGATTCCACTAAGTTGTCATTTTATCTTTTCTTCGGCATCCTGATTGTTGTGCTTATTGCGGCGCTTTTCGTCTACTACCGCCTGATGAGCCTGCCATGCGTTAAATACCTGCTCAAGCGTAACGAGGAGTCTTGCGAGACCGAAAAGCTCGCTACGCAGCCAGTAAGCAAGACATGCAGCAACCTGTGGCGCATCTTCCGCCTTATTTGGATTCCAGCCTTGGCGCAGTTCCTCGTCTTCTTCGTATCACTGTCAGTGTACCCGGGTTTTGGTTGTGCTGCAGCGCGCAACCTCGAGCCGCCATACTCGAGTATCGCCCACACCGTCACAAAGAACTGGTACTGCTCTCCTGGAATTGTTGGCAGCTACAACTACGGCGATTTCTTCGGTCGTGTATTCACCGGTGCGGCAGTGTACAGAATCCTGACCAGCAATTGGTGCCTGGGTCTGTCGATCCTGCGTCTCGGATTCATTCCGCTGTTGCTCATGGGCGTCGCCGGAACGTCGCTCTACTCCTTCGGTTTCGACGACATGGGTGCCATCGCATACAACATCGTGCTCAACCTCATCATCGGTGTGACGAACGGCTTCCTATCGACGGTGACCATGGGAGTCGCTCCACGGATGCTAAAGCCCGAGGATCGCGAGTCGGGTGGCGCCGTGATGGTCTTCTGTCTGTTCTTTGGTCTATCAGCCGGTTCCACGATCGGGTTCTTCTTCAGCGACCAAGGCTGGCTGGGTCTGTAAGATAACTATTTTTTTGCTCGAAAAAAACCCAAAAAAACTGAAGCAGTCGAATAGCGCTGATTGCTTATTAGCAGCGAGACACACCTTCGAGGTACACTCGGACGGAGTTAGGCAATACAGCTTTTTGTCTTGAGTAGAGGTATGGATAAGTGGAATGGTGGTGAAAACTGTGTTGGCACGCGCTTACTACATATCTACTTTCCATCAAGCTCTACTTTTGTGGTGTTCTCGAGTAGTGGGGATAGCGGGGAAGAATAGCTCCGTTTTGAAGTGACGGCCATGCTTTTTCGTGACAATTTTTGAACTTCCCGCGACGAGGCTGGTTCGAGAAGCAGGTGTCGGAGGGTTATTTTCTTGCTGAGCGACGACAACACCCGTGTACAAGGTTCCAGCGCCGCTGATGAGTGCATCAATAATATTCTGATGCTGTGCTGATCCTGGAGCTTGAGCCCCCGTCATACGTTCTGCACGTTCACGAGCAGTTTTCTGGGCTAGTTTTGACGTCGACGCACGGTGCTGATAGTACGCCACTCGATTACTGCTCTCGGCTTTCAAAATCGCAGTTGTTTGCTGCTTTTCCTGTACTCGAAGATTGCTCATAACGTTTGTGGCTGTCAGCAGACCGCGATGCTGCCCCATTGACATGGAATGTAGCGCTGCTGCTGGAGACTCAATGCGCAATACCCGTGTAGCATCATTTGATAGAAGTCGGTACGTCGAAGAAGATGGAGGTGACTCTGACACACTCGGAGCACGTGGAGAGCAACTTCGCGGTCGATGTATTCTAGCGGCTATTCGTGCGGTTCGTGGACTTTTGCCGAGAGCTGCAGGTGTGCATGTCTTACTTGGAAATTGGTGCTGAATTACGAGGCTTGAACGCATCTGATCGCCACTACTGCAACGAACACTAGTGTGTGAAGACGGTGGAGCTGCTCGTACAGCGTACGTCATCGAGTTCTGCGGGCGCTGTCCTCCTTCCGCGTCACTACCCATGTTGTATGATGAAGGCAAATATTGAACACAGAAGACACAGACGTCCAGAGGCATAATCCGCTGGCTGATGTCTAGAGCCTCACGCTCGCGCGTAAGTTTGGCGAGGAACTGGTCAAAACCCTCCCGGATCAATCGACTCGTAGGCCCGCCGTCTTGAGTGCTTCGCTCCATTAGCATCCGCCGAGCGCGCAACAACTCCTAACGTGATATGTATTAGAACAAGAACTTCAACTGAAGGTTTGGTAGCTTACCCCAGCAGGAACATTATCAAGGAGACCAGACGCAAAATACTGCTGGCATAGAGCACATCGGCGGCTATAAATTCCAGGTCGTTGAGCATATAAGTGAATAAGGCAGATCACCGTAAGTCACAGTGAATTGAAAGCTTCTTCACTAGTTTTGTATTACCTGCGTCTGGGACTCGACATCAACCTCAAGAGGATCCAATTTTGCTGCAGCGCAACTACTGCAAACTACTACGGGCTTAGTGAAGAAGCTACTCGCGAGCAAACCGTGGTTCTTAGCCAAGCACTAAAAATACAGGTAACTATTTTCCTGTCTTTATTAATCTGACAAGGGTGCTTTCAGGATGCACTGAATTCAGGGACAGGGATATCCGCTAGCTCAATGTCGTTAGATTCACAATGCAATCGATAACAAGACGGTTAGCTAGCGTCGTCTCTCATACTGCGTGTAGCTTGCCATTTGAGTTTTTTTCCAATGTTACGGTACCGACGGCCCGCAGCGAAGAAGCAGAAAACGCGCCACAGCTCGAGGCTGGCGGCACTTGCAGCGACACCTGCGCCTGAGATCACGTCTGAGGATACCAATGTTCGACATTAGAGAGCGATTTGACGCAGTTTCGATGGCAACATGGATTCGGTGTTGTCGAATCCTGGAACCAGCGCCAAATTCTGAGATTGGAGTGATCGAGGAGATATACTGCGAGAAATTTCATGTGTCATCGCAAACTAAGAATGACGCTGGATCCCCACATCAATTTTATCACGGGTGAACATGGTAGTGGAAAGAGTGCCAGCATCGCTGCGATTCAGATTTACTTCGGTGAGAGCGCGCGGAGCACACATCGAGGAAAGAACATCAAGACTTTGATTCGACACGGCTTCGAAGCCCATGCCTTGGTCCGGATTACACTCCGTAACAATGATGTGTGTAACGACGCGTTCCGTCCTGAAGCATTTGGACGCAAGGTTATCGTGGAGAGGCTCATTCGTCTGCCGAGTATCGTCTGAAAGACGAGAAAGGCCTGTTGGTGTCGAAGGTAAAGAGTGATCTTGACGCCATGTTGGACCACATGAACATTCAACCAGACAACCCGTGCACAGTGTTGGATCAGGACAGCGCGAAGCTGTTTTTGAAGGGCAATCCAATTGATAAATACAGATTCTTCCTGCGCTCGACAGACCTCGAAAGATGCGTACGACGTAAGCGAGTATTGACGAGCAGACTCGGACGATCGCGGAGTCGACTCTCACCCACGAGAAAGCCAAATCTTGGCGACTGGACAACCCGAAAGCTGTCGCCACATCACGAAAACAAAAGCATCAACAGTAAAACTAGAAGACTGGGATAGCGATCGTGTAAAATAGGCTACGTTTGGAGAAGAGCTCGCAAGTAAAAAAAAGTCGGGTCGTCCGCCTACATTTATCTGCAAAAGCCAGGTACTCGTAGCGTGACGTGTTAAAGTATCCCTCAAGCGCTTCCTCGCCATTGAGGCTGTCCTTTAAAATGCCGGCAAAGCAGGAAGTCCAATTCGTTCTTTTTAGTCTAAAATAGCGAGACTCGGAAATATTATTCGAGCTCTCTTTCACCATTGCAGCAGGTCTCTTGTTACTAGTTGGTAGCTTCGAGTACCCATTCCCAGTCTGATAGCACAGGAGTTTTACTTCAGATACCCGACCCGAAGCGGGGTAAAGCCGTCCGAAACCCTCGGGTACCCGCACTCGGGTACCCGATTGCGACCTCTGGAGAAACTGACTTGGGTACTCTCACCAAAGAAATCTTGAGACTACGGGTCATTGCGGACGGATGACAATACATGGTTCTCGTAGGACCGCTTCACACGTGGAATGCACCGTCAACCACGCCAACACGACTGCATTAACCAGGATAATTTTCCCCTTGACTAGGGTACCCTCACCAAAGAATTCTTGAGACTACGGTTCATTGGACGGGATAGCAGTACAAGGTTCTCGCCAACAACTTCAAAAATAAAAAAAATGGCTTATCGACAAGTTTTTGTGAGCGAAAAAGAAAAACGCAATCGACGACTTCACAAAGGTCTCATGCGTTTTTTGTGAGCGAAAAAGAAAAACGCAATCGACGACTTCACAAAGGTCTCATGCGCACCACGTGCCCTCACGATCCTTTAGGATTCCGATAAAAAAATACTAGCCAACGCCTTCAAAACTAGAATTAAGAGTATCCAGTGTGAAAAAAGAATAAAAAGCATCGACGACTGTAAGAATTGCCATGCAGCGTGGCTTTCAGGGTTGTACATGTAGATCGAGACATACGACAAGCAACCTTTGATTAGTCGCAACAAACGGAAAACAACACTGCGACTTTTGCTAAGCAAGAACAACGAAAAACAACACCGATGAGGTTTGTAGGCAGAAAAAGCAAGAGATGGAGGTCATCTTGCATCAGTTACCGGCTTCAGTTTATCGGCTTCAGGTTACCGGCTTCAGTAATCGGCTTCAGTTGCCGCCACCGAATTAATCCGCTTTGGGCTGTCCAGCCTAAAGGCTATCCCAGTAAAACATCAATTCTCACAACAGCGCAGTGCTCGTCCTCTAAACTACACTTCGGTCTCCGTAGTAAGTCACTTCGTGTTGACGCCAAAGAAATTAACTCGTCCACGTCTTCATACAGCGATACCCTCCGTGTGTCTCCACCTCCCCTTTTTTCATCCAATATCACAGTTCCATCAGCTATCAAAACCAATCCAATCTTCCTCTCTACTCGAATACAACCCTGCCTCCATCACACCTGCCAAAGCCAATCCCGCCGCCCCATTTGGCGCCAATTCCGAACCACGCACCCGCCGCCATGACGCTGCGGCCGCGCAAGGCGCCGCGCACCGACGACGCGTCCACCACGAGCGAGACGGAGGACGAGCTGGACGTGGCGGACGCCGCCGCCGTGGGGCAGAAGCGCCGCCTGCAGCCCGCCGAGCTGTCGCAGCTGGACGCGCACATCGAGTCGGAGATGGGCGTCGTGGAGGAGATCTACTGCGAGAACTTCATGTGCCACCGCAAGCTGCGCGTGGCGCTGAGCCCGCACATCAACTTCATCACGGGCGAGAACGGCAGCGGCAAGAGCGCCATCATCGCCGCCATCCAGATCTGCCTGGGCGCCAGCGCGCGCTCCACGCACCGCGGCAAGAGCATCAAGAACCTCATCCGCCACGGCCACGAGGGCAACGCGCTGGTGCGCATCACGCTGCGCAACGACGCGGTGGGCAGCGACGCCTTCCGCCCCGAGCAGTTCGGCCGCAAGATCATGGTGGAGCGCCTCATCCGGCGCGACGGCTCGGCCGAGTACCGCCTCAAGGACGAGCGCGGGCTGCTGGTGTCCAAGCTCAAGACGGACCTGGACGCCATGCTGGACCATCTCAACATCCAGACGGAGAACCCGTGCGCCATCCTGGACCAGGAGAACGCCAAGCTCTTTCTCAAGGGCAACCCGCAGGACAAGTACAAGTTTTTCCTGCAGTCCACGGATCTCTACAAGATGAGGACGACCTACTCCAAGATTGACGAGGAGACGAGGACCATCGCGGAGAGCACGCTCAAGAGGGAGAGAGCCAAGATCGTCACGCTCAAGGACGCCATGGATGAGGCCAAAAAGCAGTGGAAGGAGGCGCAGAGTGTAAGAAATGGTGGAGATGTTGTTGTGGGAGACTAGTGATTGACTTTTTTCGTGCTGCGACAGATTGGCAAGTTGGAGGAGGAGTTCGAGGTGCTGAAGAAGGAACTGGCGTGGTCCTTTGTGGCGGAGAAGGAAGCGCTGGCGGCCAAGACGGAGAAGAAAATGAACCGGAAGAAACGCGAGGCAGAACGCGCCTCAGATGAGTATGAAGAGACGAAGGAGGCGGTTGAAAACCTGGAGCGGAAACAGAAGGAGAAAAACGACAAGCTCGAGGTGGTCAATGCGCGCATGAGTGAGAACAGTCAGAGGAAGGCCGATGTGAAGAATAGAATCCGCGAAGCTCGTCGGCCACTCCACCACTGCAAAGCGGAGATGAAGCACCTGACTCAGTCTAAGGATCGTGCAAACCAACGACTTGCGCGTTTGCAACACGATCTGCAGAGAAAGCGAGAAAACCACGAAGCAATGCTTCACAGTCGCATGCAGCGCAACGATGAGATGCGTGAGCGTATTGAGAGAAAGAGCCAAGAAGTGAGGGACGCAGAGCACGAAATGAATGAAGCGAAACAGAATGCCATGGCCCGTCCCCAGGAGCTCGATGAGATCGAGAATCGCCACGAAAACTGTGTGCGTCAGCTTCGTGAGACCGACAGCGAGGCCAGTAAGTACCAGCACCGAATTAACTCGCTCAGAGGACAGAAGCGCGACAGTCTAGCCGTGTACGGCAACAGAATCCCGCAATTGCAACAGCTTATTCACGAGAACCGTCATCGGTTTTCGGAGCCACCTATCGGCCCCTTGGGTCTTCATGTTAAGCTGCCTGAGCGGTTTATGCACTTCGCAGTGGCTATCGAGGTCGCACTGAAGGGAACGCTAGGAAGCTATTTGGTGGTCAACGGCCGAGACAAGGCGTTGCTGGATGATTTGAAACGCCAGGTACACTGCCCACAGAATCAAGCTAACATCATTATTTCGCAGCGCAGTGGACGTCGTTACAGCAACCTGCGTCTTGCTGAAGGTGACCTCGCATCTCACGCCATTTGCAACATCCTCGACGTGAACGATGACGAGGTGTTCAACGCTCTTGTCGACGTGTGTAGCTCGGAGAGCAAACTACTGTTTGATGACCGTCAGTCGGCCGAAAAGAGTGTCCTAAGCGGACCCAGCGGCAATTTTAGAATGGCTCGGTTCGTGTCGGAGGTGTTTCTCCCGAGTGGTGACAAGTTCGTTGTTCGCTCAGGAAACTTGGCTTCTATCGCCAACAAAGGAAATCGTCGTAGTTCTATCATTTGTCAAGATGTGGAAGGCGATATTCGGGAGATGGAGCAGAAGCTAGATTATCTTCAGGGAAAGCTAGAGGTATTGCGTCGTGACGAGTCTCAGTTGCGGCGGGACCGGGAAAATTTCCGGCACCAGTTCAAACAACAAAATGACCGAATTGATCATTTGTCGCGACGATTCAACAAGAAGCGAGCAGAGCTTCGCAGTCTTGAGGAGGAATTGTCGGATGACCTGCAGCAGCACACCTTAGACACGTCCGTGTTGGAAGATGAGGTTAGAGGCGTCCAAGACGAGCTGGAAGGATTTCACCGTCGCGAGCAAGAGCTCAACGAAATTCTGTCCAAGTCCAACCCCGACTTGGAGGGTCAATTGCACGAGCTTGAGGAGCTGGACGCAATGGAGAAAAAGATCGCTGCCGAGATGAATGAATACCAGGAAGATGCTGATTCTATTTACAAGCACCTGAGCGAGATGAAGGTGCAGGAGATGACATACCAGCGGGAGGCAGCAACGCTGCGTGATATGGTAGTGCAATGGGAGGACGAGCTGGCAGCAATTCAAGAAGAGTGCAACGAGCAGCGACAAAAGGCACTACTGCACTGTGAACGAGTAGCTGTTAATCACTCACACGACTATTACGGCAAGCGGCTGACGGATATCAAGCGTCAGATCGACCACGAGCGCAGTCGTTTCCAGGGCATGGACCTCGCTGAGCTGAGGGACGATATGGAGGCTAAGAAAATCAAGTATAAGAGCAAAAAAGCGAATTTCGACAAGTTTCGCGACAACCTGGAGCGCATTCGGTCGATGCTTGAGGAGCGCAAGCGCGTCTGGCAGATTCTGCGCAAGGAAATTGCGCATCGGACGTCTATGGAATTTAACAATTACATGGGTCTGAACAACTTCGCTGGCAAGCTGAAGTTCCGGCACGATGACCAGCGACTCGAAATTGCTGTTATACAGAACGAAAAGGGAGCCTCGCGCGCTTCACAGGTGACAGATATGAAGGAGTTGTCTGGTGGCGAGCGCTCCTACACTCAGGTGTCACTGCTATTGGCCCTTGGTGAGAGTATCGAGTGCCCCTTCCGAGTAATGGACGAGTTCGATGTGTTCATGGATTCAGTGAACCGTGACATGACCATCCAGCTACTTGTCAAAGCGGCCAAGAAGGACGGCAAGAAACAATTTATTTTCGTTACCCCTAACGACCTCAGGTAAGAAGTCTTCAGTTGTGCTGATGCATTTGATTGTGTTTGGTGAACTAATTATTCCTGTTTACCGTGTAACAGTGCACTGCGACGCGATCCGATGGTGAAAATCCAAAAGATGAACCCGCCGCGGGATCGATTGAATGCTGAGCAAGGCTAGGCATACGTTACATTATAACCACGCCGTGGTGCGTGTAGTGAATAGTATCAGTAGTAGGGAGCAAGCGCACATGGCGCTACCAGGATTTATTGGCAAACACCTTTATTATACTGAAAAGTGTTCATCGCTTTGGTGCTGCCCACAAAATCAGGTTAATGACATAGCATCGTCGTACACTTCCAAGCATTCATCGTCGAATTGCTAAACGTCTGCCTACAATTCTGGTTCAAATCAGAACGGCTGAACACAAGAGTTGCATACAACGTAGTAGAATTCTTACGGGGCGACATGCATCTGCAGTCTAGTTAGATGTAGCATATCCTTCGCTACACGGACCTAAATGCGGGTGCGTGTACTTGCTTTATGGCTCGGCCTCCGTGAGCACCTCCTTGATGATTGACGTGCACTCGTCGAGCTGCTTCTCGTTCATCACAAGCGGAGGGGCAAGACGGATGATGTTGCCATGAGTTGGCTTGGCTAGCAAACCCTTCTTGGCCAAGTTCAGGCAGAGCTGAAGAGCGTCTGGCTGGTTCGGCTGCTCGTTGATGATGATCGCATTCAGCAAGCCACGACCACGCACACCCTTGAGTACGCTAGACTTGAAGCTATGGCGTCACATGACATAAGCACACAGTTAGTGATCTGCAGCTCAAAGTAATAAAGACCCCGATGACACATACTTTTGCATCTCGCCACGAAACTTGTTGCCGAGCTTGAAGGCGTTCTCTGCAAGATTCTCCTCTTGAATGACCTGCATGGCGGCCATTGCGACCTTGCAGCCAAGAGGGTTACCACCGTACGTGGAGCCGTGCTGACCAGGTTTGATCGTGAGCATGACCTCGTCGCTGGTCAGCACAGCAGACACGGGGTACATACCGCCAGAAAGTGCCTTGCCCAGAATCAAAAGGTCTGGCTTGACGTTTTCATAGTCGACAGCGAGCATCTTGCCCGTGCGTGCGAGTCCGGTCTGCACCTCGTCAGCGATCCAAAGGACGTTGTGCTTGGTGCAAAGCTCGCGCACGCGCTTAAGGTAGCCATCATCGGGCACAACTACACCGGCTTCGCCCTGAATGGGCTCCACCATGAATGCGGCAATGTACTTGCCCTCCTTCTCAAAGACCGCCTCGAGCGCGTCCGCGTCGTTGTACGGGATGCTGCTGAAGCCGGGCATGAAGGGTCCGAAGCCGCCGTACGCCTCCTTGTCATTCGACGCCGACACGGCGCTCATGGTGCGGCCCCAGAAATTGTTCTTGGCGAAGATGACCTTGGCCTGGTTCTCAGGCACGCCCTTGACGTCGTAGGCCCAGCGGCGGGCGAGCTTGACCGCCGTCTCGCCACCTTCCACGCCCGTGTTCATGGGCAGGATGCGGTCGAAGCCCAGCAGCTTGGTCATGTACTCCTGGTACTCGCCCAGCACGTTATTGTAGAAGGCTCGCGACGTGAGCGTGAGCGTCTGCGCCTGGTCCGTGAGCGCCTTGACCAGCTTGGGGTGGCAGTGGCCCTGGTTCACGGCCGAGTAGGCCGACAGGAAGTCGTAGTACTCCTTGCCCTCCACGTCCCAGACCTTGCAGCCGCGGCCCTTGGTCAGCACCACGGGCAGCGGGTGGTAGTTGTGCGCGCCGCACTGCTCCTCGCGGTCGATGTACTGCCACACAAACGCTCGTCAGACTCTCGGCGCGCGACGCGCCGCCGCAAATTCCGCACCTGCTGGGACGTCCACACGCTGCGACTCGAGAGGCCGCGCAGCTTGGCGGCCACGGGGCGGAGCTTGTGCGTGGCGACGGCCTTCATGGCTTGGGGCGGAGACTTGAGCTGCTGCTGGCAAAATGCCGAATGACGCGGGACGGTATGTTCGCACCGAGGGGTCGCGAGCACCCTCTGCCCGCATTTAAGGCGGAGCGCTTGGCCAATCGCTGAGCGCGGAGGAGGGCTTAGTGAGCGCAAGTGGAGCTGAGAGAGGATTTGTATGCGATGGAGTATGGGATACAGAAAGTGAGGTGTGGAGTAAGTTCTATGCGCAGACTAAGTGCGTGCGAATGCGCACGCACTTAGAAGACTGCGAGAATTGGTGCCCTAGCCCGAGTCACTTCAACTTGGCTAAGATTTGAGCGATCGAGGACGTCATGGCGGAGGGAAAATGGCGGCAGTGCGTGGAGCTCTTGGTGTTGGCAGCTTTGGTGGTGGGTGAATGTGTTTTCATGCAGTGAGGGCTGAGTGTCTTGCTTGTGGCGGCGAAGGTGGAGGTCCAACGTTCAAGGAGTATAAAAATTCAGAGTTAAAATATGAGAGACTTTATGAGAGACTTCCCAGCTGGCCGCAGTCGTTGCACTTGATCGTCCTTGCGGCCTGTGCCAGCCACTCGCTGCGGTTGCCGCCGCACCGCGGCGTGGTGGCCGATAGGAAGATAGGGGGCGAGGTACATGGCGTCCAGACGAGCCGATGCACGACGGATCGACACTTTTGCCTGTTGAACCGATTTAGCCGAGGGAACGAGAAACGGGTCAGCGGAACTATGGCTCAGTCCGAGAGTGCAACGAGCGGGTATATTGATTGAGTGTGGGGAACGCTGGTCTTAACGATCGTGAAGACTATTTTCGTGGTGCAGCTTACAAGAGGTGGTATTTTCCTTGCCCGATCTTCGTGTTTGAGCAAACAGACAAGCAAAACCAGACTGTAGCGTATGAAAGTTGTGTTTTTGATTGAATGCATTGGCGCACGGTGCCGTACGTTTGCCCATTGTAGACAAACCTCCTCCTCAACCTGAAAGTTGTGTTTTGATTGAATGCATTGGCGCACGGTGCGAGCTCGGGAGTGACGAGGGCATTGACGAATACGAGCGAGGCATCATCCAAGTTGTCCGCACATGCCATCATTGTTCTGACAATCGCTATTTCCATTGAAGTAGAGTTCATTCACCAACTGCAGAAGGTGGCTGCCCCTTAAAACGCCGCCAAAGCAGGAAGTCCAATTCTTCTTTTCAGTCTTGGCTAGCGAGACTTTAACATAGTCCTCGAGCTCTCCCTCGCCATTGCAGGAGGGTCTTCGGGTATCCATTCCCAGTCCGACATCCCAGGGGTTCATAACATCGGGTACCCGTACCTGTAATACCCGATCCAAAAATCCGTCCGATAGACCCGATTGCGATCTTAGGCACACTGGTACGCAATCAAGCACAATATTGCAACACCAACAGGACCAATGTTGCAATCCGTTCAAACGCACACATAGCAGTCCCCAGAAGGAGCCACTCCTAGATTTTCTCCGCACCGTGCAAGTTGTTCAGAGTCAATCGGCCGAAACAAGAGGTGTAACTCAAGTGAAACATGCGCTGCGTGGCGGAACCAGAAAACTTGCATTAACGCAAAAAAAAAAATACAATTCATCCAAATACACAGCCAACACACATTGGCAGGAGTCGTCACGCTACTCGTTGAACGTAATTGTTATCATTGTACTGACAGTCGCTAATGCATTGAAGTAAAAATCATTCACCAACTGCACCCTCTTGCCAGACTGAGCAACGAAGGTAATGCTCCGTCTAAAAGTGTATTAACTAAAGTCGCGATGTGCAAAACGCATGACATACAGTATAGTTAATGTTTGATCGCGGTAATTTTGATCATGGTACCCACACTGGTACGCAATCTAGCGCAATCTAGCAAATACAGACAGGATCAGTTGCGCGATCTGTTCAAACGTACACATTACAGTCCCCAGAAAGTGCAGGCTGAAGCATTCCAAGTTTTTCTCCGCACCGTGCAAGTTGTTCAGAGTTAATCGGCAGAAACAAGAGGTGTAACTCGAGTGAAACATGCGCTGTATTTATGTCTTTTCGCTCCTCGTTGCTGTCGTATTCTTCGACAGTGGCAACGCACTACCCATTCTTAACACCAGGAACTCCAACAACATCGCTACAGACACGACATCCCAAGACATAATTCGTGCTCCAGCTCTGCAAGAAAACCAGAGACTGCTCCGCAGCTTTGAGACCGATGATGATGAAGAAGAGCGCGGACTAAATCTAAATTTCTTGAAGAAGCTTATTCCGGGAACAGGCTGCCGCTAGCGGCTAAGGCTAAAAAAGCTCAAGAAAAGCTGGCAACAGGAGGCTATTGTGGAGAAGACGATGGGAACCGCTCTGAGGTATGAGAACAATAGGGGTGAACTTTATACTAAGGTTTTCCCGATCTGGAGCGACGCTAAGATCTCACCAGGCGCCATTTTTAATGCTCTGGAAAAGTCGAAGAACGGTGGGCTATTAACCTATCCTGAGGTGGAAGTGCTCGCTGCGTTGGTCGTCGCTTCAACTCCATCTTCCGAGTCTGCCTCGGTCTCACTGCTGCTGTCGAATAAGACGTCCCAGCCTAGGCCCCAGGTAGCCAGCACGTCTTCTCGAGCAGTTTTGCGGAAGTGCCGCATCTTCGTGCGAAGATACATCTGAATTTCCGACCGAAGCGCATCACAGGGCTCGACCATTGCCATTGTCAGCGGCTCCCGTGTGAAAGGATCTCTTCCGGTGCTACCACCCTGCTGCGACGAAGCCAGTAGATGCCGAGCAATTACAGCGCGGTCCACGACGTTCCCTGATGGTAAACGCACAGGGTCCGTCATCAGTGTGCTGAGCAGAGGGTCCAAGTACTGGTCGGGGATATCTCCCAGACATGCTTCCATGGCCTCTTGGACGTGGATCATCTCGTCTGCCTCCTGCATGGCGCGAACAAATTGCTGCACCCACGAGTCATCAAGGTAGAGGTAGCCCTCTTCCATGTCCTCTACTTCATCGTCCGATTCGCTATCAGAGTTTCCATTACCTTCTTGTTTCCGATGCGGTCGCAAGAAGCGGCAACCTCCCACAAACAACCGGAAATCAAAGCGGTCATCCTTGGCTAGCGTTGCGATGAAACGCTTGCCCAATCGCTTTCTTGTCGCGGTCGTGTCGCCCACAGAGGCAGTGGTAGACACAGCTTGTTTCTCAAGCAGCACGAGCGCCTCGTCCTCATCCAGCTCATGCCCTGCTTCTTCCGCTACCATTCGAACTTCTTCCACATCATCGTCATCGTCCAGACCATTCGACCCGAGATAGCTCTCGGTATTCCTTTTGCTGCTACAGTTGGTGGTACTATGAACACTGGTTTTCCAGGGGTAACAACACACACACACAGTTGCTGCTACACTTTGTGCGGACAGCAAAGTGTTTTCCACTATCGTGTGGAAACCTTCACGGTGCTTACGATACTCGCGGAGTGGACGAACTTCATCAGAAGGTTCAATACAACCACCTTGTGTCTTCTCCTCACATCTCCTGCAAGCGCCAAGTATTCCCTTCCGCAGTGCCTTCAGTCTGTAGCCGAGTTTCCGTGAATGCAAGTGTGCGCCCAAGCAGCCGTTGCGTCATTCCCCAATCTGCGCCGTCGAGAGCAAATGGACGCGGCGCGCGTGCTGGACGCGAGCCTGGAGCGCGAGCTGGCGCACCTGCGGCTGGACGGGCCGCTGGACCCGGGCTTCCCGCCGCAGCTGCTGCACGCCGACGTGATCGCCGCGGCCGCCAGCGCCGCCGCCGACGCGGACGGCGGCGAGCGCAGTCCGGACGAGGACGAGAGCGACGAGGCCAGCCAGCGCACGCACCACGAGGGCCGCCTCAAGGCCTCCATCCTGGAGAAGGTGGCCACGGAGAAGCGGCTGCGGCGGCTGTCCGAGGTGCTCGCGGACGATCAGGACGCGCCCAAGGGCGACGACGACGCCGGAGACCTGTTCGAGACGCTGCCGGAGCCCTACGGACAGCTGTCCACGTACCAGCGCATCCAGATCACGTCCGCCCCCGAGGAGGTGGACAGAGAGACCAAAGAGGTCTGCGAGCTCATCCGCAAGTGCCTGGCACTGCGGAAGAAGTGGATCACGGTCAACGAGCCCAAGACGCCCCCGCCCCCGACGACGGAGGTGCAGACCAGTCCGCGCGCAGCTGGCGCCGCGGCGAAGCTGAGACACAGAGACGAGATCCCATATGAACCTTTCGCCAACCCCGTGCCGGAGACGACGCAGCACCACTTTCTGATGAAAGATGGCGTTGTGATGGTGTACGACAACGAGGAGGAGGTGGAGCCTATCAGCCGCGTGGGCACTATGGAGGAGTACTACAAGGACCTGTTCGAGATCAAACGCATCATCAATTATGGACCGGTGAAGACGCTGGCGTTCAAGCGCCTGCAGCTGCTCGAAGCGAGATACAACTTGCACACGCTGCTGAACTCGGAGCGAGAGCTGGTGGCGCAGAAGGCTGTGCCGCACCGCGACTTCTACAATGTGCGTAAGGTCGACACGCACATTCACCACTCGGCGTGCATGAACCAGAAGCATCTGCTGCGATTCATCAAGTCGCGGCTGCGCAACTCGCCCGGTGAGATCGTCATTTTCCGTGACGGACGCTTCATGACGCTGAGCGAAGTGTTCCGGTCGCTGAACCTCACGGGCTACGATCTGAGCGTGGACACGCTGGACATGCACGCGAGCAATACGTTTCACCGCTTTGACCGGTTTAACCTGAAGTATAACCCCGCTGGGCAAAGTCGTCTGCGTGAGATTTTCCTCAAGACCGATAATCTGATTGCTGGTAAGTACCTAGCTGAAATCACCAAGGAGGTCATATCTGACCTGCATGCCAGCAAGTACCAGCTCGTGGAATGGCGTGTCTCCATCTACGGACGCAAACACTCGGAATGGGACAAGCTGGGCCGCTGGATCTACGTGAACAAGCTGACATCTCCGCACGTCCGCTGGATGGTGCAGATTCCTCGACTCTACTTCTTGTACAAAAAGCTTGGTGAAGTGGACAACTTCCAGCAGATGCTGGACTACATTTTCCTGCCTTTATTCGAGGTCACCTGTGATCCATCGAGTAACTTACCGCTGCACTACTTCCTCGAGACTATGGTGGGCTTCGACTGCGTGGACGATGAGAGCAAGGCAGAGCCTTTCCGTGCTGAACGCGGTAAGAAGTTACCGAAACCACACGAGTGGACGCATGAAGCGAATCCGCCGTACGACTACTGGTGCTACTACCTGTACGCCAACATTGCTGCGCTGAACGAGTTCCGTCGACAGAAGGGCCTCAACATCTTCTCGTTCCGACCCCACTCCGGCGAAGCTGGCGACCCGGAGCACCTTGCTGCCGCTTATCTGACTGCCAACGGGATCAACCACGGTATCACATTGCGCAAGTCTGTGGGTCTTCAGTACTTGTACTACCTTACTCAGATTGGCATTGCCATGTCGCCGCTGAGTAACAACCGCCTGTTCCTCGCCTATCACCGCAATCCGTTCCCGATTTACCATGCACGTGGTCTGAACGTATCTCTCAGTACCGACGATCCTGTCATGCTGCACTATACTAAGGACGCGCTGCTTGAAGAATACTCGGTTGCTGTGCAGGTGTGGAAGCTTACGTCCACGGACATGTGTGAGATTGCGCGAAACTCCGTGCTGCAGTCTGGTTTCGAGCACAAGTTCAAGGAACACTACCTCGGCCCCAAGTACACGCTGCCCGGTTCGCGCGGCAACGGTGCGTTTCGTCTTCCACCTAAACTTTTCACCGTTGTTTGTGGCTAATGCTGTTTATGCCTCTATAATTTAGATATCCGCATGACCAACGTGCCGGACATCCGTGTGGACTACCGTCACGAAACACTCCAAGGCGAGCTAGCGTTCATTCAGACGTAAACTCGCTCTCAAGTGATTAAGTCGCAGGTGCATGTGCCCCAGACGTGTTAGACCTGAGCATGGGAGTAAACCAACAATGTAAATCTGTCAACGCGACTACGCTTCCGTTGTATATTTCGTCTTTACCACTTGTGGTTGCCACTGCGTACTCCTACCAACAGAACAACCCAAGCGGAACGCTAACCTTACCGGGCAATTCAAAAACGATAACGTTTACTGAGTCTCCTGCACCTAAGGATTAACATATGCAACACACCAAGGGAATATGTTCAAAAATTTGGGATTATGTGTAAAGTTTCCTGTGGCTCATCTCCGAGGGAACAGTTCTCACTCGAGTTGTTTTGCAGTGGGAAGCAAGAGCAGGGTTCCCAATTAATATTACTGTACATTTTTTCTGCTCCCACTTTATGTTTACGTTCGCCATCGGTTATAAGGCTCCGAGTCTATCTGCTCATTAACATCGACGGCAGAGATACTTAAGGTCACGGGAGCTGTGGATTCCAAGCATTTTATAGGGCATATGACTGTCCACACAGAATACATTACTTTATCATTTCCCCATTAATGCGATTAATGATCCATACTACTTGAAAAAAAGAAAGTAGATTAATACTTATCGGGATTCCTGTCAGGAGCAACAAGGCTTGCGTAGGCGCAAATGCACTTAATTTTAATGTATGGCTGCACGATTCCTGTAAGAAACACTTATTCACCGGCGGGAGCTCATCCTTGGATGAGTACACGCGAGGCGACGTGCCAGACTTATGCAGTTCACAAGAACAAAGCTGATCTCGGTTTTTGATCTCAAACTTTCAGGCGCTACACTAGTTTTGCCTTTGCCTTTCTTTTTCGTCCCTTTCGGTTGTACTTCTTTAAATATTTCTGCTTAAGCTGACGGAGGCGGTCGAGTGCTGCAACTGCAGCGGGTCTTATTGCTGGATCGTTATCCATCAACCGCTCCAGAAACTGTGACCTCTCTCTTCCTGTGTCATACCAGCTCCCGTACACATCTCCGCAAGTTTGGATTAACCGCCCAACTGCCCATACGTCCACAGCAGTGGTGTGACTAATATTGCTGAAGATCTCTGGGGCGCGCTCGGCTCGACTCAAATGTCCCCCGCTTGGTGAACTCTGGGAACTTTGCGCTGCATCCATAAAATCTATTAGAAACCACGAGTTGTCGCCATCGCGACTCTTGATGACATTTGGCCATCGAATATCGCGATGCATCCATGAAGCAGCATGCAGTTTATCAATGCTCGTAGCACATTTGCTAGCGCATGAAACAATTCCAAAAAAATTTCTGGCCTTGTTTTTTCTTGACCGCGTGGTTTGAATATTATTCACATTGCATTCTGGTCTGCATAATCCAGATGATCAACGTTCGGGATGGCGTGCTCTTCCAATACTTATTACACCATTTCAGCATGGTCCTTTGCTCGCTGAAATAGCGTTTCTGGAAAGCACTTAACAACACGGGATGGTTCGAGTAATACCCTGACTCCAAGCCCAGGTAACAGCTTCTTGTATTCATCCCGAGCAATTTCTGGGCACAAACATGCAACACCTTGCAACTGGCGCGCAACGTTCAGGATTGCCAACAGCAAACGAAAACGTTCTTCCAGATGCCTAAGCTCATACCTTCCCAACTCAATTGCGTCCACGCCATTATGCACACGAGTGATAGCATACAATCTGACTTCATAGCCAACGGCTGCGTACCCGAATAAGTTTCTTCAATAACTCTAGTCGCGGCGTTTCCATCTGCTCTCCAGGAGCCTTTTCCACACCGCGAACGACGCACACAGAATCCACAATGAAAAGGTAATTTGGACCTGTTGATGCTGACCGACTTGAATTCCTGTAACTCCTACCAATGCTCTGAAGAACAAAGTTTTAAACGCTACGAATCAAGTCGTCCCAAAACGAGATGAACGAGGCCTCAGTGTCACCCGGATACATAGGATACATAATACGACATCCAATCCGGTTCAAGAAATCAACACAGTGCTTCGAGTTGTCAGTTTTGAATAACTTCTCCATCAGCTCTGGAGATGGGGAAGTCATTTTAGTGATCCAATTGTCGTAAATTTCTTGGTGCAGGGTTATTTTTTTTCCGGTAGTTCTTTTTCAATAAAAAGCTGGAGATCTCCCAATGGAGGCAACTGATGTGACTCGACCTGATTCTTGGGAAATGTGTCCACCCACTTGGCCGTCCAGCCTTGGTCATCCATTGACACCCTGCCTTGAGGAGGGGGAAGGGCCACCAGCACGTGAACCTGTTTGGCTTCTGGGGCGACCATACCTTCCAGGTATTCAGAAATCGGAGCCACCCCCTTCATCTCCTTCTCTTTTTGCGTTAGCGCATCGATCAAAGCAGTCTTCTCCCCCTTCTTCAGCTTCTTCACATCTTCAGTGAGTCTCGATAGCCACGAGTTGTCCCCGCCTTCGCCAGGAAGAGCCGCAGCTCATTCGCAGGAAACTGGTGGATTTCCTCCTCCTTGATCACCTCCTTCACGTGGCCCACCGACGTCTTCTCGTCGATCTCGATGTCCACAGGAAACGCGCTTCCCGCCACACCAACGATAATACAGTATAAGATCACCAAATTTCCTCAATCCCGGCGGGTTCTGGAACAAAAATCTCAAAGCAAACGAGGACGAGCTAGCTGCAAATGAATAAGTATGTCAAGACCGCCTGAGCACATTTCTTTTTAATTATGCTCAGAAAATTTAAAAATTTAATGCTTTCGTTGTATTTCGCTCTTCACGCATCCAGTATATTTCGTCCAACATTTAGCACTTTGCCCCAACATAGTAGCTTCGTCCTTTGAACGCTTCTACAGTATGGTACTCTTCACCTCCTATAATAAGCATACAGGCTTGAACCCCAATTGACTATTCACAAGTGACACATGCTTTGGTTCTGCGTCGTAGTAACCAATAAAAAGTTGCTCACAGAGATCAAGTCTTCGGCAAGGACCGCCCCTGGGGCGATATCCATCGATGCGATGCACCGGAAGTCGACCAAGCAGTAGTCACTTAGCTCTAGCCGCGAATACAGGCCATCAGGGGCGAAGCGATCGAGGCATTCATCTAGTTTAATCCCATCGTGCAACAACTCGATTCCCCAAACACCATTTATAGAATCAACCGTACAATCGATGCAACTCTCGATCCAACAGGCGCCGACCGTTGCAGATGTCAGAAAAGTGTTTGGTGTGCAGCGGTGAACAGCTTTATAGAACTCCATGTGCCAGACTGTCTTCACGTTATTTGACAAAGTTTGGTCGAGTATCTTACGAATGGCCTTGATATCGAAAGCTCGAATAACACGCGCGATCATTTCCTGAAGAGTTTTCAGAGCAGCACGTGCACGATCAACATGGCCGAGGCGCATAGCTACAAAATATCGCCACGCAATCGGAGATGAAAATTCGAGACCAACCAGGATTCCTATTCGATTGCATGCTTCGATTAACTCAACATCCGACTGATCCCTGACACCATAGACAATGCGTTCAAGACCGAAAGTTCCTCTTTCTGGAGCGATCTCATTCTACTCAGTGCACGAGTCCTCATCAGAGCATCAAAGAGTACCCTATCGTTTTGTTGATGAGTGCTCCCTGCCTAGCATTCGAGTCCAATCATCGTCAGACGGAGCACCCTCTCCATTCTTAATCCGCGAAAACAATACTTTGTGTGTGTGTGTGTGATTTCAGCGTTTGGATAGCTACTGCACAGAGTCCAACATGCCCCCCAGTCAGCTGTTGCAGACGTTCACAAAATTGCTCCGTTGAGAACCAACGAACCAATTGTCGACGAATGCTTTAATTTCTTCTCGCTGAAAGTTCAAATACTTAATGCCTAGCTTTATGTCTTTCGAACAGTTAACAGGAGTCCAGCATAGCCTATAGTGCGGATTCGAACCGTATGAGCCCACCATCAGGACTCGAATTCGCGAAAACATATCATCTTGAACATCTTTAACAAGATCCCAGAGCACTTCAGATTTACGTCGCGAAGAAGATGCATCCTTGGAATAATATAATGTCTGGATGTCATCCACCGCCAAATAAATTGTGTATCCGTGTGCTATGAACTGCTGTGCCGAACTCCAGTCAATCCGATAATCACGCTGAAATGCACTCAGAAACGTGCAACCTTCCGATATTGCCAGCGCCGAGACGTAGAATATCTTCGTTCTGTGCCCTCAGCATCGCTGCTAGTCGCCAACTCGCGGCAGACCATGAAGGCAAGACCAGATTTTCCTGTCATCGGCGGACTTATGATAAACAGCACCCGCATTTTATCAAGACGGCAGATTATATCCTTGGTCAAAGTGCTCCGAGGCAACGCTCGACGATCACCTTCACGAATGCCGAAATCGAACCATGTACACCGTACCACACAGTTTTGTCTGGCAGTGGTTCTGCTTTTGTTTCTGAAGCACGTGTTCGCACTACCGTTTGTAAACTAGGTAGTCTGCTCATTTGGGGTAGCACTTCAACGATTAGCGCAGTCTTCTTCGTGTTACCAAGCTCTCCAATTATATCGTCGACTTTGAGGAGCTTTGAAGTTGCATCGTACACGGCTCGACTTGCTTCTTTCTTCTGAGGAGGTGATTGTGCCACAGCGAATACACACAGCAAACCTGTTTGCTTTCAACGCACACAGGCGTTAATCTATACATATAACAACGCATACAGTTCCACTAAGTTAGAGAAACGAACAACTCGCGCGACTGAGTCTAAATGAGCCTGTACAAACCGATAGAGCCCAACAAAGCCAGACTCAGCTAGACTGCACCAGACTGAGCCCAACAGAGCCAGACTGGATACACCTTCAAAGCTGAAGCAGCAATGCCAACTAGAACACCGTCGTGAAGCTTCGCTTTCACTGCATTTTCGGAAGGACTCAACGGTACGCCATTCAGGAAGAGGAACAGAATCCAATCCTGTGTCGCCTAATGCAGCGCGAGTGTCGGCTGCCACCAAAGTATCTCTACAACAAGCGCATTGCTCACGGTGTCGCCTGGCGAGCCAATCTTTGAGTCCGTTTTCCAGGGGCTCGTTATCCCCCGGCTTGGCAAACACCTTGAGGTCAGAAGCCTCGACTCCCTTGAGTTGCCTAATATTTTTGCGTTCCAGCGCGTTTCGGAATTGACTTACACTAGCAACGTCGGATAGCGTAACTGAGTCAACATTCGAGTTAACGATCGCTTGCCCTCTTTCCACTAACCAAAATACACTTCACGTTTGCACTCAATCCTAAGCAAATTCTTGAGTGGCCGCAAATGGGAAGGGGCAAAAAAAAACTACTGTAGCAGCCAGCTTCACGCATGCTGAATTTTTATGTGAATTGACTTAACAGGTTGCGACCTGTTGGTCGGCACGCAGCTACATTTTAATCTAGCCCTGCAGCTTGTCCAGAATACGCAGACCCTGTTCCTCGTACTCACTCTTCAGCAGCCAGAAGGCGTCGTTGTCCTTCATGACGTCAGCCAGCACGCTACCACCGAGGAAGACCAGGTGTTTGCGGCGAGGCGGGTCGTTAATGCGTAGGCGGAACTTGCTCAAGCGGCTCTTGTCGCCCTTCAGCACGTCCGTCAGATACCGCTGCTTGATGTCCTTCTCCAGACGGCTAGGCAGACCCGGGTACATACTGGAACCACCCGAGAGCACAATGTTCTTGAAGAACTCCGTGCGGAGGTCAATATCGGCCTTCATGCACATGTCAAACACCATGTCGCTCAGGCCAGCGCCCTCGACGTCAATCAGATTCGGGTCGAATAGCGCCTCCGGCGCTTCAAAGCGCTCGCGACCGAGTCGCACCACACGTCCATCCGGCAGCTCGTACGACTCCTCGAGGATCGTGGTCTCCAGAGCCAGCTTACGCTCCGCAGCCGTGTCGTACGCCACGTAGCACCACTTCTCCTTAATCTGACGCGCCGTCTCAAAGTCGGCGGTGCGGTTGAGGGGGTAGCCGCGCAGCAGCATGAGCTTAATGAGGTAGTTGGTGATGTGGCGTCCGGCCACGTCGAGACGGCAGATGAGGTGCTGCGGCACGTAGCCCTGGAACACGGGCACGACGTGCGTGACGCCGTCGCCCGTGTCGATGACGACGCCCGTGGTGATGCCCTGCGCGTAGAGCGTGAGCATGGCCTGCGTGGTGATGTTGCAGCCGTCGAAGCCGTACTTCTCGAACATCATCTCCACGAGCTTCTCGCGGTTGCGCTTGGGGTTGAGCGGCGGCTCGGTGAGCAGGATGCGGTGGCCGGCCTTGGGGTCGATGGCCAGACGCTCCTTGAACGTGTAGTCCCAGAGCTTCTCCATGTCGTCCCAGTTCTTGACGATGCCGTTCTCCACGGGGTACGAGATCTCGAGGTTGGAGCGCACGGCGGCGGCCTCGTCGCCGAACATGATGTCCTGGCAGCAGGGCGTGAGCTTCTCGTCACAATAAAAAACAACAATAAAAAAGAGGTTGACGCGTCCTCACCTTCAGCAGGATGTCCGTCTGCACCGCCTCCTCGGCGCGCAGCACGGGGCGCCCCACGAGGGACGGGAAAATGGCTTTGGGGAAGTTCTCGGCGGCGAATCCGGCCTTGACGAACTGCGGGCAGAGGGGAAAGGGTTAGAGCCCGCGCGCGCAGCCATCGCGGCGGGGGGGGAGCACGCACCCCCGTGCCGTTGTCGCACACTACGATCTTGTTGGCGGCCACCATGGCGCTCGCTCTCGGCAGCTTGAAGCGCGCGGCGTCGGCGGAGCTTCTCGAGTCAGATTTTGCCCTGCGTCGGACGATCCCGGCGCGTAGCGCCAACTCGGCTAGGTGCGATTACGGTAGTTTGGCGCTCGGATACCGGTAAAACAGCGGTATCTGCGACGCGCGCTGCGACACATCGCACTTAGTCGAGAACTGCGAGGGCTGAAAATGGTACCGTGTACCAGAGACAGCGTTTGACAAGCATGGTGGTTGGAGCCGTGGGCGAAGAAGAGCAAAGCGCGCGGGTTAAAATAGTTTTATCATAACTTTATGGCCGAGCGAGGCTCGGTGGCTCTATCGTACATCCTTCTCGCTGCGCCGCGGGGCGGCCCTCGTGCCGTGCCCGAGGGCTCCTGGCTCCGCGAGCGCTGGGGACCAGCAGACCGCTGCCGACTGGTTCATATCGTCCTCGTACCCCCCTCCGAAGCTACCTGCGCTCTCTCGAGCGCGCGCGGGCGACGCCGCTCTGCTCAGCCGCGCCGGCGACTGGAGACCGAGCGGGTCGTGAAGTGCGGCGGCGGACGCGTCGCCGCGGCGCGCACCGCCAGCGTCTCCTCCGACACCAGCGAGGGCGACTGCGCCGCCGTGTACAGGTAGTGAGGGGCGTGGCTTCACGCGGACTGGCGCAAGCGGTGCGCCGTCTTGCAGTCCAGCCCGCAGTACTGGTCGTAGTGGCTGAGGCCGCGCTGGAAGCACTTGGAGCAGTTTGTGCACCAGCGTTGCTCCTTGCTGGGCTCGTAGCTCTCGGCGGGCATCGACGCGCGGTGCGCCAAGGCCGCGGGGCGACTGCCGGCCGCGGCGCCGCCGAACTTGGCCAGCTGCTCGAAGCCCGTGGACGTGTGCGCGCGGCCCGGCCGCGCCTGCAGGCGCGCCGCCTCCTCGTTGTGGCGGATGATGTCATAAATATTGCGCTTGGCGCCGGGGCTCTCCTCGTCCTCCTCGCACACGATGGTGTCGCGGTGCTCGCGGTGGAACATGCCGCGCAGCTTGCCGCTCAGGTACGAGAGCGACGTAAGCTTGCGCAGGCGGCCCATCTCCTCCACCGACTTGCTGGCGCGCACGCGCGGGAAGCGGCTGCCAAAGCTGTCGCGCGCGTCCGCCGCCGGGTCCTCCTTCCACAGGTCGCCTCGCGCCATGCCGACTCGCTGCAAGATCACGTGCGCGGAAGCCGCCAAAATTCCAACTGAGCCACTTGACTGCAGAATTAGGCTGGGCGACAGGGCGCCGGAGATGGACCACCGCCCAGCTCCGCATCCCTGATTACTTTCTTTTGTTATTCTTCGTGAATCAGTTATTATTGATACTGTAATTATAAAAATCGTGTTTATGTATCCGATACTTGATGAGCCTGTTATTGTTCATGTATTCTGCTGGAATTGATTTGTGCGGGTTGTGTGGTCCACGCTAGGTGGTAACAAGGCCATCCCAAGATGTGAAAGTGGCGTGCGTGGGAAGTCGGCAACCGCACGACGAGACTGTCCAAAGCACTGGCCGCGAGGGTCACTGCTGACCGGCGGCGCGCGGTCGGCGCTAATCCGAGGCTCGGCGCTCTCTGCGGCGGGAAGGCTTTGCCCAGGGGAAACGCTTCTACCGGAATTGGACGAGCGCTCGGCCGCAAATACACATGTGCCGCGGCCGGAGACTGCAACCACCAGCAGGCCGCGGACCACGTGTTTCTGCGGGCTGACAGCGGAAGAAGCTTGCTGCAAACTGCAGGCGGCATATCCAAATGCGGATATCCTCGCAAGGATTCCCAGCGGCGGATCGGCCGCCGTTGAACGGTCCGCCGAGATCTCCATGTCCGCGCAGCGCGTTCTGGCGTCGGGGCCGGCGCCGGGCCGTCCACTTGACGCAGCGCGTACCGTGAGGCGCCCAAGACGCACGCACGCGTCGGGCGTGTAAATCGGTAGGGAACATCGCTCCATGCATAAATGCCCCAAGGAATCATGTGTGCATTTCTATTATCGCGGCTATCGCAGATCGCCCTTCAAGATTGCACACTTGGTCCCTCCACCGGTCTTCGCCGAACTCCACCCCGCCGCTCACTGAAGAGGAAAGAGCAGCGGGGCAGGGCTCTTTGCCGGATGGGGCTTATGCGATTTTGCTTCATACGATCGGCGACCGCATCTGATCCCCGCGCAAGGCTTCAGGTCCGCGACAAGCATCGGCTGGGCTTGGACGAGCCGAGGCTCATCAGCGTGAAGTGGTAGCGGTGGTACAGGAAGGGCAAGTGTCGAGGCCTCCCTCCAGCAGCGCAGAGTCTGTAGAGCAGTTGAAGCTTGTTGCACCTGCTGGCGATGGTTAGTTAAACCGCATGTTGGAGCCGTTTTGCTTATCTTCTTGGTAAGCCTCGTTCGAAAAGCCAATCTCAAGCAGCTCAACAAAGGAGCAGCTCCCGGCGCCGAGGCACCAACGAAACAGGGCGCATGTGGTCATGTTTATTCCTTTTCTCTTCTAATACTGCCGTCTCGATTTCGCTCTAGCTAGCATCGCCGTTAGCACGGGATCAAAGCTCAACGCCGCCGCGCCAGGACGAGAAGCGGCTTTACTCCGGCTTAAAGGATCGAGCGCTGCCAATTGGCGCTGGAGCCGCCGATTCGTTCGCCTCATTCTTTCCAACGCGTCGCAGCCAGCGCCACTAGAACGGAAACGGGTCCGCATCTCACTAGCATTTGTCATCTACTGGGTCTTCTTCTCCCACTCCTCCATGCGCTCCTTGAGCTCGCGCGCGTGCATGCGGCGGCCAATAAACTTGAGCACCTCGTCGATGAGAATCACCGGCAACGAGAACGCCAGCACCATGAGCCACTCGTTCAGGTCCAGCGGGATCACGCTGAACGTGTCAGCCAGCACGTCCACGTACAGGATCACGAAGTGCATGGCGAACGACACCACCATGGCGATCATGAGGTACGGGTTCGACCAGGGCGGCATCGTGATCAGGCTGCCGTCCTCCGAAAGCGCGTTCAGGGCGTTAAACATCTCGATGGCGACCAGAACCGACAAAGAAAGCGTCGACGCCGTCTTCTTGCCGTCAGTGAAGTAGCGGCAGGGGTCCGACGAAAAGTCCATGCCGTCGAAGTTGTTGACGGTGAAGTTTTCCCACTCGTGGCACTTGGTCCAGTGCGTCAGCTGGTCGTACGTGATCAGCGTGTGGCCATCGCCCGAAGCCTCGTAGTACATGTACCAGTACGCGAAGATGCCGACGCAAGCGAAGCCCACGTAAATGCCAACAACCATGTACCGGAAGAACACCCAGCCCGTGATAAGCGCGTCGTCGCTGCGACGAGGCGGCTTCTTCATGATGTCAGCGTCAGGCGGGTTAAAGCCAAGAGCCGTAGCCGGGGGGCCATCGGTGACAAGGTTCACCCACAGCAGCTGCACGGGGATCAAACCCTCAGGAAGACCCAGGGCAGCAGTGAAAAAGATAGCAGCCACCTCACCGATGTTCGACGAGATCAGGTAGCGAATGAACGCCTGCATGTTGTTGTAGATGGCGCGGCCCTCCTCAACGGCAGACACAATCGTAGCGAAGTTGTCGTCAGCGAGCACCATGTCCGAAGCCTCCTTGGCAACCTCCGTACCCGTAATGCCCATGGCAATACCAATATCGGCCTGCTTCAGAGCGGGGGCGTCGTTCACACCATCACCAGTCATAGCGGCAACCTCGCCCAGCTGCTTCAGCATCTTCACAAGCTGCTGCTTGTGCTTCGGCTCCGTGCGAGAGAACACCATACCATGGCCGTCCGACAGGTACTCGTTACGCTTCTCAAGCGGCAGAGCAAAGAACTCGGCACCAGTGAACGAACGCGTGGAAAGGTCATCGCCATCCTTGAAGATGCCGATCTTGTGGCAAATGCTTTCGGCAGTCAGCTTGTTGTCACCCGTAATGCAGATAACGCGAATGCCGGCAGTGTGGCACATCTCAATCATCGGGCGCACCTCCGGACGAGGCGGGTCGAGCATGCTGACAAGACCAATGAAGGTCAGTCCAGACTCAATCGCAGCGAAGTTCTCCGTCTTCTCAAGCATCTTGTGGGCAGGGTGGTGGCGGTCACCGTCGTACGAGCCAAGCTCACCAAGGTCCTCCTTCTTAGCCAACGCAAGGCAGCGAAGCGACTTGCGGGCCAGGCTCGACACCTGCGTCAGCAGCACCTGGCGGCCAGCATCAGTCAGAGGCTTGATAGTGCCGTCGCCCAGCTCAACGTGAGTGCATCGGTCAATGAGACCCTCCGGGGCACCCTTCACAAGAAGTAGGTTCTGGTTCGAGGCCGACGAACGGGTAGCGCGCTGAGACGAAGTCTTCGAGCACAGCACCGACATGGACTTGCGGTCACGCGAGAACTCAAGCACAGCCAGCTTCTTGTTCTGCTCCTCCAAGTAGTCGTTGCAGAACTGCACAGCCTTCTCAGGGTGGGCAGAGCGCAGCGACTCGAGCTCCGCCTGCTTCACGTTGTCGTGGGGGAAGCCAATCTTCTCCACGAGCACCTTCAGGGCAGCCTCCGTAGGCTCACCAACACGCACGTACTTGCCATCATGGAATTCGACAGCCGACTCGTTACACAGCGAGCACACAGTCGCCAGCGAAGACACCGCCTTGAACTGGCCGAGTGGGGCACCCTCAATCTTGCCGATGGGGGCGTAGGTGTGTCCCTCAACGTCGTACGTCACGAGCTCCGTCTCCGACTTGCCGAGGTGCGAGAAGGTGACGCACGACATCTCGTTCGTGGTGAGCGTACCCGTCTTGTCCGAGCAAATGACCGTCGTGCAGCCGAGCGTCTCGACGGACGGCAGCTTGCGCACAATCGCGTTCTTCTTGGCCATCTTGCGCGTGCCCAGCGCCAGACACGTGGTGATGACGGCGGGGAGGCCCTCCGGGATGGCAGCCACGGCCAGCGCCACGGCGATCTTGAAGTAGTAGATGCAGCCCTTGAACACCGATCCGTAGATGGGGTCGAAGAAGTTCTTGTAGTTGATGACCCACACGACGATGCAGATGATGGCGATGACCTTGGACAGCAGCTCGCCGAACTCGTCCAGCTTCTTGGTGAGCGGCGTGTCCTCCTCGTCCTTGGAGGCGTCCTGCACGGACTGCTGGATCTTGCCGATCTCCGTTTTCATGCCGACCTGCGTGACGACGCCGTGGCCGAGGCCGTTGACGACGACCGTGGCGGCGAACAGCATGTTGGTCTTGGCCTGGATGATGTTCTCGGTGCCCTGAGGCAGCGCGTCGATGTCCTTGTTCACGGACGTGGACTCGCCGGTCATCTGGGCCTGCTCCACGCGGATGGCGGTGGTCTTCATGGACAGCAGCCGCAGGTCGGCGGGCACCTTGTCGCCCACGCGGATCTCCACCACGTCGCCGGGCACGAGCTCGCGCGCCGGCAGCGTGACCATCTCCCCGTCGCGCATGACGCGCGCGTTTTCGGGCTGCAGGTCCTTGAGCGCCTCCAGCGCCGCCTCGGCGTTGGACTCCTGCCACACGCCCACGATGGCGTTGAGCACGAGGATCACGAGGATCACCAGCGGCTCCACGAAGGCGCCGATGCCCTCCTCGCCGCCGTCCTCGAGCATGGCCAGCGCGAAGGACACCACGGCGGCGCCCAGCAGGATCTTCACCAGCGCGTCGTCGAACTGCTCCAGCACTAGCTTCCACAGCGGCGTGCCCTCCTCCTTGTCCAGCTCGTTGTAGCCGTGCGCGGCGCGCGCCGCCGCCACCTGCGCGGCGCTCAGGCCGCTCTCTTCCGTCACGCCGAAGTGCGCGAGCACCTGCGCCGGCGTCTGCAGCTCGAAGCGGACGCCGTCGTCTGCCATCTTCTGCTCCTGCGCGCTTGCTCCCGGAAACCAAAGTGCCTGCCGCGTGGCAAAGATTCCCAGAGGCCCCCGCGCAACCTGATATCAGCGGCGACGGGGTTCGCAGAACACGGTGCGATCGCCTGCAGGCGACTGCATCGCTCTATGCAGAGTGAGAGGGGGACGCCACCGTGTTCTGGCAACGGACTGTGACCAGGCGCTTCGAGAACAAAGCCTGGGGCTGCGAGAAGTGGCGGGGCGTTATGCACCGGGCGTCGCGGGGCCGGACCCTGCGCTCCCGGTTGGAGCTGTGGGTTAATCCCCGCTTCGAACCGCCGTGACTTAAGTGCCCTTGACCTCGGTGGACGGACCATTAGCCGCTCTGATGCAGCATTGGCGACGCCAGTGCAAGTTGCAGCAACTTGTCTTCTTGGCAAGCGGAAGGGCTGGTCGCGGCTGGTTGTCAGTGAAGTTTCCTGCTCTTACGCGAGATGCTGCTGTGGGATTGCATTGGCACGCAGTAGGCAAGGGAGAGAAGACCAACCATTTGATTCGAGGTCATTCCGTTGCAGCCAAATCCTTGGTGCTAGGCGGTAGAAGCCGCCAGCGGTATTGGCCTTTCAACTCGGCAGTTTCTCAAGATGACAGGCAACGGCGAGTTCTTGCCGAACCGTTTCCGGTCCTTCGACACCGGCGTGTGATTCACGAGCTGTGAAACGGATTAGCTTTGCAGGCTTTTCAACCCGGGCAAGCAGCTCGTGTCATTTCAAAGCTCAACCACAACTACAGATCTTGAGCACAATCTTCAACAGAAATCACCATCTGATGCTACGGGTCGCACTACGGCTTTCGCTCCATGCAACTAGCGAACCTACGCGCGGCTGTCTGCTTCAACGCGATATTGCTCGTCGTACGTTGGGCGGACGAAGGAAAATGCGGCGGCATCTCGACGATTCATCTCATTCACCTGAAGCGATGCTTTATCCTTCGCGACCACCACGAGCTTGTGCGATCTGAGCTCTTGCAGAACCCACTCGTTGTAACTCGTCGACAACCGATGCAGCGAGAACTTTTCACTCCCGTGACCATCGACTTCATCAGCATATGCCAACCCTCTCGCCGTGTCGGAGACGAACGACAGGGTCGCTCACAAGCAAGTCCAACACGCTTGACACGGCAACCCACACGAAAGCAGGCTTAATCGATTCTTCTGGGATAAACATCTGAAAGGCGACGTCAACATTGCCTTGAAAGCCTTATGTGTGGTTAGATGCCGCCACAATTCCAAACGACAGTACACCCATGAGAAGATGAACCCAAATGCGGGTGCCTGCTTTGTGTTTGACGCTCATGGTAACATCACACATGTATTGCACCGGAGGCAACTTGATTGCTCCAACCACTTCACAACTCCTAGCTGTGAAGATATTAAAATCTTTAGATGGCAGACCGGCGTGCCCAACTAAGGCCAATGGCGAAAGTCTGTCGTGGTTAAAGGTGGTCGTCGTAAATGCATCCGCGGACGCGTATGCACGATAGCATATAACCTTATCTCATTCACTCACAGAAACGTCGTGAGTTACTTCAAAGACTCCCAAGGCGTCTTGCTGCCCCCGAATCTTATGCTCGTTGCGAAATTGACAGCATCGAAGCTCAGGTTGGTAAAAGAAAAGAGGTCGTTTACTTTCTTCGTGTTGATGTCATATAGTCGATTGTAGAAGTTGACGTCGCTGTTGGCAAACGTCGTGTGTTCTTTAGAGGCCTCGTACTCGTTTATGTTTTGGTTCTCCACACGGACGATAGTCGCGCGTCCTGAAAGCTTGTTGTCACTGAAGGTCACGCGCTTGGACTCATTCCACGTCTCTTTTGTCAAAGTACTTTGACAAAGAGCCTAAACGAGACTTTAGCTGGGATCTAGCGTCGCATCTGAGCTGACGCATACAACCCTCGCTGAGAATATCAAACAGACGCATCGCCTCCAGTGTCAGCGTGTTCAGCACCGGATTCACCACTTCAAAGGGCCACACAATGCAAAGGGAAAAACCATCAGCGAATACATCGCAAAATCGATCGCACAAGAACCAATTGATCATGAGCTTTCACATTGTGAAGCTTGAGCTTTTCATCTTCTTGCCTCTCGTCATTAACAGGTTTGTCCTACGACTAGAACAGTTGAGCGTAGGTGTAGACCTCCACAGCGGTGCTCGTCGAGCAATGGGGCAGAGGCCTGTTTTGTGCTAATGTGGTCTCACCAAGCATTTCATGTGCATCTGGTGCCTTTCCATTAGTTCGATGTGAGTGCTTCTACTGAGTGGTGATTGAAGCAGCAGGCGGTGAAAGCGGTGTCAGAGCTGGAGCAGAACGGCTACGCCTCGCACAAGGCAATGTGCCCATATCCCCTCTCGATCCTGATTCACTTCAACTTCCATTTTCAAGAGGGTATGTCGTCGATAGTAAAGCTGAATATAACGACGTGGCGCGAACAACTCTAGCACCAGCAGCTCGCGCAGCTCTTGGCTGTGCCGTCGGGTGTTCAACAAGAGCTCAGGTGCCAAGCTGGTCCACTTGGTGCCAGGAGCTCATAGCTGAACTTCCAGGTTAGGAGGGCGATGGAGCGACCCTCCTGGTACAGACTACGAGTGATGAAACGAAGCACGAGACCCATCTAGAGATTTCCTGGTATTGGTGACGACGAAGGGCAAATACTAGACCAGTTCGAGTAAATTTGACTTTTGACTCTCATTTGTAAAATCTTTCCGCCCGAGTGCACCAGAGGATAGCTAAAGTCGACAAAATGAGAATTTCTTGCACACGCGCGACGGCGCCCCCACGGAAGTTGCTAGAGAAGATGGCAGATTGTGGAGCTACTGTTCAGTGGAACGAGGTGTGCTCCATCCAAATCGATAGCATCCAGTCGGAAGCGTGGAAATTGTAAGCGACCTGGGCCGCTAAGCAGACGAAGTCCCGTCCACGTGTCCACGTCTTGATCGACCCGGCCTTGCTGACTGAGGCGACCGAGACAAACCTGAATATCCCTCGTGGCGGCATGTTTCAGTTTCTAATGCGCGTCGAGACAAGCAGTATCATCGACCACCTGGCGTCAACTCCGCTGGAATCCGTTGACAATCGGTTCCGAGAACTGTCTGGGCCGTATGAATGTGAGCAATTCAATATAGAATTCGCCCATGCAGGAGTCGCCGTGACAGTGGTGATCGAGAAAATTTCGAATTTCGGGCCAAATTTCCCAGTAATTCACTCTCTTCGCCCTGCCAGTACGTAGGCCACGTTCCTGAAACTGCCTCAGCATTTCATTAGGAGTAACTATGTAGGTCCACATTATGAAATATTTTTTTGGGGAATTCTCAACGATAAATAAATACTTTACTTATTCTCTCTGCGTTCCTTCAGCCTTTTGCTCAGCTCGAGACCCCTACAGCCGGCCAATCACTTTCTTTCTATCACCCTTTCCAATCTAACGGGCTTGTCTTACAACCAGATCAGGTTTAAGCAGTCGGCATTTTTATATATTGACTTGCTTTCGGTGACATGAAGCTACCTGAGTTCCTTCCTATTGAGGGGCTTGCGAGGTGAGGTGGCTCGGCGCGTCGGCAAAGTAGGTTTGTAAGATGAACGCGCGAGATAACAATGGCTCGATCTCGTTCTCAACCCAGTCTTTCGTCGGGAGACTTTGTAAGAAGAGCACCAGGTCTTGAAACTCGAGTGTCTTGAGTTTCTCGCCAAACGTCATGAGAATGGCAGCGCACACGTACACATGGAAGCTCTCAAACCCCGAGTCTTCACACAGGTATGTATCCCAAATGCGCACAATACCATCCAGTGGAAGCTCGCGCATCAATAAACAGTTCATCCAGCGGAATGCAAACTGCACGAACTGCACATTCTCACGCTCCACAATGTGCTCAAAAAGTTCCGCGTCACAACGATGGACCAGCTCTTCCATGCGCTGCACCATACGTTGAAGACCCGGTTGGGCAAACGTGTAGTGGTCTTGAATGTCATCCAGCAGCTTCGTCAGGCACCAGTAGCTATCGGCCTCTACAATATGTAGATTCTCATCCGATACCGTTGATAAGTCGCATGCCTGCGGTTCGTCTGCGATCAAACAAACACATTAAGCACATAAACGTTAGCAATGGCATAGCCAAACTAGTGCTAGCTAAGCGTGTACAACTCTGCTTACCGATGAAAGCCGAAAGAAAAACAACTAAAAACGGCGTCATGAGGTCGTTGATTCCCTGTACGTAACCACTGGCTGGGTGTCGAATTGCCCAGATGTATAAAACACGCTCCATGCACTACACGTAACATCAAGCAACGTTAGCAAAACACAAACAAAATAAATGTTATCCTTATCACAAACGAACCTGGTGAATGCGCTCATTTTGGAAGAGCTTTACATCAGCGTTGGTACGTGGAATATCGACGAGGATCTGCCGCAGTGTGGTTTGCTCACGCGTACCCCGATCAGTGTCCGGAATATAGTAATACTGCTGCAACAGTTCTACGTATTCTTGTCGCTTACGCTCCAGCATGGCAGCGCGCCGATCTTTCTTCGATGGCATGTAACCCTACATCCACAGCGTAACAAAGTGAGGATCCCTTAGGTGCCAGTATTCCGCGTTGACACGCAGACGGCGTACCAACAGCAATCTCCAGACTGTGGGTCGGTGCTTCGTGGGTACCCCGCCCCAACTAAGCTTGCGTAGCTGGTCCAGATCGACGACCTCTTTCTCCAGCAACTGCTCAAACTGGGTGTAGCGTAGGTTCCCTGATGCATTGCGAGACGACGAAGCAGACGCTAAGACGGCATCCTTCGCGAGCAGACTTCCCTTCCCACCTCCGTTGTGGTGGTGGATATGGTGGTGCGATTTACTATGCCCCTGCGTTGGTGTCCCATGCGCCTCTTGTTCCAGCTCATCTTCGTGCAACGAGTGACGGCTTCTGCCATGAGCGTCTAGCGACCTGGAGGTCACATCTTCGCTTTCGCTGTCCGCCGACGACACGCTACGAAGGCGCGGCGAAACAGTGTCCACCGGTGACGACATTTTCCTGTTGACAACAGCAAAACATACAGAACAAAATCTAAGCAACGCACTTCAATGTCAGGTTCACCCACAGTTCATCCGCACCTGGGAGGAGCTGGCGACGGCGTTGCCCACACTGGAGGCAGTTGACCTGTGTTCACCTGCTTCACTGATCCCGGCAGCGCCTGCGGCTTCTGCTGCGCAGCGGCCTTGTTATTCCCTCGCGAGAAGAAGCTCGACGTGGCCGCGTTGCTCAGACTGGCGGCCGCCGCGCGCTCCTTCTTCTTCTGCGCGAACTTGTGCAGCGCGGTCTTAAACGGGTTGGACGTCGCTCCCTGCGGCGGCGACGGGCTCGGCTGCCGCAGCACAGCAACAAGAGCAATGAACACCTCGTCTTCTCAGCCCGACACCTTCGTGTCATCGTGCAGCTGCAACAGCTGGCAGCGCTGCTAGTCAAGCTGCCGGACGCACCATATCTTCGCTGGACGGTCGGCGGTCTGCTGCGGCTTCCATCGGCGCGGGGAACAGGCTGCGGGCTGCGGAGGCGCTGGATTCTGCGGGTTGAAGGTGGCGTCGCTGCTGATTTGGAGCTGCTCGGCGAGTGGCGATAGCTTCGCTGTGAGAGGAAGTAGCGCACAGATTTTTGGATCAGTAGGTGCGCCAGAGCACGGCGGAGACGGTCATGGGTCTGCGCGGCGCAGAACGCGCGAGCTGCCTGCGAGAGAGGCCTCCCCCTCCACGTACCAAGTGTCGACGGATTCCACGGCACCGCCCGCCCGTTTGTACGCGACGCACTAGCGACCTCCGCGCTAAGTACGAGTCTTGAAGTATCTGTTAAGTCCGAATCGGACATACAAGTGGCGGCTAGCCACACTAGAGTAGGATGTGGTTGTGTATTCTAGGACTGGACTAGGAAAGTAGCAAGCTCAAACTAGGACCGGCGGCAGTTACGGACACTTGGCGCAAGTGTCTTGAGACGATCCGAGCAGCATTACTCGCTAGATTAACTCAGTGCTGATGCGTGCGAAAGGCGTGTAGACTGCGGAGGCGCGTGCGGCAGCGCTAACCTTTGCCGGGACAGCATGGAGCGGGACTGCGGCCTGGCGAAGGCGGGCGAAGTCCGTGGCCGTTGTCCGTTAGACGCGAAAGAACTCATCTTCAAGCTACACTTTGCCGTTGTCCGTTTCTCTTCGTAACCGCTGCACCTGACTCAGCTTATTCTTACGGTCGAGGTCGGCCGCTCGTCAGCGGCGCGCGGGCACTACAAGCTGCAAGCTGCAAGCAGCAACGCAGGACACTCGGCTTGCGAGTCGCACGCTTTCTGATCCGCTATCAGCCGCCATCGTGCTCGTGCCGGGCTTGTCGAGCGCTGGCACAGCGGATTTTCGCGTTGGACAGCGAGATGGCTGCAGCGCAGCAGGCCGTGCTCGCCGAGCAGAGACCGGCGCGACTTGCCCCTGCTGGCAGCAGCGAGCGCTGCGCCTGCACGCCGTGCTCTCGACGCTCGACCTGCGCGCGGTTACCCGCTGGTCCGCGCCGTCGCGGTGGCCGGCCACAGCCACCTGCGCGGCGCAGGATCCATGTTGAACCGGACGAGCGCGGGCCACCGAGCAAGACACGCATCGCGCGCTCGCCCCGTCGGCTGTGCATGTTGAGGTGGAGGCCGATTTGACCCGCTTCTGGCCGGGAATGCTGCTGGCGACGACGAAGCTGACGCACTTGACCGCGAGAGACCGGCCCCGCGCCGGTGCTTGGGCGGCGCCGGCCGCGGTGCCTCGCCCGAATCTTTGCGCGTCTGAAGTTCGTGGCGGCCAGCGGCAATTGACGAGGTTCTCGCCACCGCGGCAAATGGCGGCGCGGAAGCCGCGGACGACCGCACGAAGCACGTTGTCGCCGGCTTCGAGCAAAAGGTGTCGCGAAAGCTTTCGCGGCGTCGTGCCCACCAAGATGCGCGCGGGACGGCAGCCAGGCCGGGGGGAGCGGTAACCTGAGCTGCGACGCCCGCGAAAGCGTTGCCGGCGGCTTCCTCCCCATCGTGGCGGCGCTGCTGCCGCCGCCGGCCGCAGCAGGATCGGCCCTATGCGGCATAGTATGGATATGCCGGCTGGCGGCTCGATCGCGATCGCTGCCGCCGCCAGCCTGTAATCGCCGCCATGGAACGGCACGGCGCCATCTGGACGGAAGCGAGCGGCGCACGCCACGGTGCAAATGCTGCCGTAAAATCTGCGTGCCGTAAGTTGCCAGGCTGGGGCGGAGCAGCTCGGCGAGCGTTGCCGAGTCGCGATTGTCACACAACCGCACGACGCCGCCGGAGCGTGACAACGCAACAACCATCACTCTGGTCGCAGCAGGAAGGTTCTTGTGAAAGCCGGGCGCCGGCCCCGCCCTCGCGAGTGCGCCGAGGCGAGCGCCGCCCAGCATGCCATTGCGGCGAGCAGACCGCAGCGCCCGTAGAGACCGGCGCCCCATCGGCATGACCAGCAACGCCTGCTGCTGGCGCCAGCCGGTGGCCAGCCATCCGCGATCTTTAACGTGGAAGAAGTCAGCGTGTATCTTTCCGATTCCAGAAGGTGTGTGGGCCACATAGCTCCCTATCCAAAGATTGGGCGACTCCCTCTCCCGTAGCAAACAAGGATATAGCCATTTATTCACGCAGTGCATCGCTATACGCAGTCTACTTTGTATGGAACCACCTTATTATACAATTCTCTAAAAGCGCCACTGCTATCGCTATAGCCGACGCGCAGAGATGTATCCCTTCCCCTGTTGCAGGCCGGATTCTGCCGGGACTACCTCTGCGCGAAGCCAGTGCGCGGCGCACGCACATCAACGGCGCGCGCCTGGGTGCGGTCAAAAGGGAAAAGGCGACGGAGGAGGCAAGTCGAGACCCGCAGCAGGTATGGCGCCCAACGGCACGCGCGCCCCCCGAGAGGCGAAACCGCAGAGTCGCTAACGCTCGTTTCCCCCCTCGCCCAGACCACTTCCACTTCCCCCGCCACCATGACAGACTTCATCCGCACCATCTGGCAGAGCTCAAGCGCCGCCGCGGCGCGCAAGCCCGAGGCCGTGCAGCCCGTGGACCAGATCCGCCTGCCGCCCGCGCCCGCCGTCGTGAAGCTGGAGCCGCCCGCGTCTCCCGCGGCCGCAGAGGCCGACGCCAAGGCGCAGCGCATGGCGCGCGTGCACGCGCGGCGCGACAAGCGCAAGCCGCTGGAGGACGCGGCTGCGCCCAACAGCAAGAAGCTCAAGACGGAGGCCCCGCTCGACCCCAGCGGCGAGGAGCGCCTGCGCGCCATGGAGGCGCAACTGGAGCACCTGGATCCGGACTCGAAGGAGGCCAAGAAGAAGCGCCGCCTCATCCGCAACCGCATGTCGGCGCAGCTGCACCGCGAGCGCAAGAAGGCGTACGTGGGCCAGCTCGAGGACCAGCTGCAGGCCAAGGAGCGCGAGCTCAAGGCGCTGCAGGAGCAGCTGGCCGCCATGGCCGTCGAGAGCGAGCAGCTCAAGCAGCAGCTCGGCCGCAAGGACAGCGTGGCCGAGGAGCCGCGCATCAAGGCCGAGCCCGTGCCCCTCGAGAAGGTCGTGCTGCCCGAGCCTATCGTCGTGCCCGGCGAGCCCGCTGTGGATTGGGCCGCGTGCCTGGAAGACATGGACGAGGCCATGGTGGGCGAGGACCTGCTCTGCGATCTGGACGAGTCCCCCCTGGCCGCCTACGGCCTCAGCCCCATCAGTGAAGACCCCGTAACCGCCGCGCTCGCCGAGGAGGAGCAGCGCCAGAAGATGCAGGCGCAGAGCCAGTCGCACCACGAGATCCACGCCGCCAAGAAGAACCTGGCCATGATGATGGCCATGATGTTCTCTGTCACCTTCTGCGGCCAGAGCGAGTCGGTCGCCAACGTCACGAGCGGCAGCAACTTTTCGTCCATGTTCAACGCCGTGCCCGTAAAGGAGCTGTCGCAGATGAGCATCGCGTCGCGCATCGTCGCGTGTCTGGAGAAGACCTCGTGGGAGGACTTTCAGGACGTGTCCTCGTGGACCTCCTCGGCAGCCAGTGCTGCGGCTGCGGCCGCTTTAGCTGTGACTGCCGACAAGAAGTCGCGCTCGCCGTCCGCCCAGCAGCCGGCGAACTCGCCGTCCGCCGCGTCGGACGTGACGGACTCGGGCTCGTGCGACTCCCCGAAGGAGCTCGAGGATGTGGGCATGAGCTTCGACACCGATCTGATCGAGGAGTTCGTGTACCCCGTCGACGAGCCGTTTGCCCCCGCTCTGGCTGACACCAACTGGTTCGGCGCTGACAGCGACGAATTCGGACACAGCGATGTCGAGAACGACGACGAGCACGTCCCGGAGACCAAGACGACGGTGAAGCCCGTGTCCATGACCTCGCGTCTGTACGAGAAGCTGACCAAGCTATGGAACGAGAAGAACCAGGTTCTGCTTACCGTGCTGAACGGCAAGAACGAGGTGACTCGTCGCTCCGTGGCCGACATGAGCACGATCCGCAAGGGCATGTCTACGGGTGCTCTGTTCCCGACCACGGCTGCTAACGTGGCGGCTTCGTCGAACGACAAGCTGCTGGAGAAGCACGACCAGTCGGTCACCTTCCTCTACCCGCTGAGCGCGTTCTCTGAAGACCAGCGCTCGGCCGCCTTCCCTAATGGCGCCGCCTCCGATCAGGTCTTCCTGGAGGTGTCGTGCCAGATCAATGGCGCGGTTAACCCCGTGCTATAGAGGATTGGCGTGTGGTAGGTAGACATTCAGTATTAGGGAGCGCGAGCAGAGCGCTCTAGCTTCGTATCTTCATCTTCGGTGTATCGGTGTAGTCTCTTTATCTATCAAGAGAGCCATAGAGTTGACAGGCAGTAAGGCAAGACAATGAATGGTATCTTTGCTTTATCAAACGTTGTTTGCCAGACATCGACCGTGGTTGTTCAGGAGGCCAGGCCGTCAGTGCCAGCACCACTTCATCTTCGTGGCTGCACAAAGCCTCCACGCCATCTTTGATTTGTACAGGATTTCCCTTCCACACGCTTTCTGTTCGCGCTAGGAACCTGTCTTCAACCAGTATCCTGCCACGACATGGCGATTGATCTGCAGTTCGATGTCAACTATGCACACAGCATTGACGCAGGCCTTTACTAGGTAGCCTCACTGCGCCATCTCGCAGCTCTTACGCTTCCTCCGGGCCTTCTCGTCATCACTGAGCGACTGCGCGAGCGGTGGCGGCGCCGAGTTCGTCGCCGTTGCCTCCATCTCCGCGCAGTCGTACGTCGCGGGGCACCGATCCAAGTCGACACAGCCAATTGACGGCATCGGATCGTTCGCGGAGCCCCAGCACTCTTTTGTCTGAGCACGTACTGCCAAGAGCTGCTCGGCAGCCTCAGCAGACGGCAGTTCCACGTACACACACTGCTGTCCTTCCCAGTGCACGTTCACCAACCTGGTGGCCGACTGCAGATTCAGCGCCCACCCCACACAATGCTTGATGTGGAAAGTCTTCAAAGCCGGGCACGAGTTGTTGCCGACACCATTTGGCAACGGCGTAGCACCTGTAGCTACGGGCGCACGAGTACGAGTCAACTTCATGCGAACGAATCGGGAGCGTGACGGCGTAGGTGTTGGTTGCGGGAACGGGCCCGGTAAATCCAACACATACGTCGGCAGGAAATGGCTCACGAACAGCACGTTTCGTAGGCTCTCCAGGATGCGATCGGTACGCTTTGGGCTGCCCTCAGGCTCCTGGGAAGACTTTCCCAATGAAGCAATAGATTCGTTGGAGATCCCGAGACCAGAGCACACGCGAAGGAATACAAATCCCGTCATGAACGCATCATATCCTGCCTGATGCGCCTGCAGCGGAGTCTGGGAATTCCCCATCAGTTCACCGCCGTACTCACGAGCAGCTTCGACACCTCGTACACTTGGTTGTGCACTCTGCACCTCGGGGCCGTAAAACGGGTGCTTCAACAACACTTCGAAGCAGTTTTCAAGAGCAGTATGCGCCAAATGAGTAGCGAAGGAATCGACCTTCTGCATTGCGTAGTCGACAAGTGTTTTAGTATCGAAAACACCACCACCTGCACCAAGCCACGCATGCAGCTCGCGCTGGAACTCGGCACAGCGCCCTGGCAGCGGCCCATGGAACTTCTCGTAGCATTGCATGAGGTCGAGGAGCATGTTGTGCCCAACGATCGGTTTCCGAGCCGCCACAATGACGTCCAGCACAGCCGTGAAACCAATTAGGCTTAAGTTCCGCTCGCGCATCTCGTCGTCTGCAAGCTGTTGGTCAGCAAGTAGCAGTGCTTGCCTCTGGCATTTCGAGCGCGCAGCAACGATTCGAACACGACGCCTCCATGGGTTGCGAACGACGTCTTCATCATCAACATTGTCCACCCTACAATCCAGCGCTACAGCGTCTGGGAGAACCTTGCGGAGATACTGCACTAGAGCATGCCGACGGAAAGGTGCAAGTGGTTCCGTCACGTAGGCACCACATGGACCGTACGTCGGATCAGCAGGTACTGGTGTCAAAAGGAACCGCTTCATCGCAGCGACGGCGTCCTCATCCGGCTCCAGGTTGTCATCCTCAACTTGTTGCAGGTCTTCTTCAGCTAGTTCTGGCTCCTGCTCGAGTTGTCCCCTTTCTTCTTCTTCCACAACTTCCTCCTCCTCGGCCTCTTCCTCCTTCGTCGCATTATCCTGGTCTTCTTCCGCACGCGGCGCAGGTTGGTCCAGTGGTTCCTCCTTCGCACTAAGGTTACTACTCGTCGTACTCCCCGGTGGCGTCGGGCGGTCCCGTTCTCCGCCTCTTCGTTTATTACGTCCGTTGTTTTTCTTCTTGTTCTTCTTTCCTCCTCGACGTCCACGTCGTCTCGTGCCATTGTCCTGCATACCTCCAGCTCTGGCCGCAACTCCCTCTCTACCTCCATCATCAAACGCAGCCAGTCTCTGCTTCAACTTGGCCGTCAATTGATCCAAGAAGGCCTGCGTCTCGTCCGTGATGAGTGCCGGTTGTTCCGGGTCGAACTTCCTCAATATCTCGGGCCGCGCCGATCTCTCCAGCGCCGACTTGCAGGGTTCCTGCTGCTGCTCGAAATGGGACAAATGCCCAATGCCGCGGTCGATCCAGGCGTTGAGGTCGAACCCGTGCGCGCGGATGTACTGCAGACACTTGGCCTGCACCAGGAACCTCCTGTCGGGACAGGCGGATGCGCCATTGGACGTGGCCGTGGCCCCCACCGTCGACGAGCCGTGGCCGAAGACCTTCTCGTGGAAGACCGGGAAGAGCGGGAACTGGTACGTCTCGACGCGGAAGACGCGCGCGTCCGCGTCCCAGCTGAAGACGCTGAGCCCGAACTGCACGAGCGGGAACTGCTTGGCGCTGTCGCGGTACTGCGCGTAGCGCTCGTCGATGGAGTCCATGACGCTGGGGCGCGGCGAGCTGCAAACAAGGGGCATTAGGCTCAGCTCAGCAAAGGGGACGCAGGGCCACGCACTCCTGGCAGGAGACGCCGCCCATCTCCGTGTCGATGGCCACGAAGGCGCCGCGCCGCACCACGCGCTGCAGGCGGCCGAGCGCCGCCGCGTCCAGCTCGCCGCGCCCGAGCTCCTGCACCCGCACGTCGCGCAGCATGTCGACCGCTCAGAAGTGGAGGGGGCGGGCTACTGTCAAACTTGAAATTTCTACCGCGATTTTCGCACTAGCGCCACCTTGAAGTGTCGCTTCGCGCGCAAAGCGGCCGAGAGCTCATGGGCGTGCAGGCGCCGCTGCTGCTGCTCACGGTGGCGTGTGGATGCGGCTATCTGTACGCTGTGCTGGATGTGCCGGAGCTCGAGTTCCATCAGCTTAAGCATTCGGCGTTTCCGTCCACGTCGTTCCAAGTCCGGCGAGGGTTCGGAAGTGTCTTGCGGTGGTTGGAAGGCTTGAACACGCGTGATGACTTGCTGGTGCTTAAACAACTGCTGACACAAGCGAGGCTGCTAGCGACGGAGAGCGAGGTGAGTTTTGCCGACCAGGTGGCCATGGCTGCCTCCACGGAGACGCTGACACACTTGACCAAGCTGGGGCTACAATGGGGACTTGTACTCTTCCTGTACCGACGACGAGTGCTCTCGAAGAACCGGACGATCCCCACGCTGTGTCTCTGCATCCTCAGTCTGCTCTGCTGGAAGATGGCGCAGACGTGTCTGCACGAGATGCTGGCGCCGTACCGCAACTCGAAGGGACCAGAAAACCTTGCACCCCCACGCACAAAAGCGTTTGCGTTGCAGGACTCTCGAGATGAAGCGGCGGCGTCATTCCTGAATGCACTCTTCATTGCGCGATATGTCTCTGTATGCATGACCAACGCTATCTTCGGGCGGGCGTACCAAGTGTATCTTTGCGAGCCGTGGCCGACCATGTGGAAGCGCGTGCCGAAGTATCTCGGATCGAAGAACCTCGTTCTTGGCACTCTCTTCTTTGCCGCTGCCGGTGTTAGCGCGATGAGCGTGACTTCACCTGCTTTGAGGTCGCTCTGCGAGGCTGCTACACATATCGAAGCCTTAGCACTAGTGATTGCATTTGGCCACTTCATTTTTCTACATTTTCAGGCCAAGGACGAGGGGGTGCAAATTCATGTGAAAGCGGCAAACGACTAACAACGAACAACACCATCTATTTGATTCGTACTCAATCATCAATGACACCGATCTCATAGCTGTGTTTGCACGCAAAGCTTTTAGTCTTCCTCATCACTCGAGAACATCAAGTCCTCCATCATCTCGTCTCCTCCATTGTCCATAGCGAGCCCACTCTCATGGCAGACATAAGCGTAGGCATCCTGCCCCACGGTCTCTAGCAGGGGCCCCATGAACACGTCACGGATGAGTTGGAGATCCCGACCCGAGTCCAAGAACACTGCAGCCACAAGCGCCTCGAACACGTCGGCAAACATCTTTGGCAGACTGTGATTAGCTACGCCTCTCGGACCAAGCTTGCTCTTCCCCTTTAGCTTTCTTGATACACCGACAGCTTCAAAAGCAGGGCTAAGTCCTGTTGTGGATTCAGTATGAGCGTACTTACGCTCAATATTGGCGACGCGTTCCATCGTCTCGCGATCGATCCAAACGGCTGCGGCAAAAATGCATTCGTCCACGCCAAAGCATGCTAGCGCTGTCTTGCCTAGCGCATCGTTTGATACTGTTGCGCTTTTCCACTGTGACAGTGATCCAGGCAGCCACTTGTCGTACATCAAAAAAGCGTACGACAACGTCAGATACTCAATTAAAGCATCCCCTAGGTACTCCAACCGCTCATAGTCCCCCTTCCAAACGGTCTTCTTTTTCTTTTGGGTGCGCGACATAACCTCAATATCGCCACCTCCTGACTCATCATTGGCGCTATCGTCCATTTGATCAATATGAAGTACTAGCTGGCCGACAGAAGGATGCGTGACTGCCTCCAGTAGCAGGCGTTTGTTGCGAAATGTGTACTTCAACCGTTGTTGAAGTAGCATGAGCCGCTTCGGTAGGTCTTCGAACTGCGGTACCTTAAAATTCAAACTCAGCGGGTGCTGTATTCCTCCCCACGAAGTCATTGCCGTGTCGTACAGCTCATTTGGAAAACAATCTGGGTAAAAGGGCCGAGCAAAGTTGGTCGACGGGTGCTCAAGGACACTGACACCGATCCATTTGAGAAAGTAGCGTGCTCCCTTTTCTCCCTGACCAACAAGGTACGCTCCAGTAATCGCCTCGAGAACGTCAGCGATCCATTTTGCGGGGGCCACCACTGGATCAGGTGTTTTACCCATACACGACGGCTTCCAAAATTGGAAAGGATGTTGCTCCACTTCGGCTGGGTACAGCATGTAGTGGTGAAGACGTGCTGCTAGTGCAAATTGGTTGAGTCTATCGTTACGGATAATGTCACGACGGAGCTGCGTCAACTGACCCTCTTGGGTAATATCTTTGCGCTGCTCGTACATGTACCACGAGGTCTCCAGTTTAAGGAACGTATCCCCGAGGATTTCAAGGCGCTCATATGCAGGCTTTGTCGTGGCGTCATCCAGCAACGACATGTCGAGTTCCAGACCAATTTTACCCATGAGGTGCGAGATCTGGCACTTACGCTCAAATTCGTAGAGAAGCGGAACCAGCCCCATCGCATCGAAAAATCGACTCTTAGTAAGTCGCAAGCGTGATGTGTACTGCGGAATAAGCAAGCGCTCGTTAAACTTGGTTTTGTACTGCGCAATGCTTCCTTCATCGTTGTTACGCTGCATAACTCTCCGGATGATAGGAACGATTGGAGGAACTTGAATGCCATGGACTAACGGTTGGTTTGCATCAGCCTCCTTAAGTTGTTGACGAGTGTGCCACCGACCTAGGATAGGATTTCCTGGAGTCGATTTTCCTTTTCTCAAGTGTGTCGTCCATGATTGCTCGTCAGCCAAATATACCTTGCGAATATCATCGACCGTTTGATCGGTAATTGCTTGCACCACATAACTAGCGTTGAGGCGATATGTGGGTACGCATATCCACTCTGCTGTTACTTCTGCGATCTTGTCTGCTCCAGGCGCCTCAGGAAGCTCAGGAAGAGGCCACAGAGGTTCAAGTAACGGCTTCCCGATGATCTCACGGACGTAATTCCAATCCAGTGACAATGTTGCAGGTTGCGTTGATTCATCCAGCACACTAGGCACGACTAAGTAACCTTTGTCATTCTGCTCGGAGAATTCGTTCCACACGTTGTCGCTTGCAATATCCACATCACGCACAGCGTCCTGCACACCCATACACGCGAGTCGCATTATTACCAAGTGAAAATGTAGAACGTCGTGCAGCTCCTGCTTTGTCAAGGTGAGTTGCAGTGGATGTTTTGCTAGTGTAATCGGCTGGATTTCTGGCGACATTACTCCACTTGTCGCGAAGTCATATCTCCATCCCGTGTTGGTGTTTCCAGTATATAGCTCGTTAGTCGCCAAGATAGCATACTGCGCACCGGTGAGGCCATAAAAACACATTGTTGTTGACCACTTCTCACCTTCCTCGTTGCTGTTGGCAGCCTCTTGTGTCAGACTTCGAATCGGTCGTAAGCTTAATTCAACCGCACTCACAGGAGGTAGGTCATACGATGACTGTGTCGATAGATCAGCAAGCTGTGGATGCGTTTCAGGCGCTTCATCGTTCTCACCAATCACAATAGTGTCATCAGTTACAGTACTCTCACCGTTGCTAGTGCCAGTTCCGGTTCCGGTGCGATTTTTATCTCGGTGAATTGTAGCCACCTGGTCATCTAAAAGCTTGGATCGGAAGTTTCGGTCGAGTAGACCCTTTTTGACCAGTTCCTGACATGCCTTGAAAGCAACAATGCCTTTCGCTTCCGCCTGAGTCTCCACTTGCTGGGAATGCAACTGCTTCTTGATGCCAAGGGCACCTGGCAATTTCAATGTTGCAGAATAGTGGAATCGGGTGTCAAGGGTATCGGTATTGGTAGCACCAGATTGCTCGTCTTCATCCTTGCTTTCATCTTCAGCTGTTGCGTTCGCCCGTTGCTCTGCCTCCGCTTTCAATACATCAATTTTATCCGTAAGCTTTGCATTATACTTGAGCAACTTCTTTTTAGAACGCTTCAGTGAAGGAGCCATGTGCTTTGCAATGGATATACGCTTAACGATATACTGCGGGCGGCGATCATACGTATCCAATCCAGGAAGCGTATCACAGAACTTGCTTAAGCATGACACGCTGTTTGCCACATTCAGGACTGCACCTGTGTCGCGATTAATAATCTCGTATGGATTCACAGGAGGATGTACCCGTTCTGGAATGAATGCGATCCGGTTTTCTGATTGTAGAGCTGCTAGTGTTGAGTTGGTCGAGGTTGGTGTGGCATCTGTCAACGAAGCTGTGGGAGGTGGCATTGGTATACTTCTACTGTTTGCACTTGGGGAATGTAGCCCTGCTTGCGATACCGCCGGATGAACTTGATTATTTTCCTGCTCGAGGCAAATATACTCTTGCATCTTGCGAACGAGTCCTTCAAACTTTTTTCGGGCCAGTACAGTATCTTCAGTGATGTACTTTATATAACCCTTTGTCGCATCTGCTCGCTTTCCAAACTCGTACAGCTTGTTGGGCTCAAGCAACTCGTTCATAACAATGATAAGATCGCATGGCGGTGGTTCAATTCTCATTTTCTGGGAGTGTTTGGCAATCGACGTGGTCACCAAAATCTTCGTTTTGTAGCTTGTGAACATCTGCATCACCTTCAGAAACGAGGAGAATCGCAGTGCCCCAGATATTCGAGCGTTACTACTTCCTAGCATACAGCAACTCGGCGGCAAACCCAAACTTGCAAATTCAGTGGTAAGATACTCAGCTACTACACGACAATAACACCGCCTCTCGAGAAAAATCCATGCTCTTACGTCTTTGGGCCCCGCCGAATTACAAAAACGATTTCGCACAACCTCGGCTGTCTTCAATAAACGCGGGGAAGCTTCCTTCGTACCGCACAGTGATGACTGAGCAGATAACCACGAGAGGACTTTCAGGATAGGCCGAATTTTTTGTCTCGTACACTCGTCTATCTTGACATGAGACCCAAGAAATCTAGCAATCAAGCGGTTCAAGTTCGTTGTCGATGCGCCTTCCTTTTCATGACTATCTTCGGTAGTGTTGGTATCCGTCCTTTCTACCTCTTCTTCATTTTCACCGACTTCTCCATCCTCAGGTCCATTGTCCGAGTCGCTCTCAAATTCTTCTCCATTCATCGGATCATCCGTCAGCTCACCACCCTGTTGCTTTCGTTTTTTCCTGTTATTCACGTTATCCGGGTCATCAACAATACACGCCTGCAAGTTGGCTTGCAGTTCCAGCTCCACAAACTTCCACAAACACCACTGGCCTAGCTGTTCCTTCACAATTTCAGCATCTTGGATGAACCTGTTCACCTTGTCCTGCTTTTTCCGTTCATCATACACTGCTGCCGAGTTGCCAAGCTCCAGCTCGAGTCGAAACACATGCACGAGATCCACCTTTTTGCTGTTGGCACCCAACAGAAAATCCCTGACACTCGGCTCCTCTCTGGCTTGCACTTTATTCTCAAACACCTCGCAGTCCAGCGGCGGGAAGCTCGGCTTCATCGACGCTGTCGACAGCACGGGCAACATGTTGAACACCTGTATATGTTTCAGCAGCGGGTTGGTGACCGGGTCCCAGTCCATCTTGGAGGCCGGCAGCCTCGACGTGGCGAAGACGCGCAGCGGCTCGCCGTCCATGAGCCCCGTCAGCAGCTTGAAGAACGACGGCAGCTCGGCGTGCACCAGGTCCCAGTCCTCCACCACCAGCAGCGAGACCTCCTGCAGCTTCAACGCGCCTCTGCGCAGCGATTCCTGCAGCACCAGCGGCGACAGGACGGCGATCTGGCCGCGCGCCGTCTGCAGTTGGCTGCGCGCGTAGCTCTGGTCCTCGAGCCACTTGCTGCCCTTCGTCTCGGCGCCGGGTGACGCGTCTCCGTCACTGCAAAGCACGCGGCGGCCGCACTGCCGCGCGAGCTGCGCGCGCAGCGCCGAGCGCTCGGCCGGCGACGCGGCCACCGCCAGCGCCAGCTGCTGCGCGCTGCGGGCCGCCGCCTCGCCCAGCAGCGCGCAGCCCACGAACGTCTTGCCCACGGCCTGCGCGCTGCTCATGAGCGCGCTGCGGCGGCGCGCCACGGCCGCGATCTCGCGCTGGTGCTCCCACAGCGAGGCGTCCATGGCGGCGCGTGCGGAATGCGGAGTGATGATCGTTCTGGGGCAACCCTGCGATCTGGCATGTGCACCTGTCGAACGGAATGAAAGGGGTACACTTCAACTTGAGCGAAATGGCTACATCTGGTCAAGTGATGTGGGGAGACAGAATTGTCGATGCAGAGCATGGAGAATAACGTTTTCATTTGAAGAATTGCGTCGTTGCATGGTGTATTACCAGTTGGTGAGTCGAGTAGGAGATTCTATCGGCCCGGCCGTGCTGTAGACGTAGTCGATGGTGCCATTGTGAGCCAAGTCCTAGAGGTGCTGGACTTGAGGCGAAGCACGGTGCCGATGTTCATGATCTCAAGGTGTTTGCCAGTAAGGAAGCGTACAAGAACAAACAAAAAGCGATGGACATACCCTGCAAATTGGAAGCCAGTGGAGGTGATCCCCTCGTCGTGGAGATGCCAGATATCTACTTCCAGCTGGTGGACGGCAGCACTCGCGCAGCGTTAGCTGGGACCTATGTAACTTCAGTCTCTCTCCCTGACTGGACTACCGTCGGAGCTTTTCAGAAGAGGCGGTGAAAGCGATGTTTATTGACAGCGCTCTAGCCGGAACAGTTTCCATTAACACGTTGTGTGCTGACCGAAATGCCTACGACGCAACGGATGGGACTAGGGCGCCCATGAAGATGTCCATGCAACTAATAGGTTGCGGAGTAGACGAAGATCATCCAGTCATCGTAGAAGTGCCATCGGGAGAACCAGCACAGCTGGCTGGAGATGAAATCATTATCCAAGAAAGCACAAACACGACAGAGACCCATCGCCACGAGCTAGAGCTTTACAGACGACGAGGTCAACTGATCAAAGCCAACTGTGCTACTTACTACGAGCAGATCCTAGATAAAATTAATGAGCTTTCTGACTTCGAGAGTCCGATCCCGTTCATTTGTGTGAAAGGATTCTCTCACTCTCGCCTACCCAGAAACAGTGCCAGCAAAAGATCTACTTGTCGTCCTGCACAGAACAAGAAAAATGTGCTCGGCCAATCCGATAAAATCGTACATCATGTACGGAAACTTGCTGCAAGAAAAAAATCCCAGCTTGCTGCACAATAGAGCTAAATTAAACGAAAGCTTCCTCTTAACAGCGAAAACTTTGGCACACGGCATGGAGAATCTAGCGAGCAAAGCAGAGAACCAGTCACGTAGTGACGCGACTTGGGCTGAATGCGTGCAGCGGATGGAGGTGGGAGATGAAACGGAGCCCGGTATTGCAATCTACTGGAGGACAATGAAGCGCTCCATGCTTGTCTGGGTGTTGACGGCGCCCCCATTCCGCAGGGAGAAAATCCTACTGCGTCTGGCATTGCGTTGTGAGCCTGGTTCCAAGGTCTGGTCATTGCGATCAATTCCACTTCTCCCGTGATGTACACAGGCGGAATTCCGTCATCGGAGTTCTTCCACCACTTATCGATCAGCGATTACGGGGCCATCATGCTGGCACTGCATGCCCATCCGATCAATCCCGATGACTTTGACGACCAGTTACCCACAACGCGAAATTATCTACGAGAGCAGCTTGCTACCTTAAAGTTGGAGTTAGAGATAGCCGTAGTTCATTGGTTGTTAACGCACAAAAAGAGGCCGAAACAGCATTAAAACGTTGCCTGCACTCACGGAGCAAACGACTATAACGCTCTTAAACTTTCTTGTTCGATGCAGCGTATGGAAAGCTAATTAAATCAAGTCTAACAATAGGTTTATATGCAACTACGCCCCTATTTCTTCATTTTGAAGCCATGATTTAGAAGTTTTTCATGCAAGATAGCTCGAATGCAAGCTGGGTCTTTAAAGTAAACAGGACCAGCCAGCCCTTCACATTTTAATGGTGAAGAAGTATGACGAGAAGCGTCACTCTAAAGTGGTCGAGTTCGGGGTACGAACTTACCCCGCAGGAGTGCTCGATTAAAGACCAACGCTTTCTTGTGGAAGGTTTTCGAGACAGAGCGGGTATGATACACATTCCCGACTATAGTACCACGAGCAAACTAACCAAGTGCTTGTTCTTCATCTTGTTCAGGCACCAGGAGTAATACCCGGCTCGCTTGAAAAGAAAGTGGTGCTGACACTCAAAGCAGAACTGGACCATTATACTTCGACAAACAACAGTATCTGCGCCGATTCACTGAGTCAGAGCGAGTCGTGTTTGTTTGGGCGGATGACACCGTGTTGCCAGCTCACAAAGTTCGACTTTCCATTCAAGGGTGGGCAGCGATCCACCCGACAACCGAAAACTCTTGTGTAGTGCCATCAAACCTGCTTCTTTGCCTAGACACAGAAGCAAGCAAGGCTACTCGTCTTCGTGGGGGCAGGATATCGCCCTCGGAGCGATTAGCTCGAAAGTCCGAAAGTACTGGCGAGTGCTTCAAGACGCCATGATCGACGAAGCCGATACAGGAGTATTATGTTCTGTCGTATAGTTCGGCAAAGAGCGTGTGCTCGCTCGAATGCAAACGTGAGTGGTGCGTTGGTACTTGGCTCAATCTATCCGACTCCAGCAGCACAGCTCAACGTTCTCTATGACGTGCCAAACATGTCAATTTTCAGCGTAGCTATCTAGGACAGAGCCACCGCTGAAATACTAGCTGCAGAGGTCAGCAACTCAAGAGCCCTGTGGGTGGATATCGCACGGCTTTTTTTGCGTAGAATCCTATCCTAGAATTGAGAATTGGATATGAGGTGCAGCGCTACGAAAGCAGCGCTGCAAGTCACACCACATGTGATGTCTTGTGGTCCGTCCTTATCTACTCGCTCGCATGCAGCGACCAGCATTCACGCTGCGTTTCGACGGTCTGCCCTGTAGACGACGATGGATGATACTAGCTGGCTCCGTGAGCAAGCGAGGCGCGTGTCCGCCCGCCGAGTTTTCTTGTGGGCGGCGGCGGAGGCGCTCGGCGGCCGCCAGCACGGCGCCGCCGACGTTGAAGCGGCCCGAATTCCCACTGCGCCTTCCCCTGTTTGCGCACTGCCGTGACGAGGCGCGAGTCGCCGCCCGAGCCGAGCGCGCGGCACCACGTCATGTGCGGCGTTTGCGCATGTGGCGCCCCGTGCCTTCTCGATGCGGAGACACATCCAATCAACCGCCCCGGTTATGGCGACCTGCTGAGCAAGCTAATCGTACTTTGCATTATATCAAGGGTATCAATTCAAACAGTGGATGTGGCGTACAATGGGTGCTGTACGGAGGATGACGATCTGAACGCATATGCAGTGCTGCAGGGCGCGCTGGGCGTTCTCAGAAAACTTCTTCTGGTCGTCGCGCGGCGCGTTCGCGGGCCGTTCTAGAACTCGTGTGCGCCACACCGCGAGAAAACGTTCTTTGTGGCGGAAGTTCAATGGCGAAACGGCCGGTGATTTGGCGTTTGTATGGGGGCAGTCTCGGCCGAGTCGGGGCCATTCCCCATTCGCCTCCGTGCACGTAAGACAGCCTCGCCCGAGCGCTGTCCTGCGTGACTTGAGCCCCGCCACCGCCCCGCCTCCGCCTGCCCGCCCCATGCCGAGTCCGCCCTCGTGCTGCTACCAAGACCGCCCCGAATTGGACCCGAGACAGCAACAGCAGCAGCAGGAACCGGCCGATGAGCAGCGCGACGCCGCAGCCAGCCGAGCCAGAGCCACCGCGGCGGCCTTCGCCGTGCGCAAGCAGTGGGAGGCCAAGGCCGCGTCCTTCCAGCGCGGACTCGAGCACGTGCAGCATTGCCACGCCGGCGACGCCTGCGGCAGCTCGCTCTGCCACTCCACGCGCCGGCTGATGAAGACGTACGCCACGCACCCGTGCCCCAAGAAGAACAGCGACAGCAGCGACGCGCACTGCCGCGTCTGCAAGCTCTGGGGCTTCCTTGTGCCGACGCTGCCGCAGCCGGCGCAGCTCCCGAGACTTCAGCGCGCCTTGGCGCAGCAGGGAGGACTCAGCTGCGGTTCGGCGCTGATTCACCCGCGCCGACTGACGCGTCCCAGCGCTCTGCACCGCCGGATTGCCACTGCGCAAAAGGAAGCGCAGACGATGAAGCGCCGCTTTTGATCCACCGGCGAACACGCTCCTGTCACAACAGAGAGACAGGAAAGTCGGAGAGAAGACAGCAGGTGGATACTTAGCGATCGGGTTTTTGAGCTGCTCCCGGGCGGCGCGCGGGGTCTCTATAGACAGCCGCGTCTCCTGGCATCGAGGAGGAGGTAGGCGCAGACGTCGCAGGGTTTAAGCCGTGCCGCGCGGCCTACAATGGATCTCGGGCGTCGCTCCCGCGCCACTCACTCCAGTCAATCAACCTCACAAGCCGAGCTCCTTGAATCTGCAGGGGAGGTCACCACCATTAGTTAGCAAGACGTAGTTAGTAGTAGTTAGGAAAATCTTTGTATCATAGTGATTCGCAAGAAATACAGAAAGAGTGGCCTCCCACCCGTACCTCTTTTGCTGCTGCTCGGCCAGCTTCGCCAGCGCTTTCTCGAACTCGGCGTTGTCGTGGTAGTACATGAGCGCGGCCTGGAACGCGTGCAGGTCCAGCTTGAACTTGGCACATATCTCCTCGGTGAGCTTACCAGATGCCTTGACATACTGCTGCGATAGCTGGCTGCGGAACTCGGGGTCCGCCAGCTTCTGCTTGCGAAGGCCTGTGGCGATCTTCTCCATCTCGGCCGTCAGCGACGGGATCAGCTCCTCCATGACGCGGATCACCGTCAAGACCTCGATCTCAGGCTTGTCCTCCGGCACCATCTGCAACGAAAACGAAGCCGTCAGCCGACCAGCACAACATGTCGCCCGCAAGAACCTGTGCAGCATAGCATACCCATGCCGACTTGGCGCCGGGGATCAGCGGGTCGCGCGAGCCCGTGACCTTCCATCTGAGCCGTCCCAGCTTGCGCACAAAGTCGTCGATGGTCTCGGCCTCAGCCACGGAGATCTTGCCGTCGGGGCCTCCGCCGCGCAGCGTGCCCGTCACGAGCTGCTGCATGGCCTCCTGCACCTGCTGCTTGGTCACGTAGTTGTTGCGGAACACGGCGTCCTGCACCTTCTCGAGCGTGGACTCGAAGGCGATGCTCATGTTGAGCGCGCGCTGCTCGGGCGAGAGCTTGAGCTTGCCGCCGTTCTCCTTCTTCTCCTTCTCGACGCTGCGCTCCAGGTCCTCCAGCATGCGCGCCGCGAACACGCTCATGTTCTGGTCGATCTGCTCGTACAGCCGCAGCAGCGCCGTCACGTTCTGGATGGGGTTCACGGTGTATCCTCCTTGCGCCTCCTTCTCCTGCTCGCACGCCGCCTCCGCAGCCACAACTGCCGCGGCCGCCACCGCCGCCAACACGACTCCATTCGCACGCGTTGCATTCTCCCCCCGCAGCGATTTCAACGCGGAAATCGCGCTCCTCTCGTTCTCCACCACTTGCGTTCTGCATGCCGCCAGCTCGCACGTGGCCAGCGGCCTCGCCGCCTGCAGCACTCGTCGCCGCAACGCCGCCACTTTGGTCACCCCCGTCTTCATGGTCGCAATTCCTGCGGTGCAAAAAGCGTCTGGCCCCAAAAAATACACGCGACCAAAAATCCGGTCGGACCAAAAAGAGGCCACGCCCTCGACTCCAGTCATCACAACAGGGGAGACGCCGAGTGTATCATCACCACGAGCGACACCATGAGCGCGCTGCTGCTGGGCACCGAGCCCGTGACCGAAGTGAAGCTGCACCCCGTGGTGGTGCTGCAGGCGCTGGACCGCGCGCTGCGCCGCGCCGAGGGCCAGCAGCGCGTGATCGGCACGCTGCTGGGCCGCGTGGAGGGCGGCGTGGCCGAGGTCACCGGCTCCTTCGCCGTGCCGCACCTGGAGAACGGCGACGAGGTGGCCGTGGGCCGCGACTTCCACACGCACATGTACGAGCTGCACCAGCGCGTGAACGAGGGCGAGGTCGTCGTGGGCTGGTACGCGGCCGGCCCCGGCCGCCTGGACGACCACTCGGCGCTCATTCACCAGTTCTACAGCTCCGTGTGCGAGCTGCCCGTGCACCTGGTGCTGGACACGCAGCTGGGCGGCGACCGCCTGGACGTGGCCGCCTACGTGGCGGCGCCGCTGGAGGTCGTGGACACGGCGCTCGTGCAGCAGTTCAAGCAGATCCCCGTCACGCAGAAGGTGTCGGAGCCCGAGGCCATCGCGCTTAACGCCATGGCCCCCAAGGACGGAGAGAACAAGGCGGTGGCGCTGCCCAAGGAGCTCGAGGCCCTGGAGCAGACCATGGAGCAGCTCTACCAGGTCATCGACGACGCCAGCGGCTTCGTGGCCGACGTCGTGGCCGGCAAGCAGACCGCCGACCACCAGGTCGGACGCGAGATCGCCGACGCCCTCGCCGCCATCCCCATGCTGCGCGAGGAGCAGTTCGACCAGCTCTTCAACACGGGCCTGCAGGACCTGCTCATGGTCTCGTACCTGTCCGGACTCACCCAGGCGCAGCTGTCCATGGCCGAGAAGCTCATCAACACTTAAAGTGGCAAAGGCGCTCGGACCTGAAGTCTGGATCGGTAGTTTTAGTAAGCGCGAAGGGGGCAACAGGTTTTTGCATTTTGCTTTTGATTGTCCGCTGTGTTCCTGCGTCCTCTGCTTCGTTCGGTGCTAGTGACCCTTCACGACAGACAAGTTTGTGCTTGCAGGCGACCGGATCCCGACGCGGTTGAGTTGTTTGAGCTGATGGTGAGTCGTGCAGGTCGAGCATCAGCTTCGAGAGCGTCGTCGGCTTCGGAAGTGTCGTCGCCGAGTTCGTCCGGACTCGATGAAGACTCGTTTGCGTCTTCGGAGTCCGACCCACCGTCCAGTGAATCGGACTCGGAGTTCTCGACAGACTCGGAGTCGCACACGGCACCGTCAGTCCGGCGAGCTAGAACTACACGAGTCTCTCGACGTCGATGGAGAAAAGCTCAGAACCAGCCGGCTAGCACAAGTGCATTGCTTCCACCCGCTGAACCAGCGTCAACTTCGCTGTGGACAACTCGAGAGAAACAGTTCGAGAAGTTCCGCTCGAGTCTACTGTCGATGCCTATTCCTGACGGAGTTGTCCGGATAGAGAAGGCAAAAGGATATTCTCTCCACGTGATGTCGGTACTGAACTGGGTGTTGCCAGACTCAATCTTGCAGACATCGGCGATCCCAGCTTCCAGCGGCACGAACGACAGCGAGGACGACGAAGAAGAACCTCTTATCACCTTGGGCGTCCACGTGAGCTTGTTTCATGCTATCTCGAAGCGCTTCTTTGGCAACACATGGGTAAGTCCTGAGCTTGCAATTGATCCTTTCCATATCAAGCAGGCCAGACATCCGAAGGATGGAACACTGCGGTATGTCATTGAGAATGCGCTTCTGAACTTCCGGGCATACTTCATCTCGGACATTATTGATGCTAACTGCGTCGGGGTATTAGAGCTTGTGGCTTACGAAAAAGACCCAGACTCGAAGGCAACGGTACGCGTAGTAGGTTGTGGTTGGACGCTACTGCCTCTATTTGCTCGGCAGCAACCGGTGCAGTCTGGGGCGAAAGGCGAAGAGAGCTCGGTACCGTCCGCTTTCTCTCTGAATACAAGTGGAGATTCGGTTAGTGTCTTCACTGGCAGTCCGCGTTCTCTCTGGGAGCTCAACCCTGACTCGTGGAGCTCACAAGAAAAGCATGAGGGATGCAAATTCTACTACCAGCTAGTGCAGTACGAACCGATGATGGCAATCGCTATGTTTCTTCGGAAGAATGAACTCGTTGGTGCCCTTGACCCAATTCCAGGCCTAAAGAACGGGAACCTAGCCAACATCGACATGGGCAAGAACCCGAAAACGCTTCTTCAAGAAGAAGCAGATACAACATATGAAGAAACGTTGGCCTCCTTCGTTAAGATTGCGTCGCTCGTGCCGAAATCAGTACAAGTAGAAGAACCGTTTGATCTTAATGTGATTGCGACACGAGTGGCTATCAACCTTCGTGATGAAATTGAGGCGAACTTGGTCGCTCGCTTGAGGATCAGCCGTAAAGCCGTTCACGAAGGAGCTACCAGTGTCGAAGGTGAGGTGTCTGCCCGTGTGCTGAAGATTGCGCTGCATAATGGACGATGCTTTCGGACGCGGCAATTCACCGTACCTCTCAAAGCGGATCCGAATGGAGGCGACACATTGTTTTGTGTGAGGAATCATTCCAAGCTTCGGGGCTTCGTGTTTCATCCTAACATGGCGATCGTAGTTGTGCTTCAGTACACGGTACACTTCCGAATAATCTGGCCGTCCAAGCTGAAGCAGCAAGCACTCGAAGCAAAGAAGCCGCTGCCTCCAGAGGAAGACGTGGTTTTGGTGACGATGGGAGCGCGGGCCTTGGTCCCCAGTGATGGCAAAAAGCTGTATCTATACGATAAATACCATCACGCTACTGCTGTTTCAGCCGAGCCTTTGACTATCCTAGGCGGCGTGCTATTGCAAGAGCAGGAAGAACATCGCCGCGTTCTACACGTTGATCTGCTGTCCGGGGCTCCATGTCGCCCCTATTCGGACAACACGTTGTACACGCCACCAGACCAGGTAACCAGATCGCTTCAAAACCGCGAAATCTCTGCAAGGGATTCCTTCGCCTTTTGTGATCTAATGATTACGATTGATGAAGACGTGCCAGCAAACGGACAACCGATCGAAGAAGCAAAAGCTCCAGCATCCCCTGTCAAGCCAACTACAGATGAAAACAACAAGACCAGTGAGGAAAATGAAGACTGTGCTGCGGATCAATGGGCAAGAAAACTGCTCGGCAAAGCAAACAGCAACCCAGTGCTGGCACAAACACTTAATGCGTTGGCCACTTCTCCTACTACCAAGGAAAAAGTTGTAGAGTCACCTCCGAAGACTCCGTCTCCAACGAAAAAAAAGCAAGTAGAACGACCTGCAGACCCAACATCACTGGTTCCTGACGCTCGGACATCGGAGCTCAGTCGCGCATCTAAGACTCTCCTCACTCGGTATGGTTACATGGAGGCACATGACAAGCCTCCCCCATCGCCCACCAACAACCAGAAGACTAATGACAAACGAAAAGCTCCTAAGAAGATTGAACTTATCGCGAAATCTATCGAAATCGAGGTGAAAGACCCTTTCAAGGCTAACGAGATCAGGTTCCATTTCGCAGCCTATCGAGCATGCAGCCCTGGTGCAGAAATAAAGACGGGAATGCTCTGCAGCCCTGCTCCTGATCGAGTGTACTTCACCTTTCAGTTTTATAATTTTCCACCTACACGAACTGAGACTCTGCGTCTTAGCAAGGCCTTTGACAATGGAGCGGGTGGTGATATTCAAACGTTCTTGCTGATGCGAGACACAAAAGCAAATAAACCATCTCTAGCCATTCAGTTTGACGCGGACACCACGTCGACGATGAATCCACTGGAGACTCGCCGCTTTGCTGAGTATTTGAAGTGGAATAATCTCTACGTGGATGTGTGGGACGCAGATAGCCTTTTCCAGCTTGGGACGTTTGCTATTCCACTCCACGAGTTACTTCGTCAGGGAAATAGTGTGAAGAAGTTCCAAGCCGAGGTGGAGATCGCCCCACCATTAGGGGGAACGTTGGTCCCTGATCATTCTGGGGATGACGAGAGTAGTGCAGTCTGCGCTGTACCAGACACGAAAAGTGGAGCCGACAATACTGCCATTGGGAGAATTCAGCTTTTAATGAGTAGCTACGGACTAAAGGGAGGAAATTTCATTGATCAACACCCTTCGAACCAGACGGAAACTATGCAGCCTACGGCTTCGCGACCATCTTCTCAGGAGCAACAGCAACCTCGTAAGGCCAAGCACCGAGTTCGCGCCCGACCATTGGTTGAGTCCAATGTTGAGCTCTATCGGCTTCTGTCCCAGGAAGGTTTTTATGCAGATCGACCCGGAAAGGAGCTTAGGGAGCAGACAAAGGCTCAGCCTCGCCTGCAAAAGGGACTTACTAATGTGAATACCCTGACGCCGAAAGAGATTACAATTTTGTGTGAGCTGTTTGGATCACGAAAAACTGTAAGCGATGCACCCAACCCAGCTGGAAATCGACAGCCGCGAATCAAATGCGACCTGGAGGGTAAAACAGGTCTACTAGCGTTGCTTTCGCTGAGACCACCACAGACTCCAGCCCCCGTTGCAGAGCCCCCAGCTAAACCAGTCGAGGCCCAGCCTGCAGCAGTCTCAGAACCAGTGAAGCGTTTTGAAGCCCAAAACCAACCTAATGGGTCAGCTACTGATCACGCGCAGCGGCTGAAGCGTGTAATGGTGATCGCGACACGGAACCACCTCGCACTTGCAGACGCATTTGCACTGTTTGATGCCAATAAAGACGGCTTCTTGTCTCGTAAAGAGTTCATCAAGGCGATGCGTTCATTAGGAACAATATTTGACGATCTATCAAATGATGATTTGGGGCTTCTGGCAGACTTGTTAGACACGAACAAGGATGGTAAGATCGAGTACCGGGAGTTTAACCAATTTGTCGAGCAGCCTACTCGATTGTCAAAAACTGAGTGGCGAGAACACATTAAGCGCATCGTCATGCGTGCAATGGAGAAAGGTATTCGCGTTCATCACGTATTCGCAGAGATAGATGCATCGGGTGACGGTAAGCTGTCTTACGAAGAGTTTGAGCGCGGTCTCAACCAACTGGGAATATCGACAAGCAACGATAAGGAAGGTGTCCGCGATTTGTTAACAGAACTGGATAAAGACCATGATGGTACGATCTCGTACTCAGAGTTTTTAGAGTCGCTGGGTATATCGATCGAAGACAATAAAAAGGAGGTGGTCAAAGAGACGGTCAAAGACATTAAGGAAGATGTCCGCAAGATCTTAAGTCGACTAACGAAGCAGGGTATCAGCTTTGAGGAAGTTTTCAATCATTTTGACACGGATCGGAACGGAACACTATCTGTTGAAGAATTTACGAAGGCACTCAATCAATTAATGCAGCTCGACACTAACAATGAAGAAAAAGTTGGTGGTGACACACTGAAGGAATTTGAGCGAGATGCTGTCGAGGATTTTGTGAAGACAATTAATGCAGATGGCGACATGAAGATTGACTACCGCGAGTTTTTAACGGCTTGTGGTGTGTCTGGCACAAAAGCAAAAGAACAAGTAGAACATTTTCAACAGGCAGCCCGCGAAAAAGCAGAGCGGAAGCTGATCAAGCTGATTGTTCGAGCTTGCGCCAGCGGGATGGCTATTCAAGAGGTATTTGAGCAATTCGACTCGAACTCGGATGGAAGTATCTCACTAACAGAATTTCAAACCTCCCTGGAGACTCTTTTTCTCGGTCAAGGAATGACTTCAGATGATGCCGCGCTCGTAGCTGCCAGATTCGATACAAATCAAGATGGCTTTATTTCACTGCAAGAGTTTCAAGACTTCGGAACTGAGCTTCTGAAGAAGCAGCAACTGTTATCAACAATTTTTATTCCTCATTTAGCAAAGATTGTCGAGCTAGATCAATCTTCAAAGCTAAGTAAGGCAAAGTGGACATTGTTCTGTCAAGAGGAGCTCGGTCTTTCTCCGCAGAAACTTAGTACGGGCGTATTGCCACTTTTGTCGTACTTCGGGTTTGTGGATGACGACGGTAATATTGATGTCCAGGAGCTATGCTTGTTTTGTAAGACAATGCAATCCTCCAAGACGCCATTTAAGACATCAGGAAAAGAAGCGGCGATGACACGACTGCGGACACTGTTGGTAAAAGCCAAAGATCAAGGAGTCGACTTAAGAAAGAGTTTTGCGCACTTTGATGCTAATGGAGACGGAGAAATCACTCGTGGTGAGCTAAAACGTGGTTTGATTGCTCTCGGATGCTTCAAAGATATGAAAGAGGACGACTTTGACTCCTTGCTGGAGCAGCTTGATGAAGATGGTAGCGGAAACATTGATTTCAGCGAGTTCCGAGCTATAGTAACCGAGGGAGGGGGCAACGCTGATACTTCTGCACGGGTGGAAGACACTGATGATAAGAAGGAGCTGATCAACAAGCTTATGGTTTTGATGGAAAAAGCGGTTGAAAAGGGTGTCCCGATTGATAACTGCTTTGCGCACTTTGACAAAGACGGCGACGGAAACATCAAACAGGAGGAGTTCGTGACCGGGATGTCAGAGTTGGGGTTTGCGGCAGATAAGTCTGTGATCAATGGAGTGATTAAACTTCTTGATCGTAATGGAAGTGGAACCATCTCGCTCTCAGAATTTAAGCAACTCTTCCCAAAAATGCCTTCTGTGTCTACCAAGTCGCCCTCGCCCAGAACGGCGGAAGATGCTGCTAATGGGCAAAAGCCTGAAGTGTCCCCTACGTCCGGCAACCAGAGCTTGCCACCTGGAAACCCTGATAGCCAGGCCAATGCTTCTAAACCATCCTCTGCTCGACAAACTACAGAGGAAAAACTTCACAAGCTACTACTTAGCGCAGAAGCTAGCGGAGTTGACATTAAGAAGTGTTTTGCCCATTTTGACAGAGACAACAGCGGTGTCATTACAAAAGATGAATTTACTGCAGCGATAAAACAACTTCCTGGATTTGAGAACGTGGCCGACGAAGATACTTTAGCAATTGTCAAGAAGCTCGACAAGGATGAAAGCGAAAGTGTGTCACTGCAAGAGTTTGAAGCTTTCCTGCGGTCCTCACTCCCAGCCAAAGATGCAGAGGTTGGTGGAGAAGTGAAACCGGCCAAAACAGAAGATGAAGATGATAGCGCCAAATCTGTAGATACAACTCAAGCGTCTCCTCCTGTAACTCATAGGAACGACACCATTGAAATTATAGGCGCTGTCATTGCTGATCCAAGTCCAGCAAGCGGAGATGTAAAGGATACCACAGAGGACGATATGCTACTTTTACAAGGTGGGGGAGGCGATGAATCAGCTCCTGTAACAGCAAACCTACCCAACACCTCCGCTAACGAGCACTCAGAAGCCCTAAAAGTAAAGGAACAAAGCACACCAGGAGTGGACAAGAAGGAACCAGTTACCCAAACTGATCCAAACGATCAGTCCGCTAATACCTCTGAGAAGCCCAACGAGCGAGGAGAGCCAATCTCTTCATCAGGCGATGGAGGATATAGTGAGATTCCTATAGCTAATGAAGTAGCTGCAAGTGCCAAGGAAGGGAGTGCTCAAAAACCTCCAGAGAGGACTGTGCGTTCTTCTTCATTCGGGAAGAGTAAAGACCCCGAAACAACTGCTGTTGCCGGCGCTCCGTTCCGGCGGACGAAGACAGATCCGAATGCTGTCGCTGAAGCAGCAAACGAGGAAGAAGGGTATGGAAAAACTAAGGCACCACTACGGGTATCATTTGCAGCAGCTCGTGCAGCTAAGAGGGCTGAAATGGCAGCGTCGAAGACTAGAAACACCGCTGAAACGAGTAAAATCTCGTTGAGCAAGGAAGCTTCAGATGGAATGTCAAAACTAAAGAAGTTGCTTCAGACGGCATCAGAGCGCGGCGTACCGATCCAAAAGTCATTCAATCACTTCGACAAGGAAGCCAAGGGGGTTCTTTCGTACGATGAATTTGTAACCGGACTGAAGGAACTAGGTCCTGATTTCGCTAACCTTTCAGACGACGACATCATTGCAATGGCTAAGTCGTTAGACGGCAAGCAACAAAATGAACTTCGTGTGGAAGACTTTGTCTCCTTCCTAGAAACGCCTCCATCAGAAGGTTCGGCGACAACTGAGAAATCGTTGGACCCTCCAAAGGAAAACGGGGAATCATCAGCGAAGTCGTCGGAACCTAAATCTACTGCAGTGGCAGCAAGCAAGCGTCCACCTCCACTTCGTCGTTCAGGTTCTTCACGAATACCAGCAAAACAGCCGCCCAGACCGACGCCAGGCACTCAAAGTGCGCGTGCCGTGACTGAGACTGCGATATCTGCCCCAATTGGCATTCAAAATACTAGTAAACCGTCAGTCAAACCAGTAGACAATGCCAAGAGCACAGAAGCACCAGCAGAGCAGGTGGCAAAACCCGATGATATTGTCAAAGTGCCATCGCAGAGATCTACACCAAGAGATCAACAGGAGCAAACAGAACCTGCAGTGAATCTCGACTGTGACTACACATTCAACAGTAACCCCGAAATTCGAGCAGTCGAACTAAAGTTACGTCAGACAGCTCTTGAGGCTTACAAGCGTGGCATTCTACCGCTGCGCGTAGTCTCCAAATTCTTGGAGGATGCAGACGATCGCCGTGGTCGAATTCCTGGAAGTAGCAATCGCGAACGCACGCGCAAGAAGCGCAGTGAGCTGCTGCGAGTTGAGTTTCTTCAAGTGTTAATGGAGTTGGGCTTCACTTTGCTGTCAGACCAGGAAGAGAACGAAGGAGCAGGAGCAGGAGCAGGAGCAGGAGCTGGAGGTGGAATGCCGCGAACTATAACAAAGATGAACGATCATCTATACGCACGGCAGCTTGAACGTTTGTCGCGCTACCGACAGCACACTAAGAGCAACGAATCCAAGGCTCACAAACAACTCGTTCGTGCGGTTGCGAAGACGAAACAATTCCAGCAGCGCGGCAACCAACAAGCAGAAGATAGTCTTCGTCGATTCGAGGACGAAAAGAATCAGCTACTGCGCGTGTTGTCTTACTATCGCGATGGACACAAGAAGTCTCTCGTATACTCGTTGCTTCGTCAGCAAGTAACGACCTCACTCACGCTGTTCCCATCGTTTGGCGATCTTCTGTTCTTCGAGTTACCGTTTACCAACCCATACGACCACCACGACCGCTTCCGCATTGAAATGTTGTTACCTTCTTCTCGCGAAATCACTGTGGTGCTGGACCTGGAGATCGTGCGAAGTAGTGAGGAGTGGGCATTCTACCGCGAAAATCTTCCGCTTGCGTACGGCTTTTTGACCCCAAACGCAGAGATCGAAGAGGAAATGATCGATGACCACGATGAAGTTGTCATGGATTCGCATGACCAGCTACACATTCCTATGCGCTTGCGATGGCTTGATACAAGTGACAGCTTCACACGGCCGAGGGATGCTGACAAGGAGAAGAAGCCTTCGACGATCCCAGTTTCAGTAGTGATTAAGAGCTGTTCGCATGGCCACACCGTCGCGCTCTTCAATATGGAGTTGCTGCCTCAACCGTTTGCCTGTCATCGCGTGTTGCGGTTCTCACATCCAGCGTCGTCGATTTGGCGCTGGAAGCTGCGATATCCGCGGGGCAAGTTTGTCGTGTGCATGGATCCGAGCGTTGCGATGGAGTTGGTGCGAAATGGCGAGGACGAATCCAACAACAGCGGTCTGGCAAGCTTCAAGTGCCGCGTGGGGGAGTATCCGGCACTTGAAACTTTCTTTGTGGTACTGTACGATGACAAATACTATGCGCGCGTGTACGAGGTCTGGCAGATACGAATCCAGTCGAAGCTGCGCGTTGACGTGCATGCTGTCCTGGGTCAGAGCGTGCGGCACGAGCTCGTGATCAAGGGCGACGGGGGTTCATCAAGGGAAGCCGCTGGCAAGCGCCACGTGATGTGCTTCACGCCAATGCAGCACCGTGGTCTCGTGCAGTTCCGTCCGGCTCAGGTATTTGCACTGACACCCCAAGCATTCAACCGCATTGAGTTCGCCTTCTGCGCTGTGGAGAATGGAGCAGGCTCGCAGATGGTTGTGCTGGTGAATCTCGTAGACGTAGAAACGCACGAGCTCGTCGGTGCCTGGAGCGTTCACGTGACGCTGGCGCTGCCTATCATCACCAAGACGTACGAGCTTCGCCTGCCTGTCGGTCGCGCCGCTCAGAAGAAGATTTCGTACTCGAATCCATGGGACCAGCCGCAGACCATCATGCTGCGCTCCAGCGCGCCAAGGTTCTTGGTGCCGCGCGAACCCGTCCTCCAGCTCCCGAGCAACGGCCAGGCCTTCTTGCGACTCGCTTTTGCTGCTCGAAGTCACTCGGCCGCAGCTTCAGAAGACATGTACCTGTTCATCAACGACAAGCGCACCGACCAGAACGAAGAGTGCTTGCTGTTCCAGGTCACGTACGAGTGAGGTCGTCTTAGCCGTCGTAAGTCCAATCTCGATGTTCGTCTTCGCTGCATGTTCCTTCAGCTACCTTGATCGCCATCGGAGACCATGCACATCACCACTTCTCCATGACGCCTAGTCTCCGAGCATGCAGCAGCCCTTGGAGACTGTCCACTGCAAATTTCTCCGTGCTCCACGCGCGCACATCTCAAGAAGCGCACAGTACTCGGCGCCCACATGCAGCCATCGCCCGGCCGCGGCATGGCTACAGCTGAGCTCTGCATCCTCATCCGGCGCGAGTCTGTCGCGTCCTCTCCGCCGCGACCCGTGGCCACTAGCGCACGCCGTCCATCCGTTCTCGCGTTTCTCGGGCGGCGCGTTCTCTCGAGACCATCTCTGCCTGTCTTGAAGTTCCATCGCCCAGCGCCGAGCGCGCTCCTGCTGTTTGACGCCCATGTGGCAGCGCCTACAACGTGGCGCCCCGCGCCTTGCAAGGCGGCGATGGTCAGCACCGAGGCAGCATGATGGTGGATGATGGCGCTGCATCCCCCAACGCCAATCCTCAGCCTGCACCTGGCCAGCCTCGGCGCCGATCTTCAAGGGTCGCCGCCGCCATGCGCCCGGCCGCTGCCATTCCGCGACTTGCGCGCTGCAGCCCACCCGACCCCAGACACCCGAGCAGAGATGGCGGCCGTCTCCATGCACGGCTCCGAGAGCGCGTTCGGCGGCATGAACAGCGGGCGGAACCGCCGCCTGTCGCCCGCCTTCCGCACGCTGGCGTCGCCGCTGCGCCGGCGCCACTTCGACCTGGAGAAGCTGCGCGAGCTCGCGCGCAGCGACGAGTTCTCGGACAGCGAGAGCGACGGCGTGAGCGACGACGAGGACGACGACGTGGGCGACACGATGCTCGTGCCGCGCACGCGCCCCGACGGCAAGACGCGCCGCAGCCCCAAGGGCGACGACTGGGAGCTCGTGGACAAGTCGCCCACCTTCGAGAGCGTGGCCGAGGGCAAGACCGAGCTCGGCGGCGAGAGCTGGTTCGTGCAGGAGCGCGAGCAGTAGGACAGACTAGGCGGCGCCGTCGCCTCGGGGTAAATTAAGTCTCATTTTGCGTCTTCCGCCGCCGTGTTGCGCGCGTCAGTCTACGCGCGGCCGCTTACTGTGCGTGAGGTAGCGCGGGTTCTCCTGCGACGACTGCGACTGCGACGGCGTCTGGCTGCTGGGAATGCCGCCGCTGTTGTTGGCGAAGAGCGCGACCTCTTCCTCGCTGCGCGTCTGCGACGACACCGGCAGGAACGTCGTGACGGTGGACAGCGTCATCTCTACGGAGAACTTGGCCAGGGACGTTGACTCGGCCGCGAACAGCACGGGGCTACAACTCGCGCAATCGTCAGACGCATCGCGTGCAGCGCAAGCAGCTGCATGGACTCACCTGCCGCTGGAGCTGAAGAAGAAGGACACCTCCAGCACGTCGCTGGTCTTGCAGAAGGCCAGCAGCGCCTGCAACAAGCGGCGTCAGCTCGCCGTTTCCCCCCCCCCCCCCCCCTCTCTCCTGCTCTGCATCCTACCTTGACCTCCTTAATGCAGAAGATCAACTGCGCGTCGGCGCCGTCCTCGGGCGGCTGCAAAATGTACTCGCCGAACTCGGCGCTCTCCACGGCCGTCTCCGTCTGCAGCTGGGCCTTGCTGTCCGTGATGGTGCCGAAGTAGCTCTCGAACTTGACGAGCGCTGGCGAGCACGTGACGCTCACCTCGGTGCTGCGGTGGATGTGCGCCAGCAGCGAGCTCAGGTGGTGCTGCCTCGTGCGCCAGCGACTGGGACTCGTCTGCCGGTCGAACACGGCGCGCATCACGGGGCAGGCCTGCACCTTCATGTGGTGCGTCTTGGTGACGTCCAAGTCGCAGCGCAGGCGCCAGCGCAGCTCCATGCAGTCGAGTCCCAGCTCGTCGTCCTCGCTGGCCTGCGAGTCCTCGCGCTGGCTGGCGTCCGCCGCCTCCAGCGCCTCGGCGTCCACCAGCAGCGCCAGCTGCGCGCTCTGCACGTGCTTGAGCGTGCGGAACACGTTGCAGCACGCGCGCGCGAACACCCTGCACTTGACGAAGGGCCGGCGGCCGCCGAAGCGCGCGCGCAGCGTCTCGTCGGCCGCCAGCGCCACGCCCGCCAGCGTCACGCCGCCGCCCGAGAAGAAGGACCGCTCCAGCGCCACCTGGCCCGACGCCGAGTGCGCGTCGTTCAGCGCGCGCAGCGTCAGGCAACGCGCCAGCGGGTCGCACTCCAGCGACAGCTCCTTGCCCACCTGCGCCAGGCACTGCAGCGCCGCCACCAGCACCTTGAGCGCGTCCTCCGCCACCTCGAGCCGCACCTCCATGGTTGGGCCGATGTCACTCGCGCGAGGGGGGGCACAGTCGGCGTGACGTCACTACCCTCGTCCCCCCTCGCGCGAGTGACCCCATTTGCCAATTTTCCCCCAGCACCCACCATGGACGAGATCGCGCTGCTGCAGCAGCAACTGGCCGCCGTGCAGCAGCAGGAGGCGGCGCTCAAGCTGTCGGCGCACAACGTCGTGGACCTGCTGCTCAAGCTGCAGCAGCTGGGCAAGCTGCAGGTGGTGCACACGCGCTCGGGCAAGCAGTTCCTGACGCCGGCGCAGGTGCAGCGCGAGCTGGCGGACTACGTGGCGCTGCACGGCGGCCGCCTGAGCCTCACGGAGCTGGAGAAGCTGCTGGACGTGGACCGCTCCCACGTGGAGCGCCAGGCCGCCGCGCTGTGCCGCGGCAGCGGCTTCCAGCTCGTCAACGACGGCGAGGAGCTGCTCACCACCTGGTACCTTGACGCCATCATGCAGGACACGGACGTGCTGCTGCAGGAGAGCGGCACCACGTCCGTGGGAGACCTGGCGCAGCAGTTCGGCTTCGGCGTGGACTACATGCGCGAGGTGGTGCGCGCGCGGCTCGGCAGCATCCTCAAGGCTCGCGAGAGAGACAACGTGCTGTACACCGACTCGTACGTGGCGGCGCAGCGCGCGCGCGTGCGCGGCGCCTTCGCGGCCGTCACCAGGCCGGTCTTCGTGCCGGACGTGCTCCGGTCCTTCGGCTTCGACGAGGCGGTGGCCAACGAGGCGCTCGCCGACATGATCCAGAGCAAAGTGCTCATGGGCGCGCTCAGAGGAAGGGAGTACGTGCCCTACGTGTTCATGGCAGCGCAGAGGGAGAGCATGTACTCGTTCTTCCAGCAGAACGGATACCTGGAGCATGCTCGCGCCAGGGAGCTGCAGGTCGCCAGGCCGTACGACTTCCTGAAGAAACGCTTCCCGGACGCCGTGCCGCTCCAGGAGAGCGTGGTGAGTCGGGCGCTGCAGCTGCAGCTGGAAGGAGCGGTTGAGGCAGCGGTCAACGATAACACGCTCGTGGATGTGAAGCTGCTGCTGCCGAGTGCGTTGCCTGTGGGGGATGTGGGCTTGCTGCTGGCCATGTCGCCGGCGTTGGAGAAGGCGGGACACGTGTCCAAGGCGTACCAGGTCGCGGAGAGCTACGCACTTAGCTCGGGCTTCGTTACGTTGTGCATGGAGAAGTTTAGTGAAGACGCGACTAACAAGGCTGCTCGAGCAGCCACTCAGCAAAAGAACAGCGGCGCGCATGTACACGCTCCGAGCAGCAAACATGACGCTGAAGAGGAGGAGGACGATGATGAGGAGGACTTCGGTAGTAAACGCGGTAAGAAGGGAAAGCGCGGCAAGAGTGGTGGTGGCAAGCGCGATCAGGATGACAGCGGGGCACGAAGCGGAAAGGCCGGTAAGAACAAAAAGGGCAAAAAGGGGTCAAAGCGCGGTGGAGATGCCGGCAACGAGGAGGAGAGAACATCAACATCCACACAGGTATCTATTGTACCTTCACACGAGGAGACAATTGAGCTTCTTGTAAAATGGTTCCCGGCTGTTGAAGATCTTGAAGGCGATGATGACTTTATGGACGGCATGGTGGCGTTTCTGGAACCTAAGATCAACGAGGTTTATTCTGCTGCCTTGACGAAGGCGTTGTCTAGCATTTTGCGTGGTGATGCTGCATCGCTGCGCGAGCTCCGCAAGACTTTTGAAGACCAGTTTGACGAACGATTTACGAAGTTGCTTATCTTGGAAAAGGGTTTCAATAAGCTCTCGATGCATGTAGACTCCAAGGATGCTGCTGGTATGGAAGAGCTCGCGCTTGTTGAGAAGCACTTGCTGGAGTCGTCAGCGGTGGAGCTGGCTGCTTTAGTTACGAGCTTCATGGCAGAAAGTAATAGTCTTAAGCTAGAGGGCGTGCCTCTTTTGTCATCTCCCAGTGGAAGTGAAGAGGATACAAACAAAGCTACTGCTAGTCCACTGACGGCATTGAGTGACGAAAACAAGAAGATACTTGAGTCAAACCTTCCTCAATCTACAGCGAGCGCTTTGGTGCGTCTGTGGACACTTGCCACTGCCGGTCGCCGATCGCTGAGCGACTTCACTGCCCACGTGCCTGTTTTGGCTGAGGCCCTCAGCATGCCAATCCGGAAATTTGACAGAAAGAAGGAGCGTCAAGTCATTTTCGGCTACAGGCAGGCAACGCTCGCGGAGCTGGAAGAGAAGTCTACAAGTCAGCAATATGCTTTGATCACAGCTTTGGTTCTGCAGCTTTTCTTCCAGCAGATCACGAGCCTCCCTGGCAGTTTCCCGCGCGACACGGTATCGTATGGAGGCATGGTGCTGAAGGCTTTCCAAGATAGGCTACCGGAGAAGGCTGTGACTATCATTAAATCGTTCGTAAACTTGGCAAGCTCACTGACCAGCGGCGATGAAAACGCCGAAGAGCAGACGAGTACGTGGAGTGAGAGCCTGGGTGCTGCACGTGCACTAGTGCTTCTAAAAGACGTGAACTCCGTAGAATGATTGGAGTAATTAAATGCGAGTGAAAGAACTCGTGAGCTACAATGCAATTTGTCGGATTTATTTGATCATTCATGCACAGACGGTGGTCGTCTATTCTACCTGATCGTTCATTTCGTACTTGTTCATAGTAGTAGTAGTACTAGTAGTAGTTTTCAACTGCGGTGACAACGAATTCAACCTTCGATGGAGTTTTCACGCACTGCTCGGTGCTCAGCAGCACGCTGGACGACACGTGATGCCGTGCTGGCCAGACTGCTCATGGCTGCGTACTGCGATCGCGTGAGGTCACGAGCTTGCGGGTCGGCACAACACACGGAGCCGATTACCGTCTTGCCGTCGGATCCCAATAATGGGAAGCCGCAGTAGAAGTTGATACCCATCTTACGCACGCTCGACATGGCGCTGAAGCGAACGTCAGCCTGGACGTGGCGAGACACGAGCGGATTCGAGTCAAGAATGGTTTGAGCGCAGAAGCCTTGAGATCTCGGGTACGACATGCCGCCGGGAACAGCAGGGTGGGTCGAGGCTAATACATGCAGCTGAGCCTTGTCCACGACAGTGATCATGCTAACAGCGCAGCTAAGTTCCTTAGCGGCCAACGAGCAGATGATGCCCAGTTCAGGCACGTCGCCGAGCTCGTTCAACTGCTGCTCACGAATAAGCTGAAGGCGTTTGAACTCGTTGGTTGGGATCGGTGGCACGATAGCTTCTGTCGGGTCCTCGGGGAACTCGATCTGATAAGTTCTCGAGTCCGCGTTAGCTAGCGGGTAGTCGTCTTCCCAGCGCGGGGACTCGCCCCACACGCGCTTGAGTCGTTCGACATCGTCAATGGGTTCGTCGTCTACTTGGTCGTAGTCTTCGCTGTCTTCGTTTCGTTCACCGAGCAAAGGTAGACCGGTGTGAGTTGCTCCAGCAGAGGAGCTCCGAATTCTGGCAGAGCTTGCTCGTCTCCGAGCACGTTCTTCGTCGACGATATCCTTCATCACACTCAGCACACTTGCCTTTCGTTTCCGCTGAGCTTCACCGCCTGCAGTAGCATCAGCCAAAGTATCGAGCAGCAGGTCATTGAGGGAAGCAGGTCGTGTCTTGAGCGTGGGTCGCGTAGGTCGAGACCCAACGCCGCGAAGACTACCACCTGGTGTGCTGTAAGCACGTGAAGCTGGAGAGTTTGAGTCGGAGATCACACGTGCAGGACGCAAGTCTTCTTCCGTCACTGCAGTGTAACGAGCTTGGTCCACGCGGACGAGGCAGCGCTCGCACACGCGAACTTGCTCAATCTGTGGTCTCGCATCACCTCGAGCTCGGTGCTCACGCTCCTGAATGTGAGCACATTTATCGCAGACAAGGAAGCCGCACAGACAACACAAGCGTCTTCTTGTGCGTTTGAAAAAGCTCGAGAAGGAACGGCGGCAGCAAGAGCACCTAGGAACGTTGGCGACAGTCTCCAGCGGAAGTCGTGTGCTGTTGATGATCACCTGCATTCCAAGTCGTCGACGTCGCACAAGCAGCAGGAATCGATGGCAACTTGCAGCAAGCCGCAGCATCCAAAGACGTGCTAGCCGTCGCTCGTGTCCTGCACGCTTAAAAGCGTCATGAGCGTCAGGTGGCAAGTATTCACCGTGGAAAATCACACGCGTAGCGCGACCACTGCTGTCCTCTTCGAACGAGTAGTTGATAGCGACGTTCGGGACGTGTTGCTGCGTGCGTGGCGGCAAAGAGAGAGCGTTGTCCATGACGACGCTGGAACGCGGGACCGACACTAGTGTTCTCGTGAAAGCTGGTGGAAAGGCAGTAGTAACTGTGCTGGCCGTGGACGAAGCTGTTCTTCTCGCCGATTGCTCTTCCTTTGCTCTGTCTCGAGGCTGCAACAACTCCACGAAGCACCATGACTCGTTCTTCGCAAACAAGCTGCCGCTTTCAAACGTTGCTGTCTTGACTGAAAGTTCCCTGCTCTCGAATGCTCTCGCCGGGTTTCCTGCCCCACGCTGGATCTTAATGGTGCGCAGGAGCTCACCCTCGACAAACTCGCGGCGGTAAATGCAACGCATCATATCACGAAAGATGTCGGTGGTGGCCACGCGAAAAACAAGTCTCAACTCCTGCACCGTGCAGGGCAAGACACCCTCCGCCAAAACTGCAAACCCCTTTGGTCCCCATCGTGTCTGGTGACGGTGGTCACGGATCGTGAGACGAGTGAAAAGTTTCATCGCGTCACTGTTCGCGTAGCCCCGGGGCAGCTTCTTTCGCTTCCAGACGCTTTCGTGTTTATCGCTAAGACTCGCCGCCGCCAATTCTAGTTCCAGTTCGCCCCAGTTGACGCCCGACGCGGCAGCAGCACCGACCTCGTGCAACCGCTTATCACTCAGTCTGGCCGACTCCCTCATGGCCTCGATCGTCGGTGGTCGTCGTCGCAGCGAGCTCGGGTGGTCTCCGTACCCGTCCCAAGCAGGTTCGTCGCTGCGTTGGCTCTCGAACTCGTAAGTGGCGCTACTCTCGCCGCTCTCGTAGCTGTAGCTAGCGTTCATCATGGCGACCGAAGCCGAGCTGGCCCCGTTCACCGCCATGGACGTCGACAAGTCCTCGCGCGAATTTTGCTTTCGCGGGGTCCCGAACTTCCGGGTCGCCGGCATTTCGACGAGCTGGACCCAATGCGATAGTCGAATCTCCCCCTGCACTATCAGCTGAATCGATGAGTGCTCGGGCTTTTGGCCTAGGCAGCGAGGAAGATGATGGCATCAAGTGCCTCTACGGGGAGCGGGCTCAGGATTTGTCCTCGCGTTGCTCCGAATGTAACGCGTTGCGATGGAAGCGCCTTAAGCGAGGCGTGCAGGAACCGGGGCACTTTGAGTCAGATGGACGCTAGGATCGACTATTGGGATGGGGGGTGCTTGTTTGACAGCACATTGCCGCCCACAACGCTCGACTCGCGCCTCGCCTTGCAGCGTTTGGAGCTGGTCGAGATTCTGATCGTCCGTACATGCACGGGAAGCCGAACGCCGAGTGTGGGTCGATGATGACAAACGTTTGCATTCCTTTCGCGATAGGAACGTCGTTCATGTTCTCCCGGGCTACAGTGAGTGGAGACCGCGCCAATTGTCGGAGTGTCGACGAACGTGCAGCTGTTGCAGCCGAATTGCCGGCGCAGCTTCGATGCCAGAGGTTTGTTCGCACGTTAGCGAGAGATTGGGGCGACTTCCACATGCAGCACGGGGTCGCCGCTACGCGATGCAATTGGAATGCGTCAACTCATGGCGGTGGCGGGTTCTTGCAGTCGCTCGAGCGTCCTGAGCTGACGTCGTATCGATCAGATCGACGATGCGGAAAAGATGCATGCAGCAATGTTCGGCCGACGCAGATGTCGTGCACAAACACGATCCCGACGGCGCGAAAAGCTGTTTGTAGTTTCTGTGGACCGACTTTTGCCCTTGAAAATGCTTGAGCTCGAAAAGGTCCTGCTGCAGACCAACCGAGGCCTTTGTGTACCGCAGAGCCTTAGTCAAAGCGGTAACGTCGCACACAGCGATGGAGGCATCACTTTGCGGTTTCAGCTCGTTAGTATTTTCGTCGTAGTGTGACGGTCGTCCAGGAGTGCTCCACGACGGCATGGCGCTGCCTCGGGCGAAAAAGAGGTCAGGGACCGTCTTCTCTCGCGATGAAATCGGCGTCGAGCAACTGCAGTCGCTCAAGGAGAAGTTCGCGGACGGCGACTTGACCGAGAAGGAATTCGTGAGCCTCTTCCGAGAGATCGTGGACGCCTCACTCAGTGAAACACAACTTACCGAACTGTACGAGCTACTATCCTTGAGTACGATCCGCTTATGTCTGATGAATTGTGCTTGATGAATTTGTGTGAGCAGTTTTCAGAAGATTGATGCAAACTCTGACGGAACGGTGGACTGGGATGAACTTACAAATGTACGTTTGTAAATTTTTTGCCATGACAAGTATGATGGGCTTCTGCCAACATCTTGTTGTTTCCTCTTGACTAGTATATGTTTCTCAGTGGAAGTGGAAGCGACGAATATACAGGCGACGATGGAAATTCATGCTATGAAACAGCGTTTCCGGAAAAATTCACAGGCGACATCGGCAGTGGTAATGGCCCTGGCGGCACGGGGTCTGGTCCTCCGACAGACACGATGGGCAATGTCACGGGGGGAAGCGGGGGCACACTCGGTCTCGGATTGCTACCACATCACAAGGACGTCATTACTCGAGTCGTACGCTTAGAACGACCTAGTGTTTATCTGACGACCAGCAAGGATGGTAGCGTACGCACATGGAGCGCAAATTCACTTGCACCACAACAGGTTCTGGCGTCCGGGCGTGACTGGCTTACAGACTGTTGTGTGATGAAGCGCTCGAATCGATTAGCTGTGTCGTCCATGAACCGCACACTGAGCTTCTACGATCTGAACTCGGGGCAGCTTATCGGTGACCTTGTGGACTACTCGAGGAAGCAATGCATCCCGTTGTGTCTTGCTTACGTTGAGAAGCCATCAGATGACCGCGAAGCAATCGTAGTTGGTGATGACACTGGCGGAATTTCTGTTCTTACTTGCTCGGACCAGTGGATGGCTTGTGATGGTCGCTCGCCACCTCCAGGATCGACAGCCACTACCTCCTCCAGCGGAAGCAATAGCAGTAGCAATACAGGAGCCAATAGCTTAAACCCCAGCACTAACGCAACAGGATCTGCTGGGGCCCCGTCAGGGTCTTCAACCTCTACAACGGCTAATGGTGGCGCTGGAAATGCGAGCCAGGCGGCCTCAAATACACCAATTAGCAATCCTAGTACCATCGGTAGTGGTGGTGGAAACCCAGCAGGAAGCGCTGTGCTAGAAGCTCAGGGTTTTTCATCACGGGTCAAGTTCCAGAAGCACACAGACTGGATTACTCGTGTCAAGTGGGTGCATGACATGCGAGCTGTGGTTGCAACATCGCTCGATGCCACCGTGTCAATCCTGGATGTTGACCGCTTAGTGGTCAAGTTCGAGTACACTCGTCACCGCAAGGGTGTGTTTGACCTGGCGTGGTGTGCTAGCACGCGACTCATTGCAAGTTGTGGAATGGAGCGAGATATTCACATCTGGAATCCGTACAGCTCCCAGCGAGCTGTCGCTACTCTAAAGGGGCATACCAGCTCGGTGCTGCATCTTGTAAGTGACGACGATAACTTTCAAATTGTGTCGGCGGCTGCAGACAACACCGTCAAAGTTTGGGACGTTAGGAATCATCGCTGCCTTCAGACATTTATCGTAGACCGCCACAGAAATGGTAACCCAACCGGTGGTGTTGGCACTACAGGCCATGCTGGAAGTGCAAGTGGTGCTGTATCGTGGCATGCTTCTGGCGGTGCCGGCATGAACTTGAGTGCGGAGAACCGAGTATCTGCACTACTTTTTGACGGGAAGCAGCCCTGCCTCATGACTGCGACAACACAGCTCACTCGATGGGCAGTGAAGGCGGCAGGGGGGACAGGTTCACAGGGAGGCGATGAAATCGACGAAAGCCCTGCTGCTGCCTTAGCCGCTGCAAGGAAATCCAAATTGCGTGGAGGTGCTCCGGTAGAACGCCCCATGCGACTGGCATGCTACAACAGCGTTTTTCATCAGGTGGTGACGGCTGCGATGGATGCCGAATCCGCGATTAAGACCTGGAGTGCGGAGACGGGTGATGAAATCTCAAGCTTCACGCATGCCCACAATCCCAACCCCGTTACAAGCATTGCGTTTGACCACGCCGGGCGAAGACTGCTAACGGGTTCGCACGACGGCGCGCAGTTGAAGATGTGGAACTTTAGCAACGGAGCGCTAGTCAAGCAATTTCACAAGAAAGAACCTCCAGTTGTTAGCTCACTATTGTTCACCACGACTCCAGCCACAGCAGGAACAGTAGCAAGTACTGCTGCTTTACCGGATGATCCCTCTGCAGGTTCTGGTAGTGCAGAAGCTGCTGATGTAGTAAGTGCTCCTCGAAAGCGAAAGGTTCGTGACATCATGTTGCTGCCAGCATCGTTCGGAATGGATCACGAAGGTCGTCGGGGCAATTCAGCGCTGATGGCGCAGGCAGAACTTCCTTCACCAACGCGTGTACGTCTTCAGCATGGTCAAGACCACCCGACCCCAGTTCCTCCAGTGCAGCCACCTCGACCACAACTTGGAGACGATGGTCAACCTGTGCCAGGACCAAGAGGTCCAAGTCCAAGACCTCGGCCCGATGTTGCTGGAACTCCACGTACAGTGCGAGGGGGTGAGACTTCACGATACCGACAACATGAAGTCACGAACATCATGGACATTGAACGCAACTTGCGCGTGGGAATGGGAGACTTTATCTGCCAGAGATTTGTGTGCTCTGTAGGCTGGGACCGACAGCTCTTCGTATGGGCCGACAAAAATGACGAGTCTGAGGCATTGCCAGTGCACATACTCCCACCGGATAGCGATGGTGACGATGACAGTGATGATTCTGATGATATTGGCCATTGTAGGCGTGGCAGGCGACGACGTCGACGACAACACCATACGATGGATGTGCTTGCACTTGCTTATTTGCCACCCGCGTATGTGACAACAGCAGGGCTAGATGGTCTAGTGCTTCTTTGGTCTCTGAACTCTGGTGAGTTGGTCGCACCATTGCATCAAAATTCGGGGCCCATTGAATCGCTATGGTATGCTGAAAAACTCGAGCTCTTGTTTGCCGCGGGCGAAAGAGGATTATTATTGTGTTTCGATCGGTCCATGGCCACGCAAGCTAAAGTTCCCCTCGACGTCTCAATGCAAGCTGCAAATTCCCCACAGAACACAACGAACCTAGAACCGGTCACCGTGTTACGATGCGATAAAGCAAACACACATCTAGTTTCGGGGGATGCCGCTGGCTATGTAAAAATATGGGAACTTCGTGTGGCTCGCAACCACGAAGGTATAGAGCTTGCACTAGTCTGCACTTGGCGTCTTGGTGGTGGTAGCTCAAATACTCAGGCAGGTGCCGCTAACTCGCTCTCAGCGCCAAGTCGGCGAGTAATATGCGCCGACTTCGTGGAGAACCTGACTAGAGTGTCGGAGTTGTTTTTAATTTTCTCGTGTGCCGATGGAGAAGTAAGCATTTGGACACTTGATGGCGTGCAAGTGGGGAGTTTTGGTGGTCGGCACCGAACATGGCAACTCGGTCGGCCAGCAACTTATGCTTCCTCGCAATCATGCTGCGAATGGGGATGGCTACCTCGGCGACGCCGATCGTTGCTTCTAGCCAGCTCATCAACACTTATCCGCGAAGAGATTGATTCCTGTGATGAAAGCGAAATGGATAATACGGCTGAAACTAACACCAAGGAAGACACGATCGCCAACGCCCTTATTCCACCAACCACAGTATTCATCAAGAACTGTACGATTGGTGCATTGAACGGCTCGACGTCGGAGCCACGTGAAAACTTCCTGCTAGAAGACACGATGCCCAAACCAGGCGAAGTTTGGATATGCGTGTCTGGCCACCGCTCACGAGCAGCAGCACAGAATGCGTCAAAGAAACAGGATGAAGCCGACGGTGACCCTACTGGCGATAGTGCATTAGGACGTATAGGTCGAAAGAGCTTAGCGCTCTCAACTGTTGGGAATGCTGCCATTCTCAGTCGACGAAGCAGTCCGTTTGGTCCAGGCAACAACAACGGTGAGCCACGGACACTAGCGACGCCATCATATCTCAAACGAAAAATCGCAGATGTCAACGGCGAAGTCACAGACCTCATTACGATTGTGAAAGTCACTCGCGGCGAGGTAACTCTTTTTGCTGCCTGGCGACCGAGTGCGTCGAGGCAACGCTAATCTCATGTTTCTGCGTGTGTGTATTTGACCAGATCTCGTGTTGGGACGGCACCGCCAACAACCCTCTCAGTGCATTGAAAGTGCTAGACATGAGCGACTTTGTTCGTAAGGCGGGCTGGACCAAGCATGCGCTATTATCACATTTTGTTGGACGCTCATTCCTGTGAGTTTACACAGAATAGCACTTGCTGCATGGATTTTGCTAACGATGAGTAACACGATATGTCAGGGATGGCGAGGCATCGTTCCGAGTCACTGCCGTCGCCATGCGGCCCGTTGATCCGGTACTATTTTTTCAGATGCTGATTGTTTTGATTCCACCACGAACGTTGCTGATCCATTCTGCCTTGATGTTGGATCAACAGACGAAACCCGACAAGAAAACGTATTCACTGATCGATTCAGAGGCGAAAGAGCACGGGTTCCAGCCTCTCAATGACGCTATTTCTTCCGTTCGATACAAGCTACTGGAATCATCGCGAAATGAGCGATTGCAGCGGAATGCTGCGTCCTTGATCCCTCCTTCGCAACGTCGGCGGACTCTAGCATTATCCCCGCAGTCGTCGACCAACCTAGGCAACTCTTCAACCAGCCAGTTGCAAACAAACATGCAGACGCTCAGTGTTGCTGATCAAGCGCTAAACGAGCTGATTGCCGGTTCGACAGCCAACCCGACAACATCAAGAGGCAGTAACCCCGAGGCGCTAGCGCTTGCGAGCAGTGTCGGCATGGGAGCTCGCACTTTGCCTCTCATCCGACCTCGCGAAAAGCGAGTAATGGGTGGATTGCTACCGAAGCGCTCGTCAGTGCGAAATCGCTTAGACCCTGCGGCCGATGTTCGTCGAATTCACAACCCGGACGATATTCCCAAGAACTTCCGTGCCATGTTACAACGAAAACGTGACAACAAGGACAGTAGTTTTGAAGGCATATTACCCGAGAACTAAGTGTCAAGATATTACGACAATAGATGCATCCAGTGCTATCAACATCGATAAGAGGGACAACTTAATTGACTGCATCATTGTGTTTGCGCACAGGCAGGGCTTTAAGGCTAGCCATTAAGAAAAAGTCACTGATAGAGCAGCACGTTATGGCGTTGCTCATGTATCCCTTACGGATAGCTTCAAAGAAATACGGTAGTGTTTGTCCCTGGATCGAGACGTAGAGTACGGCGATCACTGCATAAATATCAAGCGTCTACGTCGGCGCTATCGCAGAATCATCGTTGAGTTCGGTCCGCTCGATTGTCTTCAACGCAGCAGGATGGCAGAAAGTTGCCGTGATAGGAGGGAAAAAGTTTGTTCATCTGGGGGATCGTGCACTCGAGGCTAAGGTTAACTTGTAAGAAGACCGAAATGGAGATCATGGTGGTGGTAGAATGGCGTCAAGGCGCGCTGAGACTTCTCGAGTGGGCTCGGTTCTAAATTGCAATGTTTGTAGCGCGTTGCAGCAGGAGCTGCAGGATCAAAAACGAGATTGTGTTTATCGATCTCCAACACACAACAACACAATCAATGAGTGAATTTGACGGGCTTGGCAACCCGACAACATATCTGCACTCCCAAGGATGTCTCCCCCAATGGAAAGGATTGTTATACATTGTTCGAGCTGCAGCTCAATACAATGTAATATCCGGACTGGCAGAAATGCCTGTCATGCAATTGTGGGCCCCAACTCTTCTGCTCATTCTGCATTCCAGTTGCCATTTTGCCGGTGGTACTGAGTTGCTTTCTCGTTCACCAAGCTTCAACAAGATTGCGCTGGCTCTGGTTCACCGATCCCGGGAGCGGCTCAGCGAGTTTTGGCTGTGCCATCGTGTCGACTCTTGCCGAGGCAGTTGAAAGGCTCATCGATGAACGAGGTGGTTCTGTGTCCTGGAACGCATCCCCGCAATGGTGATGTATTCTCAGTTAACTGCGCGCTCCATGTCATTTGGAAAACTCGTGTATACATTCGGAGCTACAGCTCTTCCAATGCTGCTGCTGTATTTCATGGAGATGGTCTAAGGCGCTGGATGTTCATATGACCCGGTCCACACACACACACTGTGGCCTCCATCAGTGCTTTTTTGGGCACTGGTGGCGATGCGAACCTGGGACTCTGCGGCGGCTCCTCTTCTTCCTCCGACCCGGAGTCGGCATCCGCTGTCACCACCAGATCCACCTCATCCAACGAGACCTGCTCTTTCTCCTTGTGAGCAATCTACGATAGCAGCCCGAGTAGGGCAAAGATGTCAGACACCGACGTCTTTATCGCTGCGACGCCATTTCCTATCAGGACGTCAGGTCGGGTTTGCTGCGCGACGATTATGCGGTCACACGTGGCAGGTCACCTGCCGTAGGTGCCCCCGTAAGGGCGGGGTAGGAGGTAAGGCTTGCTTAGTTAAAAGGGGCAACCAGAACTAACGCACCGCTTCAATTTGAAGTTCAATGCAGGAGTACTGCGCAGGACACATCAGCGAAAGCCTACCTTGGTCAATGGCACTTGTGGTAATCGACACCAAAACATCTTCGGTGATGAATAGCAGGCAAGCACCACCGAACAAGGCGCATAAACAGGAGCAGATCTGTAGAGAGAGAGCATGACGCGCTGCGTGTGGTGGAGGTACGCACTCCCTGTTTCTGAATTGTCAATTGCAGGCAGAGCTGCGTCAAAGCACGGTGCGGCAGCTTGATCGCTGAATCAGGTGAAGCAGGTGTTGCTGGTGTGGCGCTCGTCTTTTTCCGGTCCGACTGGGATGCGCTGGTCCAGACGATCCCGGGTTCCGGTGCAACCCCGGACTGTACATGTCCTCAGATTTTAATCACTTCAGCCAGCTGAACAACTCTTCGTCCAGGACCTGCAGTGCTAACAGGTCGGCGCTCGCTAGGGCCCAAGCGCGAAAGCTCGCCGGCAATGTGAGCTTTAAGAGCTGTTAGCCGGCTCGTTAAACTTCAATGCTCCCTTTTTCCCGCAGTCCGGCGTTGCTTGCTCGCGCTCTTTTCTGGGAGGCGTTTAACACGAAAAAGGGACTTGACTTTGTATGCTCGTCCACCAGGTCAGCATGACTTTCTAGAAGTTTGCACAGACAGTTGTATGCAAATTGTTGTGCTTTCCGCGCGACTCGGTTCGCATTCGCGTAGAACTGCTCGGTTCATCCGGCTTCAGTCACCGCCACCAAACAAATCCAAATGTTGGAGCATTTGCCCAGCCTCCTGAGCCGAGGACTTTTGGATCGAGATGGTGGTGCCGACTGCCCGGCTCTAAGTCGGCAGCTCGAGGGCTTCCAGGGGCGATGATTGGACGCAGCTCACCTTCACACAGGGGGCATCCCATCAGAAGCGGCTTCACATTGCTTCGAGGCCCCGCTTCTCTGCGCAGACTGCCCCGTACGTTACCTTGCATCCCTCCTGCAAGGGATGGTACGAAAGCAAAAAAACAAGGAAATCGTTAATTTTTTTTAATTCCGCCATACATTAAGCCCATCAAGTTGGACGTACACATCAGGACATGCAAGACTGGAGAGATTTGAGCGAGTACCATCCCCATTCGCGGGCATTGCACGCCAATCGTGCCGTTTACCCGCGCACCCAAGCGGGTAAACGCGTCGATCTAGGATCGACGACGTCGGTGTCACGCGAGATACGGAGTCCAGGGCAGCGTTGTGGTACGGCCACATGTGAAGTTGTGCTAGATGGGTAATCGATCGGGTGAACGAAATTCCACAGGCGACAGCGCTCAACCAGTTCGCCGCTCGCAACGGTATCTGCTCATTCCTCAATTTGCCAGCTCGGCCGCAGTCCTCCAGCCACCAGCCAGCCAGCAACTGCCGCGATGGCCGTGAACGTCAACTACGAGGCCATGGAGCCCCCCGCGGAGAAGAGGTCCTTCGCGCGCAAGATGTTCACGTCGCTCTCCTTCTGGATCGTTGTGAGCATGATCGTTGGAATCCTGCTGGGGCAGTTCGCCCCCACCTTCTCGGAGAAGGCCGCGCCTATGAAGAATATCTTCCTGCGCACGATCCAATTCATCGTGTTTCCCCTCGTGTTCTCGTCGCTGGTGGTCGGTATTGCCGACCAAAAGGACATGAAGCAGCTTGGTCGCCTTGCACTCAAGTCCATCATCTACTTCGAAATCATCACCACTTTGGCCCTGATCATCGGTCTCCTGTCTGTCAACCTCGTCAAGCCCGGCAACGTTGGTCTCACTCAGGGTGACGACTACGAGAGTGAGTCCGAGTCGACCTTCACTTTCGAGAAGTGGATCGAGCACTTGACCCCCAAGACGTGGGGTGAGATGATGGGAGGCAGTGGTTCGTCGGAGCTGCTCCAGGTTCTCGTCGCTGCTGTCCTCACCGGCATTGCCACCTCGCAACTCCAGGACCAGCACAAGAACCTCATCATCGAGTTCGCTCGCGCTGTGCTCGAGATGATGTTCAAGTTCGTGGACATCGTCATTTGGACTGCACCTCTTGGTGTGTGCTTTGCTATCGCCGACGCTATCGGATCGAACGGTCTGTCGGCTCTGGGCAGCCTGGGCGCCCTTGTGGCCACGGTCTACGTGACAATTATCTTGTTCATTATTGTGGTGTTCGGTGCTGTTTGCATGATGTTCAAGATTAACATTATGGAGTTCCTCGTGGCAATGAAGGAGCCACTTATCATCGCTTACACGACCGCTACGTCCGAGGCTGCTCTGCCCAAGGTCTTTGAGGCGCTTGAGAAATACGGTGTGTCAACGCACATTTCGGGTTTCGTGGTTCCCTTCGGTTATTCGTTCAACCTCGACGGCTCGACCCTCTACCTGTCACTTGCCGCCGTCTTCTGCGCTCAGGCTTCGGGCGTCCACAAGTCTGTCGGCGAGCAGATTGTCATGGTGCTCATGCTTATGATTTCGTCCAAGGGTGTGGCTGGTGTTCGCTCCGCCTCGATTATTGTCATTGCTTCCACCCTGGACCAGTTCGACATTCCGTCGTGGCCCGTGGCGTTGATCCTCGGTGTGGACTGGTTCATGGACATGCTGCGCACGTTCACCAACGTTATGGGCAACTGCCTGGCGTCGGTGGTGATGGCCAAGATGGAGAACGAGTTCCGCACGGAGGAGTGGGAGCGCGAGTTCAAGATGCTGCACGGTGGCGACGAGAAGCTGAGTGTTGTCGGTGAGAAGCTGAGCGTGGTGTCGGCTGTGTCGGCGATCGAGGAAGGCCTCCACCACTAAACAGCTCCAAAGCGGAACTCCCGAGTTAATACGCTGGATAAGTGCTGTTTGGCAGCACATGCAGTGCTGAGAGGGAGGTCATAAGTGTAGATATACCAGAAATCCCACCCCGTTTGTATCTAAACCCTTGCTTGCTTTAACGCCATCATGGATTTCTTGTCACTGCGTCGTCTATGAAATGGACCGACGACAACTAATGCTATGCTTGCTAACGATCGAGGACAGAAGATTGTCGTCGTCGAAAACCACAGCGCTTCACATTAACTCGTGGTGCGTTCGAAGCTGTGTGTCATGCTTGGTTGTGCGGTATTACATGTATAAAACGTTAAGCCTCAGCCGAGCCTAAAGTCTCCTCCAACCCAATTGTCAAAGTAAGACGGAAAGATCGCTTATGGGGAAGCGACCTGCCATGGTTGGTACAACGTACGGCGTCTGTACATGTACAGGAAGTTTTTTCTGGGCGCGCTTGTGTTTTTCCTGTTGCTTCTAGCTTTTGTATAGGCTCGGACCCTGAAGACTCCAGCGAAATACATGCCTGTTTGCTGAATAACTCGACTGCCCTTGCCGAAGAACTCAACCGCCTTCGGCAGATATCTCGGCCATTCGCCCGGGGTGGAGTGATTGACACCTCTTAGCTGTGTTTGTCATTGTGGCGGGGACTGTGCGGCACGATCACCAACTCGACTTGTTAAGACCGCTAGGTTATATCAGATCAGCTTTACATTTTCTTTGATGCCTTTCAAACATATTCCATTTGTACGATATGTATGAATCGAGACCTCTCCCTTCTCTGACGAAATTTAGCTGCAGTTCCGGGAACGGAAGCGTCTTCCTACATGCTCCCTACAACACAATCGAGCCCAGACAAAACCATGTTGAACAGCTTGACCGTATGCCTCCAAAGACAGATCGAAGCGTAGAAATGAGCTAGTTTGCGTCGTCTTCATCGTGTACGATGTCGTTTGCAAGGCTAGCTAGCGGTTGGGATCCCAGTCATGGCAGAAATCTCCTATCGTCGTCTCCTTCAGGCTGCTGAACCATCTACCATGCAAATGCGGGCAAGTGTGCACCCTAGTTTTCCTGAACGGGGATGTACACCAATGCCGCTCCGGCTCACCTATCCAATCTGATAACTTGACTTCGCGACCCCCTTCAAGCTGCGTTGCCACTTTGAATCGCGTTGCGGGGACTTTCAGTTTACGGGGATCGGCAAACTAAAAACTAATTAGTAGTTGCATCATTCGCATTCACTTGATGCGAACAATCGAGACTTCCGGCGCCAGGCGCCAGACAGAGCTGCTAGCGGTGCTGCTCAACGAGGCGCCGGCAGCAGCTCGACGAGGAACCGATGCGTCGGCAGGTGAAACCAGTGACGCTGGAGGTACACGGCCACAGATCAAGGTTCGGCTCGACGCGAAAAAGGACAAGGCGAGAGCGCATCACCGCACAGCCAGGTTCAATCGTGCCGGTCAAATCGGCGAACCAAGCTCCGCTCTGGTGGTAAAGCTCTACCGAATGCCTCATCATGGTCAAGTTTCCACACCAGGAATCGACGAGTGAAGAATGGCGTGGTTAAGGTCGAATAACACTTCCCTCGTTATCGACGCGAGCGAGGAGCTGCAAGTCGAAATGACAACGTCGGCGTCCGCGAGATACAGAGCCCGCATCCGACATACTACCACCGTCGTGGTACTACTCGGAGCCACATGTGACGTTCAGGTAGATGGGTAGTCGATCAGGTGACGGCCGTGCTCAGCGTAGCTCGCCGACGGTCCCCGCTCATTCCTCGATTCGCCAGCTCGGCCGCAGTTCTCCAGCCAACAGCCAGCCAGCAACGCCCGCGATGGCCGTGAACGACAACTACCAAGCCATGGAGCTGCCTGCTCCAGAGAAAAAGTCGATTGCACGCAAGATACTCACGTCGCTCTCGTTCTGGATCATCGTCGGCATGGTCATCGGAATCATCCTCGGCGAGTTCGCCCCCACCTTTTCGGAGAAGGCTGCGCCCATGAAGAACCTCTTCCTGCGCACGATCCAATTCATCGTGTTCCCACTGGTGTTTTCGTCGCTCGTGATCGGCATCGCCGACCAGAAGGACATGAAGCTGCTCGGCCGTCTTGCACTCAAGTCCATCATCTACTTCGAGATCATCACGACTATCGCTCTGATCATCGGTCTCCTGTCTGTCAACATTGTCAAGCCTGGCAAGGTTGGCATCACCGAGGGCAGCGATTATGAAGGTGACAGTTCGTCCTCGTTCACCTTCGAGAAGTGGATCGAGCACTTGACCCCCAAGACGTGGGGTGAGATGATGGGAGGCAGTGGTTCATCTGAACTGCTTCAGGTTCTCGTCGCTGCTGTCCTCACCGGCATTGCCACCTCGCAACTCCAGGACCAGCACAAGAACCTCATCATCGAGTTCGCTCGCGCTGTGCTCGAGATGATGTTCAGGTTCGTTGACATCGTCATTTGGACAGCACCGCTCGGCGTGTGCTTCGCTATCGCCGACGCTATCGGATCGAACGGTCTGTCAGCTCTAGGTAGCCTGGGAGCTCTCCTCGGCACAGTCTACGTTACGATCATTATCTTTATCGTCGTTGTGTTCGGTGCTGTTTGCATGATGTTCAAGATCAACCCGATTGAGTTCCTCGTGGCAATGAAGGAGCCACTTATCATCGCTTACACGACCGCTACGTCCGAGGCTGCTCTACCCAAGGTGTTCGATGCTCTCGAGAAGTACGGCGTGTCAACGCACATTTCGGGTTTCGTGGTTCCCTTCGGCTACTCGTTCAACCTCGACGGCTCGACCCTCTACTTATCGTTGGCCTCGGTCTTCTGCGCTCAAGCGGCAGGCGTCCACAAGTCTTTCGGTGAGCAAATTGTCATGGTGCTCATGTTGATGGTCTCGTCCAAGGGTGTGGCTGGTGTTCGCTCTGCCTCTATCATCGTTCTCGCATCGACCCTGGACCAGTTCGACATTCCGTCGTGGCCCGTGGCGTTGATCCTCGGCGTTGACTGGATCATGGACATGATGCGTACGCTCACCAACGTTATGGGCAACTGCCTGGCGTCGGTGGTGATGGCCAAGATGGAGAACGAGTTCCGTACGGAGCAATGGGAACAAGAGTTCAAGATGCTACGCGGCGGAGACGAGAAGGTCAGCGTTGTGGGCGAGAAGCTGAGCGTGGTGTCGGCTGTGTCAGCCTTGGAAGAGGGTCGCCGCTAGTCAGCTGAAGTCCTCGAATACATGCACCGACTTAATGCTGTGTGGCAGCACGATGCAGTACTGACAAGGAGGGCATAAGTGTCGACGATATAGCAATTATCACAGCTCGTTGTAGTTATCTAGTTTTTTTTTCTCTTGCCTTTGTAGCGAGGTGTTCACTAGTACTTTTGATGAAATCTTGCAACAGCGACGATGGCATTCTACACCGTCGATTCGCGTTGTCATAGCTAAAGGTACAGACGAATGCGTGCATACAGAGCTAGCTGTACGTCACGCCATCACGTGAAGTGCACGTTGTCACCACTGAGCGCGTGTGAACCAGGTCGGGGAAGTGACGCTTCAAGCGATTGTAGTACGATGGGCGGCACCTCGTGGCACAACCGGCGGGTATGATACCCGGCAACGGGCCTACCATGGCGCAACGCGTCAATGACAAGAAGTCATAGCGACCCGCTTAGGTGGTAGCAGGGTCAACTGCTACGGGGGCATCAGATCGTCGGCACAAGCTTTCTCGAGGCTTTGAAGGTGGCTGTTGAAGTGCGCGCTGCTGCAGGGCTCTCTCGTACGCCGCCATGATCGATTTGCGAGCAGCGTCTTCCTCTTCCACGGATGACCAGTACTTCGGCTTTTCCACCACCATAGCGACTCGGCTCGTTAGTCGAGAGAGCTGCATCCTGGGTCCTTCTGGGGCCGGCTCCGTCGATTCGTGCGAGGCAAAAGATGCTAGTGCCTTGCGAATTGATTCCAAACCATGAATTGGTTTGACGTCTTCGGGCTCCTGGTCGTTCGCAAAATCCCGAAGTGCATACTTGGCAGGGCGGCGACCGTCGTACCACAAAGGTTTGTAAGACACGTCGTCTGTATCGTCGTGACTCCGCAGCGGCTGAATTGCAATGTACGCTTCAAATGACAGCTTCAGTTCCAAACGAGGATCATAGATGCGAGCAATTTTGTTCTCGTCCACATCGCAGCGCATTGCTCGCAAAGGTAGGTTCATGTAAAACGTGTCGACAGCCTTTTCAAGGGCCTGCTCCGGTTTAAAGGTCTTCGCAACTTCTTGCACGCGCTCTCGGACCTGAGGCTCCAAAATTTGCTCGAAGGACGTTACCAATGATTCCGTTGTGCAGTTCTTCAAGTCAATCGGTGGAATACCAACACCTGCCGTCACACACATGCAGGCAGCATAGTACTGGGAAGACAAACTCACACAAATACCGACCGGTTTGCCAGCTGCGAGTGCCTCCTCCACAATAGCAGGCTCACCCCAGTGAATGGTAGCAGCCACCTTGCGGAGAATGAGCGAAAACGGAAAGTCACTCTCCACCTCGTAAATGTTTTCCGAATGGTACAACGCGTGGCCTGCTCTACCTTCACGGGCTTGGAAAATGATCTGCACCTTGGTTTGTTCTGCTGCCTCGTCAATCATGCGTAGCAGTCGGTCGATTTGAACGGAGGCCAAGCAATACGTGGAAACACCAAAGTAAATGACAGGGTTGCATGTGGCCAGCGTGAAATCGTTCAGGGATCGACTCCACTTATACTTTCGCATCTTTTCCATTTCACGCTCGTCCTTCAGCGTAACATAGCCAGCCACGCTCAGCTCTCGCCCCCAGTCTACCGGTCTTGGCAAAAGCGCGGGATTCCAAAGGTACACGTGCGGGATTTGCCACTCGACCAGAGGACTAGGCTGGTTGCAGTGGCCCGTGAGGCCAATGAACTGTCTAAAGTCATCCAGGATATCTTCTACACCTCGCCACAACACAGTATCCACGACACCGTACGACAGCCAGTTGGTCTTCTTGAACTCTCGTCCAAGCTGACTAATGTCATCCATGAATGTTGCGCTCAACACATGAGGCATCGCGAAAGTTGGAGACAGCGGTACCAAACTAAAACATTGAAGTGAAATACCTAATCGTTCGGCGACATGCACATGCCCAAAGAGGAACGGGTGCCACAACAGTGCATCAGCTCGGAAGTGTTCTCCAGGGATGTTTTGGCCGCGGCCGTGAGGATCAGCACCGTTGGCCGCTGGCCATAACGAATACATAAGATCTTTGAAGGGCCCCAACACAGGACGTCCCGCCTTGTGTCGCTGGATAGCGTTCGCATTTTTCGTGTCGTACAAGTACTTGATAAAGTCGTGGAAATTCTTCACTGCACCTGCTAAAGGGTAAAATTCCAGTCCACGAGCTGTTATCTCACTTCGGAACTCTTCACTCGCTGCAACTCGAACGCGATGACCATCAGCCGCCATTCGCACGCCGATTGCAACTAGCTGCTTGATGTTGTTATCCCATGTACCTATTGTCGCTAGACAAATGTTCATGGGCGGCACCGTCGTGCCCACAAAGTTCTTCAAAATACGTTCGGATTTCACTTTCTGTAACCGAGAATATTGACGCCACTCCTCCATCTTCGACTGACTGATTGTATCCGGCACTTTACTTCCGATATTAAAGTTCACACCGATGTTGCCGCTTTCCGTGAAGTCGGCTGATGCAATTGATATCACTTCTCGTGGCGAAGCCTCATCGCTTTCAGCATCGGAGCTCGATGTACCGGATGAAGAATATGAGCTTCGTTGGATGCGATCAAGCGACTGTCGCTCGTTTTCTTTTTCGCTCATAATCTCGCGGAATCTTGCTTGGTATTTCAATTTGTCTTCATCGGAGACATTGAGTTCGACCTTTCTTCGGGCTTCCTTCCTGGGACCAATTATCCGGTGCGTCTCAAGCTCTTCTGAGCTACCTCCTGATGTGTACGAATCGCTTAGACCATTCTCCTTTCCTATTGCCGCCATGAAGGTCTTGTCGAACACGCTTCCACGTTTCCTGCGACCTGTTTCATTAAAGTAATTCGCGTGGCCAGCTGCAATATGATCTGCAAACAATGCAACTCCGTGCACCGGGCGGATCACGAGTCCGCTCACACCCTTCACGACTCCAATTACCGCCCCCTTCGGACCCTCCTCGCGGAACCCTTTTGCAGGCTTCACGATTACATCTTTAAAGGCACCTCCCACTTCATGAAAAAATGCTGCTGCACCTGATGAAGCACCAGCAAATCCATCAGCAGGACCACGAGCTGTGTAGTCCACGAAGTGATAATCGACTACTTTCCTGCCAAGGTTCTCCGGTTGAGATGCAACCACGAAATCACACACCTCACACAGCTTCAATTTGCGACGTTGGCACCACCTTGTTGCCACTCTGACATGATCCAAATCGCAGCGCATGTTGTTCACAGGTAAATGACGGTAAAAACTTCGGACCGCTTCCTCTGCGCCATCCTCTTGCTGCATCTTTTGCTGGATGGCGACTGCTTTACGACGTAGCTTCGGAATTCGCAAACCCTCAAAAGCAGCGCACAATTTCTCCGTCGTCAACTCCTCAATCGGACAGGGCGCCACGCCCACGCCTGCTCGAAGGACAGCCCAGCCCCAGAACGGCTGATCTCCGAAGAAAGGGACGATGAAAGTCGGCTTGCCTGCCAGCAAACCTGCCGCTGTTGTACCAGCTCCACCATGGTGCACCACAGCACTTACACGTGGCATCAACCAGTCGTGCGGGCAGTTACCAAGGAAGAAAATGTTATCGGGGATCACTAGGTCGCCAGCCATATCGCTCCAGCTCGACTGAATCAGTACTCGTGCATGCGCCTGCTTCGCAGCCTCAATGATCATCTTCGTCGTGGCACGCGGGTCCTCCAGCACCATCGAGCCAAATCCAACGAAGATCGGCCCGCCATCAGTGCCCAAAAACGCCTCTAGCTCGGGTGAAGGCGTGTACGTCGACGCCGTGCCTTTCAGCACCACCGTGCCAACCACGTCGTACAGATCTCCCCAGTCCTTAGGTTTCGGCACCAGCTCCGGGCTCCACATGAATGCGTGAGGGATATGCAGGTCCAGGAGAATGTCGCGTCCTCCGTCGCCCTTGCGGATCTTGCGCAGCCCCAACACCTCCGTTCGGAAGTCGTTCACGAGGCTTTCCGTACCTTGCCACATGAGCAAGTCCACCAGTTTGTACGACAGGTAGTTCCTCTTCTGCGGCTTGCCGATGTACGGCATGTTGGCCAGCGGGTGCGGGAACGCCGAGGTGGGCACCCACGGCTGCGGGAACATAATGTGCAGCGGCACGCCGAGCCGCTCAGCCACGTGAACGTGGCCGTAGGTGACGGGGTTGGAGATGATGGCATGTGCTCGGAAGGGCTTGCCGCGCACGCCCGGGCCGCCGCCTTCCGGGTCCGCGGCCGAGACGGCCGGCCACGTGGAGTGCAGGATCTCGTCGATCATCTGCATGTTGCGCGGCACGTCCTTCTGCAGCGTCTCGATCTTGGTGGGGATGAGGTGGCCGCCGGTCTTGACCATGTAGGCGGCCAGCTCCTTGGGGTCTCCGCCCAGCGGGTAGAACTCGACGCCGTGGCTGGTCACCAAGTCTCGGTAGATGGCGTGCGTGGCGAGCCGCACGCGGTGGCCGTCCTGCTGCAGGCGGTGCGCGATGGCTAGGAACGGCTGCACGTCGCCTCTGGTCCCCACGATCATGATGCAGACGTTGAGCGCCGGCGGCCGGGCGACCTGCTGCAGCTGCAGGTCGTCGTCGGCGTCCAGCGTGCTGCGCGAGCGCCGGCGCAGCGCGTCCAGGTCGATCTCCTCCTCCTCGGCCACGTCCAGCCGGATGCGGCCGTCAGGCCCGTGCACGGCGATGCCGGCCGTGCGCACGTCGTCCAGCGCGTCCTGCACGGCGGGCGGCGGCGCGGCGGCGAGCAGCCGGCTCTCCCTGTGGAAGGCGGCGCGGAAGCGCTGGTTCCACGCGTGGAACTTGCACTCGCGCGGCATGGCGGCTGCTTGGGGCGGAATCGCGGAATGACCGGCGCCGTCGCGTGGTACGGCCAAGTTCGCGCGGGAATGGAGCAAGCGAGCGGGAGCGTGTAATCACCGTAACCACGGCGCGGTGTTGATGCAGGGCGGGGTCATCATGAGCTGAGACGTGAGTCTGCGCGTCATACATGTGCGGCTGCATCAACGCTCATAACGCTGCATTGATCACTCCACTAACCTACTGCTTGCTCGCTCTTCCTAGCTTGTATCAGCTGCTCTCTACTTGTCACCTCACCGGTACGACGTCCCAGGACGTGAAGCACGAGAGCAGCAGGAACTGGCTGATGTCGCGCACGACGCCTCCGATATGGTTCAGGCACGCGATGGCCCAGCCCACTTCCTGCAGGAACACGGCGGCCCCGGGCGGTGACGCCCCACACGTGAAGCGCGTCATGTTCGCGAGCTCCTGGCCGCGCGCGGCGTAGTCGACTGACCGGTACTCGATCACGTCCTTGCAGTCGTTGCCGGGGCACGCGCGTCTTGATGCGTTGCAGCGCTCGCAGAACTTGACGCCATCTCGTCGACTCCACTTGGTCGCCATGCCTTCGTGATCCAGGTCGCAGCGCATGCGGCGCAGCGGCAGGTGTCGGTAGAAGCTCCTCACTGCCTCCTCGGCGCCGTCCTCCTTCTGCATCCGCTTCCGAAGCCTGTGCGCGCGGTTGCGAAGGAACGGACTCTGCAGCTCCTCAAACGCAGCGCGAAGCTTCTCGGTTGTCAGCTCAGTGATCGGGCATGGGTCCACGCCAACACCGGCTTTCACCACGGCTCGGCCCCAGAACGGTTGATCACCAAAGAATGGCACGATGAACGTCGGCTTGCCGGCCAGCAAACCACCGGCAGTAGTTCCAGCGCCTCCATGATGCACCACTGCCGAGCATCGTGGCAGAAGCCAATCGTGCGGACAGTTCCCAATGATGAAGACACTGTCCGGGATATCGAGATCACCTGCCATGTCCGTCCAGCTCGACTGAATCAGCACTCGCACGTTAGCCTGCTGTGCCGCATCAATTATCATCTTGGTTGTTGCGCGTGGGTCTTCAAGCACCATCGATCCGAATCCGACAAAAGTCGGTCCTCCATCATGCCCCAAGAACGCCTCAAGCTCTGGTGACGGTGTGTACGAGGAGCTGTCGTCTTTGAGCGTGACGGTTCCAACGACGTCGTAGAGATCGCCCCAGTCGAACGGCTTCGGCACCAAAGACGGACTCCACATGAACGAGTGCGGGATGTCGAGATCCAGCAGCATTTCTCGTCCGCGTCCGCCCTTCCGGATGCGAGGCAGGCCCAGCACGTCACTGCGGAAAGTATTCACAAGGCGTTCCGTGCCCTCCCACATCAACAGATCCACGAGCTTGTACGACAGATAATTTCTACGCTGCGGCTTGTCTTGGTACGGCAGGCTCGACATCGGGTGCGGAAACGCCACCGTCGGCACCCACGGCTGCGGGAACATGATATGCAGCGGCACGCCGAGCTTTTCGGCCACATGGATGTGGCCCATGGTGACGGGGTTGGAAATGATGGCTTGCGCACGAAACGGTGAACCGGGGACTCCGGGCGCCGAGCCGTCCGGGTCAGGCGCCGACACCGCCGGCCACGTCGACTGCAGGATCTCCTCTAGCATCTGCATCTGCCTAGGAACATCCTTCTGCAGCGTCTCCAGCTTGAGCGGCGGGATTAGCCTTCCTCCCGTCTTCACCATATACGCCGCCAGCTCCTTCGGGTCGCCGCCAAGCGGGTAGAACTCCACCCCGTGGCTCGTGACAAAGTCTCTGTAGATCTTGTGCGTGGCGAGCCGCACGCGGTGGCCGTCCTGCTGCAGTCGTTTCGCGATCGCGAGGAACGGCTGCACGTCGCCTCTGGTCCCCACGATCATAATGCAGACCTGCATGGCGGGCGGACGCACCACCACCGCCTGACTGTCTCCGACATGGATCTTGGCGCTGGGCTTGGCGGCAATGGGCGCGAGTTGTTTGCGACTGCAATTGACCTCCAGGTGGCAGTCCGACAGCGTTTTGCTGCGCGGCCGCGGCTTGGCCGAGTGTCTCCTCAGCGTCGAGTGCTCTCCAGGCCCGTCCTCGTCGGACGAGTAGCCGTCCGAGAGCTCGTCCAAGAGCCCGGAGGCCGTCGCGTCCACGCTCTTGCCTCGCGCGCGCTCGGCGGCGGCGCTCGCCTCGTTTACATCCTGTTCAAGTTGCTGTTGGTGCTGCCGCGTGAAGAGCGCGCGGAGCTGCTCGTGCCAGGCCTGGAAGAGCTGGTCCAGCTGCTGCAGCCGCTCGAAGAGCACGGGCCACGTCGCATTCGACTGCGCGGGCTTGCACACGATCGGCGAGTTGTGCGGCGGCGAGTGCTCCAGCCGCCAGAAGAGCGTCTTGAAGAACTGCTTCGAGTCCTGCAGCGTCGAACTCAGCGTCAGTCTACTGGACGCGCGGGTTTCCACGTCCGCAAATCCTACCGCGAGGCCCCAGGAATCGGTCGCCACCATCGTCTTGCGCTCGCCGCAGCAGATTCGAGACTGAGACGCTGCGGTAATGCGGCGTCCCCTTGGAGTCTCAGAAACGGTGGGCGGGGCAGAGACACAGCTACAGGAATTTTGGCGGCGGCGATGGGGCCTCGACGCCGTCATGGGGACTATCCACTGCGTCGGCGACTTGGAGAGCAGGTCGACGTGGACGTGATGGATCATGTTGAAGCGCTCGAGGCGGAAGATACCGCGGCCGCATGCTGGCCGCACAGATGGAGGTCTGAATTTGACTTGACACGCGACGCTAGCATGGCGTCGAGCGCTGAAACAGCGGCATGTATCCGCGTCTGTCTTCTCGGCGCCTTCCGGGCCTCAGCGTCGCTTGCTGCGCAGACGCACATCAATGCTACAGTGGATGTTGGGAGACGGCTACTAGCGAGCACTGCATGAGGTGATTGGATCTAGGGCGTGCGGCTGCCCGTCGTCTTAGCACTCGATCTTGTCGGCGAAGGAGGGCGCCGGGCTCCTGCTCCTCTTCCCGCGGAATGCATGCTGCCTGAGTTAAAAAACGCGCTGCCAGCTCTACAACTTTGCATTTGAGCTTCCTCGCGTTGGTGTTCTACGACTTTGCTGTCAGTGATCTGCTGTGAGCGACAACTCAAGACTCGGACTGAGAAAGCAAGCTAATAATGTGATTAACTTTAGGTCATGAGCATAAGCCGAGCCTTATACACGGCCGGACAAGAGTCGAGAAGATCGTTGACGGAAGAGATCGGCGACAGCAGAGCAGCAGAGCAACAGCAGACAGCGCATCCATAGCTAGGCAGCAGCACCCTCGCTGCTTGAAACGCGACTAGCGGATGCAGCGCGCAGCCTCACTCGTCGTCGTCGTCATCGTGGGCCTTGTGGTCCGCCTTCTTGGCGAGGCCCTTAATCTTGTCGGCCCACGAGTCCGCCGTGTCCTGCACCTTGGCGGACACGTCTGAAGCCTTGCCCTTCATTTTGCCCTTGGCCTCCTCCTTCTCCTCTCTCGCGCGGTCGCGCGCCTTGCGGGCGCGAGCCTTGGCCTCGTGTTTGGCCTCCTGCGACTTGTCCTTGGTGCGGTCCATCCAGTCGTAGTCCTCGTGGTGGCGCTCCTGCTCCTTGCGGCGGCGCATCGCGTCCTGCAGCAGCAATTAACGCGTCAGTCTCGAGCCTCGAGCCACCCACCGCCTCGGCCACGCACCTTCACACACTGGCGGTAGTCCTGCGTCTCCTGGTCGCAGTCGGCGCGGTCGAAGGAGCCGCCCCAGAGCTTCTGGAACCAGTCGCCGTAGCAGGCCTTGACGCGGTCCTTCTGCTCCTCACACTCGGTAAACGCGTCCATCTTGGGCATCAGCAGCACAGCGCACAATCGGCAATGAGCAACGGACCGCGGGGCGTCGCGGGGGCAACGGCGGCGGCGGTGCTGGGCGCCGCCGGGGACGCGGCGCGAGGTGTCGCGGGCAGCGCCATGAGGCCTCTCACCTGCGACAGTAAATACTGGCTGCCGGCGCGCGGCGGCTCTCTTCCGACCTGTTATCCGACATGCCCCCGCCGAACGCGCTGCGGCGCCAGTTGATCGGCTATGGCGGGGCGAGGTGACTGGCGTTCAGTATGGCGGGGAAGGTTCGGCGCCGTCTTTGCCCCCCGTGCGAGAGAGGCCGCCACAAGTCAAGCCAGCGAGGCCCAAGCTCAAGCACGGGCGCGACCGTCCCCGCAGTCGCTCTTCGGTCGCCCGCCGCCCCCCTCGAGCGCCCTATAGTGAAGCCCAGTCAAACGCCTGCGAGCAGCGGCCGAGCATGCCCCCCATCGGCAGCAGCTTCCGCAACATGCGCCGCGGCAACTCGAGCTCCGAGTCGTCGTCCACCGTCTCGGACGAGAACGAGATCCAGATGCAGGGCTGGATGCGCAAGCAGAAGGAGACGCTGCGCTCCTGGGCGCGCCGCTACTTCACGCTCAGCGGCAAGGTGCTGACGTACTACGACAGCGAGGACACGAGTCGCGGCGCGCGCGGCGTGCTCGAGTTTGTGGACGTGACGGCGCTCACGACCGAGAACAACGGGCTGTCGCTGCACCTGGTGAACGGCAAGGAGGTGCGGCTCATCGCCGACACGCACGTGGCCTACGCCGCGTGGATGGCCGTGCTGTCGGCCGCCGTCAAGCGGCCGCGCACCAGCAAGAACCGCACCAGCAAGGAGGGCTGGGCGCACTGCCTCACGGACGACGACGTCTGGACGCGCTTCTTCGTGGTCATCAAGCACGACAGCTTCAGCTGCTACGAGTCGGAGGACGACGACGCCGAGCTCGCGCTCTCCGGGCTCATCCGCGCCGTGGACGAGTGGGACGGCAAGCGCTTCGGCATCGTCTGCTCGCTCAACCGCGGCCGCACCATCAAGCTGTGCTTCGACTCGGCCGAGGAGAAGATGTCGTGGTTCCTCACGCTCGAGTTCTCCGTGTCCTACGGCGCCGCGCGCATGAAGAAGGAGGCGTCCGTGCGGAGCAACAGCAGCGACCACAACCCCGTGCTGCGCGCCGACTCGTCCAAGTCGGAGGTCGGCGCCGCGGCTGCCGAGGAAGAAGATGACGGCGTGTGGATTTAGGCTGCCGCGCGCGTGCAGGGGGATGCTGGGGGCTGGACAGATGTAGCGACTCAAGGCGCTCTGGCCACGTTGCAGACCTGCGTCCTCAAGAGGAAAAGACGAGGCCCACCCTCCTGGGCACGCAGCTCGAGTAAATATTGCGACCGAAGGCTGCGAACGAGTTCTCGCGCTGGTGGTCATTTCTTTTTTTTTGTACTGCTTCTGCGAGAACGCTGTAAAAGGAAGAGAAGACGTTCATTTCGATGTAAAGGTCAATAAATGAAAGTATACCAAGCCAGTCGTCGTTGCAAGGTGTTTATTAGCTGCACGAGCAGTGCACTGCATTGCGTTGCCTCCCTGTAAGAAGAAGCCCGTGAACAGGAGACAAGTTGTAGGGATCCTTGCTGATTACGGCAGAATGGTCATGAAGGCCTTCAACCTGATACAAAAGAAACTTGAGGCTTGCAAAGCCTACCCGATAGCCTCGACAGCCTCGGCCAGCAATTGCTGGAGAGGAAGACACGTTACGCATGGCGGGCTCGCAGAGATCTCTACGAGCGCAGGTTTGCGAAACACAGATTTACATATCGTACACACGAAACGATAGCCTTGTGGTTGGAAATGCAGTCCAGAAATGGGATCTTACGACAACGCGCAGAAGTACAAGACGAAGCAACCCGCACAACACACAAAAAGTCGACAAGGAGCCGCTGTCAACTGCAAACGTCGCCACACTCTCTTTTTCATTTGGTATATATCTGTAGTGCATCGATTCTGCGTGCTACTTGTCACCGTCCTCCCGGGCGAGTCTTATTTACAGCTTCGCCAGAGCAGCCTCGACCTCCGCATCGCTCGACACAACGAAGCTCTTAGTCTCGGCCTTCTTCAGGAGCGCCTCGAACTTCTCTGCGTCAGCATCGGCGTCCACCTTCTTCAACAGTGCAGCGGCTTCTGCCGGAGAAATGGACTTGACGCCCTTGCCGGCCTTGTCCACAAACACAGCGGCCTTCGGGTGTTCCACCAGGTTGTTGCACGGCACGTTCACGGCCGAGCCGCCCTCCACGGCAACCACCTGCTTCTTCGACACCTTGGTAGCGTCGTCGACAATCGCGCCGCCAAACAGCGACGTCACGCCGACGGCGTTCCAGATGTTCAAGTGGGCGCTGTAAAGCTGGCCCCTGTTGATCGCCGCAGCACGTCCAGCGCCTGCAAGCGTTCACGCAAAATACATACGTCAGCACGCAGCTTCAGCCTCACTGCAGCAATCTCCTCGTACCAGTAGCGTTGAACACGAGCGCGGTCTTGTCGTCCTTGAGCAGGACGTCAGCCGGCACCACGAGGGACTCGGACTCGGCCACCTCCAGCAGCTTCTTCTTGGCCAGTCCGATGGCGTCCTTGACCGTGGCCAGGTCGGCGTTACCCGTGATCACGACCTTGACGAAGGTGGCGCCCTCGTCGTCGTTGTCCACGAGCAGCTGCGCCTGCGGCTCCTTGCCCTTGAACTCGCCGCCCGTGGCCACGTAGAGCACGATGGGGCGCGCCGCATGGGGGTCCTTGGTGGGCACGCGCACCAGCAGACTCTGGGCGAACAGCGCCACCAGCGGGGAGTCCGAGATGACGCGAACGCGCGTGCGCTCGTCCTTGAAGGAGCCCACGGCGCCGTCCTGCGTGTACAGGCTGGGCTCGGTGGACAGGTGCTCCGTGACCTGCTCGTAGAGGCCCTCGAAGTCGTTGAACACGACGCTCACGTCCACCTCCTGGATGGCGGCCTTCTTGCCGGCTGCAGCACAAACGCGTCAGCTCTGCGCGGTCCTCTGAGCACCAGTCTGCAGCATCTCACCGGGCTTCTGCTGCTGCGCCAGCTGCGCCAGCTTGGGCCAGCTCAGGTTGCGGAAGGCATCGCCGTGTGGCGTCACGTCGTCGTCGGCCAGCGACCAGTTGAACTCGATGTTGAGCCCCTCGTGCTCCTCCGGGAACTCCTGCAAAGGCACGCGTTAGTGCGGGCGGCGGGCCGGGCCGGGCCGGGCGGGGACACGCACCACCACGAACTTGTCGGCGGCGTGCGGGGCGACGCTGAAGCTGCGCAGCAGGCGGCGCGGCGCGGCCGCGCGCAGCGCCTGGAAGCTCTGGCGAAGGGCCATGAGGGCGGGTTATGCGGTTCTGGGGGTGCGGCGATCGTGCGGAGGGAAATGGCCGGCGCTGGAAGCGCTCGCACTTAGGCGGGAACAAAGGATTTCAGCCAACCACGGGGGAGGAGCGGAGTTTCGACGAATCACAGAGAGGAAGGTGGTCCTTGCCGTTTTTGAACAAGAAGCGCAGCATGGAGGACGCGGATGTGCCGCTCGCGGCGTGCGGTCTGGCGCCGTCGGTTCTAGGTGAGACAGCGTGGAAGAGCGTTGGACAGGTAGATGGAGGGATATAGGATGTGGGGGCGTTGACGCGGGTGGCTGTGGTGCCGTGTGTGGTGTGTTGTGCGTTGTTGAAGCGGCGCTCTTTCGGGCAGGGTTCAGATATCGAAAGGATCTTGTCGACGTCTCCGCGCGAGAATTGGCCGGCGGTGAGACGATTTTGCTGATAATTGAAGATGGTGAAGGCGTTTGGAGGCTGATAGAGTGGTGGATCGATGCTGTAGAGACGCAGATCAGTGTGAACGAGGCGGTGGCAGTGTTGGAGATCGCTCGAAGTGAGGAGAACTCGGCGGCGGTGGGGGAGACTGCATTGGATCTGTTGCAGGCGAGCATTTAATCCTGCTGGAGGTGAGGAAGGAAAATTGGTGACGGTTTCTTGTGCTGTAGGAGGTGACGAAGACTCAGCCGATTGCTACGAGACTGCTGGGGGTGGATGGATTGCTTGGTGGAGGCTTGCAGCGGGGCGAAGTCACGGAAATATGTACGCGATGACGTTACAGTATAGATATGACTTTTGCCTGGTGCTTATAATGACTTTGTTTTAAAGGTGGTGGTCCAGGGACTGGGAAAACGCAGTTTGGGTTTGTGCTCATAGAGTTGCAGATCACGCTAGCAAACGATCTTACTCATTCGGTGGTGTACGTAGCATACACGCTTGCTTAGCGGTGCAGTATATGAGCGAAGGGGCTGAGAAAACACCATCTGCCGTATTTATTGGTATTCTACACAAAATTAAAAGAGCTTTCGATTATTTTTTCATCTAACGGTTTCGTGATTCCTGCAGATAGTGAAGGAAGTTTCGTCATCGAGCGGGTAGCTTCAATGGCCGAGCATTTCATTAAGGATTTCAATCAGCTTGGTCCCGATAAACTGGTGAGGTAGCTCACGTTTACTTTACCTTTGGCACGCTTCTAAGTAATGTGTTATCATTGCTTGACGTCCTGTAGACAAGAGATGATTTACTGCGGGGAATTACTTACTACCGGGTACACGACTACTTGGAGCAAATGGAAGTACTGCATACATTACCAGCTTACCTTGGATCGACAACTCAGGTTGGATGCTGGTTAAATGGTGCTGATGATGTTATTACCCCGACTGGGATACTGATTGATTTAGTTCTGCAGTGCAAGCTTGTAGTAGTCGATACTGTTGCTTTCCACTTTCGTCACGGCTTTGAAGACTACATTCAAAGGCGGCGGGCACTTGATGATCTTGCTCTCTTTCTGCACAGTCTAGCGATTGATTTTGACGTTGCAGTAAGAGATTCGTTCATGGTATGAAGTCCTTACATATCTCACACATTTTTTTTTCTCTCGTAGGTTGTATTGACTAACCACGTCACCACAAAATCGTCGTCTTGTGAGCGTCAAGTAGCACAAGAAGTACCAGCACTAGGTTAGTAGTTTTGATGTATTTGTATTTTTACACTCTAATTTCCACTTCTGCACTCTTGGGCAGGCGAATGTTGGACTCACTCCATAGAAAATCGTATTGTATTTGAATGGGAGGTAGGCGCTCATACAATCTGAATCTTGTATTTCATGTGGCTAATAGCATGGTACGTACGATTTCAGGCAAACTGTCGAGTGGTGCGTTTAGTCAAATCGGCAGCGCTGGCACACGACTCGGCAGTATTTGAAGGTACATTAGCTTGCTATTCTCTTCTTGTGCGCGTATCTGATGTGGCTGTTTGTGTGCAGTTTCTGAACGAGGAATACGCGATGCTACTGAGGAAGAGTACTAAACACGCAATAGAATTGCTAGGATCATGGCTATCAATCGTGAATAGTTTATTAGCAGCTTACCCATACTAAACAGGATCTACGTTCACCGCCAGTAGGTGTAGATGCCCCCTTCCTTTCGATTAGTCTGCCATCAAGCCGCTACGTGTTGAGCTCCTAATAAACGCCGAGCGAACCCTCACCGATACTCTCTACACCAGAGCTTCCTGCTTTTGGCAGGCAAGACCCATGTGTCCGGCAAAACATGCGCAGATGCCTGTAGCGTAGTCGCAGGTGCCCCGACCGGAGCACTCTGCTAGCTCTGTGAGAGGTCGGTACAAGGTAGTGCCATCACCGATCTGTTCGTCGAGAACAGAGTTGTCTGCGTTGAGATCACTGACTACGACTTCAACCGGATAAACCTCATAAACCTTGCAAGTTGGAGCAGGGGCTGGAGCTACAGCCACTGGTAAGCCTTCCGAAATCGGGTGTTGGCCCGGGGCATCATGACCGACAATGTTGCACTCCAGCAAATGTTGGTAACCTGTAGTGCCAGGCTCCGATGTGAACTGCACTTCACAAATTGTTGCAATTTGGACTCCATTACCATCCATCGTGTGAGTACCACTATCGTCGTCATTGAAGACTTTTTTTGTCTTCCCTGCACCTTCAACCAAGTCGAGAGGCAGCGGGCGTTCAAAAGCATAGAACCTGTCGGCGACCTCCACGTGGACTGTGTTCAGCACATTATTAGGCAGCCGGCGCAGAGCTTTCTCGATATTGGCACATGTGGTAGCATCGTTAGAGAATGCAGCTCCAAACGTGATCTTCTCCGTCGTGTACGCATTGCCGTACGGATCGTAGTAGGTCAAAAATCCGGATCCACCTGCTGTATCGATGACGATGGCTTGCACCATGTCGAACTGGTTGGGCGTGAGCGGGTCATCTCCCTTCGGACATGTGCGCAACGAGCAGTCGTGGCCCTCAAAGCCGGCATCGCAGACGCAGCCCATGATCTTCTCCTGGTCCCAGAGCTCGTAGGTGATAGCGGGGTCGCCTCCGATGCGCTTGTGGTAGTCGTCGGCCGCCAGCTCCTCGATGAACTCGCAGGTGCCGTGGCCGCTGCAGTCGTTGGGGCACTGCATGCGGCGGCAGCCGCTGCCCACGAAGCCGGCGTCGCACGAGCACTCGCCCGTGGTGCGGTCGCACGTGCCGCGGTTGCCGCACTCGGCGTAGTAGTGCGCGTCGTCGTCCAGCTGCGCCGTGTCGTGCCAGGCGCGCGTGAAGGGGCACTGGCGGCCGGAGCAGTCTCCGCCGATCCAGTTCTGCATGCACTCGCACACGTCGTTGAGGCCGCAGCGGCCGTGGCCCGAGCACTTGTTGGGGCAGGCGCCGCTGGCGCCGTGCGCTGCCAGCGCGGCCAGCGCCGCCGCGAGCCACCACTTGGTCATCTCCGCTGGTCCGGGCGAGGCGAATCCGAATGTGAGCGGCACGGGCCGCGCCGCGGGCGTTGCGCCGCCCTGCGCGATCTTGCGCGAGACGTCGCGGTGACCATTGGCGCGGCGATCTTCTGGAGGGACGCAAGCGTTGCAACTTGCAATGCGAGGCGACAAGCAGGGCAAAGAGCGGTGTATTACCATTAGCGTCTACAGCAGCAGCGCCAGCCAGCCCGCGACCATCGCGACGCCGCCGATCGGCTGCACACAGCACGTCAGATCTCCGCCCCCACCGCCGCGATCGCAGCGCACGCACCGTGACCATGCCGAGCTTCCTCTCGCCCGAGAGCGTCATGGCGTACAGCGAGCCCGAGAAGAGCAGCGTTCCCGTGGTGATGAGGCCGCCGGCCAGCCCCGGCCGGCGACACATGGGCACGGCCAGCAGCACCGCCGAGTGGATGAGCTGCACACGCCCGTCAGCCACAATCCACACATCTAGAGCCACCTACTGCCGCCCACGCACCTGGTAGTACGCCGCGGTCTCCCAGTTCTTGAGCAGATGCGGGTCCGCCACGCGGTTCTTGAGCCCGTGCGCGCCGAAGGCTCCTGTGGCATTGGCACACGTCGCATGAGCGGGCTGCTGCCACCGACCGGCTAACAATAGACGCCGTGAACAGTCGCCGGGCTATTTATAGACACACCGAGCAGCACGGCGCTGGCGCCCGACACGGCGCCCAGCTTCCACCACACGGAGAGCGCCGGCGAGATCACAGCTGCCTTCATCCTCAACTGGCGTTCACTATGCACTTGGCGAAATGCGTCTGCGGTGACCCGACAATCGCGAAGCGTGGTTTCGACCAATCAGAAACGCTGTACTCGGCCAATCAGAGGCGTGATTATGAAACGGAAACCCTCTTGAAAGGGAAGTTGAAGTGGATCAGGTTCGAGAGGGGATACGGGCGAAGTAGACCAGCGCCATGGCTGCGATTGCCTTGTGTGACGTGTAGCCATTCCGCTCCAACTCGTTCAGGGCTTGGACGCCGCCTGCAGCTTCGATCGCCATGCGGCAGTACATGTTTTCAGATAGATTGCACAGAGCTTTGGCAGCAAACTCTTTCTGCAGAAAGTTGCCGTTTTGCACCAGAGCCACCAGGACAGGAATGCCGCCTGCTGCAGCAATGGCAAACTTGTTGCCAGAGCGCGACAGGTCCCCTAGTATTCGAGCTCCTTTCTCCTTCTGGTAGGCGGTTCCATCGCGAACGAATGCCACCAGTATAGGGATAATTTCGGCGCTGACTACAAGAGGGACGTCCTCCACACTAGCTGCCAGATCCAGCAGGCTGTACACGCTGTGCTCCTTTTGCGCAACGCTATCATCGTGCTCTGCTGCCTTGAATGTGCCTATTACGTCGTTGAGTTCTGTTGTAATCGTGGTAGAGTGACTTGTGCTTGGCGGTCCAATATTGCATGTAGTATCCAGCACCTCGATGGCCAAAACACCATCAGCAACGTGAACCGCAGCGTTGTTCTGAGAGTTAGACACGACGTTGGACAGCGTCATAGAGGCTCTCTTGCTCTGAACTGAGTTTATGCCACGTGACAGTGCCATCAAAGCTGGGATGCCACCTGCATTGGCGATTGCCACTTGGTTTTCTGGGGTTTCTGACAGATTCCACAGCGCCGCTGCCGCATTTCCTTTCTGCACACTGTTTCCTTCCCCTAAAAGCTTCACTAGCGGCGGAATCCCACCTGCGGCCGCGATCAATGTCTTGTTATGAGAGACCGAAGACAGATACGACAGGGTGGCTGTGGCTTTTTCTGTTTGGCTAACTGTGCCATCACATAGAAACCTTACGAGCAGAGGAATGGCACCGGCATCAGCGATCTTTGCTTTGTTGCTCTCGCTCACGGACAAACTCCAAAGTGCTGCGAGGGCCCTGTCCTTCTGCGTGCTAGTACCGTCTCGCAGAATCATCACTAACGGTGGAATACCGCCTGCATTTGCAATCGCCTCCTTGTTGGCAACATTGATCGAGAGGCTTGCGAGCGCAGCTGCAGCCTTTTCTTTCAAATCCAGATTATCACAACTTATCAGACGAACGAGTTGCGGAATACCACCTGCAGCTGCAATCTCCACTTTATTCTCTGTGTTTGCCGATAAATTGGAGAGTGCACCAACAGCCTTCATCTTCTGGGCGATGCTGCCATCACATATCATTCTTACCAATAGAGGAATGCCACCGGCAGCAGCAATTTCCACTCGGTTGTCAACGTCCACGGCCAGATTAAATAGCGCCGCCGCGGCGTACTCTTTCACTGTAGCAGTTCCATCACGGAGTAAAGAGACTAGTATTGGAATAGCACCAGCAGCTGCGAGCTGCACCTTTTTGGTACTATTCACCGATAGTCCCCACACTGCAGCGGTAGCATTCTCTTTTTGAGTATTGGCGCCATTAGCCATTACCCCTACAAGTACTGGGATTCCACCTGCATCAGCAATTGCGACTTTATTCACATCATCCACAGATAAGTTCGCCAATGCACCCACTGCACTCGCCTTCTGAGCGGAGGTTCCACCCCGAGCAAGTGCCACGAGAGGGGGAATTCCATTTGCAGCAGCAATCACAACTTTGTTTGAGTTGTCCTCTGATAATTTCTCGATCTCAGCCACCGCCTTCGTCTTTTCAGCGGGACTGCCACCTCGTAAGAATGCCACCACCAGCGGGATGACAGTAGCCGGTGATTCCGTCGAGCCCTTCTGCCCCATCACCACTTTCGCCTCGGATCCAAAATTCTTGTGTGAAAGCTGCCTGGAGTACAACCTCGTGGTAGCTTCACGCAGCCATGCCTCCCGCTGCCTCAAGTAGAAACTCGTGGTAGCTACATGTAGCCATAACTCTGCCTTCTGGATTTGACTGGATAGTTTACTTGACAAAAACACGAAACGAACTACAAACTATTTATCATATACAAGTTTTCATAGTGGACACTTGTTGCGGCCTCACAATAAAACGCATTGGATTCTCATCCGACTAGCGGAACCTGTCATGAAAGTCAACAACACCGAATCTTGCCAGTCCACTGTCAGCATCAAGCCCTATGCACCATCTGCCACGGGCAAGCGCGACAATGCCTCCATCGCGTACGATTTCTGACGGTCGCTACCAGTACGGGCTCTTGAAGTGGAGGAATTCCACCAGCAAGTGCGATCTGCACTTTGTTCATATCATCGATGGACAGATTCGACAGAGCCAACGCAGCATACTCCTTTTGCATATCATTTCCAGCACGAACAAGCTCCACTAAAGGCAAAATACCACCAGCTTCTGCGACCAATGTTTTGTTCTTGGGCTAGATTCAGTAGTGCGACGGTGGCTTTCTGAAAGTCCGTGCCATCGCGTAGTATTCCCACGAGCGGCGAAACTCCTCCTGCTTCTGTGATTGCCAGTCGGCCAGCAGCATCCGATGAAAGCATCGCTAGGGCTAGCGTGGCGTTTCCTTTTTGGCCTGCGGTGCCGCCACGCACCAAGGCCACCAACGGAGGAATAGTGCCCGCAGCCGCAATTGTGGAACTGTCAGAACCTGACGCTGGATCGGACAACACAATAGCGGGATTATGCTTTTGAGCGTCGTTGCCATGTCGGACCAGCTTCACAAGTAGAATGATGACACCTGCTACTACCATCTCGGATCTTGCTCTCGGGCTGCTAGCAGACAAATAGGAGAGCGCTAGCACAGCATTTTGTTTTAGTGGATCTGTGCCGTTACGCGCGAGTGCCACGAAGGAAGGAATAGCCCCTGCATCGACGATAGACAGACAACAGTCCGTATTAAACGACAAATTCGTCAACGCACCCAAAGCTCTTTCTGTCAGGAACGGAACGCAACATCTCAACGAGCGGAGGAACTCCACCGGCTGCTGCGATTGCCATCGATTTTCGGTGATTGTTGCAAGATCCCGATCTTCACTTGCTGTAAACTCATCCTAACACGCATTTGGCGTGAATATTTTTCGACTGCATTGAGCCTAGAAGGCATCATTTGATGCAGCTAGATGCGAACATTGTGTCCATAGAGATATTCATACCTAGTTTGATGGCTACATGTAGCTCTTTCGTAGGTGAGAGGAGTCGATCTGCACTCCCCACTCGATAATTCATCGTGGAAGGAGCAAACTACCTCACCCCGAGCGATATCAACTGGCTAGTGGCGATGCTGCACAGTCGGAGATTCTCCAAGAAGACGATGGCTGCTGCTGCATGGGAACCTTAGATGCTTGCAAAGTCAGTATTGCAGTGGTACACGGCATTCCTTGGTTAGTGGAGTTGGAACGTGAAGGTAACGCAGATCAAAGGACGAGCACCAACACACTGGCTAATCTCTCGTTAAACAACGAAAGCAAGACAATAATTGCAGCTGCAGGTGGAATCCAGGGGCTAATTGCACTGGCTCATGACGGCACCTCTGCTCAGAAGACGAAAGCGATGGCAACACTTTGGGGGCTTTCAGAGAATGAAGATAAACGAATTGTAATCACAGCGGAGGATACGATTTCAGTATTTATCGAATTGATTCGTGGTGGAACAGAGCAGCAGGAGTTGGACGCAGCCACAGTGCTTTTGAATTTGTCGGTCGACGTCGATGAAAGGGCAGCTATAATGCAGAACTGGTGGTATTCCTCCGTTTGTGATGATGATGAGAGATGGAAATGATAAGTAGAGGATGAACGCAGTTGGTGCGCTGTCCAATTTGTCAGTCAATGCGGAAAATAAGGCTATGATTGCAGATGCACGTGGATTCCACTGTTAACCGATCAAATACGTGATGGTAATGTTGAACTAAAAGAGACGCTAGCAGCAGCTTTGGCCAGTCTAATTTAAGTGCATTGCGAAATTGCTGGTGATGTTGCTCTTTTGGTTCTCTATTTTTTTGAACAACAGTGCTACTTCGACAAAAGAGATCGTAGTCAAAGCCTTATGGAATTTATCAAGGCGTCCCCCGAGCAGAGAACTGATAACAAATACGATGGTATTTCTTTGTTGGTAGAAATGCTATGTGATGGTATCGACAAGGAGAAAGCAGCAGGCACCATTGCAAATTTATGCGCGAGTGGTAACTGCAGAGAAAAGATAGTTGCTGCAAATGGAATTCCAGCTTTGACGATCTTCGTTCATGCTAGAACACCGCTTCAGGCAAAAAGAGCTGCTGCAGCATTATCGGAAGTTATTCGTGAAAGCCCACAACATAAAAGCAGTTCAAGCATTCGGTTGTATTTCTTCACTTTAAAAACACAGTGAAAGTAGGTAGTTGAGGCTTCAATTATCCCAGATTAATACTTTCTCTTGCTGTACCTACCGATTCTCTCACTTCCAGTGCGATCTTACTAAAACAATGCAAACAACAAATCGCTTGGTTCGTCTTACTTACACGGTGCTGTTGCAAATGAGTCCCGCGCGGGCCCCCAACGACATGGAGATACAGCGGAAAGTCTCTCCAACGTCAGCAGTAGTCATGGCCTCATGCACGGTGCCTCCAAGCTTTTTAGCAAGATCAGCTACTCCCAATTCGCTCACTCGTCCGTAGCCTACTACAAAAGAACGTAACCCGGGGTACGCAAAGCGATTCTGAATGTCTTGCGCTAGAATGAGTCCTTTGTTGCCATCTCCGGGTCGACCGTCCGTGAAGAAAATCAGCACGGGTTTGTACTTGTCCACGTGAGTTCGCGAAAGGATTGCGCTTGCTGGTCGCAAGCCTTTGGCGTAATTTGTGCCGCCGCCGCCGAATTTGACGACGCGATTCACTGCATTTGTGATTTTGGCACGCTCGTACGCGATTCTACTTACATCTCCGAAGGTAACCACCGATACGACATCCTGCACAGCACCGCGCTTAATTCGATTGTGCAAGTATTCGCGAACTCCCTTCAATAGTTCGTTCCAAGGCCCCCCTCGCATTGACCCAGAGCAGTCCAGCACAAACACATGATGCAAAGCACCCAGTGAGGAAGAGTGAGAGCACGCAAATCGATGGCCGTTAATGTACGTAAAGTCTCCTTGCTCGACGAAGGCCACAGATGTAGCAGGAGCATGCCACGCAGGAAGATCGCACCCGGACGGTGTCTTCCCTTGCCTTTTGTGTTCATTCGAGTTGCACAAGTATGGACATTTAGCAAACAGAGATATCTCCGCTGCAGACAAGCAGGGGTCTTCCCAACCGATTGTTTCCCAATACTTGGTGTGTAGGATCTCATCGACTTCACCAATCGGGCGCGGCTCTAATAATTCCGCTTGACAGTGGCGACGTTGGTCCTGCTCCCCGGAGTAGCTACAACTCGCAGCATCTTTCTTGTCGCACTTGAGATAGTGAACGTGACCTCGACCAGCTGTGGAACAGTTCAAGCTACAAATTTCTGCAACTCCTGACTCTCCTGCCGCATACTCGCGATTGTCCCATTCGATGCTCTCCTTGTCTGCTACGGTATGCACAAAGTGCATGTTTTTCATGCTGCCATGTGCAGCAGAGTGAGAATCGCCATGGCCAAAAGGCTTATCGCAGAAACATTCGCAAGCCACGCATTTCTCATCACACCAATGAATAGTTTTTCTTCCGTTCGACAAAAGTCTTTCGCACGAATGAATACTATCGTGCTGTGTTTGTCTTGGCTCCAGTACCGTAGCACACTGATTGCGAACGCCTACCATTCGCTTAAGCTCGAAATTGAACGAGTTGTATTTTCCCTTGAAGCGGTTTGTGGAGACCCTGACAAACTTGCTGCAAATACCGTCTGATTCACAAACTGCAGGACAGGTATGGCGGGAAATACACATGTGAGTTAACTCTGCGTCGTTGCTGGGACTTAAACCAGACAGGGTGTGAAAGTGGTTTGCTGCGCTGCAGCGATTCTTACAGTTGGGCATCTCACACGGATGACAGCACTGTGTTTCCGCGCACTTGTGCACCGTATGCTCACATTCAACACTAAGCACACATGTTCCACTACAGCACGCAGCGCTGCATGCAATCCCGCACATATGGAACTCTACAGCGCAGCGGTGATCTCCGGTGTGCCCCGCGGCCATTGTGCAAAGAACTCCGCAATTCCCAGCGCCCACCAAACCGCATTCGGCTCCGCACGTGTGATTACGCGTTTCGCAGTTGCATTTACCTTCATGACCTGCCTTACTAGCACAGTGCGGCATTTCATCGTCACCTTCGTATTCATGAGTGCAGTAATCACAAAAACTGCGGCACACGTGACCCAAGCCACATTCATGATCCTCATCTAGTCTGTGGCAAGCAGGACGCATGCATTGAAGCCGGCAGTGCGAGCAGCGGTGAATGCATCTTTTCCATTGCTCTTCGAAAGAGAGGATGAACTTCTGCTCGATTTTCCCCCATTCTTCCGCAAACTGTTCAGTCCCCAAAAAGTCTTTCGTCCGCAGAGCAACTTTCGCCTTTCGACGGCAAATAAAAAATGACATGATCGCGTCAAAGCTTTCGTAGTCGCTGTCAACAATTTTTTTAAACGCTCCTTTGGATGATAACTGCAAATAATGCTTGAAAAGTGTCACGAGGGTGGAGTGAATAGAATAGGTGTCAAAACTAGGTCCAAAGTCGATGCTTTCATCACTTATATCATCCAGAGAAACTTGTTGATCGACCTTTTTTCCAACATTCTGCCAGTTCTGGGTATTCACGTCTTAGTTGTCCTAATGTCAATTCTGCACTCTTGCTGCACTCCAGCATCTCCATAAGACTATCAGGCACATTCTCGTCGTTTTGGCTCTCTGCTGGGAATAGGCACCCAATGCGAATTATACCAGGCAGTTTGCGTTGAAGATCATTCATTCGAAGCTGCTGGAAAGTCTCATTGATACTGGTCCAATCGAACAATGATATGTTTGCCAGCACCGTACGGATACAATCGTAAAATGCGACCCCGTTCTCAAACCCAGACCCTGACTTTTCCTGCTTACTCACCATTTCAACGATTTGCTGCCTCGCATGACGGAGTGAGATGTAGTATCCTGCCGTCCCAAGTGTGGGAGAGCAGTTGACAGTAACTTTACCGCCATACATCTCTGAGACAAAATTTTTCTCGTTTTTGTTGGCGGTAAGAAGTGTTTGGAGCTTGTCTTTAAATTCCGACAGAACGCCATGGCCATCGTTTGGATTGATATCCTTCACACTCATGTACAGCATGCCTTGAAAGAGGCGGTCGTCATTTTTAAGCAAATTGATTCCCTTTTGGAACTTCGTGAAAATACGATCAATTTCTTTGTCGATACGCATATCCATCCGAAATATTGTGAACATGGACACTGACGCGTTCAAAACCGCAAGGAAAACGTCTTCTTGGTCGGTTCGCTCGAAGGATCCTGTGCCCTCGAAGTCTAGAACAACGAACAATAGATTTTGAACGATTCGCAGCGTCATCCAAACACCGTCAGTGCATCGATTTCCAGCCATGGCAAAGGATGATCCGGTCAAGTGATTGAGGAAATAGCTCTTTCCGGTTGACTGCTTTCCCATGGAAGTGACCACGACACACCGGCCTTGCCAGGCACATAGTACAGGAGACAGAATACCGAATCGAATGGATTCAGCAACATCTGTACTATCATATTCTAACTCTGACACATTTAAAGGCTGGTCCATGCCATCGCGCAGTACAGTAAGCGCATTAAACTCAGCTCGGCATATCTGGACAGGTAACACCGTGATGAGGATTTGAAAAAATTGTCTTAAAGACCATGAAGGCACATTGCTGCTCAAGGGTTTCTCTTGCACGGTGAGCCCGTTAGTCAGATCCATACCATGCAACGGTTTGTTCAGTGACATGAGGTCGCTCATAAGTATCGACAGAAAGTCGTGGCAGCAACGGAGGGCGGCACTTGTATCCGTCCCAGACTGGCATGCTACAACAATGGATCCAGGTATCGGGGACTTGTCATCTAACTCGCTGCGAATTGGAAATTTCTCAAAAACGTGGAACAAAGTGTACATCCAGTGCTGCTTGCGCAGACATGGCTTACTGGAAACTTCAGGGCCAGAATTCTGGCCATCGTTATCACCACACTGGCGAACACGACAAGAACCGCTACGGACACGAACGTCGATAGTAAATGCGTGCACTTGGCGTGCGGTCGGATCGAGCACATACATAATATCGCCAATGCTTTGAGCGTGCACTTGATTTGTTAGAAACTTCATGCCAAACTGCAAATTTGGTAAACGGCGATAGTCACCGCATGAAAGGCTCACGAACGCTCCGTCAAACGTGCTGTCATCGTCTGTTGTTATCACCACGGCTCCAATGACGAGGCCATCTACGAAGCCCATGAGGCGACTGCGAGAAGAAATATTTGAAACAGTACTATGCACGCTTGTAGGAATCGAGGTTTGATCATTCTGGATGTTAATGGCTTCTGTCAGTCCACTTGAGTCCGTGACATATAATGTATTTCCCAGCAGAAGCACGTCTGTAAATGGCAACAATGCCAACGTCGAGCGGACGCTCAAATCCACTACTTTCATTCGCTCCATCTGCTTGAAAGATTCATCGAATTTGTATACACCTGCTGATTCCTCCGCAACAAATATTATATTTCGTTTTGACACATCGAAATCACAAATGGAGGCGAGTTTACCAAGTGTCCGGATCACTGTCTCCTTGGCAAACGATAACTGACGAGCGTCTGCAGGTGCAAATTCAACGAGTTTCACACAAGTTCTTTCCTTCCCGGTGCAAATTTGCACAGCTGACCGCACTTTAATGGTAAAGGTTGCAAGGTGATTTTCATCATGACCCAGTAGATGGCGTCCTAGTATCTCCAATTTCACGGCTTCCGACGGACGTTCATGCTTTAGCTTTACAATCTCGTGAAACAAGCAAGGAGGTGACACAACCTCTTTAAATCCGTTACAACAAATACCTCCCTTTCGAGCAGTAGCTGTTACTGTTAAAAGCAAGCCGCTCTTCGACATCAAGGTCTCCCGCAGTTGCCGAAACCGCGTTTCAATAATTTGTTTCGAGCCAGAATCGTTTCCAGCCTTCTTCTGACGCTGTAGCCCAGCCATTCTCACTGCTTCAATAGTGCTCTCTATTGCAGTATGCCATTTTGATCGCAGTGTTGACAATGGTGCTGCGACGGCTTGTACGAACAAACCCCTTAACACGGTTTGGCAAGTGGCTTGGCCCATACGCTTTTCCTGAGAAGCGCGTTGCGCTGCAATCTTTCGCAATATTGCCGGTTTGTCTAACTCGCTGCACATACCCAGCACTCTGTCTTAAGTCGGCATCATGGTTTTCAATAAACAATTCAAATAGTACTGATTCAATGTCTTGAAGGCGGTACGGGATTTCAAGCATCAGATGAGACTCACGACTAATTCTGCAAGAAGCATTTATCCACACCATGAGGGCGTCATATGTCACAAGTGCGTCATGTCTTGCTTCGTTCGGTACCTCGCTATCACAAAGTCGGAATAGAGCATTGGATACTCGAGTCACGTCTGCTTTCTTCTGTTCAAGGACATCGTTTAGTCGTTGATTAGCAGCATGTAAGGCATCTTGTCTCTTTTTCTGGTAAACGCTACGTGACGTCTTTAGCTGTTCCTCGGGCCAAACGCCAAACTCACGTAGGATACTTTCGCGGAGCTTAGAAGATCGTCTGATGCTCCCATTTAAATTGATCCGGTAATGCTGCGATTCTTCTTTTAACCATGCTGCGAATAATTTCTCATTCAAGGGAAACGTTTGTCGGAAAGGCTCGTTGCGAATCACCGAGTCGATGGTTTTCGCTATGGAAACTGCGGGATAGCTACCTTTCACCAAGTTAGCAGTCGTAGCGCCTTCCATTATGTCGCCTACATCAACAGAACCAACGCCTACACACTCAGTGCTATCTTGCTGATTGTCTTGCTTCTCGATGCAGAACGACACTGAGTAAACGGATAGTTGTTCCTCTTGCTGCTTTTCGTAGTCATCCATGGCAAGCTGCAGCCTCTCCAAGTCCGATATCGAAGTGCAACAGACAATACGTTGAGTCAATACCGTGAGAAAGCGCAATACAAACGCGCAAGTATCTCGAAGTTCATCAGGCTCAAACAGCTCGTCTCGAATCCAAGAGAAAAATATTAACCCAGTAGAATCCGGACCATTGCAATTAATTCCGCCGTATGCTTGCTTTACGCAGTAGATTCCGTCAACAGACCCAGCAAGCGAGGCCACTGTCTTAGTCGAACACGCTTTCATGTCAACCAAGGTTTTTAAAACGCGTTCTTGTTTGCCGAACAAACCTTGGGGTCGTATATCACCAGGGCAATTGTTCTCGAACAGTTCGTGCTGAAGAAAGCTAGTAAAAGCTTCGTCGAAGTCGTGAGCGTGCCGAGCTTCAAAACCGAAATCATTCGGGTCCACCGCCGGCATCATGCCGAAGCTACGGCACAGTCGCATCACCTCCAACTCGTCCAAAACGGGCTTCACGACATCCTTTTCGCACTGCATCTCATGTATAAGCCTAAGCAGACGAAATAACTCACTCTCTTCATGCTCAGGAGATGAACAAGCACCTTCACCACAGTCCATATTCGTTTGGTTTGTCCTCGAAGCTGCAAATTCGATTTTGACAGACTCGGCTGCTCAGCAAACGATGCCCTCTTAACAGTAGGACGTGTTCTCTCCAGCTAACGGCGGGATCAATGCCATCTTCACCCAGCAGTCAACGGTTCAACACATGCATCACTTTCCCATACGCTTGGTTCATAACCAATTGAGTAGCAAGGTTAAGAAAACTTTTGTTTTCATTTTTCTTTTATCCGATGGTAATTCTAGAACGCTTTCTTCAAAACGCTTGCAGGCTACTGTAGCTCTGAAACAGCCAACCTAACGCCTAAAGATTTGGCACTTCAAAGCAGGCGCTGCACCAAGCATAGCTCATGTGACCCACGTACTGACCAGGAGATAGAGAGTGAATGACTGGTTCGGCCCAGGATTCGAGATCGTCTCGATCAGCGCATTTACAGCTACTCAGCAAGCGTCGAAATCGTCTCGATCAGCGCATTTACAGCTACTCAGCAACCGTCGAATCCTGGGCCGAAATTCCCAGTCATTCACTCTCTATCTCCTGGTCAGTACGTGGGTCACATGAGCTATGCTTGGTGCAGCGCCTGCTTTGAAGTGCCAATCTTTAGGCGTTAGGTTGGCTGTTTCAGAGCTACAGTAGCAGCAAGCGTTTTGAAGAAAGCGTTCTAGAATTACCATCGGATAAAAGAAAAATGAAAACAAAAGTTTTCTTAACCTAGCTACTCAATTGGTTATGAACCAAGCGAATGGGAAAGTGATGCTTGTGTTGAACCGTTGACTGCTGGGTGAAGATGGCATTGATCCCGCCGTTAGCTTGATGGCTGGAGAGAACACGTCCTACTGTTAAGAGGCATCGGGGAATCCAATTAAGCTAGTTTCACAGTCATAGGGGACCCCACTGAGCTCTTGGATCCGATCCTCTACGGACTTCATCGGAGTTGACGCCAGGTGGTTGATGATACCAGTCGCTTCGAAGCCCATCAGCAGGAGAGACTTGTCGCCACCAGGAGCTCCCAGTTCCTGTTCGCCATCGAGGCCGGGTTGATCATGGCGTAGATAAGTGGACGGGATTTCTTCTGCTTAGCGGCCCAGTCGCATACAATTTCCACTCTTTTGAGTGTATGCTTTCGATTTGGATGTAGCGCACGTCATTCCACTGAACGGTAGCTCCGCAACCTGCCATCTTCTCCAGCAACTCCCGTGGGGGCTCCGGGTGTGCTCGACGCAGAGAAATTCACGAATGAAAGACAAAAGCCCAATACTCGAGATAGTCTATATTTGTCTTTCGTCGCCGAGTCTCGTGCTTCCTTGCATCACTCGTACCGGTAGTCAACACCGGCGCTCACGAGGGTCGAGAATCCAGTTGATTACGAGTGATGGAAGGAAACACGAGACCCGTCAAGAGCTTTCCTAGCATTGGCGACGAAAGACAGATCTAGACTAGCTCGAATATTTGACTGTTGACTTTCATTTCGTGAATAACCTCCGTTTGAACACTGTAGTGGGTCGACAGAAAATGAATACACGCGAACGAGTCCCCCACGGAAGTTGCTGGAGAAGATGGCAGATTGGGGTCGGCTGATGGCTGTGGGGCCAGGTGACGCCACTCTACCAGCCTCGCCGGGCATGGATGAACACCATTTCGTGTCCCCCTTGAATCTCGCAGGTGACATTACGAGAGAGGCACGGAGTATTGTGCAGCAAATGGCTCCGCTTAGTGAAATCGATTTTGAGGCCGAGATACCTCCGTTACAGGGCCCACTTGTTAACCCCAATCGAGTACCTTTGTACACCATTCCGACATCGCGGGAATAATGCTGATAGCGAAGACCTGTGCCCCGGGCCCAATGTTCCCCTAATCAACGGTCTTCACCATGGCGTTTACATTTGCACGTTAGTGTTTACCTGGCGTAGCGTACGCGCTCGAGTGTCGATTTTCAGTCGATTTTCAGGAGCTAAGACCAGGCAAGCTGTACTTCGCGAGCTGAGCTGAGCGAATTGAACAAGCCAGAACATAATATTAGCTGTTTAGCAGCAGCAGGAATGCACAATACATGACTGCTTCTTACTTTCAACCTCAATAGGATTGCTTGAGCTGCTCGATTGTCGTCATCGCTTGATCCACAAACTCCCGTCTGCGCTGTGCTTTTCCTCAGTAGGAGTAATCATTCTCGTGTCTTGATTTCCGCGTCGTGTTCCGTCTCCAAAAGTGCATATTGTTTGCTCCGTTGGCAATGTTCACTGCGGATAAACCATATTCACCACGAGCGATCTCTCGTCATGTGCTTCAACCAGTTGAGCCTTCCAGTCCAGTCGTGGCTCGGGCCCTGGACTGGAACGAGGCGGTCCTGGATCACATCCCCACGTCTTGTTGTGGCTCGCTTCAGATTCGTGTTCCGCCCTGCCGGCTGCATAGCGCGTCCATTCGCCAACCAGTTGGTGCTTTCCTCCGCCAAGAGCGGGTCCGTTTCCCCGCCGCTCTGGGCAGGCTCCCGTCTGTGCGCTGCAACCTCCGTCGCGCGCCCATCCCCCTCCCGCGCGCCGCCGGGCCGTTTCCTCACTTTCGAATCTGCGCCCAAGCGCCCAAGCTTCAAGATGGTGGAGGCCCCCGCCGCGTCGCCCGCGCCGCTGCCGCCGTCGCCCGGCGCGCCCGACTCGATGGCCTACAAGACGGTGACGTTCACGGTGCCGCCGCCGCCGCTCAACCGCCGCGGCTCGCGCGAGACCAACCGCCCGCTCTTCAGCGAGCGCCAGCGCTTCACGCCCACGGCCGACAAGCTGGTGCTGGTCATGGTGGGGCTGCCGGCGCGCGGCAAGTCGTTCATCGCCAAGAAGCTCTGGAAGTTCTTCTGCTGGAAGGGGCTGCGCTGCCAGGTCTTCAACGTGGGGCAGCTGCGGCGCGCCAAGAGCTCCGGCGCCAAGCAGGACCACTCGTTCTTCGACCCCACGAACGCCAAGGCGCGCGAGGAGCGCGAGCTGCTGGCGCTCGAGTCGCTTAAGCACGTGCAGCGCTGGTTCCTGGGCGAGAACGGAGAGCGCGGCGGAGACGTCGCCGTCTTCGACGCCACCAACACCACCAAGACGCGGCGCAAGATGCTGCGCGAGACCTTCGCCACCTTCGCCGAGGAGAACAAGACCAGCGTGCACGTCGTCTTCGTCGAGAGCATCTGCACCAGTGAGGCGGTCATCAATGCCAACATCCGCCAGAAGATCGAGAGCAGCCCCGACTACAGCAACATGCCGGAGGACGAGGCCTTCGAGGACCTCAGGCTTCGCCTCAAGAACTACGAGGCTGCCTATGAGGCGCTCGAGGACGAGGAGGAGTGCAGCTACATCAAGCTCTTTGATATGCAGTCCAAAGTGCACGCCAAGGGCATCTACGGACATGTGGCCAAGTCCATCCTGCCCTACATGATGAGCTTCCATATCGAACACCGCCCGATCTGGCTCGTGCGAGCTGGACACTGCACCGAGGTGCGGAGGGACTTCAGGGCGATTATCAAAGATCCGTGTGTGGCGCCGCGCTCGGCGCATCTGAGTCCGCTGGGTGTGGACTTTGCTTACCGCCTTGGCGAATTTGTCAAGCAGCGCACGGCTGTTTGGATGGAGAATGAAGGCATTATGCCCGAGGACAACCCGACGGAGTGCCTTGTAATGACCTCCACCTTGCCGCGTGCCGTGGAAACGGCCGATTTCCTTCCCTACGGCAAGCGAAGTACGTGTATAGCTTGGATACTGGGTCTTATTGTTTATCTAGATACTCACGTGAAACCTTTTTTCTGTCATTGATAGTGCAAATGGCAACGCTTAACCCGCTGGACAAGGGCGAATGCTACGGAATGACAATGGATCAAATGAAGGACCAGATGCCCGAGGCGTATGCTGCGTATGAGAAAGATCCATGGCGCACCCGCTTCCCTGGCGGCGAGTCATACCAGGATCTGATGCTGCGCTTGGAGCCCGTTCTCATCGACATCGAGCAGCACACGGGTCCCGTGCTGGTTGTCTCGCACATCTCCACATTGCAAGTGCTCTACTCGTATTTCCTGGGCGCGCCCATCGAAAGCAGCCCGGACCTGGAGATCCCCTTTCACTCGGTGCTCGAGCTCGTGCCCAGCCAAGACGGTTGGACCAAAACTGTATTTAACATGCGCGCTTAAGGCGGTAAGGTGGCAGCACCTGACGCGCCTGCTTATTCGCGCACGCGTGCTTATTTGCCTCTCACAAATATGAACCTCGGTGCGCGTAGCACAAGGCCAAAGAAGAACTCAACACGACATCATTCTTACCTATTTGTCTCACGTTTGTTATCGTACTTGAACTCTAGTGCAGGTCAACCTTACCCGCGGAATGTATGATACGAGTGTTCAAGCTCACGCACGGGCACCATCGGACGATCGCCGTCGTGTGGATTGTCCACTTCGTCTAGATGACCTGTGCCTTCCAGCACCACTTCGAAGTCGCGGCCATGCTCCACCATAAATCGGAAGCGAGCCTTATAGTGTCTGCCACTTTCACGGGGACGGAACTCGACTCGAAGCTCCAGTGGTGCGTGAACAAGCGGGTGTGTAGTGGTCGCTTCTGGTCCGAGTAGATCTCGCGTCGAGTCGGTCGTCGGTAGCCAACCTCCTGCAGATTTTAGAGAAGTAGTGGGGCCTTGCAGTCCACCCGACAGCTTCGAGAAAGTGAAGACGCCAGGTTCATCCGTCAAGTGTGCATGGTGTTGACGCATTTCCTGCTGTTGTGCTCGCGAGATAGGCTTTGGTCTTGGGACGTGCTGTATGGTAAAGCGTGCAGGCACGGTTGTTGGATTGGCAAGACGCAGAACAACAAACCGCGAGACTGAAAGGTGAACACGTCCAAAGAAGTAGACAGATGGTGATACCACGATTGCAGGTCGTAACACTACCGCTGCAAGACGAATTGTCTGCACCGAGCGCGTAGCAAACTTTACACGCAGCTCACCGTCGAATTGAGAGTGCAGCGGTTGCTGCTGCTGTTGGAGGAGTGGCTTTGGCTTGGGTTTTAACGTTGTAGCCGAGGAGCCTTCTGTCATCAACGATGCGGATGGCAAAAATCGTAAATCGATACGCACGGACATCTGAGGTGGTAGCATGAACATATAGGACTCTCCTTGAGCCGTAGATCGTCGGTGTGCAGGCGGAAGATCAGCCATCGACAGCGGATGACGAGGTGCTAGTGAGTCTGCCCGTGCAACAGCAAATGGACCATCGCATTCCAAGCGGAAGGTTACCCTTGATCCCAGTCGGTTCACAAGGAACAACTCACGTTGGTGGAAGTGATGTTGAGCCGCTGATGTAGACATCAGTGTGGACCATGTCGTAAATTTAATATGATACGGAGCAAGTAGCGGTGGTAATGTAGGCATGACCAGAAGTGCGCTGCTTTTCCTGGCACCATTCCTCCCAGATAACGGCGATGGTGGTGCTACAAGTTGCTGGAGTTGCTCCCTTGGTTGGTCAATTGAAAGTTCCGGCTCGACCACATCGGCAGAAAGCAGCACGCGGAGGCATTTTAGGCTATACGATGAGGCTGGGCAGCTACCCGTAGCAGGCCCTGGCTTTCGTACCATGGCATTGGCCATTCGTACAGCAGCAAATGCCTTTCCTGCTGCAACATGTGTAGCAGAATTTGCAGAGTTGTTGTTGGGCTTGGTTGGGCTAGCAGGGTCTTCTTGACGTGGATCGCCTTCAGTATCATTTGGAACGATGCTACCTGAAGCTGAGGCAGCACTGTCTAGGCTCTGGTTTTCATCCTTGCTGGTGTCATACCAGTATGCATCTGCTAACAAAAGAGCCCTTGGTGCACTAACACCATCGTTGGGTGTCTCGAACGTAACTCGAAACGGTGTTGTGCTGAATGGCGGCACCATTGCTGACTTCGGCTCAACTACGAAAGGAAGAGCTGCAGCACCGCTATTGTGCTCGTCGCACGGTGTGATCCGCAATTGGAGTCGCGAGCCAAAGTCGACGCGCAACGTCACGTTTACGAGCTGATCTTCTCGCCCGTTCTCCACGAGTTTCCACTTTAAGCGAGCTTGCTGTGGTCCCCGGTTTACCACGCGTACGGTCCTAGTGAAATTCGGAGCTCGAACGCAGAGAGCTCCAAAACTCAGTATGGGCTGGCGAAGCAGGACCTGCGGTCGGCCTTCAGGTACTGGCCTACCGAAATGTAATCCTACGCAGTTCCGGTCAAGTGTTAATGGTGTCCCCACAACTCCCACGTTTGTGTGCAAGAACACGGGAGGCGCTCCGGTGGCGCGACTTACAATGTCATCGACATAAGTACCCGGCATATTGTTAAAGCACGTAACACGCACGACAACTTGCTCCCAAGGAGGTATATACACACGAGCGGGCTGCAATTGGAAAGCTACGCCGCGACCTTCACGTAAAACCTGTCGGTCTTCCACGTTTTCCGCGCGTTGGCGTAAATATGCCCGTCCATTGTCTGATTGAAATCGATTCCCATTATCTTTGGCATCTGAAAGGCGAGGCTTACCAAGGGTATCTTGCCCGGTTACGCTTGCTCTGTAAGAACCCGTTCTCGTAGATCCCAGTGACCTTGTACTTTTTGAGCGATCAAGTCGGCTTTTGTGTCTACTTTTGCTTGGGGATACCGCTGGCGAAAATTGCGTACTGTCCTGTCGAGACAAGCTTCCCACACTTAAGCTCCCAGAACTTGTTCCTGCTGCCAGTATAGAAGCATTGACGGCTGCAGCAGGAAATCGCTTAGCCTCTAAGTTTATAAGAGCTTCGATACCGCTGAAATTTCGGATTAGGAGATGCAATGCGCGCCTTTCGCCGAGAGGAACGTGATCCCCGAATCCAAGCTTAGGAACACTATTCAGTGGATTAGTGTCTGGCTCCAGGTCACAGTCTGAAAGAGGAATACCACGCTCTAGAGCAACTTCCTTCGGAGATCTTGGCAAGGTGAGGCTGGACGTATCGACTATAGGAGTATCTTTTTGTGTCGGAATCTTCGTTGGTGATGGAGTGTGTACAAGCTCATATGAAAGCACGAGGCCCTTGTGGTTGCTGGAGATTTCAAAACCCAGTGGAGCCGGTAAACCACGCACACTGCACGCAAGAACAACTGTGAACCGACCAACCTGCCGAGGCGTATAGTTCAGTGTAATCATAAGGCGTTCCTTCGAGTGGATTGTGCCTTGCTTCGGAGAAAAGGAAATAGTATAAGCTCTTGAAGCGCCTTCCGGCTCGACAAACTTGAACGCCGCCTCAAGGTTGGATACGTTCACGAGCTCAATAGTTCGGTGTATTTCCACGCCCATATAAGTTGTCCCAAGCGGCAATTTTGTGGTCGAAAGAAACACATTTGGGCACTGGATTTCTGCACGTGCCGACACGACAGCATGGACACTTGCACTATTAGGTCCGAAAAACTTGCGTTCTGGAGCAGCCTGGCAACTGAAAAGACCACGGAACCGCTCAGCAAGCGATCCTGCCATGCAAGTTGCCTTCACAGTGAACGATTCACCTGGCGCTAAGACACCACTTTCAGGAGCAAAAGCGACAGTGGCCCGTGGCAAAATATCCCTTGCAGTGAAGAGGCTACGCTCCGTCTCATTACCGGAACTAGAGGAAATGGCTGAGTGACGCGAGGTGACAGATTCTTTTGAACTAGATCGTCTTAGCTTAGGACCAAGCGAAGACTGGGCCGGAAGTTGTTGTGCATCACCACCTAAACGTGACCCCTCCAAATGCACGAACTTCCAGTGTGTGGGAACTCTGAGCGATGGGTTTCGGATGGTGATCGATGACTCAGCACTCGCACCAACTAGAACGAGGCCAAAATCTACTTCGGTTGAGGTGATCTCAATCTCGGCCCCTGCAACGCATCCCTCCAAAAGCAACCAACGCTCAAAATGTGGTGCAAGAAGATCGTTGGTAGCGTTTGGCGTCACGATAGTGCATGGGACGCTGATCGAAAACGTGCCAACGCACAGTGGTGTGATTGCGATTTCCACTTTCTGCTCCCCTGATGGTACTAGCTCACCAGTGAGCGGTGCAAGTGCCAGCTCAAAAGTCGGGGGATTAGCCTTTGTAGCTGGTATCATTGTCATTGTGGCAGGACCACCACTTGCTGCTAAGTGTCGATGTCGTAGTCGTGCTAGGTCCCAGCGAAACATGACGCTTGCGTTGCACTGATTTTTTAGCAACACAGTAGTCAAATACTTCTGGTTTTGTGAGAGAAGTTGTGCAGATTCACTGCCATCGTTTCCACTATGTTCCAAACCATCATTTCCAAGTGGTACCCACGCATTACTGAGTTTTGGCACAATAGTAAAGCTACCTAGCCTGCCACGACCTCGAAGTTGCATGGAAAACCCAGGCATGGCATCCCTTAGCTTCCTTGCTGCTGCCTTGGCCGCAGCTCGAGGACTCAGCGGAGGGTCTTCATGTATCTGAAATGCAGCTTTGAGATGCGCCATTTGATCAGGTCCAGGCATACTGCACGCTGGAATATCGTTGATCATAAGCACAGCCTGGTATGAGTACGTGCGTGCCTCCATCGGTAAAAACTCAATAGTAAACTCTTTTGACGATGAAAGTGCAAATACTCCACTCTCTGGCGTGATACAAAATGGTGGGGTCCAGCCAGCAGATAACGACAAGACCATTGCTTTGTCCTTATTTTCGCTTGAGCCCTCGGTACTGGCTTCCTCTACAAGAGGGTGGATTTTCCAGGAATATTTCACATCTAGTGGTGTGTCGTTCGCAATTACGATCGTTTGTTGTGCTCGTGAACTCACAAGGACCTCATCTGAAAAAAAGATGCGGTCCAGAGGGCCCATTTCCGTTATGGTCGTGTCGATTGGGGAATCGTTCACGCGCGTAGCGGCGACATCGACCTGGCAACCGCGACCTACGATCTGAAAGACGCGCACCAGACAATTATCGCACACCATAACAAAACGCTCACGCTGCTCACCAACGCCTGATGGCGTGTAAACGAGATCGAAGGTTACGCTTTGGCCCTTATCAAGCTCGACGTCGTTCGGCGTCATACGAAAAGGACCTACATCCATTGCAAATCCATGTGTGTAGTCACCTCCCAACATTTCGACAGCGGAGCGAGTACCTGATATGCCTTGCGCTGCAACTTGTAGCTGCTCAAGCCGAGACCATGCTGGTTCACTCAGCAGCCAAAAGCGAGCTTTTCCACCTAGATTCTTGCAAACCAGTGACGTTACTGAACGACCACCTACGAGAGTATTCTGAGCGCGAACCATCAACGGCAGTGTCAATTCTGGAGGTTCCCGATGAGCCATGAGCGGGACTACTATCTCTGCTGATCCAGCAGCTCCTGGGGTTCCATTTGAACCTAGCTCTACCATTTGCTCCGTTTCATACTGAACGGTGAAGCTGTCTTTGTAATCGGCACGAGAATCAGGTGCAAACCGTAAGCGGAGCTCTACATGCATCCCAGGAGCGATCATACCGCTTTCTGCTGGGTACGTGATACTAGCCATGGAGAAGAATATCGTTCCTGGTGGCAAGATTCGTATTCGTCGAGATAACGGACCTGTATTCCGCACATACACCACTTGCTCATAGATCCCATTAACGTCATAGTCTGTAAACATGATAGGTGGCTTCGGCACCACGTCAAAACAAGGCTTCGAGCTGCCACCGTCTACAGCAGGGCTTTCGAATTCATCGTCGACTTCAACATTGCAGTTGTTTCTTCGGTCTGGCACAGCATATCGTGGATTCCTGACGAAATCAAGTTTCGTTTGCATTCGCTCCAGAATGTTCATGTTCTTTCGCTTCTCCACCGGGTTCATGGCTGACATGGATCCCTTAATCTGTCGTCGGTCAAGTTGTGTTGTTGATAATGGTGTCAACGTGGTCGCAACCAGATTTGGAACATTATTTCCATTTTCATTCATGTCATCTCTCTGGGCTACTGCTGTACTAACAGCAGTGCTGGCTGCACGGTGCTCCGCATGTGCTTCTCTAACGCCTGCAATGTGATGTCTGTGCTGGTCGAGCGTCGCGTCCTTCCGTATGCTGGACGACATCGTCGTGTCCAGATACCCGACGTGCTCTCCATTCTCACTACTCTCCTCACCAGCTGCAGTTCGTCGGGAAGGTGAGGCCAACGGTCTCTTCACATTTCCACTGCTTTCCTTTCTTTTCTGCTCGTATTCAGCCACCAGCGTCTTCGCATGCAACAATGAGTCGGCAAATTCTCCGAAGTCAATCCCATCTGTCATCGCTGTCTGCAGTTCTTGATGATCTAGTCTCAAGTGCGTTGGTCCAACTGGAATCTGTGCTTTAATCACGAGTCCCTTTTCACTCAGCTCGTCCGCAATCCTCTCATCAGCTTCCGCAGCTTCTCGCTGTCGTGTTTTCATAAATCTGAGCAGCGCTCTGGCGCGTTCATGCTTCTGCTCCAACTCCTTTGCAATGGCGTCCTTGCGCGCCTGCGCAATCGCCACAAACGGGCTCTCTTCCATCTCAACCTGCCCTCCTCTTGAAGACTTGACCTGCTCTTCTTCATCTTCGCCTTGCTGCGGCTCTTCCTGCTTGTCCGTCTCTTGAGTCTCCACCGCTTCTCCGTCCTCTGTAGCAGCTTTCACCGCGCCATTTTCGCTGGAAGCTACAGGCAGCTGATCGGCAGCCTCTGGAGACTCATAGAAGGACCGGAAGGCGCGACGAATCACGTGAGCCACCGCTCCGACCGCCACGACGTCCAGCTCGTCCTGTTCCTGCTGCTTCTTGAGCCGGGCGGCCTCCTGCTCCGCCTCCTGCTGCGCCCTCAACGCTGCAGCGGCCGCCGCCTCCCGCTCCAACGCTTCTGCCGCCAGCGCCGCCTCGGCAGCTGCCGCTGCGGCGGCGTCCGACGCCTTCTTGGCTCCGGCTCCGGCCATTGATACACTGGTCGTGTCTCTTCAAGATCCAGATGTAGCCATCTCGAGCTAGATGTAGCCATCCGTGAACACGTAAAGACGTAAACCCGGAATGAATTAGAAACGGGACATGAATATTTATAACTACCGTGTATTACTTGACTGCATACTTTTTTTGTGTGTGTGTTCATGCTGAGTTGTGGATTGCAACTTTAGATCAATGCGCGGGTGTCTGCGTCGACTGCTAGACGGGATAAAACAGTTGCTGCGAAAGGTTTGTGGATGGCGGAACCCGAACGCGTCAACTCGAGCAATGGAGGAATTCCGCCTGCAGACACTATCTCCTGTTTGTTCGCGTCGTTGAGGGACAGACTGGTAAGCGCTTGGGCTGCGAACATTTGCTCGAACCAGGTGCCGTCACGTAAATAGCTCACTAGATCGGGGATGACTCCAGTTGCTGCGACGGCCTCGATGTTCTCGGGATCCTGAAGTAGAAGGCCCAACAAGCTTGTAATCATCTCTCTGCGAAATTCAATCCCTTCTTCTTCACTCATTAGCGCTACAAAAGAGGAAGAGCGCCCACTTTCACAATAGCACCCCTGTTAAGATAATCCTTAGCCAACGAAGTGAGCAGTAGCGTCGATAATTCTTTCTGGAGGTTGTACCGGCACGAAGCATTGTCACCAGCGGCTGAATCCCACCTGCAATTCTGACAGCAGCTGGGTCCAGGTGGGGGCATAGGTCATTCAACACCAATACAGCTCGTTGCTTGTTTTCATGACTTATCAGCTGTACCAACGCCGGGGTAACACCAGGTGTTGCAATCGCAGTTTTCAATCTGTCCTCTTTGAGTATTGCCAACGCAGTCAGCTTTTGATCATCAGTGCCAGCATACACCAGCGTTGCACACTCAGAAATTCCATCAGAGGAACCAATTGCGTCGTGTGTCTTTGTATCCTTCGCAAGGTTTGCTAGCGTGCCAAGAGCAATTGATTTAATACTCAAGCTGTCCATCTTCAGTAGTGCTACCAATGGACGAATTCCACGTGCCCGAGTGATTCGCACTACGTTGGCAGAACTCATGGAGAAGTTCATTAGTAGTCGAGCTGTGTGTTCTTTCCGAGTTCCATTTCTTCCACATACCAGCTGAACCAATCGTACGATGCTTCCATCAGCAGCACCTATAATATCTTGACTTTTCTCGTTCGCTGAGAAAGCATCTAAAGCTCTGACGGCGTAGGTGATCTGCATGTCCGACCCATTAATCATTAAAAATACGACTGAATACCGCGCAGAGGTAAAATTTTGCTGCTTCACTGTCCGCATTCGTCGCCACTGCCGCAAGAATCCCAGTGGCCTTTGTTTTTTTTACTTCGTTACTTAATTGTATCAATTTCACGACAAGTGGAATTTTACCACCAGCAACAATTGCATCCTGTTCTCCGCATTGTCTGACAGAATGAACAGTGCCGATAATGCGCATTCTTTCTGAGCACCGTTGCCAGTCCGCAGCAACTCTATCAAAACGGGAATTCCATCGAGAACCACAATCTCAGACTTGCATTCATTGTTTTCGGAAAGTCTCGATAGTGCCAAAGCGCACTTTGTCTTCTGGCCTTTGGTCCCGCTACGCACCGTCGCCATCAACGGGGGAATCCGCCAAGTGAACAATACTAACTTGGATGCGCGATGAGAATACTGTTCAGCAAGAAAAAGCTACAGGAGCACTGTGGTATCTTGCAATTGGCAACATTTTCAATCAAGATGAAATCGTTGCTAACCATGTACTTGACCCTGAAATGAAACTCGTCTCCAAAGGTACTTGTGCGCAGCAGGAACATGCGGCTGGTATCTTGGGTTTTCTAACATGACATTTGACCACTGATAATACTGCCAACATTGCTACTGACGGTGGTGTGGAGGCATTGCTAGAATTTGTTGGCAACCCTACTAACACCCCGTGGATAGACGGGAACTTACAGCTCTGCTGGGGCTGTGCAGTGGAGACGGTGCCACGGTCCGTTCCGCTATCTATTCTAACAACGGGCAAGGCACATTGTCGAATGTACTTGAAACGGCGATGATAAAAGCAAGCAATTAGCATCAAGTTTGATGGCGTTATACAAGTGATCTTAAGGCTCTCGCCAAAACAACATACTCGGAAAAATTTCGTTGTATCGTTGTACGGTACGACGTGCTTCTTTTGTAAATAAATATTGCGTGTATGTAAGCTTTGAGTTTGTGGTCAAAGAATTAGGGAAATGGATTGAATTTGCTGTGCCAGCTTTATAATATGCATGATGTATTTTTCCACTGGGTCCGCACGAGTTTGAGTCCTTGTGGAGATCTCGTCCGCATAGGCTAAAGTCCTTGTGGAAATCTTGGGGGTTTCCTGCGAGGAGTTTCGAGTATTTTCAGCCATCGTCTCAATTTGTCCTGGAATGTGTGGAGGTGTAAACATGAAAAGCAGCAGCACCGACCCAGTCTCCGATAAGCATCGACGATAATAAAGCACTTCAGGCGGAATGGCGCACGACCTACCCATTAGTTATGGGGAAGTGCTCAACGTACGATGAAGACAATCACGTTGATGCTGCTGTAAAGTAGGCTTTTCTCGCTAACTTTGCTGGTGTTGCTTACTGTGTTACTTCAGCTGAACACCCTTGGAATCAGCCTCGAACATGTCAAACCAGCTACAACTACCATGGAATCGGACAAGTTTGTATGCGTCTGTGAGCAAATCGATGGCCAAGCCAGTGTGGTGATTGTGGATTTGTCTGAAGGCAACACTGTTGACCGCCGTCCTATCTACGCTGATGCTGCAATCATGAACCCTGTGAGCAAGCTAATCGCCATTCGCATTGGAAACAAACTCGATGTCTTCAACACAGAACTACGCACCAAAATAAAAACACATCAGATGACTGAGCCTATTGTTTTTTGGCGCTGGATCACCGTCGACACCATCGCATTGATCACACCGTCTGCTGTGTTTCACTGGAGAATAGGGGACGACTCGCTTCCGATCAAGTTATTTTATCGCAGTGCCAACCTAGGCTCTGAAACACAGATTGTTAGCTACAAGACTTCCATCGACAATCAGTGGATGCTGTTGGTCGGAACATCCGAGACCAAAAGAGGTCACGCCATTGGCATCATGCAGCTTTACTCGATGGAGAACAAGGTTAGTCAAGTGCTTCCAGGTCATGCTGGCGCCTTTGCCAAGATGAATCCTCCAGGGAGAACAGGCGAGGCACAAGTGTTAGTTTTCGCCGGTAGTAATGGTGAAGGCCAGCCCATACAGCTTTTTGGCATGGAAGTGGGTCGTGACCCCGAAGTGGGCTGCGTGTTTCACCTTCAACCAAAGGCTATTGCTTTCGCTACTGAGGCGCAAAATGATTTCCCCGTGGCGATGAATGTGAGTCCTGGTGATGACATTGCCTACATGATCACGAAGATGGGGTATCTATTTCTCTTTGATGCACACTCTGGCAAAATGGTATACCGTGCTTGTGTAATGCAAGACACTCCTTTTGTTACGTGCCTGGACTCGAAATCTAAGGGAGTATTGGGTATCACACGCCGTGGGCAGCTTTTGAACTTCGCAATCAACAGAACGAAACTCGTTCCATACGTGTTAAACACGCTGCATGATCCACAACTAGCATTGGCTTTAGCGTCCCGCATGGACCTGCCAGGTGCCGAAGAATTATTTGTCCCGGAATTCAGTCGTCTTGTAAGTGTGAACGATGTTCAGAGTGCAGCTAGACTCGCTGCATCGTCTCCTCAGGGTGTACTTCGATCACCTCAGACAATTGAGATTTTCAAGAAAATGCCTGATCAGCTTAATCAACCCCAGCCTATTCTGCAGTACTTCTCCATCTTGCTTGAAAAAGGTACGTTGAACAAGTTGGAATCCATTGAACTAGTCCGCTGTGTCCTTCGCCAAGGACGCAGTTCGATGTTGAAACAGTGGCTGTTAGAAGACAAACTCGATTACTCAGAAGAGCTAGGCGATGCCGTTGCAAAATTCAATCCTATGTTGGCACTACCTGTGTATCTTCGCGCTGAAGTACCGGAAAAAGTAATTCACAGCTTTGTGCAGAGCCTATCAAAGCAGTCCGGCTTGCAAGATCCTCGCCCACTTATCCACCTGTGTGACCGCTATGATTTCGTCGATGAACTGACCCAATACCTCTACTCGAACAACTTGTTGAACTCAATCGACTTGTACGTGACTAAGGTCAGCCCGCAGAAGGCACCTTTCGTGATTGGTAAACTACTGGAGCTGGACTGCAACGAAGAATATGTCAACAATCTTCTAAATCAAATCACGCAATGCTCTGTTGATGACCTGTATGAGCAGATTGAAAAGAGGAACCGTCTTGATCTCCTTCAACCCTGGCTGGAGACACGCATTGCTAAGGGGAACAAGGAGGCAGCAATGCACAACTCTCTCGGCAAGATTTACATCACACTAAACAAAGACCCACAGCAATTCCTAAACAACAACAAGTTCTATGACTCAATGGTTCTTGGTCAATTCTGCAAAGGGGTAGACCCGTACTTGGCGTACCTAGCCTATCGCCGTGGTGGCAGCGCATGTGACGACGACCTCATCCGTGTGGCCACGGAAAATGGCTTGTTCAAGGACCTGGCTCGGTATCTAGTGGAACGTCAGGATCTTGAGCTGTGGGGGAAAGTGCTGATGAAACAGGAGGATGCGGAGGAGGAAGATCATAGTCGAAGAGCGCTAATTGACCAGGTAGTGCAAACAGCACTTCCAGAGTCGACCAAGCCTTCTGAAGTCTCGACTACTGTACACGCGTTCATGAATGCAGAACTATCAAACGAGTTGGCTGATCAAAAAGTCAACTGCGTAGGGGTGAACCGATGCTTTGCGTTCTTTTAGAGAGCTGCCAACGTGTATCTTTGCACTCTGCGTAGTAATTTCTTCGACGCCACAATATAGTCGAGATCCATGAAAACGAGAACATCACAAACGAGTAGCACAACAAACGCTAATGCTATTCATTCTCCAGAATTTGCAGGACATTGAATCCATGAGTTTGCTTGCTGCAGGACAAAGTGTCCTGCATTTTCCAAATGGCAACCGGCGTAATCAGTAAAAAGACTTGGTTTCAGTATGGCCAGAGGCAATAATCGGTTTCTACCAACTTTGCAGGACGAACTTGAGCATACAAAACTCAGCACAATTTTTCTCCCAAGCGACGGTACGACTGGGAAAGGCTCGTCGAGGACACCGCGATTTTTGGAAAAAAATCTACTACGATCTGAACCAAAAATCATTGTTTGATCTTGTACATCACATTCTGAAGCTTGATCACAAATAGGACAATCTAATGGATGATTTATTAAAAGAAATTCTAATACACGTTCACGTGCTTTTTGTACTAAAGGTGTACGATACAGCGCAACACAGTGAGTGCCCGATTGCGAGCTGTTTACCAGAACTCCTATGGTCGCTTCATTGCTTGGGATTATCAAGTTCAAGCCCCATCTCGTGGGCCTGCGCTTTGCTCAGCGCACGAGATGGGGTTTGGCGATGTATCGAGCCTATCTATCAAGCAAATCAGGAAGCAGCTAAAGCCACGTCTCGATCGCGACATAACTAATCCTCCTCTTCGCTTTGACGCTCTGCAGATAGACGTGTTCGGCGCTTGGTTGTTAACGCTTGAAAAACCAGATGGCAGTGCTCTAAGCTACTCAGCACTAAACACACATCGGGCAGGACTTTTCAAATTGTATCGTGACTATGGCTTTGAATCCCGCCAACAATGGAGAAAGGATTGCAGACAAACACTAAGGGACTTAAACGAGAGAGAGAGCAACTGCTGCAGCATTGACCAGCGATCGCCTTCAAGCAACTGGAGTGCCTCCACACGTACGTGAGATCAAGTCTCTATTGGATGTGCTGTGAAAACCGTTGAACATGTCGATGCGGCTAGAACTGAAACAGTTAAAGACATTATGGGGGAGCTCGAGCAGCGTGCAATCGGTGCAGGTGTTGTGAAGTTTGACGGACTCGACACAGCGCTTAAAAAATTGGAACAAGCATGTTAGTGAGCTTTACGGTGCGCTCGGCGGTGCAGTGCTACGACGGAAATCCAGCTTAGTTGGCCTCGACGACGCTTTCGATTTCCGCCTGTTAATTCAGATACAGCGACGCTCTTCTCGCACGCAGCAAACGTTTTCACGGCGTCTTCAACACTTTGATGAGTACGCCATAATCCGGTACGCTTTGCTTCATCTTCGACAATGCGCATCAACAAATAGCGGGCGTCACTCTGTCGCTTTTGAAGATTTCTGTTAGGCATGTCACGGCCGTCTAGCATCCGCAAGGGGGGCGTCTTGCTAGCATTACCACATTGCCACAAGATCCAAAGCATTGCAACCGAGCAATCTGGAAGCTCAAAATCGGGTGCAACACGTCGAAATCTACCATTCCAGAAAAATGCCGGCGTTGACATGGAGTTGCTTGAGTGCTGACCGCTAGGAGCTTTTTCCGAACCAGCGTTCAATTGTTGTACTAATGTCGTGACACCTGCAGAGTCTAGACATCAACTAAACTAGAGAGCTGATTGGCCTAAAATAGCTCGTTGCCACTGTCCTGCAGATGTCCTGCAAATTCCGTCTAACAATCATTTCGATGCTACCTCTGTCCTCGCCATCAAAAGTACTTCGCCGACCAAGTACTCATTGTCTGCGAAGTGAACTAGTCGCCGAGCGTGTTGTCAAGCAGCGTTGCGAGCAGCGCCATTCGAACGGTACGATTAGTTCGAAGATTTCGGAACCCATCCCACTTAAGTCCGAACTCGTACTTAGTAAGGACGAGGTTGAAGCACTTCAGCTTTGCGCGCGCACTCGCGGAAACATGTTGTCTCCTGCTTTCATGCCGTCTACTACTGCCTTCTTGGCTTCCGCAGCGGCGCCCCGGGCGACACGAGATAGGGCCAACTAGTTGCGAGCGACGTTCAGCGACGCCAAGATCCCTGGACCGCTCGCCGAGTCGGCAAGTGGATTCGATGTTGAGACAGCGCTTCCACGGCGGATCGTGCAGCACGCCAGCGGTCGGAGATTTCAGCGTTATAGCCGAGCATCCAGTCGTCTTGAAGCAACTGTGATCCAGCCGCAGGTATTGCATTTGACATTTCTCTGCAAGCAAGCTGGAGGAGGCCCGATCTAGGAGTGGTCGTTTCCGACTGGGTTCCTCTTTAATACTTGACTGAGGGCTCCGCGGACGTATTCCAGTGCTCTGAAATCTGAGCACCACTTCATCACCCAGAAACAGCCTCACATTAGGATCCATGATCACATCTCCGTCACCATCAGTGTGAAAGTCACCTGGAGTCTCAGCGGACGGTGTCAACGACGCTGGCAACAGTGTCTCTGAGGGCTGCCCCACGTGTCTCGGTGTGTCACCGATCACAGCACGCCAGGCGGCCAACTCCAATCCAAAATAGTGTGCAACCCGCTCGATCTCGAGACGAATCCGAGAATCTGGGACTCCAGTCAGTTCATTCAGCGATTCTCAAACCGGAACGCGATTGACAAACTCGTGCCCAGTCTCCCAGAGCATAGTCTGTAAAAGAGCAGCACACACCACAGCTGGGACCTGTTTCAGAGATACTTTCACCACTCTGAGATCTGAGACCTGAGACAACCGTCGCCGTGTAGCTCGGAAGACTGAGAACCATCTCCCAGTTCATGACTGACAGCCAGTGTTGCTCAGACTCTTTGGCCAACTTGATGCAATTCCACAAGTCAAAGCCATTCTGACACGGCTGATAGGCAATACTCACCGGAACTACGACCTCCGCTGGGACATTCATCCACATCTCGAACTGAGTCCGAGCATACTCGATCATCTCAGCGTTCGTCATATCTGGGAACTGGGTCAGCGCTATAGTCTCAGTGCTAACACCTTCAGGCACACCCGTGAGACGTTGTGTGGTGCGTTGCTCAGGCCAAAGTAGGCTGGACCAAGCACCTCTAGCTGTCGTAGGTCTGGGCGGAACCATTCCAGGCGCATAGCTCAGTCGAACAGGGGCCGTCCCAGTCCCGGCGGAACTTCTTGCCTTCGCACGCACAACATCACGCTTGTCCAGAACACTGCGTGCGCCACCCTCGACTTGGCTACTGTGATGACTCACAGCAGTTGGCTCCGGAATAGCACTCTGTGACTGGGGCGTCGACGCCGAGAAAGCACCGCCCAGACTCCAGTCTTGGCGTACGGTCGGCACCTCTCGGCTCACATTTTCTTTCGTTCTCGGCTGCGCACTCGGAATGTCGTTCGGCTCCTCACTCTTCTTCTCAGGAGTACCTTGCGACTTCTCAGCTTCGTCAGATCCAGGCGGCGCTTCCGGCTCAGCGCTGTGACCCTCCAAGTCAGCGCTGTGACTCTCCGAGTCAACACTGTGACTCTTAGAGTCAGCGCTGTGAATCGTTGGGTCAGCGCTGTGAACAGCAGTAGTATCAGCACTTGATCACTGAACGCTCAGACTCCGACGAACGGTGTCGGGCGTCTCAGACCTTGGACGTCCACTTCTGCCGGTAAGCCTCCCTGTCGACGACTCCACCGTTGCGGAGACACAGCCATCTCACCACTTGTCTTGGATACCTTCATACTGGTCACAGTCGATATCGCTGTGACTCCCCCTTTCACAGTCGCTTCCCTGATCTGGGCACGCGCACCAGTTGTGGCGAGGCGAGTCCGACTTTCTGGGCCGATCCCAGATCACTCCCAAAGTCCTCAGACCCTTCCCGCTCGGAGACACAGGATGCCGCAAAGTGGGGTCTTAGCTCCGAGTCTCAGATCACAGCTGCACCTCAATAGTTCCGAGCTGTGACTTGTGCCTTGAAGCTCAAAACGCTCAGCCCCGCAAGGAGCTGGGCGTGGCGTGTGAGCACCTCCTTGTGAATCCCCTTGGTTGTTCTTGACCAGGTGAATGCGCCGTGAGCTCAGAATAATCCAAGCAACACCAGCTGTGATCGGTTCTTGGGTATCCAGACGTAACTTGTGTCGTGTAGCTTGGTCTTGGCCTGGCAGGTCTTGGTCCGCACGTGTTTCGATGTCGATCTTGTCCGACTTGCCCCGTAGATATGCAGGTATGCGCCACCACACACACCCTTGTCCCTTTCTTTTCCAGACCCTGGACTCGGGTCTTCACAGCCTCTCCTTCCTCTTGCGGTTCCGGCTCAGAACCGCGTTCAGATCTCCGCTCTTCCACCTTCCGGCTCCGATCTGAGAGCCGCGCTAGCCTTGCTTCCTCTCTTCTCTTCGACCCAGGCCTAGGTCGCGCAGGAGTCGGTCTTGTTAGACCGGCCTTGATACCCAGCGCACTCGCTCCGACGCTGTGACCACCCGCGCACCACGCCTTCACGGCGATACACCAGCAACCGCTTGCGCAACCCCAAGGGGACTTGTCCTGGACCGCCGCACTCACAGCCGCTCTGCCAAAAACCTCAGAGAAGCCACTTGCTCCCCGAAAATGATATGAAGCACACTCCGGGGACCCGGGGTGTGGGGATATGAAGCAGCGAAATCGCTTCCAAAACACCGAGGGCGCGTTACCAACTTGGGTAGTGGATTTGAATCTTGATGGATGATCGCCTTGACCCCTTGAACCCAGGGAACAATGGTCTGTACTCTTCGGGACAAAATGAACTCTGATTGAATTAATTAAACATGCAAACATGCAAGACCTGCCATGCTAGACGGTCGCTACTGACTTGGCTACATCTTGACCTGGGTACAGGCCTCTTCGTCGATCTGGGCCCTGAATCTTGGCCGCTGATAGGCGCAACGCGCCGTGAGTCACCTTGAAGCCCGTCGCCTCGTGGGCGAGGACAAGGTGGTCTAGAAGACCTTCCATCTTTCGTTCGCAATCAATTGCTAGACGAAGAAGATGATTCTGGGGAACAGCCGTTAAACATGTAAGCCCGCTGAACGGGGGTTCAGAACGCGCCGGGCTCAAGAAGACCCGAGAATTATGTGCCTTAGTTTTTGTCGGCCCCAGCTGAGATGTCAAGACCACGATAATGATCAATGCATGACTGTGATTCGAGATGATGACGTAAACTTCCGTCCGAGTCCTCCGTTGCCAGATGGATCAGTTTTTGGAGCATCGCGACTGGGACGGCCCCGTTGAGTTCCGTTTGAGTCCAGGAGAACGTTACGGGTGGTGGGAAGATCACGAGTCAGACGTGGTCGTAAGATTGCGACAGTTCATGGTGAAGTTGACAATTGCCGAACGGAAAACCTGCTGGATACCGGAGCTCCGTTGAGTATGATAAGTTTGGACCTTGCACGTAGGCTCAAGCTCAGGCTCAACTTCTGTAAACAGCTCCGTGTGTCTGGACGGGTGGTGTCCCGACGATAATGTCTACACGCACTGAGGTGAAAATCAAACTTGGACCGAGAGTTGTTTATATCTTGGAATTGTGGGTTGGAAACATTGGTGAAGGATTGGACGTGCTCTTGGGTATGAACTTTATGTATTCGGCCGGAGTGAGATTGTGCGCCCGAGATAGAATGGTGCGATTCCTGATGAAGAGACTGTTCCTCTGTCTGGAAGAGGGTTATCGCAGCGAAGCCAAGGTTTGGATCTGCCAGTGACAGCTCATGAAAGCCAGTGCAGGAGTGGTTTGGGCATACGACAATCACGTTTAGGCTACTCGTAGTCGGAAATAAAGCTGGCAGGGGCCAATGCACGCAGGTTCGAAGGCTGAATGCGATAAATGACGCCGTCAATGGTGAATTATCTTGAAGATCACTTAAACCTATCATTAGTTTTGAAGTAGCATCGCGATTAGCTATAAAAAAAGAAGCACCATTTGCATGTGTATGTTCTGGATGATGGTATGATTTTAAATTGGACAGTAAGAGCATTGTCGAAAGCGGAGAGACATGTTTTTCTTTCCGTTATGGAAATACGTTGCAAGTCATCGTCTGGCAGAATAATAGACAACAAGATGACGCATACGAATTGATGGAAACTCACAGAATGCAAGATCTAGCAATACTTATAAAACTGAAGACAGCCTGCCTACTACTTTAAGTAGCGCTGTTGATGTTCTCCACAAATCAATGCATAAACATCGAACCATCTTGCTTCTGGTCCACGGATGGATAATAAATGGATCAACGGTAACGTTCACAGAATCCAAGGTCTAGCAAAGTCATAAGATGCATAAGACAGCTTCTCTACTACGTTAACGCGACGCGGTTGGCGTTCTTGACAATCAAAATCATAAAAATCAAGCTATAGTGGTTTTACCCAACGTATGTGCAGTGCACGCGGTATATGGAATAAGCTCACAGAATCCAAGCTCTAGCAAATACATAAAATTCTGAAGAAAGCTTTCTTGGTAAGCAAAAGAAGAGCGGGTGACGAATGCAGCAAACCAATTTATAAACATCGAACCACTTTACACCTAGCTCACGCATATTAGATTGCACAAAATAGAGTCACCAGAACTGCGTTTGGTAAACAAAATCATAAGCACCAAATGATCTTGCTTCTACTGATCCCTTATGCAATGAAGGAGTTCATTGGACGCGTTGGTTAAGAAGCTCACAGAATCCAAGCTCTAGCAAAGTCATAAAAGACGAAAGTTTGCTTTGTCTACTGTGTTAACGTGGCGCGTCTGACATTATTGGCGAACAAAATCGTAAACATCAAGGGATATTACTCCTAGTACAGTGCAAATTTAATGTAGCAGATACCGTGTTCCAAATCTCCATACACGTCTAACGAAATCATAAAACCAAGCGGTTTTGCTTCTAGCATGCGCATACACGCTGGAGAACTAGAATGAAACATAAATATAATATAATCGGGGTAGCAGATGGCACCCCCGAATTACGATGCGGTTTAAATCGATAATACGCGCAGAACCTTACTAACTCTTGCTAATTTTTATATAAAATTTTATATGAAAATAGGCGTTGCATGGCTGTCGTCAGCTCGTGTTGTGAAATGTCTGGTTAAATCCTTTAACGAGCGCAACCTACCGCCGATGCTACCCCCACTTTCTTTATTTATTTTACTATTAATAGAACTTCGAAGTACAATTATTTGTATTTATTTTCATTTGGGGGTAGAAGGGGTAGTAGTATCAAAGAGTTTTAAAAGAGCTTGACAAAAATGCAAAATTCAAATCATAAAAAAGGAATTAAAAAATGTGTATAAGGAGTTTGACCAAAAATGCTACCCCTTCTACCCCCGTGACGTTTTGTGTCTGTTATCACCACTACAGCTTGGTTAGTATTAGAAATACTCAAAGGACTATACTACACCCATGCTCCCCATTGCTACCCCTTCTACCCCCGTGGCATTTTTTGTATCTTATTACTGTCTAGATCAGCTGTGATTTTTTCCCCACATTTTTTGAGAGGGTTTACGCTACCCCATGCTATGCCAATGGAACACCTTCTACCCCGTGATTTCGGTTGGTAGTGATTATACATACTATCTAGTCTGCTTCAATTTTAAAAAAAATTATAAGGGGTAGACAGAAGCTACCCCGCAAAATTTAGCAACCATAGTGCATAATACTTTCATTTATAAACAGGATCGCAAACTCTGCCTAATATCTCTTTGGAATAGCATTTCAATAAAATACCATGCGATTTGCGCTCTTGGATAAATGGTTTCACGATCAGACTGAAGGCTTTCATCGACATGATTTTATGATGTTGGGCGTTGGACTTGCCTATGAAGCAGCTATTTTGTAATTCCAAAACTCTATGAAATTACAAAATAGCTGCTTCATAGGCAAGTCATAGACATTTTAATCATCTGACTGTGCAATCTCTCCAAGCAGTCGATTAGGAATTTGATCGGAGTTGCAGCTTGAAGTTGCTTCAGCTGTTGTTTGTATGAGGTTTATGGTGTGTCTTGTGGATGCCAACCATCATCGATCGTTACATGATTCACCAAACAATAAAAAAAAGATATGCTTACCGGCGTTGATGTTATCTAATGCTGCCCAGTATCTGTTGAAATATGATCTATTGCCAATCATCATATTATTTGTTTCAAGGCATAGCGACCGACGATCAGACTCTTCGATAAAGCTGGAGAAATCGTTATTTGAGATTACGATGTAATTGCAGAAATCACTAAGGGTGACTGGCTCCTTCCCTTGTATTCAGTTTGAACCTCGTCAGCTGTAATCAGGTTTTTGAACTTGATCATCACCGCGCGATCAGAGTTATCTACTGCTTCATCTAGAACACACATGATCATCGACTGACGAATGGAGTTGAAAACGACCGGTGATAAGATCTATCCGAGGTGTAGTAAGTGATAAGTTAGGGCCTAAGACATATCTATTGAAAACGTTGAATGCCGCATTTTTTCCCGCTACCTTGCTTACCTTTGATGACTATCACTGTGCCGGTCTTTTCCATTGGATTTACTAATATATGATTAATACTTTAGCAAGTAGTTGTACACTGTTTCATCGTTATTAAAGATAACGCTTCGCAAATGAGTTAACCACACATCGACGGTGCTATTATCAGCCACAAAATCGTTCTCGTATTTGTGTAGAAGCCCACTGAATAGATTAAAATTTCTTCGTTTGGATGAATCGTCGCTGTCAAATGCGCCATATGGTTCGAGGACCACTTTCTTGTAGTTAATGCACTTCTTAACAGCTAGAAGAATGTCTAAGAGCTTGAAACTGAAGATCTAGTCCTTGTACTCTATATCAAATTACTCCTTTAGCTGTCCAATCCCACGAGGTACAAATCGAATGGAAGCCACATATTGCCGCTTGTATTTCGTCTCGTCGATCTCTTTAACATAGAACATGGCATCACCATTGTTTTCAACTCTGATTATCGTTTGACGAAGAAGCAGCGCCAAAACTCCCACATTATACGACTCGTCATCGTTCATGAGCCAGGTATTGAACTCGATATCATTCGCATCTCTAATCACACTAGCATCTATTTGCTCAATATTTGCACACAGCTGCTGAAAAAGTTCTGCTTTGATGTCATCGATGCGCTTTTGCTCAGCATCAGCAAGAACCTTGGCGGATTGTCCACCGCGTTTGCTAGTGCTAGGGTAAGCTAAGCACCACGCTTGGTAGCCGTCTTTGTCTTCTTTCTTGACAACTTGCCTGATGGTCCCGAGAGTGCATGGCTTGTCAACATCGATATTAACTCATTCCAGCATCGTTTTGCTTCACGCTCGTTAAATTGGTCAGAGAAGTCGCGTAGTAGCTTGATCCAGGTGCTGAAAGTAACGGTTTTGTCTAGCTCACTGCAGTTATAGATCGCATATGCTGGCTTCATCCATTTATCATAATCATTAAACCACATCCGCGGTAAGAGTTTCATGAGATCGTAGCACTTTTGGCTGATTTCAATATCGAGTTGATGATCGCCAATCATTTCAACGTTTGACCTATCTAAGATAGGAGTCATGGTACAAGTGTTCTCCTTGCACTGATAGAGAGCTTCATATAGCTCTTCGGGCATATCAACTGGTTCTACATCGTTCACAACTTCATAGCGTTCACCAGCAAATACACACCCATTATTGTTCCTGACATCAACGCCTGGTAAAACGTTGGCAGATATATCCTAAACCGCTCATCGTATTTGAAGTAGTAGTGATATCCGCCACTGCAAGTCCTGACTTTGTATGTTTGGTAGTCATCAAGATCAATATCAACATCAGGTTGTGAGTCCATCGCGTTCTTGTTCTTTTTGATATCAACATCAATGACAGTAATCCCAGATCGTTTGCCAGTTTGTATGCCCCAATTCTTGGATTTCCAATTGCTTAGCACTTGGAGAGCTTCTGCCAGCCACTTGGCAATGAAACTACATTCTTAGATCCGTCGCTATTAAATTGAAGCTTCACAATGAACTTTATTAAACTTATCGCTGATTGCCGCTGTATATATTATATATAATATATAATCACGATGAATTTCAATTTTTTGTTGTCTAGCGTCAAAGGTCGAATGTTTCTGGGTTTTTCTGTGATTCGAGATATTCTGATAGAAATATCGCCCGCTACATTCACATTGGATGCTCTCTTTGAATTTGTCGGCGTTTTTTGTCACGCCATGATTTAACTACTTCTCGATTTTTCAACTTTCTATCCATATCGGTGTTTCTTATATTTTGTTATATAGGTCACTTGAGCAAACGCAAAGAACCCTTTTTCATTTGAATGAGTTGCTGGTGCTTCGCTCAAGGAGTTTAAGCAGAGCTGAGAGTGCTGGCACGAAGGCTTCCGCCAAGGATCGCTTCGATGCGGACTGAATACCGTAAGGGCGAAAGACACGGGCCGTCGAGTGACTGCCCTCTAAATGAGGCGTTTGGCCCCTGCAGAAACCCTCAGCAAACGTTCGGTTAGCACATCTCCGATGCACGTTGCCTCTTGCGTGTGTTGTATATGTGCTCGGGCGGAACTGGTTTCACCGAAATGTTGTTCTTCGGGCCATCTGCTGCAGATGCGAGCTGATACTGCTCGAGTAGCCCACAAACACTTGACACGTCCTTCTTGCCAATAAAGTGTCAGCGCGCGAGTTGAGAACAAACTCTTGGCATGAATTTCGGTCAGGACAAATCGCAATGTAGATTGGTGGTTTGGTCATATTCGCGACACCGAAAATCGCATTCATCTTTTCCATTTGAGTACTGCTGATGGCATGCTTTTCTGCGACAATCACTTGAAGGTACGCCACGCCGCCTGACTCAAGCTTCACAATGCTGTCAATATTGGGGAAATTGTCGCACGCAGGAAACCAATACATGAGCTTGTCGTCGTCCCGCCATTCTTCCAAATATGGCTTGTACTCGCTTGAGGTTCCCCATTGAACAGCAGTACCTGTTTTGAGTAGCACTGGCTTGAATTTATAACCACGAGGTTCATCTAGTTTTCTATATGTCGGTGGATCATATTCGGAGATGTGAAGTCGCAACATGTTGTCAGCAGCTAGACGGTGTACATAGACCTCAAAAACGCTTCCAGCAAGTGATCCGTGTCCAGCGCTTCGAGCCCATGCATAAATTCGAAACAGCGTGTCCGATCGCAGCCGGATAGAGAGTGTAAGAATTGCATATTCCGAGTCGATGACTTGCTCCCAATACCGCCTGGCGATAAAATGATTTGTGTCACCAGCATCTTTGACAAATGTATGGCGCAATCGATCAACTTGCGACTTCCCCGTCAATACACTGGAGTTGTTGGAGAGCAGGTTTGAGATATCATCCAGACCAATGCTCGCATCATCAATTGCACTGCGTATGTCCTCCGATGTAGCAAGTGTAAATTCACGCACGCTCCCGCCAGAGTAGTAGAACCGTTCTTCCATATCCTCAGTGGCAAACTTGTAAACGAAGTTTCCCATCAACAACAAATCCTTTTTTGCCCAACAAGGCAATAGACAGCAGTACGCATCAACTCGTCCTTGCGACTTTAGATCCACTTGCTGCGACGTTGCCAGCAAGATAAACGTCTGCAAACCTTCCGGAATTTTTTTGTACTTCAATGCATCCAACAGCAGCCACACATTGGATATGCCGTGTTGTCTGATGAGTCCTTCATATATGTTGATTGCACGTGGTGTTTTGCATCTCTGCACAGCAAAATGCACGACCTTGCCATCTTCGTAGCCCAAGTAAAAAAAAAAGACAGTCCTCCTGTTTAAGCTTCGTCAGTCGCCGGTACACCAGCACATTCTTCTTGTGCTTGAACACGAGATAAAATGCCATCACGCACAACAGCGTCGACTTGCCAATGCCCGGTGATCCCATGAGGATGCTCTTCTTGTTCGTGCGCACGTTGATGTTGCCATCAGTAGACTCTCGAAACCATCCATCAACAAGTATCGACGCGACCTGCTTGTCTTCCAATCGCCAAAAGATCTTCCCGTTGCTGGTGCATCCACCCAAGCTGTTCATAAACTTCCAGATCAATGGAATCTCGTGCACAGCGTTAACGGCCCATTCTGTCAGTGAGGTACATTCCTCCGCGTACTTATCCGGCTCGTTTAGGACAGTGGCGCTTGGAATTGCCATCAGTTCGGCCGCTGGTGCTACAGTGCGAGGGAACAAGACGCTGCGGCGGCACTACCACGATGAGTGCACCCTTCTTCGATGCACCAAGTGCGCCAATCGGCGAGTCTTCGTCCAAAGGCTGGGCATTCTGTTCGTCGTATGCTGCTCGGTTAACGTAGACTCGCAGGTTGGCTGCATCAACATTTGCAAGAGTATTCGGACACTGGACCTTGATTGCATTGCGGAATCGAATCAGGCTGGCATCTTCGGGCAAGACCACTGCGTCAACGGATGTGCCTGGAAGCGGGAGTCGAGTTGCTTTATCCACCAACTGGAAATACACTTCGCGTGACATCTCTTCTTTCTAGTAGCAATACAACTTTCCCGTTACTCTCTGTGGCTTTCGATACCTGCTGACATGGCTATCTCGCGCGATCGTCGCTTACCTGCGCTTCCTCCGTGCTTCTGCTTGCTTCTGTGACTGAGAACAATCTCAAAATAATCTCAGTTGAGGTTTTTGCTGAGTTCCGAGGTTCCAAAACCGCGTTCCGAACCGGTTCCAAAATGATGTCGAACTTACTAGAGCTGATGTGGTGCTGTGGTGCTTCAATTCTATAGTGAATGGCAGCAAATTGTCGAATTGTGGGAATTCGGGTTCTAAAATTTTCGGTACCAAATTTTAAGAACTGGAAGGGCTGTGGTTACATTGACATCTTCTGTTGATGCTCGGGTTCCGAGTTTCTATACTTTAATATTTATGTTAGAATTTTATAGATAGGGGGTAGGGTATGGATGAATAACATCATCTCTCCGACCAAACTTAATCTAATTATGGTACTTATTAACCAATGAGAACGATTTTTGATTCTTTTACGGCCAATCAAGATCATTTTGACGATTTTAGCGAATCAAATCGCTTAAACAACACCAATTTTATCCAATAAAAAATAATTTAAGGCTGTTGTCGGATGCTGAGCGACTCCGACATATCTGGTCGGAGCAAACCCTCAGATATGTGTATCGTGCTACAAACGGGAGGTGTGACACGTATCACTCTCATATTTCCCGCCTCTCCGACTGAAAAGGCCCCACAAACCAAGGACAGGCAAGAACGATGAGTTTAAACGACCTGAAACCCAGCAACACCAAGCGCGCGCGTGCGACTGCCATGAAGGCGTTTGAGCGGTTCCTCGTCTCGGAGAGCACGAACATGAAGCATGTCAAGGCATTGATAGTCGCCGACGAGAGTAGCGCGACTACAATTCTAGTGACTTTGATGGACAAGTTTGGCGTGTACCTGGCATTCCATGCAGGAGCAAAGGGACAGCACTTGTCGCGCCACTCGGTTGCTCAGTATTCCGCCAAGTGAAATGTTGGCGAATATCCGGTCCAGGGTGGCGCTGCATAGCGGCAGCTGCTGGCCATGGGACGTACGCTTGAGCAGCACTGCATCAAGCGCGAAAGTGGTGGATTCGTCAAGAAGGCGGTCGCATGCACGAAAGAGGATCTCAAGAAGATGACAAGCTATTTGTATTCGACAGCCAGCTGCGCTTCGGACTACCAAGACGCAGCACTGCTGTGCCTTCTGCGTTTCTCTTCGGCCGCGCATCTGACCTCACTTTGTCCGGAAACAGCAGCTCTCGATTGGTGCTGGCGGCGTGTTTTTCATCCGCTTCATCCGTGTGAAGACTTCCGACGAGCAGGCGCTGTCACTGTTTCCCGATGCTGACTTCACGACTTGTCCTCTGCTGTCGATCGCTTTGGCCTTGGTCACGCAAGAGTCGCCTTGTGCTGCTTTACTGAACCACCTGCCCATGCAATCGAAGGACGTGTCTGTTGAGCTGACCGACTCGATGCCTTTGCTGGATCTACTGGAAACCAACGTACCACTGGAACCATCTCCGCCGAAGAAAAGCGCAGCGGACCGAACGATGCCAACGCTTGGGATCCATGCTTTTGTCAATCGCTTGCTTGATTGCGTTGCTGCTCCAGCTGGAGTGGAGGAGTCTCTGAGCTCGCATTCGTTTCGCCGCGGTGGAGCACAGCACTCAGATCTGACGGCACAGTGGATATTTGATCGTGGTGCCTGGAATCTGACGACGACGACCAAAGCCTTCGCGTACGTCTTCAATACCCCGAAAGAAGACCACCAAGTTGCCAAGGTACTGAGTGGGATGGCACCAAAGCAAGCCTCTCACCTGCCGTCGTTGGAAAGCTTCGACTCTGTCACACAAGACCAGATAAGAGAGATCAGTCACAAGCTTTTCAACGCGAGTCATGCCCTAAGCGACAAGGCCCTCAACATCTGCGGCAGGGAGAGATGTGCTAACAGCAACCATCATCCTTCACTACCCGTCCCTGACAAAACTCAACCCACAGGCCCCCGTAGTGAAGACGATTCAGCGCTGTGTTGCAGCCTCTGGTGCGTCGATCACGAGCCTGCTTGCCTGGTCACAGCAACTCACACTGTCAATGGCACAAGTCAGTTCCACAGCAGAAGACTTGATCACAGGAAACGTGAAGGCCAAAGTAGCGTTCGAACATCAGGCTGCTTTGATTGAAAGGTTAATCGAGGTCAAAAACAATCTTGAAGCACGGGTCAATTTGCTAGAAGCTGCAAGCAACAAGCACGAAGAGAGAACATCAGCACGTAATGATCAAGCCAAGCGACCAAACGAGGTAGTTGAGAGCGTACCAGTAAAGCGCCGACGCCGATCGAAGACGACACCACTTGTCGACACTTGGTTTGCGTGGTACACGGCCGTTCCGCGTGGATGGCTGAGTACTGACAAGCACAAGAAGTCTGACTCCAGGCAGCTTGTGGCCTTCATGAAACTCTTCATAGAAGACGGATATACCCTCGACGAGGCATCACCAAGCTACAAAGATACCACCCGTCATCTTGGAGAGTTAGCGTCAAGCAAACTCACAGCATACCTGTCTGAACGAGGCATATCATCGAAGGGATCGAGCGCTGTCCTCAAGGCACATCGACAGCTGCATCGTGAGGAAAGCCTGAACGAGCTCATCAGTGCCTATGACCAGCGCCTCGCTATCGGTAGAGTCGTAGATCCAGCACCGATGAATCACCAACGCTCACTAAAAGTGCTCCTGTAACACAACGTTAACCCATTTCTGTTCTTGTTGTTGGTGCTTGCTTGCAGGTCTGTAAAAGGCATTCAAGCATACAAAATTTACCGATGGGTGGAATCGAACCACCTCCTTCCCGTTTGGGAGCTCTTCCATTGAGTTACATCGGTGGGGGGTTAGACGGCAACATCGCAGGGTACTCATCTGGGTGCTCGACGGGGCATTAACGGTGGTTCCACAGTTCTTCGTGGCCGCGACAACCCTCTAAGGTGTACCGATGCGCGGTACACCCCCCTCAATTTACCGCGCCGGGTGGTCAATCGAGCACTGCGCTCCCAGGGCAAAATGGCGCACAAAATCGCTCATGAGCCAGTCATTTACAGAGAGTAATTACTTAGTCAAGGAGCCAATCACATTTGAAGAGCTGTTTTTACAAAACCTCTCCAATCTGATTCAACGTCATGTTGTGACACGTCGGATTGGGAGTCGGAGAGCAGGGACGGTCGGAGTCGTTATGCTATGGAAGAGAAAGAATTGATAGAGAGACAGTGCTGAGTTTTTTTTGGGGGAACTTAGGAACTTAGTCCCTCATTGTGTATACAACCTATCATGATCACAATTGTTGATGTTACGTCACTTCGGCGACATGAAACCGGTACAAATCAGGTTTCAGAACTTCACGCACTACTGGATCTTAAAAGAATCACTCTGATGACGCGTCGTTTAAAGTGACATCGCCATACACTGTATGGGATGCGGTTCATGTTTCGGAACTTCAGAACTACTGGAATTAGAAAACTACACAAGCTCTGGTGAAGCATTTTTCAAAGTGACAATTCTGACAATGCCAGAGAATTCACATTAAGATTACGTTAACTCGCGCAATCTTTTTTCTGGACGAAATAGAAAAAACACAGAGTAGAATTGAAGGAAACAAAGAAAAAGCAACAGAAACACAGAAGTAAGCGACGAGGCGCACACATTCGACTGCGCAGATACTCCCACCTCCAACCCTACCCTTCAATTGAGCAACACGAGCCACCCGTTCGCCAACAACGGAAGAGCAGACAGTTACTTATCGACAGCTACCCCTCCAGGTGTCGGCGGCTATAACTCGGGAACGGCGGCTCGGCCAGATCTCGCCGTGGGCAATTCGGAAGCGCACACGCAGTAGGAAGACGATGCTGTGCCGTGAGCTAGGCGGAGAGCTCTGAACGTAACGCTATTTGCTGTTTTGTGGGTACAGGAGCACTAGGGATTAAGAGAAAATGGCATCACGAATTGATTGGAGAGGGATGTTAAGCAGCGTGCATGCGGCTGCCATTACTGGGTAAAATTTGGTTACTGCGTGCATTTGTGTTTGCTATGCAGCGCTCTGCTCTAGTAGATTCCACAGGTCACGAAATCCTATGGAACCGTTCGATCAATCGAAAGCGAGGACGTACCCCTGCAGTCGGTCGTCCTAAAACAAATGGTCCAGCACTACAGATTGAATAGGGAAAAGCAACGATTGATACGGAATAGCAATGATTGACAGGTTTCGGCACCTGAGCTTTAATTGATAGTTCCAACTGCACCCACAAAACAGCAAATAGCGTTACGCTCAGAGCTCTCCGCCTAGCTCACGGCACTGCATTGCCTTCCTACTGCGTGCGCGCTTTCGAATTGCCCATGGCGAGATTAGGCCGAGCCGCCGTTCCTGAGTTATAGCCGCCGACAGGTCGTCCGGATCCAGACGACTAATTTAGCGACCGAGGGGGCAAGGTCAGTGGATCTATGAACTGGAGTTTTGGTGGCTGATTGGGCCAAAAAGGCGAATTGAGTCTTGCAGCATAGTTGTGTGGTTTGCAATTCTTTTCTGTGCTGTTACAGCTTTCTTCTGTGGTGTCACTACACTCTCTGTGTTGATTCCAAAATCCGTGTGCTGAAACTGACTTTCTGTGCCTGTACAGCAAAACGATGTGCTGTTACCACGTTCTCATCTTTCTGTTGGCGTACGCTAGTGGACGCACTGCATTGATTAGGTTACATCGTCCGCTCAACCTGTGCATAAAAATTGACATCTAGAGTACCCCTAGACACCCTTAGAGACAGCGATGATGTACCATGTAGTACAGCGATGATGTACCATGTAGTACACCATAAAATGGCATCTAGAGTACCCCTAGACACCCTTAGAGACAGCGATGATGTACTACATGGTACATGTGAGTTTACCATGTAGTACATCATCGCTGTCTCTAAGGGCGTACTACATGGTACATGTAGATGATGTACCATGTAGTACAACAAAGCTCGAAACTTGCATTCGATGTTATGGGAGGCAGCGCAAATCTTCAGACTGTATCGAAACCTCAAGTGTATGTGGCTCCTGCTGGCGCCGTTGCTGCTGGCTCGCCATTTTACGTCGCGCATTATCTGGCTTGCATTAAATTGCGGGATATCTCTGAGTATTTCAAGAAATGCCCAATGCAGAAAAACACGCGCGGCTTCATTTACCTCAATTACAAAAGTTCATCTACTACTTTAGTTACAACTGGTACTGCAGGTGTTGTTGCGCCTGCTACTATTGCTAGTTTGAGCAATAATATGAATTTCGGAAACACGTGCCCAGTTCTTTGGAATTGAAGCAGTGGTGTAACGACAACTGCTTTGGCCGGTGGTCTTGCTCTCCCTGCATCTGCTGTTACTCTTACGATTACAGCCGACATTAATGGTACTCCAACTGCTGGAACTGGTATCACTCCATCGCAATCGTTCTCGCGTCTTCTCGTTCCAACCTATTCGCCCAACCCAAGCGCCGACCATGCATTGGCTCAGAAAAAAACATTCCGCTACTTCGAGTGCATTACGAATAAATTCACAGTTGCTCCAGGTGCTTCCTTCACTTGGACGGTCAGTAATGGTATTGATAACCCAAAGCGTTTGATCATGCAGCCTGTTATTACCAATCCAACCGCAGATGCTACTGTGTCGGACGTAATTAATCCGTTCCGCAGCCCATTTTCGACAGTTCCAGCTACGACGAGTCCATTTGCTGCATTGAAAAATCTGCAGATCACAGTTGGAAACGTCCCCATTTGGAACAACCCCGTGAGTTTTGGATATGATTTGTTTGTGCAAGAGATGTCGAAGTGGGGGGTTGATGGTGGCCTTGATGATGTTACGTCGGCTGGTTTGTTATCTCAGCGTCAATGGGAATCGCTTTACCGATTTGTTGCTGTTGATATTGGTCACCGCCTTCCAAGTGAAGATGGTGCCAGTAAGAGTATCATTGTGTCTGGTAGTTCCAACTGTAACTACGCTCTCACGATTTATTACCACGTATTGCGTGAAGTTGTTGCAAGCGTTGATACGGCTATGGACACGGTCTCCCAAGGCCCTGTTAAGAATCGGACGTAATTCTTATTAGCCAATTTTTTTAATCATCTTCAATATACGTGACCTAATCAAAATCAATCATGTGTGGCTTTTTCTCCGATAATCAGACAAAGCAAAAAGCGTATGATCGCTATTACAATGCAATGGCGAAAAGCGATTTTGTTCAAAGTAAGAAGCTAAAAGCACTAATTCAACGCGAATCGTTAGACGATGCGAGCACTGATTCACTTGTAAGTTTTGTTTCAGCAAGTAATGGGAAAGAGTCGCGAGTATGAGTATGATCAAATTACAAAAAAGCTGCTGAAAGGTCCTAAAGGTCCTCCTGAAATTATCAAAGGTGAAGCAAGTGAAACTCCCAAATCTAGTAAAAAGAAGCATACATACGTTCCGCAATCTACTGATGCAGACGCTAACATGGAAGAGCTCACTGCGCCGGAAGAATTATTCGAGGATTTCTTCAGTGGAGTCAATGTTGTAGCACATAAGGTAGTTAATACTCGAGCATCAAAGGAACAAAGACTTTAAGAGAGGTGGTGGATGACCACGTTCTTAACTATTTAAACAAGCGAAGAGAGTTTAGAAAAGATGATTCAATTCGAAGACGTCAAGAAATGGCCGATAAATTTGCTGACGAAGTCATGAAAGAATCGGTAAGGCTTTTGAAACGAAAACGAATTGATACTCCCCCTAATAAATCTCCCACTGACAAGCGAGCTACAAAACGAGCTGCTAAGCTAGATGAGGACCTTAGTCGAAAACTATTTGAGCAATCAGATGATGAGCAGAGCAGCGACGACGAAGAAATAAAAGAAGAGAAGCGATTACGCGGGTTAAATGCTGGCATAAAAGAAGTATATACTGACGATATTAACAGCTACAAAAGTCAATTTGCAGCAAACTTGTACGAAGGTATCCGACATAGATTTGGCGAAGCTGTCGAGCAGCGAAAAGGCAAGGACTATTTTGAAGACAATGCTTCTAAACCGCCAAGGAAGCTTTAAATGAAACGAGATGCTATGAATCAATACAAAGCTGAATTGAAAGGCTGGCTCGATGGAATCTTTGTCTAAACTAAATGTTACTAATTTTTTTTATACTTGATTCAAGTTTTCAATGCGACTAATCAATTGCTTGATTACAGCAACATTTAGTACAGTAATAGCGTTATAGTCCATGCCTAATTGTAGCCCTTCAATATCTCCTTCTTCTTCCACTTTCATATTAGCATTTTCATTAAATATCAATGCTTCTCCACACACCTTGGCATCATCTTGAGCAATTAAGCCGATTTTAGTCTTATCAAGTTGATTCTTGTAATTGTAACTACTTGGCTTTAGAAGGTTGTATCGCTCAATATCCAAATCAATGTCTTTGATATTCTCTTTCGATCGTCTATCCGAACTTGTATAGACACTATTTTGAACATAGATATCGTCAACAAAGAATGCAGCAATACTTATAGTTACCGGACCTCCGCCCAAATTAGCCCATGTGTTGTTAGAAACATTGTATATGTATGTATTTGTCGCAATATTTGTAATAGTATAGTTTGCTACACCACTTACATGTAGCGGGGCTACGGGAGATGTTGTTCCGACACCAAGACGCCCAGCTGTTGTAAGTATCATAGCAGTAGAATTATTAACACCAAATCTTAGATCAGTATTAGAAACATTTTCTAACCACGTAGGACCATTATTAGCATCTGTAATTTCAATTAAAAATTCATTAACAAAATTCGAATTAGTTATTCGCAATGCTTTGTTATAGCTACCATCAGAAAAATTAGTATCAGCACAAATGGTAAGCTTTGCGGTTGGTGTATAATTTGAACTATTAGTTAAAGTATTGGCTGTGATCATAAGAGCTTGTCTAACTATAGCATTATTACCACTACAAAAGCCTACGTTAGGCATAGACGCATTGGTGTCAGCACCTGATTGTGGTCGTGTATGAAAGCAATTTTGATTATAGGTTGATATACCTGCAATCTGAATAGTTTTGGCAGGATTATAAAAGCCCATATTTGAGTATGTGAGTATATTCTGACTTGCAGCGTATATGCGTAATCCTGAGTTATTTCCACCAACCCCGTCATAAGCATCTATTATGAAGTCGGGGCAGCTTCCAGTTGTTCTGATTCTTAGAATATCAGTAATTGAAGTTCCAGCAACATCCAATTTATAAGTGTTGTTGTTATTTCCGATTGATACACTACCACCCGAGTTGATGATAAAATTCTGAGAGTTGTTGGTCATCATTCGAAAAGGATGGTTTGTTACAGTTCCGAATATCGGTGAAACATTGTTGATATCCATATTAACGGCAATTGGCGTTTCTAATGTATTTGACCATAACTGATATGTTTAATTAGTAGCAGTATTATTCGCAGTAGAAGCATAAAATACAGGGGCATTACAATTGATAGCAGCTGAAAGAATATCAGTATTTATGAACTGAATATTAGCAGTTGTTCCATAGTAGGTCGTTGATGTGAGTGATGTGGTTGTCGAGATAGAACCAGTTCCATCCAACGACAACACTTTGTTAGGCTGAGCAGTACCCAATGTTATTCCTGAAATAACTGATAAATTAGTAGGTGATCCACTGAGAGACAACGAGCCAACGTTGAGATTGCCAATCACGTTTAAAGCAGATAGCGTTCCAACATCGCCAAGCCTCAAGTATCTTTGATCGCCTGTAGTTAAAGTAGGGTAGCCATTCGATGCGTTAAAATAAAAGCTGTTGAATAGAGGGGAATTGATAACTGGAGGGAGAGACATTTTTGATCACTATACTATAAGATGCAAAATTTCTACGAATCCATACCAAAGTCAAAGCTGAAGAAGTTCCCAAAGAACGATCACTTTGAGTTGCCATTTCGCATATGCGTGGCCTCTCCCAGTGGATCAGGGAAATCAAATACCGTTCTCTTCATAATTGCTCTGCTTAGCAAATGCTTTACCAAGATCGTCATATGCACAAAAACAAATGAGACTCTCTACGATCATCTTAAAGACACTATCGACAATGTCGAAGTGATTGGAGAAGGGATGGTCCAGCAATGAGTGAATATGACTCTGAGACGAGCAAGTTGATTATCTTTGATGACTTAGTCATGGAACCAAAAAGAACGCAAGCTCAGATCTCACAGTACTTCATCCGAGGACGAAAGCAAGGCTGGTCAATGATTTACATTTCACAGAGTTACTTCTAAATTCCAAAAACGATTCGAATTATTAGTCAATATGTGATTCTTGGTCAAAATCTTACTCTACGAGACCTTGGTATTATCTGTCGTGACTTCCCCACTGACATCCCAATTAAAACATTCATCGATCTATACAAACGAACAACATCCGAAAAAATGAGCACGATGATGATGGATATCATCAATCGAAAGATCTACAAGAATGTTATCGAGTATGTATGTGACTTATAACTTGCTTATTCACTACTACTTTTTTTTTGGTCGTATCAACAGACGAATGCATACGTTGTTATCAATGATACCAAGCGGGATCATATTTTGATCAAGGAATGACAAAGTCAATTCCGAATTAGTTCCTTGCATTGGGCAATAGGCTAACCCCTGACCTTGTGACGTTGTGATTAAGCCGCCATACTCAACTCCTGCAGAAGTAAATGTGTGCAATACCTGATTATTGTTTGCAATTGGATTGTACAGATTTGAACAAGTGATAACAACTGCGGCGGTCGGATCGATTTGAGGAACTAGATTACTATTAACCGCATAAACACTAGTTGTTTGAGCCGCGGGATACGTAGCTGGACTGAACCCAATGATAGAACCAAATGAGGAATCGACTACCTGGAGCTGAGGTGTATAAGCACTGACTGGCATTGTAGGAAAGCCACTTGCAGCAGTGTAGCCTGTGATATTCTTGACTGGTTGCATTGTGAATTGAATAGCGTAACTCGATGGGTTCTCAGCACATGAGATGAAATAGTAGTTTGATCCGGTCGTATTATTTGTCAAATAGAGATTGTTTTGGATAGACCAATATTGAAGGTAGTTACTGATGTCGCTTGCCGAGTATGTGCCATCAGGGAGCGTAATTGTGTATGTCGTTGTCGTGGAAGCTGTCGGCCATATGATCTTAAAGCTGTCGTTTTGACGCAGGAGTAGTAGATGGATATTGATCCTAGTGCAATTTCATACTGACTGAAGTCGATTGGCTGCGAGAATCGACTGATGAGTAGCCACCTGGTTATTGAGATTTAACAAAATCGGAAAGCTCATTTTATCTACTAGTATATACTAACCAAAAGAAAGAAAAATGCATCGACGAAAGAGAATTTGACAACAATTGATGCCCCAAGCAATGGAGATCGATGGATCAGACGAAGTGGATCACTCGAAACCTATAGCTTCATCTAAAAACGACTATGGTTCAACGAATATTGAAACACTCTCCAATCAACTTCAGAAGATCAGCGTTAGTAATCTTGCCAAGGAGCAAAAAAAGATGAAGAAGCCTCGTTATATTGATACGTCAAAGTTGCTCAACTTCAAACGCGAGTCTAAGAGATCGTCGTCATAAGGACTTTCACATAGATAGCGCTTGCTTAACCAATCTGGTGTAAATTCAGGGTAGTCAATTTTGTGTCGAGCGTAATATCTCTCTCGTCGGTCATTATCATTGTGATCAAGATACTGATATGCCTTCAGTGGTGTTCGGTCTTTATATTGAGCAGAACGAGAATCCCCGAAATTAATCTTTTCACCATTACTGAGTATCACTCGATACTTCTTATTCTTTTTTTGCGAGATCATCCATGATTTGATGTAAAGCATCGTATATTTTTGCTCAAGATTGTTTAAGCGATCTAAAGCTTCATCAGACGCTTAAATTGACTATAGTATGACGTCGAGAACACACCCCTTTAGTATAATTTGTCCAGGAGTGACTTCATTTCGGTCTTAATCTACGGCGAGTCATCACCAATATTCTTTTGCGCCTTCGAGCATCTTTAAGCGCTTCACTAACCCATCTAGAAGTTGATTATACGCACTTTCAAACCCTCGTGACGTGATTTTGCATTTATTCAAACAGTATTTCATTAAATCCCGCTCAGGCTCATCGAGAGAGATCAAACAATGGCTTGTCAAAGCTTTTATCTTCTTCAATAATCCGCCAGAGATCCACGAATGCATGAGATACAAGCATTGTTTTGATATTTACCTGAGATTTGTCACTTTTTAAGCAAGCTTGAAGTCCATGAAATTCCATGTGGAATGGACCAGCTTTGCGATATGTTCTCTTTTGTTTTTGCTCCATGATCGCTTTGTATGTTATAGCAAATAAATTATATCGAAAAGATCTCAATCTCAAGTGTTTTGTCGCTACCAGAAGGAGTGAAATCTTCATGGAATATGCGTTCCCGACGGTCTCTAGGTCTGCTTGGAGTCTTTGCAGCGGGCTTTGCAACAGGTGCTGGCTCAAACGATGTGTCTGGCTCTGGAGCACTTGCCCGATTTGCGATTTTGTTATAGCTCGTGTTAGCAGCCCTGGTGCTGTGGAGTAGCTTTGCATGTAAATCATTCTTCTCGCGATTGGTGAACTTGGAGATTGGATCAAATGAGACTCAGCAATGTGTCGAATCATATTCATTGACATTGGCCTTCCTCAGGCGTCAGTTCGTTGTCCAGCTTTGCAGCCTTGTTTTGCTTACTCAGCTCCTTTCGAATCGTATTGTGGTATCCAAATGCATCCCAATATCTGTTCTTGACCATTATACACATGGCGTTCAGTGTTAGTATGAGACTCTCTTTGCTTGTATAGATGCTCATCAGAAGCGCAACAATCGTCGAGTTCTGTACCTTAAACGTCTTTTGAAACGTCACGTCGTCGTATTTGTTTGGATACTGAATATTGGCGATGAACTCATTTGGGGACCATTGCTCTTTCGCAATCCCCGCTTTGTAGAGCTTGATCAGCTGCCTGGTGTATAACTTAATCGTAGTGTCCGATAGATTGTCATGCTCGCTTCCTAACTTAATGTCACGAGCAACAATATTTTTAATTTTGTCCAGACTGAGTGTTTTAGATTTATTAACCTTCAACATATTTTGTCTCTAGCTCTTTATATAAGTAATCCAGATATTTAATTCAGATGAACAAGGAATTCCCCGTCGATTTGAGCCACGCGCAGGCTGTCAAAGTCCTACATGGCAAGCCCGTGCGTTTGTCGCACTCGCAGTTGAACAAGGGTCATGCGCATTATTTCCATCCTGAGAACTACAAGAAGCTTGTGAAGGCTTACGAATCGGGCAAAGGAACGACTTTGCATATGTCTCATGGAGAAGTGCTTCGAACTCATCAGTCGGGACTTATTGGCTCTGGTTTCTGGGGAAGCTTGTGGAATGGAATCAAGTCTGCTGCAAAAGGTATTGGTGGTTTCCTTACAGATAACTGGAAGCCAATCACTTCTGGACTCTTGGATGGTATTGCCACCGCGGCCGGACCTGAAGCTTCTCCATTGCGTGGTTTGGTGAAAGAGGTGAGCGGCGTTGGCATGGCCCCTCCTATGACTCGTCGTCGCATCAAGGGCGGCAGCTTTCGATTGGGACGACTTTAGTCGCGTTTGATCTTGAAGTATAAATATTATAAGTATAACAATAGTCATAATTGGTTCAGTTTATAAAATCGTTTGTAGTCAAAGCGACATTTGCTATGTTGGTAGCACGTTCAATCTACTCAAACATCGTATGAATGGGCATCGGTCTAATTTCAAGCGTTGGGATGAAGGGAAATCAACAAGTGAGATCGCAATCTATCCATATTTTCAAAAGTATGGTCCGTATGAGTTTAAAATTATATTGATCAAGCAGTATGAGGTTGCCGATAGATCTCAGCTTCTTGCTTACGAAACGTTGTGGATCAAACAAATTCAAGAAAACTTGCGTGAATAAGGTTCCTCTATTTGGGCTACTGAAACGGCAAAGGCAACAAGAGAATACAAGAAAATACTGGGCAGCCAATAAAGAAGTGCTCAATGAAAAGAACAAGCGATACAACGAGCTTCATAAAGAGAGGCTCAGCGAAAAAATACTTGTGGATGTGGTAGTCAATACCAACTCAGAGGCAGAACGTATCACTTCAAATCCAAGAAGCATATCAGATGGGCTGAAGCTCAATCAACTCCGTAGGTTTGGTATTAGCTCAATCTTTTTTTTGTGTGTTTGCGCATGACTAACTAATCATCATCAGGAATCCCATAAGAGAACGTGATATTTTGAATAACAATTTTTGATCGATTAAGGCGATCATTTTTATCGCAGCATCCTTTTTTGGGTTGATTGCGACAACTCTTACAGATGTTCAATTTATTCTCTATATATCTATTATCAACGAGCATAATATTTAAGATATTGATTGTATCCTGGGGTGTTTTATTCATTTCATATTTTTCTTTGATATACGCTTTCATAGCTTTATTTAACTGAGGAACGGAGATAGAGAGCACCTTCTTCGTATTTACATTTATCAAAGATGAATTGGTAAGTGTTATTCGTAGCCATACGAAGAACGTTGCGGTTCTCAATGAACGATACCGGACAAAACGTCTCAACCCCCTTGTTCTTGTATTTGGAACAAAACTTCAGATAAGTTGATCGACAGCGGTGTAGAAAGACGCCAAATTCCTGGTCTTTGATCTCATTTTTAAGATTCGTGTTTTTGGTTTCTTTCGGAACGATTTTTTTTAAAGTTAGCAACCAAGAGACGACGAATTACTTCACCAGCTTCATCTTTGTAGTTTGGTAGTTTGTTGCTATTGATAATTGTTGGAATATCCCAGTCATGGGCTGGAATCGAGCCTTTTCCTTTCACAGGGCACTGAACCGAACCACGCGTTCCCATACTCAAGAAATCAGCCTTTGGTAGAGTTTTAGCAAGATTATTCATATCATCACAGCATAGAATTTGTTTCTTAGCATATTCAGATAATCCAAACTGCTCTTGGTGAGAATTGGATAAAAACCCAACTGGATAATGAGCAAATGAATACAAGATTCATTAAAAGTGACTTACCTGATCCGCCCTCACCAAATAGGAATACCATCAAAATCAAATTTATCGTTTAGCTTGGTCATCGAACGACCAATCATAAAATAGATAAACTTGATAGTTTCATCATCGAACTGAAATCTCAAGTACTGATCAAGTAGAGGAGCATGGTCATTGTCAATCTCAAATTCCGAGTCAATGTATGTTCGAACCTGAATATTCTCTACGATATCAGCAGTCAAAATAAAAGTGGCATTAGACAGATCGTAGATATCATTCTTGAATCCGATATAGTTGTAATCTAGTTTAATGAACTCAAAGTTTGGATTGATGATGTTCTTGATGAAGTAAAGTAATTGCTGATGATCTTGTGATATCGTGACTAAAACAATATTCTCATGCTCCGAGAAGCATACGAATACAATCTCAATCACTGATCGCACGCAAGACCGCTCTGGAAAAATCCCAGAGCAGAACAAGTGTTCTAAATTAGTAATCTGTCACCTACATCCGTCTTAGGGCTAGCTGAACTATTCCTAAAAAGACGCATCTAGGCAACCCCAAATTAAAAAGCCAGAACACCCGAAGATATCCCAACCGTTTCGCCCTTGCAGAATAAGAAACGCCTCACCCCAAAGTAAAATACGCAACCCCACTCGCCAATTTCATATCTTATTTGCACATATGAAACAGAGGCTCAGTTGCAAATACTACATTCAGAAACGTAGCCGGATCATCGTATTTACGAACATAGTAATATGGAAGCATATTCTCATAGATGGCACCAGATTGAAATTCACGCTTATATTTGTCTTTGACGAGATCAAGCAGCTTCTCTTTGAGAATATCCAAAGGCGTTTTCTTTTCCTTTTCATTGCCATCTTTCTTTTCTTTGACTTCCTTTGGCTCGTATTCTTCTTTCCATTTGTTGTATGACGCGCGGTCAGTTCCGCCAGCAATGGATTTAGTTTGAGCCTCAGATAGCTTCGGATGATATTTGGATGTTTCCCAGTCATTGAACACTTTCAATGCAGCGGCTTGATCAAATCGATCTGTCATTGTATAGAGAATGCACAAATATGTCTTCTGCATTAAGCCAAGATCGATGTGTTGCTTGCGATATAGCACATCAGCCAAGTTCCAAGTTTTATTGTTATCACAGTACCACGATCTCTTCATCATGCAACGTAGTTTGTATAGACGCTGATCGTATAGTTCATTTGACACACAATATTCTACAAGATTAAGTTTTTTATAAAGCCCTAAGAAGGTTTCATTATCCTCATCTGTAGATACGCTTACGCGAGGTTACCTTACCATCTTTTCGATTTTCAAGTTGGATTGGTGAGATATAACCCTGATCGAATAATACTTGTGGATCTGCATTCTACATACTTTGATGATCGATTGGTATTTCCTTCGCAAATGAGCGCCAAGCATCGGTTACTTCAGAAAACCTCAGAATGTCTTTATTCCCGTATTCAAGTCCATAAGTATCCCAAGTAATGCCCTTAGCCTCTGCATCAGTTCTAGTCGTGGCTTTTGGCTTGGCATGCGATTTCGCCTTACGCCCCTTCATTTTGCGTGCAAACTGAATAATAACCATAGAATCACGCTTGAGTGTGCTTTCAATTTTTTTGCCTTTAGCATTTTTTTTGGTATCAACTTCAACGAATTTTCGCAAGAAATCGATTTGTTGCTGATCGAGAACAAGGTTCTCAGCTTCTGCAATTTCATCACGATTTTCAAGATAAGTTACACAAATGATAAGATATGCCCATCGTCTCAACTGTGCCTCGGTCATTAATGACCTCAGTAGCTGTCAAGGTCACTTCTTTCTCAAAATCGTCCGAATTATATAATTGTTCCGAATCTGAATTATATTCCCCCTTATATACCGCGCTATCCGCGATCATCGGTTCGACAATCGACTCATCCACATTTGGAACTTCACTTACTTTGACATTCGAGGCCTCGACGGGTTCGATCACCGATGGCGTTGGTGTATCAACAACCTCAGCGACGACTGGGTTGACTTGTGGTGGCATTTCTTCTACTATATTAATCTCCACGACAATACTTTCCCGATCCATAATAATTGGATGCTTGCCGCAGCGATCCTTGTTGCGAGCTAGCAAACACTGTTCTCCGTTCCTTTTGATAAAGTTGCACATTGTTATATTACTAAAGTTATGTTTTTATATTTTATATATTCGTCGCTCAAGAGCATAATTGTTTTATGATGCCTTACGGGGACAGCGTACCCTAAAGTCACATTAGCGAGTGGATCATATGACTTGTATTCATGTTAAATGTGTCGAGGATGTCCGTAAAAGTTTTGCCTCACACGAAACAATGAACGAGACAAGGTTTGGTTCATCTAATATCAATAGGAGATAGATTTTAGATGAAAGTGTGAGTAATAGCAAAATACTCATAAAGCTTTTACTCAGAGCATGTGAATAGCTTATATAGTATCTTTATATCAATAGTAAATATTTGTGAGTATGTGAGTATGTGAGTATTGGGATAAATTTACTATATGAAATATGAACCAGGGGGAGGGGGGTACGCATAAAAAAAAGCAAAATATATGGAGTGGCTAAAAAAGGCCATTTTAAAATACTCACATACTCACAAATTCAAGAGATGTGGCATATACGACGGCCCTTCTCGCGGTATTTTTTTTGGTAAAAATCTGTGAGTCTTATGAAAAATACTCACAACGTATTCACTCTTAGAGTCACTGTGCAATGTCACAATAGAATCCGGTCCATACCGGTATAAAACCGGTTCTCGCTGCGGTAAATAGATTCATGACTGTTTTTGTCCAATCAGATCATGAATTCATGGTAGTTTCACAAATTGTAGCAACAGAATCGCATGAATTCACGGTGGTTTCAGACTGCAGTAGAACCGCATGAATCCATGGCACTGCTTTTCTCTATCGAAGGCTACGGATGACTAGATTCATCACGGTACGTAGATCGACAACGGCGGTTACATTTACACCAGTTGGGAGAGCTTGGTCCGCGGGGATCGACAAGATTCGGCGCATGTCGAAGGTGACATTGACACCTGGTTGATCTCTGGTGCGTCGATAAACCGTTCCACTTGCAGTTGGCGCTGGTAGAATGCCAAGTACGGCAATATCATAAAGCGCGTATCGCATTTGAACACCTTGAGGACTAATTTTCAAGAGCAGGATATACTGGATTCCACCGTAATTGCACCACCACTCGGCAGCTTCCACCAGACTTGCCCACGATTGAGATCTTCCAACCTCCACTGCCAGTGTCACCCAATCAGCAATGGTACGAGGTGCCGGTGCCGGTGTTTGGTTGGGCGTAGATCCCATTGGGCCAAAAGTCGCATCAGCCTCCTTGTTCGGGTTGGCAGCTCTTCTCGCGGTCATCGATCCCTTTTGTGCAACCTCGTCTTCATTTCCTGCCGCACGTAGGAATTTGCTCTCAAATTTTCTGGCTGTGCTCTCATGCACTTCCGTTGGAAGCTCGACAATCACGAGACGCCCATCATAAAGGGCGAGAAATCGAAGTGGAATTCGCAGTCCTTCACCGTCTCCAACATACTCATTGAATGCAGTAACGGAGACTCCCTCACAAACGACGTACGGATCGATTTCGTCGTCATCTTGATCGAAATAACTCGCAATCACTTCAAGCTTCAGCGCATCCATGACGCCGCGGATTTCATCGGCGGTTTTTGAAGTCGTCATGCTTGCTGCAACTGTTGATGTTGACCGTATATTGCGCTGGAAGAACAATACGAATCCCCGTCGCAATACGCGCACATTTTTCTCTTTCTTGAAATGGGACAGGAAAGCGGGGGAGGGGGAGAAAAAACCAGAGAATACCGGTTTTCTTCGTCCGCTCATCCGCTCATTGTCCGCCCACTGCACGCTCCACAAATTGTTCTGACCTTCGATTTGATTGATTGCACGGTGCAAGTCAGCAGGAAACTCTGTGACTGAGTGCACCCTTACTAGCTGAACCACCATCGATTGACCCCCATTCATTTTCAAAAACGCTCTAAACCGATTACGTATACTCTCGAATTCGTCGAATACATCCCATCCTGTTCAATATGTGTGTGCACATAGTTTCAAATTCACCCATCATTGCACACAGTCGTGATAGCTCGGCAACACTGCATTCTAGCCATTCTAAAATTCGGGTTGCCAACGTTTGGATCATCTCATTGCTCATAATGTCCCGTCTCAAGTGAAATGCTTCTAGCACGCCACGAAATCAGTTTGGATGATGAATCGTTTGACCGCGGGTCCTTTGGGAAGGTATAGTGGGAGGTACAAGAATCAGGACGTTGTCGTTAAGTGTATAAACCTACCTTCGAACCAGGATCGAGCAGACTTCTTACGAGAGGTGGGTATTTGGTATCTAGTAAGTGGTCTCCCCAACATCGTTCCCATGTCCGGGGCTTGCCATATCGGGTCCCCCTATCTGATAGTGTGCAAGATATGGTGGAGGGCACTCTTCCTACATATCTTCGCAAGAAAGGCTCGAGAGAATGGAAGAAGACCATGGAGAGCTATACTTGATGCACCAGAGGACTTCGGCTTCTTCACAATCAAGGTATTGTCCATGCAGATATTAAAGGAGACAATATCCTAGTAGACAACGATAGTGCTATGCTCGGCATGAGCTTCTTAGAGCACGGGTTGAGACCGAACTACGGGCATTTAGGTGCGATTCGTTGGCGTGCACCAGAAATGATTGCCCACGGAGTGGCGTCACGCGAGGCGGACGTGTATTCCCTTGGCATGTGCATTGTGGAGATAGTAACAGGAAGAGCGCCGTGGAGACAATAACTGATTTTGAAGCTTACGTCAAGGAACATTTCTAAGGCAACCATCGGAAATGACGGACGCAGAGTGGCAGTTGGTATGCGGGATGTGTCACTCTGACCCGTTGCAGAGATTATCACTCGATTTGGTGGAGAGGCAAGTGCTAGACCTAGTCAATGCTGAGCAAAATACTTTGCGACAGTGACACAAATTGAGATCACCAGTAAAAAAAAGTATAGTTTGTATCGATTTTGACGAAATACATACAAGCGTGTACTCCAGTTAAAGGAGAGAGAAAGCGAAAACGGCGACGTGCGTCCAAGGAAATCGGAGCTTACGCTGAAGATCAGTCAGCAATATAGTTTACTCCATAAGGCAGGCTATAAAGTCCCTCGAGATATCAAAGTGATCACCGATAGGGACCCAAGCTTCTCGTGCTCCATGAACGACGCATCAGTATGCGTACAACGATCCACCCAGCCAATCTTCCCACGTCGCCGTAGCTTCGCATTTGTCTAAAAAATACTGTTCGCATTTTTATCGTTGTGCATCCTTACTTACTGCGCTGCTTCTTCTTGGCAAATTGCGTGGGGTGTCCTTCCAGCACGTTCATCCTAGGTCGAGTCGGCGCTGTACGTCTCTCCAAAAACTTCTTGGCGCTCTCAGAGAGTTCTCTGGCCTGAGTCTGCTCCAGCGAGTCAAGGGTCTGCACCTGAATGTTGCCGAACTGTCTCGTGTGCGTCTTCTTCTGCATCAGCTTGGCGAGCTTCGCCGCTTGCCGCTTCTCGGCACGCAGAGCGGCCGCCGCCTCCTGTTCCTCAGCAGCTTCTTCCTCCTCGTTGCGGGCCGCGACAGCCGACAGCACGTCGTCGGGCAGTTCCGGCACCTCTTCGGTCTCCTTGGGCTCCTGTTTGCTCTTCCTTTTCCTGCTCCACAGCAACGCAACCACAATCAGACCATCCCATCAGCTTCTTCTTCTCTAATTGCATTGCAATGCAATGCATTGCAACGCCATTGCGTTGCTTCTCCTCGTCTCGAAAAGAAAAAAAAAACTCAATTGCCACCTTTTGGCCGCCTCCTTGGCCTGCACGCGCGCCTCCTCCTCGTGACGCTGCTGTGTCAGCGCCTGCTCCTGCGCGCTCTGCTTGGTGACCACCTCGGGCGCCTCATCGTCGCTGTCGCTGCCTTCGGGCCTGGGCACGGGCGTCTTGTCCTGCGGCATCTCGGCAGCTTGGAGGCTAATGCGTCAATGCTGCTGGGGTTTCTACCAGTCAACATTTCCGCCAATGCGAGAGGCGCATTTTGGGTTTTGACGAATCAGAAGGCAGAGGACGGGATTTTTGCTGGCCAGTGCTGACTACCCCGAGCCCCACAACTTGAAGCAAAGGGCACATGGCTACATCGAGGACCATGGAGGACCGACGTGGACGTCTGCGTCGGCTGCTGTTGGACGCTGCGAGGGACAGAGCCGGTGCCGCGCTCACGTTGAAGAGTGACGTGGGCGAGAAGGACCTTTTTGCGCCGTTCAGCCCGTCGCCGCCTGCGCTGATTGAAGCCGTGTGGGCCAAGCTCGAGCGGGAACACGGCGCGCTGGCGAGCGGAGACCTGCTGGTGGACTTGGGCTGCGGAGACGGACGCTGGCTGGTCTCGGGGGTCAACAGGTTCGGCTGCAATGCTCTGGGCGTGGAGCTGGACGAGGTGCTGGTGCAGAGAGCGCGGGGGGAAGCGCAGAAGCTCGGACTGCAGCACAAGATTCAGGTGCAGCTCGGAGACGTCATGCTCGCGGACATCTCGCAGGCCAAGTTGGTGATTGTCTACGCGTTCGCCGAGTCGCTAGCGGGTATTGCCGAGAGGTTGAAAGAGCAGTTGAGTGCAGATGCGAGTGTGCTGTCGATTGGGGTGAGCACGAGTTGTTGAGTTTTGGTGTGTGGGGAAGTGCTGATTTTTTTTATCTGGTTGCGTAGTTTCGCGTACCGGGATGGAAACCTCACTGGAACGAGCGTGAAGGAGGTCATCGCTGGTATTTCTACCGGATGAGCGACTGCGTTGGAGGGCAAAGTGAATCGAAAGTGGCTGCGATTAAATAGCTTAAACAAGTATTGTATGTGTGAAAGTCGTACTATCTACGCATCCTCTAGTAGCCTTGCAAGCCTGCGCTTCACTTCCTGTACTTCAGTAAGTACCAACCTATCCAGCTATAGACATGGAAACGCACAAGTCAGTCGAAAATGTCAGCAACGCACTGATAGGCATACCTGCTTCCGTTTCTCCTCGACGCGTACGGCCTTTTTGATGATGGTTTCACTTGCGCTCGATGTCAGCGCACAATTTCGATCTGTGAATTCCAGGCGTAGCAACTTTGACAGCGATGCTGACGTCGGCAGTGGGGTTGTTGATCGCGGACGACGCGCAGTTTTCCTCAAGATTTTTTTCTTTACCCGCTTCTTTCTTTTTGCTGCATTAACTGAAGCATCAACGGGTCCTAAATTTTGTGCTGACACAGCTCTGGAGGTTGACTTTCGTGCATTAGATCTCACTAGACCCTTTAGATCCGAACACGAGGAGATCTTTGATATTGCAGCATTTTCTGTCTGGGTCGTTTCACCCGACTGTCGAGTTCGAGCAGTACTGACGGAGAGTTTTCGATCATTTCCCTGTACCTCACCCATCACAATAGTGCGCTCGGCAGCGTGCAATCGACTCAGCATACTCTCGAGTTCCGCGTCTACCATTTGTCGGGTCGTGGCTGACCTGCCAGCTACAGCTCGTCGCCTTCGAAAGCCGGGTTCTTCCGTCTTTTCATCAGGAACTTCTTCGAGAACGACTTTACCAGACGATAGCCTACGAAGTCGTTCTAACCGGGGTGGAGATGATGCTCTTCTTGTACTGGCTGGGTCGGGATTGTGCTTCATTTTCATGGAGAAATCGACTGCTATGTTTCGCTTTGATACCATGCGCTCGTCACTAAACCTCCGTGCAGCATCACGAGCAGCTTGAACGGCATCAACTACGGCCGAATTGTCAGCACTGGAACTAAATACTGTTTGAGCCTTGTCGGGACTTTTTTCTGGTGAGTTGGATGGCTTACTTGGCGATTTATCAGCTTGATACTGCTCAAATGATGTCATTAGTTTTCGTAATAATTGTTCGTGAAAGCTGAGAACTACACACGCACCTCTGTTGCACAAAGTACGCAGACATTGTCGGTAGCATACAGCTCCGTAAACCCATGCCGTAGGCAAAAACCGTCATGAGGCTTCCTCGGCTCATCTTGAAAGGCACGGAAAGCCTTGCGTTGAGATAGTAGCGCTTCGGATGCAAGCTCTCGGAATTCTGCAGCAAGCATACGTTACTTTTGTATCCCATAGAGCAATGCTAAAAAACAAACAAGGAATCCTACAACGCACCTTCAAGACTCATCTCACCGGATCCCACCCGATCAAACCGAGCTAGGGCCTCAATCATGACTGAACTTTCCATGAGAGAGTGAAGTAGTGTTCGAACTGCTAGACGCCGTTGTTGCTCGACAAGCCCAGCAAGACCTGCAATGTCTTCCTTTGATAGCCTTTCGCGTGTGCCCACGTCTTCATCAAGCTGCTCATCAATGCCAAAGCCTTCTTGGTTGGGTAGGCATTTTGCAAGGGAACGTAATTCTGCGATTTCAATGTATCCGTTATCAAGTGTCTCCATGTGCTCGAACAGCTCGCACAATACAAGTGCCAAGACTTTCGCGCGGAAGTCTCCAATGTCTGTAGCAAGTCTAGAAGCGTAACTTTGAATCACTGGCTTTGAGGTCACTTCAGGCTTATCTGCAGACTGCAGGGTTTCGTCATTTTCTGCTATAATACCACTGGCGGCTTCCCATCGACGAATCGCACGATTCCAAATCACTCTGCGCTCTGGAAGGCAGGTAGTCCGAGATCTCGGAATGGTGCGCCACCCGTTGTCCTGATGCCAAAATGGATCGAGAAGTGGCTCAAGCGCACTTGCATCGACTCGTTCTGGTAGCACTCGGTCTTCAATCAAAACCAACAGCAGCTCAGCGAGTAAAGCTAGCATTGGCAGACTTCCTGGTTTGACTTCAGCCAGCAAACGATCAACAGAGTATCTTCGAGTGAAGTGGAATCTAGCTGGCGACTTCCAGTTTGATGAGAAAACGGGCGAGAAACATGAGTTTGATACGGGATTGGCGAAACTAGCATGACGTAAAATTACGGCAAGTAATACAGTCGGAAATCGGTTAGTCGCGGCGTCTTCAGTGATACGAAACACTATACGTTTTGCTGCTAAACACGCTCGCGATAGGGTTGTACCAATCATTGCTACAGTCATCAAGTGAAGTGAGTGTGATCTGTATTCTTCTTGCACTTGGCCGGCAATACCAACTCCCAGCCCAGCCGCTAAAGCTTCACTGGTTGCACCGGAAGATGCTAATTCACGCGCTGTTTGGCCCCAGTTCTTGCCCAATGTCAGGTTTGACATTCGTCGCTTCCTAGAACCTCCGGGCATTATGTTGGTACTGGCAGACACAACAGTTTTCTCCATCAAGTCTGAACTATTCCGACGCGTTAGTGGTCTGGGTCCTGGCGCGGCAGTGACTGAGGCTGCTGTCTGGCTATGAGAATGACTATGAGAATATCGAGGGTTTGAAACACCGGTATGTCCGGTGGGGGCTTCTCTACGGCGCATTGGCAAAATTTTCGTGTACTCGGAGGGCATGAGTGCACCGACCCAATCACGAGGTATTGCCAGCCCACTGAGGCAGTGCGAAGGTGGAGGCCAATATACACCGCGGGGTGGTTGCTCCTCCAGAAAAATACGGTCGCGCAGCACGTCACGCACATGGCCTAGAGGTACAGGGTCTACGAGTAGCCCGACCGTCAGCTTCAGGGTGAGCAGTCCAGACGAAGCTGTGTGTAGCTCGAGCAAGTAGTCTGTGCGACTTTCGGGTTGTAGTGAGTTTCCAAACCATTTAGCAGCCGTTATGACTGATCGCAGCGATAGCAACGCATATCCGAAGAACTCTTCCTTGTCTCGATGACGATTCTGGTCCTTCGAAGGGCTGCCGCCATCCAGATGTATACCATGCTCGTCGTGTTCATCGATAGCGTTTTCCTTGAGATCCATGGCTGCACTATCAGGTTTCTCAGTCTGGTTGGGTGAACTAGGCTTAGCTTTCATCTTCATGAGAAGCCGTTTGTGCGAGCATAGATCACTGAAAGCATCTAACGAAGCGCAGAGGTAGTGAACTCGAGCTTCGCAGAGTTGCCATCGATTAGGAGTATGATGTTTACTGCCTTCGAGTTGAACTCGCGTTACGTTTTGTCCAAGCTGGTACTCCAAAAAGAAATCTGTAGGTACTAAGTCAGGCCCTGCGTCCTGCAGCTCATGAAAGAAGAACACCAAGCGTAGCTGCGTAGCAGTTGGATCCACATCTGCACCACGCATGGGTGTGAGTATACTCCATGTTGGCCGCATTTCAGGTGAATCGCCTCGTAGCAAAAGCGCAGGTGGTATTGTCTCCGTTCGAAATGCTTCAAGCAAGTCAAGTACATTTTTCGGAGTTTCGTGACGTAAGCGTAGCTCAGTCGAAAGTAGCTGAGATGAAGCTAAGCCTGAAGCAGCCGACGTAGCCATCCCGATTCCTGTGCTCTCAGCAGATCCATTGTTTATTGCATCATCTACTTCTGGACGCTCGCTGGGGCTAATTATCGAAGGGGAAAACACATTATGCAACTCGCGTGCTATCAGTTGCAGTCGATTTTGCTGCTGATAGACTCGATAGCATAGCATGCATACTGGGAAGTCGCAGACATCTCGCAACTGCGACTTGCGTACGGTACTGACGGCGTTCTCCCAAACTGGTAAAATTACTCCTCGTTGTCGCATGAGAAAAATCGTGTCGAGAGCCATGGTGAGCGTCATCCGAAAATCATCGATCGCAAGTGTCTCCATTACCATTGAGTTATTTTCCTTGTAATCATCCCCGTTTTGGCCCTTAAGCATAGCTTCTAGTTGTCCCCGGAACGTTGGCGCTAACTCACATGAACAGTTACAGAGGAAACAGGCTCGTGTGTTTAATACATTGTTGAGCTCGTCTCCCCGCATGAGCATGGACTCTCGAGGAGGAGAATCGCCCTCGTCTGCTTGTGGTTCATGGTTGAGCATTCCAGGTTTTCTGCGCAACGCTTCAGGAATCAGCACCGCAGAATCTCGTGTACTAAAGCACCCTTCATCTCTAGGCGGTTCGACCAAAGTAGACGCTTTAAAATCTACTACCCGTGTTAACCACCATACCCCAGATGTGTCTTTAATGAAGTCGGTAGTCATCGAATGGAAGCGTAGTGCTGGTAGCTGCATCTGTACATGCTCCACAATACGCGAGGTAGCTAGTACGCCTTCTGCTATTGCCGCTCCACGTAATTTTGGCCATCGTGCGCAAGCTCGAGCGTCTGGAGAGACGGTAACACAGTAAAAGCGAGAAATTTGTGCTGCTGCAGCCATAGCTGCCTCGAACGCGGCATTTACCGCTGCCATGGTGGAAGCAAATAACCCATTTGTCGACCCTGTTGCAGCAGGGATACTAGGGGTTTCGGTATTGTCGACATCTTCCGGAGCTTCTGTATTTTTCAAGCTACACTAACGAGCGATCAACGAAATAACGACGGATCAGCGAAAAGCACGAGCAACACAGCATTGTAGTAAGGTTCATCAGGCCGTACCTGCTTGTGAGATTCACCGCGAAGCATTTGCGCTCTTGATCACACCAGAATATGCGATAGACACTTGCTTGAGAACCGCGGCAATGAACAAATTGCTGCACGCATATTGGTAGCTCACAAGGCACCGCCATTACAGCGTCGAGCGTTCGTCGAGTGAGAACGACTGCACTTCCACCGCTAGAATTGTTGCTGCTGTTTTTCCACCGTGCTACGCTTCGCACTGCCAGTACAGGATCATTTTCGTGACCATTTGCCGGATTCGCTGCAGAAGCTGACGCCGCACCAACGAGATCATGATGCAGCTTCTTACGCCAGAGTGGTGTCTTCTCCTCCCGTAAAACATTCCCTTGTGCGTCCGTCCGCAACCAAAGCACCATTTCTTGAGCATTCGCTCGCTCACAAACAACCGTTAGCGGCAAGTTCACCTTCAGTTTTCTTTGCGAGCTGCTGTTAGCAGAACTGCCGCCATTGTTACCGCTGCTGCCTCCGACGGTCTCGGCAGCACCAATAGGCTGAAGGTACTTGTAAAAGAAGAGCAAGGGCTTTACTTCTCTAGGGCACGGATACCCGTCTTCACTCTATCATGAACATACAACGATATTTGCATGAATATGACAGCTCTGCGAGAATTTGACATCACCACACGTACATTTCCAACAGGGGCATACGCAGACGACCGACGGCTGAATCCACCAGCCTTTGCCTCCCCACTCGATGAATTTTCGTCGATGCTGGGTCCGATCTGCCAGAGCGCTGCAGACACTTGCACCTCGGACCGCAGACGCTCGCTCAGCGACTCGCCACGTTGCCGGCGGTTCATCGCCACAACAAAAATCTAGCAACGTCGATGCAATAGCTCGCAGCACGGCAGCAATAACGGTTGCATGCAGAGAGCCCCCCTCACGCAGTTTCCACGCACTAAAAATACGAGCGGACAGCATGGTGGCACCGCCAGGAAGGTGTCCAGGCTCCTCCAGGCGCCTAGAACGCCTCCATCACGGCCAGCAAAGCTCAATCAGAATTTATCGTGTTATTCATATAAAAGTAGTGGGCATTGACAACCAAGGGCAACGCGGGCGTACCACCTGCGGGTCGTCTCCGCCTGTTTACTTGGTTTCTGTCTTGTCCTCCGTCTCCTCGCTCTTGGCCTCCGTCTCCTGGATCTTTGACTCCTTCTTCGGCTCCACCTTTTCGCTCGGCGGCAGCGCGGGCTTGGGCGCGTTGGGCCACGTGTTGTACAGCACAATGGCCGCGGACACGCAGCCGACGGAGCCGATGATGCCGTCGTGCAGCTTAGAGCCCGTGATGCGCTCCGCCAGCCGCACGCCGCTGGTGTTGGACGAGACCACGAGGTCGCACGCCACCTTGAGCACCGCCAGCAGCTTCTTGACGCGGCCGCCGCGCAGCGCGTCCAGCTGCTTGTTCAGCGCGTCGACGCGCGCCGCGTCGTCCTCGGACGCCAGGATGTCGCGCACGCATTTCTCCTTCTCCACGTCGGCGTTGAGGTTGTCCATGGCCGTGAAGAAGCCGGCCACGTTCGCGCAGAACCACATGATGCCGCCGCGCCGCGCCAGCTCGTCTGCGTCCAGCCGCAGCACCTGCGCCTTGCTGGCGAACGCCAGGTTGTCCGTCACGAAGTAGCCCAGCATGCCCACGTTCTGCACGAACTGCAGGTAGCGCTGCGCCTCCGAGAGGCCCTTCTTGCCGCTCAGCGCGCGCAGCTTCTGGTAGTACGTGAGGCTCTTGCCCAGGCGGAAGGCCTTGCGCGACTGCTGCATGGTCTTGTAGAGCGCCGAGAGGCGGCGGCCCACGTCGCTCTTGGGGTCGGCCGACAGCACGTAGAAGGCCAGCGCGCGGCTGCCGTACTGCAGCAGCTTGGACAGCTTGTCGCGGCCCTCCAGGCAGAAGGCCAGCTGCACGAAGGCGTCCAGCGACGGCGCGGCCTTGGCGTCCATTGTGGCGGCAGGCGGCAGATTGGCGAATGAGCGCAACTTGAACCGGGCGGGACGTTTGACGTGAACAGCACTTAGAGGAAAGCAGCTAAGTACGATGTAGCCATGTGGGATGGCTACTTTTGCGGTGTTACACGATGCAGCGCTTTTGTGTGCTGTTGAGGTGCAGCCGAGGGTTCGAAGCGCTTTGCCTCGGTTTGCAGGGGAGAGGACGCTGGGGTGGAGTCGGCGGAGCTGGCGCGAGCACGCGCTGGCGACGACGGCGCGTGGTAAAGGCCGCCCCATCGCGGGCGCCGGTGCCGCAGCCCAGCGACGCTGGCTGCGCAAGCAGCACATGGCGCGCCACGGCAGACACGCAATACACGTTGAAGTTGTCACTCGATCGAGGGGGGAGAGTGACAGGCTGCGCCTGAACTTCAGCATTGAAGTCGTCTGCGTCTTGGTCCACCCACCCGGCACCGGCGAAAGATCTACGGTCCTGGGGCGTCTACAGTGTACTGAGTAGATTGGTTCTTCATCACGCTCGCGGGCTCCATGTGGTCTCGAAGGATAAACGACACGTCTAGGGTGCTGCTACACAAGTATCCGAGTGGGTGCAAAAGTACATTAGCAACTCCGGCGTTAACACGCAGGAGGATGTCTCGACGTACTTGCGTATTTTCTTTCCCGGCATTTCCGACGATGCCGTGGAAAACCTCTTGGGGTTGTATCCGGAGGCTGACTACGACAGCGCTCTTCGTTTCGCCGACATGAAGCAGTCGTTCGATCTTACAGCGAAGGACATCGCTCTGACGCACGCCCTCAACAACCAGACGTGGAATGCTGAAGTCGCATTGGGAGCGGCAACTCACGGCGTGGACCAGAACTATTACTGGTACAGCACCTACTCGCTCGCGACGGCATCTGGCAGCTCTTCGGATATTACGACCACGACAGCTACTTTGAGCGCGGGTGAAGCTGCTAGCGCTGGCGCTGTCACGACGACAGTAAACGCCACGATTGCTGTGACGATGCAGAAGTACCTCCTGTCCTTCGTGCTCACGGGCAACCCGAATTTTGTGTGGCCTGACGACAAGATCTACTGGCCGCTGTACAACGAATCGAGCGTGGGGACGCAGATCGTGTTCAACGATACGTTCACAACAGCGGACGACGACCTGGCGAACGCGAAGAGCTTGTTCTGGAACAAGGCTCTGTGGTACTGAAGTTGAAGGAGAGGAGTGTTCGATTGCGACAATGTACTCAATGTTCACAATGGATGAGTTTGTCAGCTTCTTGTAGCTGAGTCGTTGCGACCTGCAGTGCTAGCATAAGCAGTACTAGTAGAGATCAAGTTGTTGTGAATGATGAGGATTTTTGAACAACATTAAAGCTGTCTGCCCGCTATACATACCGTTAAAAGGCTAAAAGAACAGGGCAAAAGCAAATTCTAGGTGAAGTGATACCGCGAAGTGAAGAAGAAGAAGCTCAGCTCATCAGCCTTGGTCCAAGTTGGGCTCCACGACTCATGGAGCCCATGGCATGAGCTTTTCTACTTTAGTGCTACCAAGCACTAGAACACTACTATTTCGGTTACTATATAGCTGGTGTACCAGTGCTGCTAGTAGCTGGTTGTTGCGTGCTGTCAATACTTAAGGGTAGTGCGCTGTTGTTGTTAGGCATAAACTTCATCTCTTTAACTTACGAAGTAAGTTTCCCCGTACCGTCTACAGCTTAATTAATGCCCTTCGGTCTCGTCGATCATGTTTTGTGTCTTGTTAGGGGAACCATGACCTCATCAGGAAGTTTCGCGGTGGCGTTAAACAAATCCAGTCGGACTCCGGCTGGAATCATAAAATCCGTGCCTAATACCACGTCGACTCCTGCGTTGTGATCCATGATCCAGATATCGAACACGTAAACGCGTTCCCACCCTAGGGTGATTTTCACCGACGCCCGACGACTCGTTGCTGTCTTTCCTTTTGTAATTCCTTGTACCTCCATGCAACGGCCGTGGTTCGGGATGTCGCGAACCTCAAAATCTTGGCGTAGCGTTCCGAGATGACGCTAACGTTTGCCCCTGTATCTAGGAGTATCCTTGTCCTTGAGTCATTAACTGCGCCGTTCACCAGAGTCCTCATTCGTACTCGTCGGTCAAACTTCTGTGCCGACCACCACCCCATGCGTTCATTGGGTAATAGTCGGACTTCCTTGGCGAAGTGTCGGCGCGGAGTGGCTTCAACCGCACTTGCTACCCAGTTGTCGGTGTCATCTCCGCTTGAGCCTTCGTCACTATACTTGTTCATATCACCTCCACTGAAGTTTCCACTTCTCTCCCCTGTAAAAGTTCCGTCGTTTTCATAATTTCGTTTCCATCTTCTTCCGGCCATTCGCACTTGCCGACAAAGGCGTAGATACACTCCGACTCGACTGCCGGCTCGGCTAACTGTGGCAGCCCAATTGGGACCAACCCAGTTTCAGTTGGCGGGCTGCCTAGTTTAAATGTTCGGTGAAGAGGAGATTCTGCAACTCAGGAGATAGATCCTTCTTGTCAATTTTGCTGCGAACCACGTTTGCAATTTCTTGGAAGACTTCGCATCTGCCAGCATCATGCACTTGTTTGCGCAATTTACACCGCTTACGGCAGTAGTGGGCGGAGTGAGAGAGTCCACCGCAGGCGGCACAAGGTCCGTATTGCCGCGGACGTCCTTCACGATCACCTCGTGTTGGATAGCGGTCATTTCTGCCGAAGTTTTGGTTCGCTGGGTCACCCCCTTGGTCCTCGGTTATCGGTACGTGCGTATGTACCTTCGGCGGCAGCTCGTCTTTCGTTGTCGTTGGCTGCAGCGAGATTCCGGCCACTTCCGTCGGAAGAATATCCATCACTCCGAGTATCACTGAGTTGTCGGGAGTCGTCCGAAAGTCCATCGCTGTCGGCTTCACTACGCTGTTGGGGATATTCCGTTGAGTGTTTCTGGGGCGCTCGTCCCGGCTGCTGCGGACATCTCGCTCTTGCAATTCCGCGCAAATGTCGGTCACCGAAGCTTCAGCTAGAGTAACTCTTGGGACATTGCGAGAGTCATCACGACGGAGATCGTAATCTCGGTCTCGTCGGTCCCGCCGACTGTAGTGGTCGCGCGAGTCTTCACGACGCCTCTCTTCACGCCGACGAGTGGATTCGCGACTTCGCGAGTGGTGTTGCGACGACTCGCGAGTGGAATTTCGCTCGTCGATCTTCAAAATATCCATGATCATCTCTTCCAATTCATGAATATCCTTGACTCGGATATGGCACAAACGTCGTTCGAGCCCTCGGTCGCCACAGGTTTCGAGAAAACGTTTAACGTGATCCCGTGCCTTGCGTCCTCCATTTTCGAACTGGATGCCAGCATTTCGCGCGTAACCGTTGAGTCGGTTCAAGTAATCGCCGATATGCTCCTTGTCGTCGCGCTTGGCGGAGTAATACCGGGACTCCGCAGACTGGTTAAATTGCGAGCAGTAGTACTTGATAAAGGCTTCGCTAAGCAAGCTCCACTGTCGCTTGGTCTTCTTCGGAAGTTGTCGGTACCAATGTAAAGCGCCGTCCCGAAGACTCAGCTCGAAGGGCATGCACCATTCGTCGGGCGACGCGCGTGTTCCCTTCATCTCGTAAACGAAAGCTCGCAACCACTGCATGGAGTTTTCACTCTTGTTCCTCAAGCCGGAGAACGCCTTGATCTGCCCCAGAGGTCGGTGTGTCGCTACTTCAATCCTCGGGGTCACGTTTTGCATCTCCGTTTCCGTCACTTCTCGGATCTGACACAAGTATTCGTTTATTTGAGCTCCTCCGTCGCCCGTAAATTCGTTCGACTCGTCGTCATCATCCGACGAGTCGTTGCTGAGCTAGAAACGTCGTCGGGAACCTCGTCCCGAGCTCCTGTTCGTGCGCCTTGTCGCCTTGTCTCTCCCGAGTTGTCGGCGGTGGTACGAACGTGCTCAGTGTGGTTGACAGACTTTGGTGTCACCATGTGAAATACGGCGAACGCTCGCCAGTGGCCGAAAACACTGCTTTTGGGGCCTTACGGCCTCGGGAATCTTCGGCAGTCTTCGTGGGAGTCTTCGGCAGGGGTTACTTTGATGGATCCGTTGTTTCATTGGCCGAATGAGGTGTCGGCCGACGTCCCATGTTGAATGCTGTTGCGCCGAAGGCTCCGCGTAGGCGCTTCTTCCATTTCCAGAGTTCGGCACCGGCTTCCGCCGGCGCCCAGTTCTCGAGGGTCGACGGCGAAGGTCGCGACGTGGCCTGGAGGCCCATCGCTTTCAAGAAGGTCACCGTTTCCTTCACAGCTTGGTCCAGGGATGTCGAAGTTACTGGCCACGCTAACTCGTGGCTCAAATCTGCCCACACTGCTTGACGTATCGGTGTTGGTTCGAAGAGTTGAATCCATTCGCTTGTCTTCATTTCCTCGTAGCACCGTCCCAGCACCTTGTTAGCTGCCGGGGTGTCTCCGTTGAGTGGGGGCCGGTAGCCTGAGGCTTGTTCGGTCGGTTGAGCCATCGTGACCGGGGACTTTGGGTCTTCGGCATCGCTGTCATAGTCATCGTAGGCGAGTTCGGATCCCGCCACTTCTTCCAACTCATCCGCGAGATTTCGAGACAGGGAGCGCGAGCCTCCGCTGCGTCCCGCCGACAATATCGCGTCTTCCGGAGTGTCAGGCGTCACCACAGCGAGTGCTGGCGCCTTTTCCTCCAGGTCTTCATAGTCTTCCATCTCATCCTTGGCATCGGATCCGTCCGCCGAGTCTTCGAAACTGACTGAACGCTCAGTTATCGGCGCCAAGTGCGGGGTGATTAAGGCCACATTTGGGTCGTCGCCACGCGTTCCGCTGGACTTCATCGGCGTTGCTGGTACCGCTGAACGTGATCCTTTCGCCATCTTGTTCGTCTTCTTCTTCTTCTTCTCTTGTTTGTTGCTCGATAAGTTGGATAACCTGCAGTAGTCACGAGACACAGAAGGTCACACCAATTCCGGGTCGCGGCACCAGTTGTCGTGTAGGAACACGTCCAAAATATGTAGGCCCACATCCCACCAACAACACTCCCCGAGTTTTCCCCCAGTTCAGTGTCATGGTTATGTCAGAGTCTTTCAACTTTTCTTCTAGAAACTGTTTAATCTCCGGTGACTGCCTGATCAGGATCTTTTGCGGTAGTAGCCACGCACAATAGTTCCGATGTGCAGCAAAGACTTCTTCGATAGTCTTCTTCGATAGTCTTTCCTTTGTATTTGCCAAAGTTTAGTTGTGTTGTCATGATGATAGGTCTCGCTATATAGGGGAACAAAATGTAATAGTGATAATATATAACAAAATATAAGAAACACCGATATGGATAGAAAGTTGAAAAATCGATAAGTAGTTAAATCATGGCGTGAAAAAAACGCCGAAAAATTCAAAGAGAGCATTCAATGTGAATGTAGCGGGCGATATTTCTATCAGAATATCTCGAACACAGAAAAACCCAGAAACATTCGACCTTTTTGAAATTCCAGCGGACGCTAGACAACAAAAAATTGAAAATCATCGTGATTATATATTTTATATAATATATACAGCGGCAATCAGCGATGAGTTTAATAAAGTTCATTGTGAAGCTTCAATTTAATAGCGACGCATCTAAGAATGTAGTTTCATTGCCAAGTGGCTGGCAGAAGCTCTCCAAGTGCTAAGCAATTGGAAAATCCAAGAATTGGGGCATACAAACTGGCAAACGATCTGGGATTACTGTCATTGATGTTGATATCAAAAAGAACAAGAACGCGATGGACTCACTACTTGATGTTAATATTGATCTTGATGACTACCAAACATACAAAGTCAGGACTTGCAGTGGCGGATATCACTATTACTTCAAATACGACGAGCGGTTTAAGACATCTGCCAACATTTTACCAGGCGTTGATGTCAGAAACGATAACGGGTGTGTGTTTGCTGGTGAACGTTACGAAGTTGTGAACGATGTAGAACCAGTTGATATGCCCGAAGAGCTATATGAAGCTCTCTATCAGTGCAAGGAGAACACTTGTACCATGACTCCTATCTTAGATAGGTCAAACGTTGAAATGATTGGCGATCATCAACTCGATATTGAAATCAGCCAAAAGTGCTACGATCTCATGAAACTCTTACCGCGGATGTGGTTTAATGATTATGATAAATGGATGAAGCCAGCATATGCGATCTATAACTGCAGTGAGCTAGACAAAACCGTTACTTTCAGCACCTGGATCAAGCTACTACGCGACTTCTCTGACCAATTTAACGAGCGTGAAGCAAAACGATGCTGGAATGAGTTAATATCGATGTTGACAAGCCATGCACTCTCGGGACCATCAGGCAAGTTGTCAAGAAAGAAGACAAAGACGGCTACCAAGCGTGGTGCTTAGCTTACCCTAGCACTAGCAAACGCGGTGGACAATCCGCCAAGGTTCTTGCTGATGCTGAGCAAAAGCGCATCGATGACATCAAAGCAGAACTTTTTCAGCAGCTGTGTGCAAATATTGAGCAAATAGATGCTAGTGTGATTAGAGATGCGAATGATATCGAGTTCAATACCTGGCTCATGAACGATGACGAGTCGTATAATGTGGGAGTTTTGGCGCTGCTTCTTCGTCAAACGATAATCAGAGTTGAAAACAATGGTGATGCCATGTTCTATGTTAAAGAGATCGACGAGACGAAATACAAGCGGCAATATGTGGCTTCCATTCGATTTGTACCTCGTGGGATTGGACAGCTAAAGGAGTAATTTGATATAGAGTACAAGGACTAGATCTTCAGTTTCAAGCTCTTAGACATTCTTCTAGCTGTTAAGAAGTGCATTAACTACAAGAAAGTGGTCCTCGAACCATATGGCGCATTTGACAGCGACGATTCATCCAAACGAAGAAATTTTAATCTATTCAGTGGGCTTCTACACAAATACGAGAACGATTTTGTGGCTGATAATAGCACCGTCGATGTGTGGTTAACTCATTTGCGAAGCGTTATCTTTAATAACGATGAAACAGTGTACAACTACTTGCTAAAGTATTAATCATATATTAGTAAATCCAATGGAAAAGACCGGCACAGTGATAGTCATCAAAGGTAAGCAAGGTAGCGGGAAAAAATGCGGCATTCAACGTTTTCAATAGATATGTCTTAGGCCCTAACTTATCACTTACTACACCTCGGATAGATCTTATCACCGGTCGTTTTCAACTCCATTCGTCAGTCGATGATCATGTGTGTTCTAGATGAAGCAGTAGATAACTCTGATCGCGCGGTGATGATCAAGTTCAAAAACCTGATTACAGCTGACGAGGTTCAAACTGAATACAAGGGAAGGAGCCAGTCACCCTTAGTGATTTCTGCAATTACATCGTAATCTCAAATAACGATTTCTCCAGCCTTATCGAAGAGTCTGATCGTCGGTCGCTATGCCTTGAAACAAATAATATGATGATTGGCAATAGATCATATTTCAACAGATACTGGGCAACATTAGATAACATCAACGCCGGTAAGCATATCTATCATTGTTTGGTGAATCATGTAACGATCGATGATGGTTGGCATCCACAAGACACACCAGAAACCTCACAAACAACAGCTGAAGCAACTTCAAGCTGCAACTCCGATCAAATTCCTAATCGACTGCTTGGAGAGATTGCACAGTCAGATGATTAAAATGTCTATGACTTGCCTATGAAGCAGCTATTTTGTAATTTCATAGAGTTTTGGAATTACAAAATAGCTGCTTCATAGGCAAGTCCAACGCCCAACATCATAAAATCATGTCGATGAAAGCCTTCAGTCTGATCGTGAAACCATTTATCCAAGAGCGCAAATCGCATGGTATTTTATTGAAATGCTATTCCAAAGAGATATTAGGCAGAGTTTGCGATCCTGTTTATAAATGAAAGTATTATGCACTATGGTTGCTAAATTTTGCGGGGTAGCTTCTGTCTACCCCTTATAATTTTTTTTAAAATTGAAGCAGACTAGATAGTATGTATAATCACTACCAACCGAAATCACGGGGTAGAAGGTGTTCCATTGGCATAGCATGGGGTAGCGTAAACCCTCTCAAAAAATGTGGGAAAAAAATCACAGCTGATCTAGACAGTAATAAGATACAAAAAATGCCACGGGGGTAGAAGGGGTAGCAATGGGGAGCATGGGTGTAGTATAGTCCTTTGAGTATTTCTAATACTAACCAAGCTGTAGTGGTGATAACAGACACAAAACGTCACGGGGGTAGAAGGGGTAGCATTTTTGGTCAAACTCCACATTTTTTAATTCCTTTTTTATGATTTGAATTTTGCTTTTTTGTCAAGCTCTTTTAAAACTCTTTGATACTACTACCCCTTCTACCCCCAAATGAAAATAAATACAAATAATTGTACTTCGAAGTTCTATTAATAGTAAAATAAATAAAGAAAGTGGGGGTAGCATCGGCGGTAGGTTGCGCTCGTTAAAGGATTTAACCAGACATTTCACAACACGAGCTGACGACAGCCATGCAACGCCTATTTTCATATAAAATTTTATATAAAAATTAGCAAGAGTTAGTAAGGTTCTGCGCGTATTATCGATTTAAACCGCATCGTAATTCGGGGGTGCCATCTGCTACCCCGATTATATTATATTTATGTTTCATTCTAGTTCTCCAGCGTGTATGCGCATGCTAGAAGCAAAACCGCTTGGTTTTATGATTTCGTTAGACGTGTATGGAGATTTGGAACACGGTATCTGCTACATTAAATTTGCACTGTACTAGGAGTAATATCCCTTGATGTTTACGATTTTGTTCGCCAATAATGTCAGACGCGCCACGTTAACACAGTAGACAAAGCAAACTTTCGTCTTTTATGACTTTGCTAGAGCTTGGATTCTGTGAGCTTCTTAACCAACGCGTCCAATGAACTCCTTCATTGCATAAGGGATCAGTAGAAGCAAGATCATTTGGTGCTTATGATTTTGTTTACCAAACGCAGTTCTGGTGACTCTATTTTGTGCAATCTAATATGCGTGAGCTAGGTGTAAAGTGGTTCGATGTTTATAAATTGGTTTGCTGCATTCGTCACCCGCTCTTCTTTTGCTTACCAAGAAAGCTTTCTTCAGAATTTTATGTATTTGCTAGAGCTTGGATTCTGTGAGCTTATTCCATATACCGCGTGCACTGCACATACATTGGGTAAAACCACTATAGCTTGATTTTTATGATTTTGATTGTCAAGAACGCCAACCGCGTCGCGTTAACGTAGTAGAGAAGCTGTCTTATGCATCTTATGACTTTGCTAGACCTTGGATTCTGTGAACGTTACCGTTGATCCATTTATTATCCATCCGTGGACCAGAAGCAAGATGGTTCGATGTTTATGCATTGATTTGTGGAGAACATCAACAGCGCTACTTAAAGTAGTAGGCAGGCTGTCTTCAGTTTTATAAGTATTGCTAGATCTTGCATTCTGTGAGTTTCCATCAATTCGTATGCGTCATCTTGTTGTCTATTATTCTGCCAGACGATGACTTGCAACGTATTTCCATAACGGAAAGAAAAGCATGTCTCTCCGCTTTCGACAATGCTCTTACTGTCCAATTCAAAATCATACCATCATCCAGAATATACACATGCAAATGGTGCTTCTTTTTTTTATAGCTAATCGCAATGCTACTTCAAAACTAATGTTAGGTTTAAGTGATGCTTCAAGATAATTCACCATCGACGGCGTCATTTATCGCATTCAACCTTCGAACCTGCCTGCATTGGCCCCTGCCAGCTTTATTTCCGACTACGAGTAGCCTAAACGTGATTGTCGTATGCCCAAACCACTCCCGCACTAGCTTTCATGAGCTGTCACTGGCAGATCCAAACCTTGGCTTCGCTGCGATAACCCTCTTCCAGACAGAGGAACAGTCTCTTCATCAGGAATTGCACCATTCCATCTCGGGCGCACAATCTCACTCCGGCCGAATACATAAAGTTCATACCCAAGAGCACGTCCAATCCTTCACCGATGTTTCCAACCCACAGTTCCAAGATATAAACAACTCTCGGTCCAAGTTTGATTTTCACCTCAGTGCGTGTAGAAATTATCGTCGGGACACCACCCGTCCAGACACACGGAGCTGTTTACAGAAGTTGAGCCTGGGCTTCAGCCTACGTGCAAGGTCCAAACTGATCATACTCAACGAAGCTCCGGTATCTAGCAGGTTTTCCGTTTGGCAATTGTCAACTTCACCATGAACTGTCGCAATCTTACGATTAAAATATTTATACTTTCTTTTGATTTTTGCTGTACTATTTTTGATTTTTTTTTCTAAGTAACCGTTTTTTATTTTTGAAAATAAATTTGAAAGGGTATCTGTTATAATCATAATAAAACTACCCCACGTCTGACTCGTGATCTTCCCACCACCCGTAACGTTCTCCTGGACTCAAACGGAACTTAACGGGGCCGTCCCAGTCGGGAGGCTCCATAACTGATCCATCTGGCAACGGAGGACTCGGACGGAAGTTTACATCATCATCTCGAATCACAGTCATACATTAATCATTATCTTGGTCTTGACATATCAGCTCGGGGCCGACAAAAAATTAAGGCACATAATTCCGGGGCCTTCTTGAGCCCGGCGCGTTCTGAACCCCCGTTCAGCGGGCTTACATGTTTAACGGCTGTTCCCCAGAATCATCTTCTTCGTCTAGCAATTGATTGCGAACGAAAGATGGAAGGTCTTCTAGACCACCTTGTCCTCGCCCACGAGGCGACGGGCTTCAAGGTGACTCACGGCGCGTTGCGCCTATCAGCGGCCAAGATTCAGGGCCCAGATCGACGAAGAGGCCTGTACCCAGGTCAAGATGTAGCCAAGTCAGTAGCGACCGTCTAGCATGGCAGGTCTTGCATGTTTGCATGTTTAATTAATTCAATCAGAGTTCATTTTGTCCCGAAGAGTACAGACCATTGTTCCCTGGGTTCAAGGGGTCAAGGCGATCATCCATCAAGATTCAAATCCACTACCCAAGTTGGTAACGCGCCCTCGGTGTTTTGGAAGCGATTTCGCTGCTTCATATCCCCACACCCCGGGTCCCCGGAGTGTGCTTCATATCATTTTCGGGGAGCAAGTGGCTTCTCTGAGGTTTTTGGCAGAGCGGCTGTGAGTGCGGCGGTCCAGGACAAGTCCCCTTGGGGTTGCGCAAGCGGTTGCTGGTGTATCGCCGTGAAGGCGTGGTGCGCGGGTGGTCACAGCGTCAGAGCGAGTGCGCTGGGTATCAAGGCCGGTCTATCCCAGACCAACTCCTGCGCGACCTAGGCCTGGGTCGAAGAGGAGAGAGGAAGCAAGGCTAGCGCGGCTCTCAGATCGGAGTTGGAAGGTGGAAGAGCGGAAATCTGAACGCGGTTCTGAGCCGGAACCGCAAGAGGAAGGAGAGGCTGTGAAGACCCGAGTCCAGGGTCTGGAAAAGAAAGGGACAAGGGTGTGTGTGGTGGCGCATACCTGCATATCTACGGGGCAAGTCGGACAAGATCGACATCGAAACACGTGCGGACCAAGACCTGCCAGGCCAAGACCAAGCTACACGACACAAGTTACGTCTGGATACCCAAGAACCGATCACAGCTGGTGTTGCTTGGATTATTCTGAGCTCACGGCGCATTCACCTGGTCAAGAACAACCAAGGGATTCACAAGGAGGTGCTCACACGCCACGCCCAGCTCCTTGCGGGGCTGAGCGTTTTGAGCTTCAAGGCACAAGTCACAGCTCGGAACTATTGAGGTGCAGCTGTGATCTGAGACTCGGAGCTAAGACCCCACTTTGCGGCATCCTGTGTCTCCGAGCACAAGCGTGATATTGTGCGTGCGAAGGCAAGAAGTTCCGCCGGGACTGGGACGGCCCCTGTTCGACTGAGCTATGCGCCTGGAATGGTTCCGCCCAGACCTACGACAGCTGGAGGTGCTTGGTCCAGCCTACTTTGGCCTGAGCAACGCACCACACAACGTCTCACGGGTGTGCCTGAAGGTGTTAGCACTGAGACTATAGCGCTGACCCAGTTCCCAGATATGACGAACGCTGAGATGATCGAGTATGCTCGGACTCAGTTCGAGATGTGGATGAATGTCCCAGCGGAGGTCGTAGTTCCGGTGAGTATTGCATATCAGCCGTGTCAGAATGGCTTTGACTTGTGGAATTGCATCAAGTTGGCCAAAGAGTCTGAGCAACACTGGCTGTCAGTCATGAAGTGGGAGATGGTTCTCAGTCTTCCGAGCTACACGGCGACGGTTGTCTCAGGTCTCAGATCTCAGAGTGGTGAAAGTATCTCTGAAACAGGTCCCAGCTGTGGTGTGTGCTGCTCTTTTACAGACTATGCTCTGGGAGACTGGGCACGAGTTTGTCAATCGCGTTCCGGTTTGAGAATCGCAGAATGAACTGACTGGAGTCCCAGATTCTCGGATTCGTCTCGAGATCGAGCGGGTTGCACACTATTTTGGATTGGAGTTGGCCGCCTGGCGTGCTGTGATCGGTGACACACCGAGACACGTGGGGCAGCCCTCAGAAACACTGTTGCCAGCGTCGTTGACACCGTCCGCTGAGACTCCAGGTGACTTTCACACTGATGGTGACGGAGATGTGATCATGGATCCTAATGTGAGGCTGTTTCTGGGTGATGAACTGGTGCTCAGATTTCAGAGCACTGGAATACGTCCGCGGAGCCCTCAGTCAAGTATTAAAGAGGAACCCAGTCGGAAACGACCACTCCTAGATCGGGCCTCCTCCAGCTTGCTTGCAGAGAAATGTCAAATGCAATACCTGCGGCTGGATCACAGTTGCTTCAAGACGACTGGATGCTCGGCTATAACGCTGAAATCTCCGACCGCTGGCGTGCTGCACGATCCGCCGTGGAAGCGCTGTCTCAACATCGAATCCACTTGCCGACTCGGCGAGCGGTCCAGGGATCTTGGCGTCGCTGAACGTCGCTCGCAACTAGTTGGCCCTATCTCGTGTCGCCCGGGGCGCCGCTGCGGAAGCCAAGAAGGCAGTAGTAGACGGCATGAAAGCAGGAGACAACATGTTTCCGCGAGTGCGCGCGCAAAGCTGAAGTGCTTCAACCTCGTCCTTACTAAGTACGAGTTCGGACTTAAGTGGGATGGGTTCCGAAATCTTCGAACTAATCGTACCGTTCGAATGGCGCTGCTCGCAACGCTGCTTGACAACACGCTCGGCGACTAGTTCACTTCGCAGACAATGAGTACTTGGTCGGCGAAGTACTTTTGATGGCGAGGACAGAGGTAGCATCGAAATGATTGTTAGACGGAATTTGCAGGACATCTGCAGGACAGTGGCAACGAGCTATTTTAGGCCAATCAGCTCTCTAGTTTAGTTGATGTCTAGACTCTGCAGGTGTCACGACATTAGTACAACAATTGAACGCTGGTTCGGAAAAAGCTCCTAGCGGTCAGCACTCAAGCAACTCCATGTCAACGCCGGCATTTTTCTGGAATGGTAGATTTCGACGTGTTGCACCCGATTTTGAGCTTCCAGATTGCTCGGTTGCAATGCTTTGGATCTTGTGGCAATGTGGTAATGCTAGCAAGACGCCCCCCTTGCGGATGCTAGACGGTCGTGATATGCCTAACAGAAATCATTAAAAGCGACTGAGTGACGCCCGCTATTTGTTGATACGCATGGTCGAAGATGAAGCCAAGCGTACCGGCTTATGGCGTACTCATCAAAGTGTTGAAGACGCCGTGAAAACGTTTGCTGCGTGCGAGAAGAGCGTCGCTGTATCTGAATTAACAGGCGGAAATCGAAAGCGTCGTCGAGGCCAACTAAGCTGGATTTCCGTCGTAGCACTGCACCGCCGAGCGCACCGTAAAGCTCATTGACATGCTTGTTCCAATTCTTTAAGCGCTGTGTCGAGTCCGTCAAACGTCACAACACCTGCACCGATTGCACGCTGCTCGAGCTCCCCCATAATGTCTTTAACTGTTTCAGTTCTAGCCGCATCGACATGTTCAACGGTTTTCACAGCACATCCAATAGAGACTTGATCTCACGTACGTGTGGAGGCACTCCAGTTGCTTGAAGGCGATCGCTGGTCAATGCTGCAGCAGTTGCTCTCTCTCTCGTTTAAGTCCCTTAGTGTTTGTCTGCAATCCTTTCTCCATTGTTGGCGGGATTCAAAGCCATAGTCACGATACAATTTGAAAAGTCCTGCCCGATGTGTGTTTAGTGCTGAGTAGCTTAGAGCACTGCCATCTGGTTTTTCAAGCGTTAACAACTAAGCGCCGAACACGTCTATCTGCAGAGCGTCAAAGCGAAGAGGAGGATTAGTTATGTCGCGATCGAGACGTGGCTTTAGCTGCTTCCTGATTTGCTTGATAGATAGGCTCGATACATCGCCAAGGCGCTGAGCAAAGCGCAGGCCCACGAGATGGGGCTTGAACTTGATAATCACTGAAACCAAGTCTTTTCACTGATTACGCCGGTTGCCATTTGGAAAATGCAGGACACTTTGTCCTGCAGCAAGCAAACTCATGGATTCAATGTCCTGCAAATTCTGGAGAATGAATAGCATTAGCGTTTGTTGTGCTACTCGTTTGTGATGTTCTCGTTTTCATGGATCTCGACTATATTGTGGCGTCGAAGAAATTACTACGCAGAGTGCAAAGATACACGTTGGCAGCTCTCTAAAAGAACGCAAAGCATCGGTTCACCCCTACGCAGTTGACTTTTTGATCAGCCAAATCGTTCGATAGTTCTGCATTCATGAACGCGTGTACAGTAGTCGAGACTTCAGAAGGCTTGGTCGACTCTGGAAGTGCTGCTTGCACTACCTGGTCAATTAGCGCTTTTCGACTATGATCTTCCTCCTCCGCATCCTCCTGTTTCATCAGCACTTTCCCCCACAGCTCAAGGTCCTGACGTCCGAGCCAGGTCCTTGAACAAGCCATTCTCCGTGGCCACACGGATGAGGTCGTCGTCACATGCGCTGCCACCACGGCGATAGGCTAGGTACGCCAAGTACGGGTCTACCCCTTTGCAGAATTGACCAAGAACCATTGAGTCATAGAACTTGTTGTTGTTTAGGAGTTGCTGTGGGTCTTTGTTTAGTGTGATGTAAATCTTGCCGAGAGAGTTGTACATTGCTGCCTCCTTGTTCCCCTTAGCAATGCGTGTCTCCAGCCAGGGCTGAAGGAGATCAAGACGGTTCCTCTTTTCAATCTGCTCATACAGGTCATCAGCGAGCATTGCGTGATTTGATTTAGAAGATTGTTGACATATTCTTCGTTGCAGTCCAGCTCCAGTAGTTTACCAATCACGAAAGGTGCCTTCTGCGGGCTGACCTTGGTCACGTACAAGTCGATTGAGTTCAACAAGTTGTTCGAGTAGAGGTATTGGGTCAGTTCATCGACGAAATCATAGCGGTCACACAGGTGGATAAGTGGGCGAGGATCTTGCAAGCCGGAGGCTCTGCACAAAGCTGTGAATTACTTTTTCCGGTACTTCAGCGCGAAGATACACAGGTAGTGCCAACATAGGATTGAATATTGCAACGGCATCGCCTAGCTCTTCTGAGTAATCGAGTTTGTCTTCTAACAGCCACTGTTTCAACATCGAACTGCGTCCTTGGCGAAGGACAAAGCGGACTAGTTCGATGGATTCCAACTTGTTCAACGTACCTCTTTCAAGCAAGATGGAGAAGTACTGCAGAATAGGCTGGGGTTGATTAAGCTGATCAGGCATTTTCTTGAAAATCTCAATTGTCTGAGGTGATCGAAGTACACCCTGAGGAGACGATGCAGCGAGTCTAGCTGCACTCTGAACATCGTTCACACTTACAAGACGACTGAATTCCGGGACAAATAATTCTTCGGCACCTGGCAGGTCCATGCGGGACGCTAAAGCCAATGCTAGTTGTGGATCATGCAGCGTGTTTAACACGTATGGAACGAGTTTCGTTCTGTTGATTGCGAAGTTCAAAAGCTGCCCACGGCGTGTGATACCCAATACTCCCTTAGATTTCGAGTCCAGGCACGCAACAAAAGGAGTGTCTTGCGTTACACAAGCACGGTATACCATTTTGCCAGAGTGTGCATCAAAGAGAAATAGATACCCCATCTTCGTGATCATGTAGGCAATGTCATCACCAGGACTCACATTCATCGCCACGGGGAAATCATTTTGCGCCTCAGTAGCGAAAGCAATAGCCTTTGGTTGAAGGTGAAACACGCAGCCCGCTTCGGGTACTTCCATGCCAAAAAGCTGTATGGGCTGGCCTTCACCATTACTACCGGCGAAAACTAACACTTGTGCCTCGCCTGTTCTCCCTGGAGGATTCATCTTGGCAAAGGCGCCAGCATGACCTGGAAGCACTTGACTAACCTTGTTCTCCATCGAGTAAAGCTGCATGATGCCAATGGCGTGACCTCTTTCGGTCTCGGATGTTCCGACCAACAGCATCCACTGATTGTCGATGGAAGTCTTGTAGCTAACAATCTGTGTTTCAGAGCCAGGTTGGCACTGCGATAAAATAACTGGATCAGTCGTCCCCTGTTCTCCAGTGAAACACAGCAGACGGTGTGATCAATGCGATGGTGTCGACGGTGATCCAGCGCCAAAAAACAATAGGCTCAGTCATCTGATGTGTTTTTATTTTGGTGCGTAGTTCTGTGTTGAAGACATCGAGTTTGTTTCCAATGCGAATGGCGATTAGCTTGCTCACAGGGTTCATGATTGCAGCATCAGCGTAGATAGGACGGCGGTCAACAGTGTTGCCTTCAGACAAATCCACAATCACCACACTGGCTTGGCCATCGATTTGCTCACAGACGCATACAAACTTGTCCGATTCCATGGTAGTTGTAGCTGGTTTGACATGTTCGAGGCTGATTCCAAGGGTGTTCAGCTGAAGTAATACAGTAAGCAACACCAGCAATGTTAGCGAGGAAAGCCTACTTTACAGCAGCATCAACGTGACTGTCTTCATCGTACGTTGAGCACTTCCCCATAACTAATGGGTAGGTCGTGCGCCATTCCGCCTGAAGTGCTTTATTATCGTCGATGCTTATCGGAGACTGGGTCGGTGCTGCTGCTTTTCATGTTTACACCTCCACACATTCCAGGACAAATTGAGACGATGGCTGAAAATACTCGAAACTCCTCGCAGGAAACCCCCAAGATTTCCACAAGGACTTTAGCCTATGCGGACGAGATCTCCACAAAGACTCAAACTCGTGCGGACCCAGTGGAAAAATACATCATGCATATTATAAAGCTGGCACAGCAAATTCAATCCATTTCCCTAATTCTTTGACCACAAACTCAAAGCTTACATACACGCAATATTTATTTACAAAAGAAGCACGGCGTACCGTACAACGATACAACGCAATTTCTCCGAGTATGTTGTTTTGGCGAGAGCCTTAAGATCACTTGCATAACGCCATCAAACTTGATGCTAATTGCTTCCTTTATCATCGTACATTCGACAATGTGCCTTGCCCGTTGTTAGAATAGATAGCGGAACGGACCGTGGCACCGTCTCCACTGCACAGCCCCAGCAGAGCTGTAAGTTCCCGACTATCCACGGGGTGTTAGTAGGGTTGCCAAAAAATTCTAGCAATGCCTCCACACCACCGTCAGTAGCAATGTTGGCAGTATTATCAGTGGTCAAATGTCATGTTAGAAAACCCAAGATACCAGCCGCATGTTCCTGCTGCGCACAAGTACCTTTGGAGACGAGTTTCATCTCAGGGTCAAGTACATGGTTAGCAACGATTTCATCTTGATTGAAAATGTTGCCAATTGCAAGATACCACAGTGCTCCTGTAGCTTTTTCTTGCTGAACAGTATTCTCATCGCGCATCCAAGTTAGTATTGTTCACTTGGCGGATTCCCCCGTTGATGGCGATGGTGCGTAGCGGGACCAAAGGCCAGAAGACAAAGTGCGCTTTGGCACTATCGAGACTTTCCGAAAACAATGAATGCAAGTCTGAGATTGTGGTTCTCGATGGAATTCCCGTTTTGATAGAGTTGCTGCGGACTGGCAACGGTGCTCAGAAAGAATGCGCATTATCGGCACTGTTCATTCTGTCAGACAATGCGGAGAACAGGATGCAATTGTTGCTGGTGGTAAAATTCCACTTGTCGTGAAATTGATACAATTAAGTAACGAAGTAAAAAAAACAAAGGCCACTGGGATTCTTGCGGCAGTGGCGACGAATGCGGACAGTGAAGCAGCAAAATTTTACCTCTGCGCGGTATTCAGTCGTATTTTTAATGATTAATGGGTCGGACATGCAGATCACCTACGCCGTCAGAGCTTTAGATGCTTTCTCAGCGAACGAGGAAAGTCAAGATGTTATAGGTGCTGCTGATGGAAGCATCGTACGATTGGTTCAGCTGGTATGTGGAAGAAATGGAACTCGGAAAGAACACACAGCTCGACTACTAATGAACCTCTCCATGAGTTCTGCCAACGTAGTGCGAATCACTCGGGCACGTGGAATTCGTCCATTGGTAGCACTACTGAAGATGGACAGCTTGAGTATTAAATCAATTGCTCTTGGCACGCTAGCAAACCTTGCGAAGGATACAAAGACACACGACGCAATTGGTTCCTCTGATGGAATTTCTGAGTGTGCAACGCTGGTGTATGCTGGCACTGATGATCAAAAGCTGACTGCGTTGGCAATACTCAAAGAGGACAGATTGAAAACTGCGATTGCAACACCTGGTGTTACCCCGGCGTTGGTACAGCTGATAAGTCATAAAAACAACAACCTCAAGCAACGAGCTGTATTGGTGTTGAATGACCTATGCCCCCACCTGGACCCAGCTGCTGTCAGAATTGCAGGTGGGATTCAGCCGCTGGTGACAATGCTTCGTGCCGGTACAACCTCCAGAAAGAATTATCGACGCTACTGCTCACTTCGTTGGCTAAGGATTATCTTAACAGGGGTGCTATTGTGAAAGTGGGCGCTCTTCCTCTTTTGTAGCGCTAATGAGTGAAGAAGAAGGGATTGAATTTCGCAGAGAGATGATTACAAGCTTGTTGGGCCTTCTACTTCAGGATCCCGAGAACATCGAGGCCGTCGCAGCAACTGGAGTCATCCCCGATCTAGTGAGCTATTTACGTGACGGCACCTGGTTCGAGCAAATGTTCGCAGCCCAAGCGCTTACCAGTCTGTCCCTCAACGACGCGAACAAACAGGAGATAGTGTCTGCAGGCGGAATTCCTCCATTGCTCGAGTTGACGCGTTCGGGTTCCGCCATCCACAAACCTTTCGCAGCAACTGTTTTATCCCGTCTAGCAGTCGACGCAGACACCCGCGCATTGATCTAAAGTTGCAATCCACAACTCAGCATGAACACACACACAAAAAAAGTATGCAGTCAAGTAATACACGGTAGTTATAAATATTCATGTCCCGTTTCTAATTCATTCCGGGTTTACGTCTTTACGTGTTCACGGATGGCTACATCTAGCTGGAGATGGCTACATCTGGATCTTGAAGAGACACGACCAGTGTATCAATGGCCGGAGCCGGAGCCAAGAAGGCGTCGGACGCCGCCGCAGCGGCAGCTGCCGAGGCGGCGCTGGCGGCAGAAGCGTTGGAGCGGGAGGCGGCGGCCGCTGCAGCGTTGAGGGCGCAGCAGGAGGCGGAGCAGGAGGCCGCCCGGCTCAAGAAGCAGCAGGAACAGGACGAGCTGGACGTCGTGGCGGTCGGAGCGGTGGCTCACGTGATTCGTCGCGCCTTCCGGTCCTTCTATGAGTCTCCAGAGGCTGCCGATCAGCTGCCTGTACGTTCCACGAAAATGGCGCGGTGGAAGCTACCGGATACGTACGAGGCGAGTGTGTACCAGGGCCACTTCAACTTCAGCGGACCATGTGTGCTCACACACGAGCAGCACGAATTCAATACTGAGGCTTATACGGGGGTCGAGAGTGAGGAAGACATCTATACGACATTCTGAGTGCTGTTTCTTCCATGACTGACAATGTAATGCAAGAACTGCTGGAGCAGTATCCTGCGGAAGACTACATGAGCGCGGGTCTGCGCTTCAATGACATTCGGCAATCATACGAGATAACAGCCAAGAACTATGCTGTGACGAAGGCCTTAAAGACGAGACCTGGAACGCTAAAGTTGGTATCAGCCCGGCAAAGCACGGCACGGATCAAAGTTACTATTTCTACAGCACGTATACGCTTTCAATCCCGTCGAACGCAACGGCAACGCAAACCAGGTTTAACGCTGCGGAGGCTGCACTGGTTGGTGCGATCACATCACCCGTGAACGGCACGATCGCTGTCATGATGCAGAAGTACCTCCTCTCATTCGTGCTCAATGGGGACCCAAACACTGTGTGGCCCGCTGACAGAATGTACTGGCCTCGATACGACGAGTCTAGTGCGGGTGCGCGTATCGTTTTAACGATACCTTTACGGTTATCGACGAGGACATGATTGGTAGGAAAAGCACACACTGGAACAAAGCTGTATGGTATTAGAGGTACGCAGTGAAATTCACTTTCCAGTCGATACAAAAATCTATCTGAACCATGTGTGGTTCACTTTTGACCAACTCCAGGTCACACTCGCTCTAACACACTCACAGGCGCATCTGCCCGGTCGGTTTTTACGAACAAATCCAAACCTTCGGTCTGTCCTCAATATTCGGAGCGATTCATTCACATGCCTACCGTCCGTCTAACATAATACTGTACCCTGGTCAACAAATCTCGGCTGGTGCTCGGCCATACTTTAGTTGATTGCGTCGCCAAATTCGATTGACGTAATACCAGAGGTGGAGCAAAGTCCCGCGTCCTCATGCCATGAGGCTCATGGGTAGTCGTGCAATCGTGTCCACGGCTGAGATTTGTTCGTCGTTAAAACAGCACTTGTGTACTGCTACGAAGCAGCAAAGTCCAGAAGCGACACTATCTTCAATTGGCAGCGTTCGCTATTGTATTACACTGTAACTACAGTGAGCTCGCAACTGTGAATAGTTCTGGGGGCGTAATGGGCACCAACGATCGTACTGTTACCTTCCTTTCCTTGCAGACTACGCACCATTACTAGATCAACTGGCTTTATTGTGATACAGATTGCTATCGCAAATGCACGTACAGGATCGAAAGACTGTTCCTTGCCACTCGCACGTGGATAGCCACTAACAAGGAATCATCACAAGGACGCAGAACGGTGTGCAGATTACGCGTGATGCAGTAGCCGCCCCTCAACTTGCATTCGCTACTTTCGTTTCCAATTACGTATAGATTTTCCACTGCTACCGTGTCGCACACAAAACTCCCCAATTCTCTTTAGTTGCAAGCTGCCCCCGGCGTTTGACTCCACCATTGCCTACAGAGATCTTCACTTTTCATTTTGCGATTTACGCACCACCCACCCACGCAAGACCGGCACCTGACTCGGCCGCTATGCGCGTCTACGCTCTACTCATGGCTGCTGCCACGATCGCGGCCCCAACCACGGCTGGAAGCAGCACCTACGCCCTCGGCACGGTCCAGAGCGGCATCGACAACACCATCTCAACGTCTGGCAGCACCGCTACGACTACCAGTGGTTCATCCTCGTTGTCGCTGCCCACCGTCGAACTCGACTACACCACCGTCCAGGCTGTCGGCGGAAACACCACCGTCGGATACTACAAGTACCAGAACATCCGCTTTGCCAAGGTGCCGACCGGCGACCTCCGTTTCGCTGCTCCCGAGTGGCCTGAAGTCGAGACTGAGACCAACACCGGCACGAACCTGGCCGACGCCGATGTCGATTGCAAGACCGCGGAAGACTGTCTGTACCTCGACGTGTGGGCTCCAGCCGACGCCGCCGGACGCAACCTACCCGTGATGGTGTGGACGTACGGTGGCGGCTTCACGGGTGGCTCCAAGTCGGAGGTGACACCCGAGGGCCTGTTCGACCTCTCCACTGACTTCGTGTACGTCGCGTACAACTATCGTGTCGGAATCACGGGGCTCACCAACGGCCCGACGTACCAGCACGAAGGCGGTGTCTCCAACCTGTGCGTCTGGGATGCTACACAAGCATTTGAGTGGGTGCAGAAGTACATCAGCAACTTCGGCGGCAACCCCGACGACGTCACTGCGGTCGGGTTCTCGGCGGGCGGCTCCCAAGTCATGTTCCAGATGACTCGCTTCGGCGGCAACGCGCCTCAGCTATTCCAGAAGGCCTACATCATGTCCCCAGGTTACGTGCCGGGTGCCGGTCACCATCACGCCGAGCAGTTTTGGCAGAACGTGTCATCGTCTCTCGGTTGTGACGGAGGGCACCTTGACTGCATGCGCGAAGTCTCCTTCGATAGCCTTGTCAACGCATCGAACGACATAGTGGACACGTACACGTACCAGATGCAGCCGCGCGTGGACGGCTTCATCATTCCCGACACGTACGAAGCGAACCTGTACCAGGGCCACTTCAACTTCTCCGGTCCGTGCGTGATCTCGCACGAGCAGCACGAGGCGAACTCGCAGGCGTACGACGGTGTCGACTCGCAGGAGGATGTCTCGACGTACTTGCGTATTTTCTTTCCCGGCATTTCTGACGATGCCGTGGAAACCCTCTTGGAGTTGTATCCGGAGGCTGACTACGACAGCGCCGGTCTTCGTTTCGCCGACATGAAGCAGTCGTTCGATCTTACAGCGAAGGACATCGCTCTGACGCACGCCCTCAACAACCAGACGTGGAATGCTGAAGTCGCATTGGGAGCGGCAACTCACGGCGTGGACCAGAACTATTACTGGTACAGCACCTACTCGCTCGCGACGGCATCTGGCAGCTCTTCGGATAGTACGACCACGACAGCTACTTTGAGCGCGGGTGAAGCTGCTAGCGTTGGCGCTGTCACGACGACAGTGAACGCCACGATTGCTGTGACGATGCAGAAGTACCTCCTGTCCTTCGTGCTCACGGGCAACCCGAATTCCGTGTGGCCTGACGACAAGATCTACTGGCCGCTGTACAACGAATCGAGCGTGGGCACGCAGATCGTGTTCAACGATACGTTCACAACAGCGGACGACGACCTGGCGAACGCGAAGAGCTTGTTCTGGAACAAGGCTTTGTGGTATTAGGTTCTGTCAACAACCGATGCACTTAGCATGTGTGATTGCTCGTTCCTCCACACGTCAAGATCCGCCAATTTGGTTGGTGAGCTGGTCTTGTCCTTGAATGCGATGATGAAAGTGCCATTTGCTTTGACCTAGTTCAATATTTCGATCAGAACAAATAGAAGTTTTTCTAAAGTACACAGTGCTTTAGTTAAACCTACTGTAAGAAGACCAGACATTAATACAGCCTTGAACTGAATGCTGAAAAAGAAATTAGGCTTATATACATAGTTGTCCCAAACCGTCTGCCTATAATTTAATATACAGCGACGAATTGCTTGATAGGTGCAGTTTGTTATCTTTGCCTGAATTGGCATTAGCCTGCCTAATACGTTAATTCGGCACTGATATTCGTGGAAAACGGGAAAGTGGGGTTAGCACCCTTAGCCATATCGAAAGTACAATGATGAAAATTGTTATTACCACATATGAATCAAAAGAAGCTCTGTTCTATAACCAGAAGTGTTTAACCTTTTGAATGACTGAAAATTTTGTAACGTTTTGATCCCTGTTGCAGTTACCAAACACACGAACCAGTATAAGGTTAGACGAGGTAGCCAAATCTACAAGGAAACAGTTTTTTTTGCTGTGGTTAAAATATTATTTTGAACGAGTATAACTTGTTATCACGAAATATTTATTATCATTGCGATGTTTGTATTTGTATCTAGTTATTCGACTAGTGTTCTTTCCTGTTTGAAACTACAAACTGCTGGAATTGAGGCGTAAGGGTACAACAGTCAAGTGGGTTTTTGAATGGAAACTACTATCTATTGATCGTTCTTGTCGGGGACCTTACTATGGTGGCGCCAGAATCACTTGCTCCTTACCAAACGTATGAAATCGAGTTTAATTTTTGTCAAGTGTCGCCATTTAGTTCTTGAACACCCCAAAGGCTTGGATAGAGTCGCCTTCGGTGTACTATCCCGTTGTGGCTGTGTCGCCGCCTCCAGAACGCTGAACGCTTGAAATCAAGGACTCATTAGTTACAACAGAGTGGTTTTATTAACCAGCAACGCTTTTGAGGTCTTCTTCGACAAAAATTAAGTGCATTGCAGCTTTCAAAATATAAAATAACCCTTGAATATGTTTTTGAGATGGTCAGGCACGCTGCGCTTCATGCGCCGCTCGACTCCAGAAAATGCGACCTAGGCTGAGAACAACGATCGATTTGAGGACGAGCCGTCTTGCCCAACCTGGAGTGGACAGGATGGTAAAATCCATTGCCTAATGCAGTATGATGTAAAGATAAAATAATGGATTTTTTAGTCAAGGTGGATGAATGATTTCAAAGCAAATCAATATTGTTCATCAGTTCGCTGAGCAAGGATGAACACCAAAGTTTATGCTTGTAGTAGATTTCTACAGAGTGGCCGTCACCAAACTGGTATCACGCATATCTTACACCTTCAAGAGCACTTTTACACTTACAATGATAGATTTTCTTGTACTTTGGGCAGAGTCAAGGAAGCGTGACAAATCGTAGGCATGGTCTCCTGGGCGATCATCGTAACAACTTACACAACGCCTCTCGAGACCCGTAGGCGACGAAAAACATTTTACAGTTTCCAGCATTCTCACCGTAGCTGTCGCGTAGGACTCTCGGATTAACTACAGCCGCTAAGCAACAAGTAATCATGGATCAAATGCGTAAACCGTCAATAGGGTTGTCGCACTGAGATTGATGCAGCAGATGGCGAGCTTCTTAGAGATCGCCGCAGTATAGCCTGCGCATTTTAGAAGTATGGGCAGAGTTGTGACAGTCAAACGCACAGCTCTGTTCCTATCTAAAAGCACCGTACTCGCGTCGAAGCAGCGGTGACGCATTCGGCACTACTACAAAAAGCTCCTGCATAAAGCGAAGTCAATTTTTATCCTCCTCACTTTTCCACTTACCTTGAGAGAAACACCTCCGATCTTCTTACCAACACCTCCATTCAACCATGCGCATCTACGCTCTATTGATGGTCGCTGCGGCAGCGGTCATGGCCCCCGCCATGGCTGGAAGCAGCACCTACGCCCTCGGCACGGCCCAGAGTGGCGTCGACAACACCACATCGACTTCTGGCAGCACCGCTACGACTACCAGTGGTTCATCCTCCACCTCGTCGTTGCCCACCGTCGAGCTCGACTATACCACCGTCCAGGCTGTCGGCGGAAACACCACCGTCGGATACTACAAGTACCAGAACATCCGCTATGCCAAGGTGCCGACCGGCGACCTCCGGTTCGCTGCACCCGAGTGGCCTGAAGTCGAGACCGAGACCAACACCGGCACGAACCTGGCTGACGCTGATGTCGACTGCTCCTCGGAGGAAGACTGCTTGTACCTGGACGTGTGGGCCCCCGCTGACGCCGCCGGACGCAACCTCCCGGTCCTCGTGTGGACGTACGGTGGCGGCTTCACGGGCGGCTCCAAAAACCAAAACACACCTGAAGGCCTCTTTGACCTCTCCACCGACTTCGTCTTCGTGGCCTACAACTACCGTCTTGGCATCACCGGTCTGGCCACAGGCCCCACGTACCAGCACGAGGGCGGCGATGCCAACCTGTGTGTCTGGGACTCCACGCACGCTTTCGAGTGGGTGCAGAAGTACATCAGCAACTTCGGCGGCAACCCGGACGATGTCACGGCCATGGGGTTCTCTGCTGGTGGCTCGCAGGTGCTCTTCCAAATGACCCGCTTCGGCGGCAACGCGCCTCAACTGTTCCACAAGGCGTACGTGATGTCGCCGGGCTACGTGCCTGGCGCCGGCCACCACCACGGCGAACAGTTCTGGCAGAACGTGTCGTCGGCGGTGGGCTGCGACGGAGGCCACCTCGACTGCATGCGCCAGGTCGACTTCAGCAACCTCACCAGCGCGTCCGATGACATCGTGAGCGAGTACACGTACCAGATGCAGCCGCGCGTGGACGGCTTCATCATCCCCGACACGTACGAGGCAAACCTGTACCAGGGTCACTTCAACTTCTCCGGTCCGTGTGTGATCTCGCACGAGCAGCACGAGGCGAACTCGCAGGCGTACGACGGTGTCGACTCGCAGGAGGATGTCTCGACGTACTTGCGTATTTTCTTCCCTGCCATCACGGACGACGTGATCGAGGAGCTGCTGGAGCTGTACCCGGAGGACGACTACGACAGCGCCGGTCTTCGTTTCGCGGACATGAAGCAGTCCTTCGACCTGACGGGAAAGAACCTGGCGTTGACGCACGCGCTGAACAACCAGACCTGGAACGCGGAGGTTGCGCTTAGCTCGGCGACGCACGGCACGGACCAGAGCTACTACTGGTACAGCACGTACTCGCTCTCGACTTCGTCCAGCAGCTCGTCGGAGACAACCACCACCACGACCACTACGGCGCCTTCAACTACGACTTCGTCCAGTAGCATGTCAGGTGCTACGGCTTCGCTTTCGGCTTCGTCTGGCTCATCAACGTCTGCTGCTGCTGGTATTGGTGGAATGGGCGGCAGCTCTGTGAACGCAACGATCGCCGTCATGATGCAGAAGTACCTTCTGTCTTTCGTGCTCACCGGCAACCCGAACACCATGTGGGCCGACGACAAGATTTACTGGCCACAATATAACGAGTCGAGCTCAGGCGTTGAGATCGTGTTTAACGACACGTTCGTGATTGCGGAGGACGACCTGGCCAATTCTAAGAGCTTGTTCTGGAACAAGGCTTTGTGGTACTAAGTGGTTTCAAGTTCCCGCTCCGGCCATGGATACGATGAAACTGCGCTGTTACTCAGTAATCTTACTAGCTACAGAGCGCACTTGTTGCAAAACCTATAGTTTTTCATAATTGATTTCTTGGCAGCTCTCGTGATGTTGTGTACCTTATGGGTTTGGCAAGCGTGAATGTTTGACTTGGACGTCGGGTAACCAGGAGTCGACGTCCGTCGAAATAGTAGGCATCGTGAAACTAACAAGTTGCTGCAGTAAAAAAGTACGAGCCATGGCCGACTAGAGAAAGAGGAAGCGCCAACCTGTCGTGAAGCTAGTGTTACGATTGCAACCTTCATTTATGTCTTGCCCGGAGTCTTTTTAGACAGGCTACCGGTAGTAACTCTGCTGCAGCTCTCTGCTTGAAGCAGACAACCGCGGTGCCCAAAAGCTGATCTCCGACGACGAACGCAGCCATCTGCCGCGTAAGAAACGTCGCGACTGCGTTCATCACTTCCGGCGTGAGCGATGAACACGGAGATCCAGCCGCGCGAGCGCGTTTATGCATGTCTGCGGTGCTGTCACACTCGAGGATTGTGTCGACCGCAGACGTGAGTGCAGGTGGTTGAGTCAGCTCCTGCGCCGAAGCATGCAGCCGCCGCCCTTGTGATGCACTGCTTCATCTTCTCTAAGCCGCTCGAAGCTGTAGGCGACTTCACGTTGCATACGTGAACTCGGCGTCTGCCTAAAGCGTGCAAGCTGCTGATCGATCTCATGGATAGTGCGGTGCGCAAGTCATGCAGATGTGATCACTGCAAGAGCTGGCTCGCCGCCTTGGGCTCACTACGGATCGGTGTGAGCACGACACCGGATCCCGGGCAGCGGCCGTTGTCAAACGCCCGTAACGCTGGACACGCTTCACTCTGAAGTTGTGCAAATTTGAAAACACGGTGCCGGGCCTGATACAAATCGCGTCTGCATGAGCGATCAATCCTCGGGTTTCCGAATCTGCGCCAGCGAGTAATCGCCGACAATTTGGTTTACCCGTCGAGATTGAGCAGCGCTGCGCCGCCTTTCCACCTCCCGGTCCTTCCCACCCGGGCATCTGGACAGGCAGCACTGCTTGTCGCCGCGGCAGGCTGTCACACGTGCAGTTAATCCGGTCGCCGCCATTCCTCCCCATCGGCAACGTCCGCGTGCCATCTCGTCCGTGCCAAGTGGATCACCGCACCGGTGTCATGCCATTCCAGGAGAACGAACACTACACTCACTTTTCAATTTGCCTGGCCTCGAGCACGAGTACCTGGAAAACATCACCATTAGCATGCGCGTCTACGCTCTACTGACGGCTGCGGCAGCGGTCATGGCCCCCGCCATGGCTGGAAGCAGCACCTACGCCCTCGGCACGGCCCAGAGTGGCGTCGACAACACCACATCGACTTCTGGCAGCACCGCTACGACTACCAGTGGTTCATCCTCCACCTCGTCGTTGCCCACCGTCGAGCTCGACTATACCACCGTCCAGGCTGTCGGCGGAAACACCACCGTCGGATACTACAAGTACCAGAACATCCGCTATGCCAAGGTGCCGACCGGCGACCTCCGGTTCGCTGCACCCGAGTGGCCTGAAGTCGAGACCGAGACCAACACCGGCACGAACCTGGCTGACGCTGATGTCGACTGCTCCTCGGAGGAAGACTGCTTGTACCTGGACGTGTGGGCCCCCGCTGACGCCGCCGGACGCAACCTCCCGGTCCTCGTGTGGACGTACGGTGGCGGCTTCACGGGCGGCTCCAAAAACCAAAACACACCTGAAGGCCTCTTTGACCTCTCCACCGACTTCGTCTTCGTGGCCTACAACTACCGTCTTGGCATCACCGGTCTGGCCACAGGCCCCACGTACCAGCACGAGGGCGGCGATGCCAACCTGTGTGTCTGGGACTCCACGCACGCTTTCGAGTGGGTGCAGAAGTACATCAGCAACTTCGGCGGCAACCCGGACGATGTCACGGCCATGGGGTTCTCTGCTGGTGGCTCGCAGGTGCTCTTCCAAATGACCCGCTTCGGCGGCAACGCGCCTCAACTGTTCCACAAGGCGTACGTGATGTCGCCGGGCTACGTGCCTGGCGCCGGCCACCACCACGGCGAACAGTTCTGGCAGAACGTGTCGTCGGCGGTGGGCTGCGACGGAGGCCACCTCGACTGCATGCGCCAGGTCGACTTCAGCAACCTCACCAGCGCGTCCGATGACATCGTGAGCGAGTACACGTACCAGATGCAGCCGCGCGTGGACGGCTTCATCATCCCCGACACGTACGAGGCAAACCTGTACCAGGGTCACTTCAACTTCTCCGGTCCGTGTGTGATCTCGCACGAGCAGCACGAGGCGAACTCGCAGGCGTACGACGGTGTCGACTCGCAGGAGGATGTCTCGACGTACTTGCGTATTTTCTTCCCTGCCATCACGGACGACGTGATCGAGGAGCTGCTGGAGCTGTACCCGGAGGACGACTACGACAGCGCCGGTCTTCGTTTCGCGGACATGAAGCAGTCCTTCGACCTGACGGGAAAGAACCTGGCGTTGACGCACGCGCTGAACAACCAGACCTGGAACGCGGAGGTTGCGCTTAGCTCGGCGACGCACGGCACGGACCAGAGCTACTACTGGTACAGCACGTACTCGCTCTCGACTTCGTCCAGCAGCTCGTCGGAGACAACCACCACCACGACCACTACGGCGCCTTCAACTACGACTTCGTCCAGTAGCATGTCAGGTGCTACGGCTTCGCTTTCGGCTTCGTCTGGCTCATCAACGTCTGCTGCTGCTGGTATTGGTGGAATGGGCGGCAGCTCTGTGAACGCAACGATCGCCGTCATGATGCAGAAGTACCTTCTGTCTTTCGTGCTCACCGGCAACCCGAACACCATGTGGGCCGACGACAAGATTTACTGGCCACAATATAACGAGTCGAGCTCAGGCGTTGAGATCGTGTTTAACGACACGTTCGTGATTGCGGAGGACGACCTGGCCAATTCTAAGAGCTTGTTCTGGAACAAGGCTTTGTGGTACTAAGTGGTTTCAAGTTCCCGCTCCGGCCATGGATACGATGAAACTGCGCTGTTACTCAGTAATCTTACTAGCTACAGAGCGCACTTGTTGCAAAACCTATAGTTTTTCATAATTGATTTCTTGGCAGCTCTCGTGATGTTGTGTACCTTATGGGTTTGGCAAGCGTGAATGTTTGACTTGGACGTCGGGTAACCAGGAGTCGACGTCCGTCGAAATAGTAGGCATCGTGAAACTAACAAGTTGCTGCAGTAAAAAAGTACGAGCCATGGCCGACTAGAGAAAGAGGAAGCGCCAACCTGTCGTGAAGCTAGTGTTACGATTGCAACCTTCATTTATGTCTTGCCCGGAGTCTTTTTAGACAGGCTACCGGTAGTAACTCTGCTGCAGCTCTCTGCTTGAAGCAGACAACCGCGGTGCCCAAAAGCTGATCTCCGACGACGAACGCAGCCATCTGCCGCGTAAGAAACGTCGCGACTGCGTTCATCACTTCCGGCGTGAGCGATGAACACGGAGATCCAGCCGCGCGAGCGCGTTTATGCATGTCTGCGGTGCTGTCACACTCGAGGATTGTGTCGACCGCAGACGTGAGTGCAGGTGGTTGAGTCAGCTCCTGCGCCGAAGCATGCAGCCGCCGCCCTTGTGATGCACTGCTTCATCTTCTCTAAGCCGCTCGAAGCTGTAGGCGACTTCACGTTGCATACGTGAACTCGGCGTCTGCCTAAAGCGTGCAAGCTGCTGATCGATCTCATGGATAGTGCGGTGCGCAAGTCATGCAGATGTGATCACTGCAAGAGCTGGCTCGCCGCCTTGGGCTCACTACGGATCGGTGTGAGCACGACACCGGATCCCGGGCAGCGGCCGTTGTCAAACGCCCGTAACGCTGGACACGCTTCACTCTGAAGTTGTGCAAATTTGAAAACACGGTGCCGGGCCTGATACAAATCGCGTCTGCATGAGCGATCAATCCTCGGGTTTCCGAATCTGCGCCAGCGAGTAATCGCCGACAATTTGGTTTACCCGTCGAGATTGAGCAGCGCTGCGCCGCCTTTCCACCTCCCGGTCCTTCCCACCCGGGCATCTGGACAGGCAGCACTGCTTGTCGCCGCGGCAGGCTGTCACACGTGCAGTTAATCCGGTCGCCGCCATTCCTCCCCATCGGCAACGTCCGCGTGCCATCTCGTCCGTGCCAAGTGGATCACCGCACCGGTGTCATGCCATTCCAGGAGAACGAACACTACACTCACTTTTCAATTTGCCTGGCCTCGAGCACGAGTACCTGGAAAACATCACCATTAGCATGCGCGTCTACGCTCTACTGACGGCTGCGGCAGCGGTCATGGCCCCCGCCATGGCTGGAAGCAGCACCTACGCCCTCGGCACGGCCCAGAGTGGCGTCGACAACACCACATCGACTTCTGGCAGCACCGCTACGACTACCAGTGGTTCATCCTCCACCTCGTCGTTGCCCACCGTCGAGCTCGACTATACCACCGTCCAGGCTGTCGGCGGAAACACCACCGTCGGATACTACAAGTACCAGAACATCCGCTATGCCAAGGTGCCGACCGGCGACCTCCGGTTCGCTGCACCCGAGTGGCCTGAAGTCGAGACCGAGACCAACACCGGCACGAACCTGGCTGACGCTGATGTCGACTGCTCCTCGGAGGAAGACTGCTTGTACCTGGACGTGTGGGCCCCCGCTGACGCCGCCGGACGCAACCTCCCGGTCCTCGTGTGGACGTACGGTGGCGGCTTCACGGGCGGCTCCAAAAACCAAAACACACCTGAAGGCCTCTTTGACCTCTCCACCGACTTCGTCTTCGTGGCCTACAACTACCGTCTTGGCATCACCGGTCTGGCCACAGGCCCCACGTACCAGCACGAGGGCGGCGATGCCAACCTGTGTGTCTGGGACTCCACGCACGCTTTCGAGTGGGTGCAGAAGTACATCAGCAACTTCGGCGGCAACCCGGACGATGTCACGGCCATGGGGTTCTCTGCTGGTGGCTCGCAGGTGCTCTTCCAAATGACCCGCTTCGGCGGCAACGCGCCTCAACTGTTCCACAAGGCGTACGTGATGTCGCCGGGCTACGTGCCTGGCGCCGGCCACCACCACGGCGAACAGTTCTGGCAGAACGTGTCGTCGGCGGTGGGCTGCGACGGAGGCCACCTCGACTGCATGCGCCAGGTCGACTTCAGCAACCTCACCAGCGCGTCCGATGACATCGTGAGCGAGTACACGTACCAGATGCAGCCGCGCGTGGACGGCTTCATCATCCCCGACACGTACGAGGCAAACCTGTACCAGGGTCACTTCAACTTCTCCGGTCCGTGTGTGATCTCGCACGAGCAGCACGAGGCGAACTCGCAGGCGTACGACGGTGTCGACTCGCAGGAGGATGTCTCGACGTACTTGCGTATTTTCTTCCCTGCCATCACGGACGACGTGATCGAGGAGCTGCTGGAGCTGTACCCGGAGGACGACTACGACAGCGCCGGTCTTCGTTTCGCGGACATGAAGCAGTCCTTCGACCTGACGGGAAAGAACCTGGCGTTGACGCACGCGCTGAACAACCAGACCTGGAACGCGGAGGTTGCGCTTAGCTCGGCGACGCACGGCACAGACCAGAGCTACTACTGGTACAGCACGTACTCGCTCTCGACTTCGTCCAGTAGCTCGTCGGAGACAACCACCACCACCACCACCACGGCCTCCTCTGGCGCATCGACGACTTCCGTTGGCGACGCGAGTAGCACGGGAATGACGGACGGTAACTCTACTGGTGGCCCCGGCGGTGCAGGCGGCATGGGTGGAATGGGCGGCAGCTCTGTGAACGCAACGATCGCCGTCATGATGCAGAAGTACCTCCTGTCTTTCGTGCTCACCGGCAACCCGAACACCATGTGGGCCGACGACAACATTTACTGGCCTCAGTACAACGAGTCAAGCTCGGGCATTCAGATGATCTTCAACGACACGTTCACGACTGGAGACGATGACCTGGCCAACTCCAAGAGCTTGTTCTGGAACAAGGCTTTGTGGTACTAACTGCTGCACCTGCACAATGGACGTCACTGCATGTTACCCTTAAAAAGGTCTAGGTAAGCTGACTTCAATACACTTGACCTAACTGAGAAACTATGATAATCGGATCTTCCTGTGGAGAATCTATGCACGGCTCCCGCGGGGCTATGCTTACACAGCTTAGTACCAGAGGGCCTTGTTCCAGTACAAACTTTTTGCGTTGGCCAAATCATCGTCAACAACCGTGAAGGTGTCGTTGAACACGATTTCCGCACCGTTGGTTGACTCGTTGTACTGCGGCCAGTACGGTTTGTCGTCGGGCCAAACAAAGTTTGGATCGCAAGTGAGCACGAACGAAAGGAGATAGTTTTGCAATTGCTTAGCAATTGTTGTGTCCACAGGTGACGTGATTGAGCTCGCGAGAGCAGCCAGAGCAGCAGCTTCGGACGTAAGCGTCACAGTCGAGTCATTTGTAGGAACTGAAAGTGCGTACGTGCTGTAATAGTAGTAGCTTTAATCCGTGCCATGCTTTGCCGGGGTGATACCAACCTCACCGTTCCAAGTCTCGTTGTTGAGGGCATAAGTCAACGCCAGGTTCTTCGAAGAAACTTGGGCGGATTGCTGCATGTCGTTAAAGCGCAGACCTGGACTCGCGTAGCCTTCCGCAGGGTACAGCTCCAGCACCTTTTGAATTGCATCGTCAGTCATGCCCGGGAACAGAACTCGGAATGTCGTATAGATGTCTTCCTCACTCTCGACACCCGTGTAAGCCACAGTATTGAATTCGTGCTGCTCGTGTGTGAGCACACATGGTCCAGTGAAGTTGAAGTGGCCCTGGTACACACTCGCCTCGTACGTATCCGGTAGAATGAAGCCGTCCACGCGAGGCTGCAGCGTGTATGAGTACGCGCTCACAATTTTAGTGGTGGCGTTCGGCAGAGTGGCAAACGGAACCATGCGCATACAGTCCAAGTGCCTTCCGTCACAGCCCACCGCAGTCGACACATTTTGCCAGAACTGCTCAGGTTGGTGATGGCCAGCACTGGGAAGGTATCCAGGAGACATGATGTAGGCCTTCTGGAACAACTGCGGCGCGTTGCCGCCGAAGCGAGTCATCTGGAACGCGATCTGAGAGCCACCCGCCGAGAACCCGACGGCCGTCACGTCGCCCGAGTTGCCACCGAAGTCGCTGATGTACTTTTGCACCCACTCGAAAGCGTGCGTGGCATCCCAGACGGCCAAGTTGGAGACGCCGCCCTCGTGCTGGTAGGTAGGGTCTGTGGCCACACCGGTGAGACCGAGACGGTAATTGTACGAAACGTAGATGAAGTCCGTCGAGAGCTCGAACAGACCCTCGGGCGTGTTGACCGACTTTGACCCAAGTTTTGAACCGACCGCCAAAGTTGTAGACGAGAACGGGGAGGTTGCGATCGGCGGCATCGACAGGGGCCCACACGTCCAGGAACAAGCAGTCTTCAGAGGACGCGCAGTCGACGTCCGTGTCGGCAGATTGCCAGAGTTGATCTCGGTCTCCACGTCGGGCCACTGAGGGGCAGCAAAACGCAGATCACCCGTCGGTGGTTTGGCATAGCGGATGTTCTGGAATTTGTAGTACCCGATGGTGGTGTTGCCCGCGATGGCTTGGATGGTGGAGTAGTCTAGCGTGACAGTGGGGAGAGGCGAGGTGTCGTCTTGACCAGCAACAACTAATTCGATAATTGTAGCGGCTGCAACGAGGAGATAATTAATTTGCATGATCGGGATGAAGCTTGATGCCGCAGTTCACAAGTCGTTTGATGCAGGTAAATTAAAAAATGATCGAGGCTCGACTAGTAAATTAGTGGGTATGAACCGATGAAGGAGTTACTAGTACTGTGCCATGATACTTTGCGGCTGCTTTCCAACATTTCCTATCGTAAAAAATGCTCCTTTTAAAACCTTTCCAATGGAAGCATTCCCGGTGTCCTCGGCTTCGTGTGTATTAACGCTAAGATTGATCGACTAGGATTCGTGACTTCAAAAATTACGCCGTAATTCACAAGCAGTAGCCGTGGATGGAAAACATTGAATCGAGAAATGAAACGGAATACATCGCATATGCCGAAATAGTTGCTTCATCACCGCCGTTGTTTTGGCTGATACTATCTCTTATAGTTGAAAAGCAATTGCTTTATATCTCCCCGCTGCTTGAGTTAGTTAATTTTGTGCAGCACTAAGTTTTGCGTTGTAGCGTTGCAACGAGCACAAGAGCCATTCAGAGAAATGAATCAACTATGTCAGCATCAAGGGAAACCAATCTAAGAAAATGACGACATGAGGCAACTACACTTCGTAGCACAACTCCATGCGATTTCCATACGAATCAAGAAGATATCAAAACGATGTAATTCCAGGAGGGGGATGCAAACTAGCCCAGTCTTCTATCCATCTGCATTCACTCAAAAGCTAGGTCGTATTATCCTGGTTGCAATGGCAATTAAGTATCCACTAATGCATACTGCCGTAGAGATTTCAGCTCAGCATATTTTTTTACAACAACAACTACGCTTATTAAGTGTTGATCAATAGACAGTCTTGCAGAGTACTTCTTCAAAGTATTCCGGGAAAAATCAAATTCTGCATCAAACGAAACAGACCAAAAAAGTGTAACTTGCTCAATCACGACTCCAGTAAAGCACACACGCTTCGACTCGCGACACATTTTGCGAGCGAGATAAGCAGCCAAATGTTATTGACATGGAACTGAGGGCGGCTAACCATTGCTACTGACTCCTTCTCGTTCAATGACTGCTCGATGTCAGTAGAAAGAGAAGAGATCAATCCCAAGATTTAAAATGCCCCCTCCTCCGCAATAGTTTTTACGTACTTCAAAGTGGTTAAATCCATCACCACTGCTGCGAGTCATGCTTGCCATCGAGGAAGAACGCCTTCAGATATGTTGACAGAATTGAAGTTACACACGAATGCGTCGCTGGCGCGAGCACAACATGCTACTTGCAAATTCTTGAAATCGTCACGTCGAGTATGATGACATTTGGATTTCTGCGTCATCATAACCCGTATGGTCAGATACACATCCGCAATTTATATCTTCTAGCTGACAGATTCTGGTTGCAATCACTGAATGCGAGCTGTGAGCTATGCAGTACAGGTAGCTTCGTTTAATCATTTGCATACCGTACAGGTTACATTCCCCATTCAAAGTACCTACACAGTGCTCGTAATCCGTGCCCTTGCCATTAGTAAAACCAACAACACTTATCTACGACCCAAACAAATTCCCGAATGACTGAAATAACAAAAATTCGGGACTTACTAAGCGTATGCATCATTCAGTGATCGCAACCAGAATCTGTCAGCCAGAAGATATAAATTGCGGATGTGTATCTGTCCATATGGGTTATGATGACGCAGAATCACAAACTGTCATAATACTCGGCGTGACGATTTCAAGAATTTGCATACTACTTGCAAATTTTACTTGCAAATTCTACTTGATACTACTTGCAAGTTTTACTTGCAAATTCTACTTGCAAATTCTAAAAAAAAAATTGCATAGAATTTGCAAGTAAAATTTGCAAGTAGTACTTACATACTACTTGCAAACATTACTTGCAAATTCTACTTGCAAATTCTTGAAATCGTCACGCCGAGTATTATGACAATTTGTATTTCTGCGTCATCATAACCCATATGGACAGATACACATCCGCAATTTATATCTTCTGGCTGACAGATTCTGGTTGCAATCACTGAATGCGAGCTGTGGGCTAGGACTTGCGGCACGCAATCGCTAGTATCCAGCAAACCGAATGTTGTGCAGGTCAGGTTGATGCACATCGTTCACCTGGTATCTTGGCTCACGGTTGCAATCACTAGCTGCGATCCTCCAACGAATAGCGCCGGTCAGGCAGGATCGATACCCCGCATACCTTTTGGAGCTCATTCTACAATTTGACTCAAGGCGACCAATACGAATTGTTCGAACACGCAACTTGGAATTAATATGAAGCTCCTTCAATTGTGATTCGTTCATCGCGGTTACTCTGTGTGCCACCCACGCTAACGCCGAGACAAATGCCGAAGAAGTTGTGCAGCGAACCTGGGACCCAACGAACAATCCTTACTACCGCGGAGACCCCCGCGTTAACGGCGGAAATTAAATATGGGATCAAGAATCAGCGATTGTGCCGTATTCGTTATTTTTTCTCTGCGAAATGAAAGATAGTTGGGATGCCAGCGTTCATACATCCATCGCTGCTATAAGATTGAGTGGCGCCATTACAGAACCTCAATAACGATGCACGCTTTGCCCGTTAGTACAAGCGCCCTTGAATGCTTGTTTCCAAGGTTTCCATAATGTTTTTGTGCATATTTTGGCTCCAGCGGTCCATGTTCTCGCGCAGCTCATGCTAGCCGTCTTTCCGCACTGGGAAAGTGGGACGGCGTAGACGAGAGTGAGACCATTGGGTCAGCACTATCACTTTGTCTCCTTGAAAGTTTTCGATGTTAGTGGCGCCCACTCGACAGGGGTGTCGAGGGTATGCTCTCACCTCCATCACAGCGTTCACATCTTTGCGAATGCGCTCATTCGATCGGTACGGATGACCTTCATCCTCGTCCACGAAATCTGAAACGAGGAGGCCGTACGCGTCATGATTGCCCGGCCGGTCAGCTTCGCGATATTCGTAAAAAATGACCGTGTTGGATTCCATACGAAGGCCTTTGCCCGTCACTGAGGACAAGTAGTGCTGCATAATTCCCGGTTCGCAGCTATCATCGTCCTCACGAACGGTGAGATAACCCACCTTCTCCGAAATGCTGATCTCGCTGTTAGACAAGTAATACACCACCAAGTCGTACACCTGCTTAGCGCTGTGAGCAGACTCAAACTGGGATACCACGAAGCGTACTGCCCAATAATCACCGTCGTCGTTCTCAAATCGGTGTTCCTCTGACATCGCATTGAGCGGGTTGAGGTGCGAGAGTCGTCGGCTCAAGAAAGCGCGAGCGTCCTGGAGCTTCCTGACTTTCATCGAGCGCAGCGTATCTCGTCGACGTCGTTCGTCTCTGGGCAGCACTAGTGTCCGCTGAATAGGACTTCCAGACTGAATCGTCTACGAATTCCCAAGTGAACAGCATAGTGTGAGCAGTCCATAAGCCGTATAAGCAGACTGCATCCACGTACACTCGTCGCGTAGCCAGTCATGGCTGCCTGAATGTCCACGAACGCGAGCTGCTGCTTCTTGACCACATTGCGCAAGACTGTCGTGTACAGTTGTTTGTCTTCTCTCTCCTCGCCGTTCTCCCTCGGTGCAATAGCACGTTGCTGAAGCTCGATCATGTGAGCTTTTAACTGCACCATCTCGACGCGAAGACGCTCGATCTCCTCCTGCACACCAAGCAATCGTCAGCAGTGCCGACGATCTCTGCATTAACTGAGCCTTGCAACGAACTTTTCGCAGCGTGTGCGATCCCTTGCGATAGCCCCTCTTCTTCCTCTTGACCACGGAGACTTGGGTGCTCTCGTCACGATCACTTGAACAGCTCGGACGCTTGTTGCTGGGACGCTCGATGTCCGTCGCTTTTGCCATTCGTTTCTCCGCGTTTTGCAGCTCCAGCCGCTGCGTCAATGGCGGTAGCGCTGGCGGTGGGGAGGCCATGGGCAGAGATTTGCGAGAGATCGGTCATGCGCTGCCGTCGATGTCTGCGTCGAGGTGACCGGCCATCGCCGCTTTGGTAACTGCTCGACGCCTGACGGGAATGGACCGAGCGAGTTTGGTGCGGCGGCGGCAGCAGATCCGGGAGAAGGAGAACGTGGTCGTGGATGGCAACTCGACGGAGGTGAGCAAGAAGAAGACGGTGAAGCGGAAGACGGCGAGACGCGAAGATGTGCAAAGTGACGTGAAGACGAGAGGATCAGCGGACGATGAGGGGCAAAAGACGGCAGATGTGAAGGGCAGACGAACAACTCGAAGCTCGAAGACGAGCTCGGTGAAAAGTGTTCACAGCGCTGAGGCCAATGCTGGACTCGTGGTGCGTCAACTGCTGCAGCGCTCGCAGTTTGGCGACGTGAAGGAGTTCCTGCACTCGGTGACGAAATCTGAGCTCTTCCAGCAGGCTCTGGTCGTGGCGATATACGTCCAGGAGGTAGCAAAGCTGGCAAGAGGGAAGTTGGTTCTAGTAGCAGTGTTGCTGATGCGTGGATGTCGTGTTGTAGCTGAAGAAAAAGCATGCCGAGGTGTCGGAAGCCGTCGACGGAGAGTTAGTTCAGTATCAGTCGAAGTATCGTGCAGCCACGAGCGATTTGGCTGAGCAAGAGCGACGTTTTGAGGAGCAAGAGGTACGATACAGCTTTTTTGCTGCATTAAAGTATGTATGGTGGATCATTTGAAAACGTTTGGGACTGCTCCAGCAAGAAAAAAATGAGCTTATGGGACGCTTGAAAGCCTCGCAGAACGAGTATCAATCTCTTATCGCCTGGATTCGGTAGGAATAAGCTACCTCGTTTCGCGCTTTGGTAGTCAACTGTGGCTTACAGCGTTTGCGCGGTAACGCAATAATTAGGGAGCATGAAGATAAATTCAAGGCGCTGGAACAAACTAAGCAGGATCAAGCTCAACTCATCGATGAAATGGCGGTCATTCGACGCCAACGCGAAGAGCAACTAGACGTGATGGAGAGGGAGAGAGAGCAAGCATTTCGCTTTGCTGAGGAGATGCAGGAGCAGGTGGGTTTATAAGATCATCATTGTCCAAGCGATTAGAGCTTCTTTCGGAACTGATATTATATTTCGCTGATCACAGAATTCTAAGCTGCAAACACAAGTGGTAATGCTGGGGTCGTAACTAAACTGAGAAAAGCTTGTAATAAACCATCAAAACTTTCCAGGCTTTGATCGAGCGCGACTGTGAACGGCTTCAGACAGAACTGCGAGATGAGCAAATAGCAAACAAGCAACGAATGCTGGATGTACAACAAAAGACTCAAGCGTAAGCTGTTTTCTTTCTACAAGTCGGACATTTTTGTTTATGGTTTTGGTGCGCATCTGTAGGTTAGAGAGTACGTCAAGCGAACTAGATGACGCTCGAAACCAAATATCGACACTGCAAGGACAGGTTCAGGTAATATTCCAACTAACTCGCGTCTTTAGTTACCTCGGCGAGTCTGAATGTATGTTGTTGGTATGATTGCATCGACCCAGTTAGAAGCAATTTCAAGGCAATCAGTCGTGCAGGAGCGCGATCGCCTGCAACAGCAGTATCAACTCGATCGGGAAGGCTGGAAGTCCACTCAGGTATAGTAAAAGTGTGCGGACCTGCTCAATATTAGGTGTTCATGAGTCTGGTCAGCATCTAACGCCTTTCAATTTTACAGGAGCAGCACGATGCGCTGGAGAAAAGAAAAGCTGACGAGTTTCGCAAAATGGATCTAGAGCTCCGTCACTTGAATCAGAATCTTTCGCGGTTGCGGATTGAGTGGGAGAGCGAGAAGTCTCAACGCGAGAAGTCAGAGGCAAGGTTGCAGAAGTTATCAACTTTTCTTGACGTAATATGCTGCTAGCATTGGGTGTCTTCAACCAAACACTATCAATGACGAAATGGCTTTTACCGATCTATGACTGTAGGAAACGAAGGCTCACACCAAGGCATGTGAGGAAGAGACCCAACAGCTGAAGGCTCAACTAAATGGTGAGAAGTGGAGCCGTGGAATATGCTTTGCCAACTCGAACTTCGACCCTCGCAGTTCTCACGATGCGATTTCTTTGCACCTATGTGATCAGAAGAAAAGGAGGCTCGGACAACCAAGGAGCACGCACTTCAAATTGCGCATCGGTACTGTTGATCATTGCCCGCAATGTCTCGCTCGCTCGCTCGTAGCCAACTGCTAGCTTTATTCTACCTGCTTGTAACAGAAATCTGCTGGCGCTGCAGAAGACCTGCCGAGAGCAAGAAAGCGCGAAGCTCGATGCGCAGAGCGAGGTGGCGTCGCTCGTTCAACGGTGCGTCCTCATTGCCCACGTACCCTCTCTGTATCATGCGTACTGACAATAGGACTATGTAGGATGAAGGCAATTCGACGCGATCACTTGGCGCTTCTCCACCGCGTGGAAGCGCCCACTCAGCTGGCCGCGCAATGGCACGCCAAGATGCAGCAGAGCAGCCAGCACAGCCGCTCCTAGAGCTGCCGACACACTCCGACCGCCGCTGAAACTTTGAAGCATGTTAAACGCATTTCGAGTACCACCTGTCCGTCGACCAAGCAGCCAACGCTGCTTGTCTTTGCATTTTCACTTTCAATCCTTCGTTCGAAGAGGAAACGCTTCCTCCGCGAGCATGACGCAGCGTGTAATGCGTTGCACGCTCCGCTCTCTCTGAGCTGGGAAAGTTGTCCGAGCTGGCAAAATGCTCCTGGTCTCCGCAAAGGCAACCTGCGACGTGGTATGCCGCCACCTCGGGGCTGAAACGCAAGCCCCTGGGCGAATCACAGCGCTCCATTCGCGCTGTGCCGCCCGCGGCATAAACTGTCGGCGGCTCGCGCATAAGCGCGCCCGTCTGCCCGCGGTGATTGGCTGCGGGCCAAACTTCAGAACTGGTTGATTGGTTCAGAAACGCACAAGTGACGAGGCAGTTTGTCGGCGGTCTCGCCTTGACTCGATGACGTCGGCAACTTGCTGTCGCTGCAACTGCTTTGCCTTGCGCTTTGTATGCGGCTCGCAGGTTCGAAGTGCATGCGAAAACCCGGGGACCACGTGCTCTCCGGATCCTGCGCCAACTTGATACCTACTAAAACTTCAGGAAGGCCTCTTGACCATGGTCGGCGACGCTAGTCCTCACTCTTCCACTTACCACGCGGTGCCCACAACACAGTTGTGACGGTCTCTCCTTACACTGCACCGACAAGTCCACAAGAGCCACATGGCGCCTCAAGCTGCTGACGCTTCGCCGTTCCGGGCCCCGCCGGCGCGGCATTTGTCATTGAGCTCGCTGCAGCTGACGCCAAGAGCACGAGAGCTCTCGACGCGACTGAGCGGCCTGCCCTCGCCGGCGCAGACCCCGCACACCGCGTACTTCCACATTGACGAACCTGAGGTGGTGACGAACAAGACATATGACCTGCCTGTGGATCACAAGCAGTTCGACCGAGCTACGGCGATCAAACCAAGCAGCATGCTGCGACCGCACATGCGCATCTTCTACATGTCGTGGATTTCGGGCATCATGGGCTTCTTCGGGTGGTATGCCATCCCACCGCTCATGCCTGTGATTAAGACGCAGCTTGGACTCACAGACGGACAAGTGCTCAACTCCGACATCGCCAGCACTGCCAGCACCATTTTCTCTCGGATTGCTTCGGGCCCGCTACTTGATCGGTTCGGCCCTCAGGTAGTTCAAAGCTCTGTATTATGGTTCGGGGCGATCCCAATCATCTGCGCGGCCTTCGTGAACTCGGCTACGAGCTTGCTTATCGTGCGGTTCTTCGTGGGGCTCGTGGGCTGTGTCTTCGTGTCCAGCCAGTACTGGACGACCATCACCTTCGCACGCAATGTAGCAGGCACAGCCAACGCCATTACGGGCGGCCTGGGTCTTTCTGGCATCGGTTTTGCTTTTCTGGTGCTGCCGTTCGTGTACGAGGCTATCACTTCGGGTGGTCACGTGTCTGAAGACCTCGGCTGGCGAATTACGATCGCATTGCCTGCTGTGTTGATGATCATCCTTGGCACTGTGATTCGTTTTGCTGTGGATAGTTGCCCCACGGGCGACTTCCAGGAGCTCATGAACACCAAACGCCAGGCTGAGCAAAATGGCAGATCTGCTCCTGTTCGGATAAGCATCAGTGGCAGCTCGAGTGTGCTTCCAATGACACAGCCCCACACTGCAGGCGAGCAGCCTAAGCCCATGGGCATGCTCCAGTCCTTCAAAATCGTGCTGACGGATTTAAACGTCCTGGTCATGATCGCACAGTACGCGGCATGCTTCGGCACTGAGCTGCAGCTGAACAACATGGGCGCTCTCTACTTTTACACCCAGTTCACCAAGCAGGGCTGCACCCCGACAGGCGGTTCACTGTGCTACTTGCTATCCAAGACGAACGCTGCTACGGTGGCGTCGTCCTTTGGGCTTATGAACATGTTCGCTCGTGCGCTCGGTGGCTTGGCCTCCGACGCTGTCAATCGCCGCCTCGGCATGCGTGGTCGCCAGTACGTGCAGTTCACGCTGCTGTGCGTCCTTGGTGCGTTGGTGATCACTTTGAGTCAGCTCGACTCGCTCGGATCTTGCATTGCGCTGTACGTGCTCGTCGCCATTGCCGCACAGGCCACCGGCGGATCCACGTACGGCATCGTGCCGTACCTGAACGAGCAGCACACCGGCACCGTCAACGGACTAGTGGGTGCTGGCGGCAACTTGGGCGGAGTGATCTACGGCATCATCTTCCGCAGCACCAGCGGATACAGCTCAGGCCTGTTGTATACGGGTATCATCATCTTGGCCTGCGCACTGCTCACGCCGCTGCTCAAGTTCCCGCACTTGCAGCAAGAGCAGGAGGAGCCCGACCGCCACCACAACGCGTCCAAGCGATCGCACAGCACCATGTACCTCGAAGACGAGCCGTACGCGTAATTTAGAGCCACTCATCGCGTTAAACACGTCGCGTGTGGCAGGTAGGACAATAGACAGCAACTGAAATTGGTCACTCATCGTGTGTGTCATGTGCTTTTCCGCCAGCTGGCAGCGTTCCGGTGCATGCGCAAATGCTGGTGCGAGTTGAACGGTACGCGACGAGCCAAGCTGTCCGCACCGCCAGTTTCGGCTGAGTCATCCGAAATGGCACGCGGCATTGGCTTGCACTTTCCTTCGATGGAAACGGCCTCCGTCCTCACTCCCGAATTTCCAGCGCCTCGGACGCATTGGCACCGCCCTTGAGCCCTTCTGCCATCTTGAAAGACGCGAAAGATGTCGCTGAGCTCTCTCCAGTTGACTCCGCGTGTTCGGGAGCTCTCCTCACGCCTCCCATCGCCGGGAGAGTCTCCACGTTGCGTGTTCGTGCAAGTGGACAGACAAGACGACGCTGTGGACGAACAGCACTACGATCTTCCAGTGGACCAGAAGCAGTTCGACCGAGCCACGAGCATCAGGCCCAGCAGCATGCTGCGACCGCACATGCGCATCTTCTACATGTCGTGGATGTCGGCGATCACGGGCTTCTTCGGGTGGTACGCCATCCCGCCGCTCATGCCCGTGATCAAGACGCAGCTAGGACTCACTGACGGACAAGTGCTCAACTCCGACATCGCCAGCACTGCCAGCACTATCTTCTCACGGATTGCTTCGGGTCCGTTGCTCGACCGGTTCGGCCCGCAAGCGGTGCAAAGCGCCGTGCTGTGGCTCGGAGCCATCCCGATCTTTTGCGCGGCCTTCGTGAACTCGGCCACCACGTTGCTCGCGGTGAGGTTCTTCGTGGGGCTCGTGGGCTGCGTCTTCGTCACGAGTCAGTACTGGACGACCATCACCTTCGCACGAAACGTTGCCGGCGCCGCCAACGCCATCACCGGCGGATTGGGACTCTCGGGCATCGGCTTCGCATTCCTGCTGCTACCGTTCGTGTTCAAGGCCATCACATCCAGTGGACATGTATCGGAGGACTTGGGATGGCGGATCACGATCGCACTTCCGGCCGTGCTGATGATAACGATGGGCGTCGTGATCCGCTTTGCAGTTGACAGTTGTCCGACCGGAGACTTTCAGGAACTCATGAACAAGAAGCAGCAGGCAGAGCTGGGTAGCACTGTGAGCGCTCAATCTCCTCCGAAGCGCCCACGTTTACTGGAGTCTTTCAAGATTGTGCTGTCAGACCGAAATGTGCTCATCATGATCGCGCACTACGCGGCATGCTTCGGAACGGAGCTGCAGCTCAACAACATGGGCGCGCTCTATTTCTACAAGGAGTTCACCAAGAAAGGCTGCACTGACAGCATGTTCTGTTCGCTGCTCTCGAAGACAAGCGCGGCGACGGTGGCGTCGTCGTTCGGCCTCATGAACTTGTTTGCACGCGCAGTCGGTGGCTTGACGTCTGACGCTGTAAATCGCCGCTTGGGTATGCGTGGCCGGCAGTACGTGCAGTTTCTGCTGCTCTGCATTCTCGGAGCTTTCGTGATGGCACTCAGCCGATCGCACTCTCTCGGCCTATGCATCTCCCTCTACGTGCTCGTCGCAATCGTTGCCCAAGCTACAGGTGGCTCGACCTACGGCATCGTTCCGTACTTGAACGAGCAACACACTGGTACCGTGAATGGCCTTGTCGGCGCTGGTGGCAACATGGGTGGAGCTCTCTTCGGTGTTATCTTCCGCATCACCGGCTCGTACAACACTGGACTATTTTACATGTCGATCTTCATCTTCAGCTGTGCACTGTTGACCCCGTTGTTGAGCTTATCGCACCTGCACCACCACGGCAACGCAGCGGCAAACATCAGCGACCACTCTCAACATGGACCAAGTACAAATACGCCATACAAATCGTTCCTCGAAGACGAGCCGTCTCAAAGCTCTGAGGCAACGGAGACGCAGTATTACAGAGCTTCGTAGGCGTAGCGTGTCGTAGTAAAATTTTTTCTTAACACGAGTCCAATTTAGCAGGGTCCGTTTCACGAAACTTAATCCATTCATTCTGCTTTCATCGACGGCTGCATGATTGCCTTGGCAGTACATGCAGCCAGTAGCACAGATTCTATCCCTTTGACAAATTCACTAGCTTAATCAGCTCCTGGAAGCCAGACGATGATCTCGGACCCTCGTTCCGGATCGGCTGTCCCTGATTCTTCAGGAGTTGGTCAGACTGCATCAAGTCAAGAAACACTGGCACCGAGAACCTCAATTCCTCAACATGATCCCAATAGCAATCCGCTACTATCGTCGGCGAGCATTGTGCAGGTCGCGCCACTACCACTAACAACAGTTTTCCATGTTGGCAAAATTATGGATTTGGAGGCGGTGCCACCGGCACCGAAGCAAGAGCGCGAGGAAGCATATATTCCTGTGGCGCTCGCACGAGCACAACTAAGCAAGGTGGTGGCAGACATGCACGCGATGAAAGCCGAACAAGTTCAGAAGCTAGGTGAAATTCTTGAGCACTACCGAGGGATCGAAAAAGATACTCAAGAGCGTCATGAAGCGCATGTGCGTGCACTCAAAACCCGAGCCGAAACGAAGCTGAAGGAATCAAGACAAAAGTATGTTGAGCTAGAGAAAGCTGGTGCTCTCCGGGAAGAACTCCATGCGCAAGAGAGGCAAACTCTTTTGGATGAGCAGGAAAATTTACGCATACAGCACTTAGAAGCTCACGATTCTTGGCGTCGCGAGTTTGAAGGTGCACTGCAATACCACGAAGACGAATTTGCAAGAGAACAACGGATAGCTCTCAATGAGATCGCACGCGTATCCCGTGTTGCAGCACATACAGGTCAACGAGCACAACAGAAAATTTGTGACGAGTTGCAAATGTGCAGCGAAGATGCGTTCAGTCAAGCGGTTCGTGTCGAGGAACAACTCAGTAATGCTCGCACGGTTTTGGAAACTCAGCATCAAGCCTTCCTCGGCCGTGAGGCCAAACTCCGAAGGAGTTTCATGGCAAACCTTGAAGTCGAACGATTTCTGCGTTCCCTCATTGAAAACGTTGTCGACAATAGACAGCAGGTTGCTGAGGAAAAACGTGCCGGGGAACTTCAGGCTAAGCTTCGCGATCTCGAAACCAAAGCTAAAGCTGCAGGTTCCCGTGAAGAAATGTTGGCGCTTCGTCTAAAAGCTGCACGAGATCGATTTGAGTTTATCGAGGCTCAAGCAGTCCAAGAAACTGTGGAATTACTTGTCCACGCGGTGGTTGTGACCATCGAGGGTGCACCTACGAAAGCTCTGCCTGTGACTTTAGATGCTCCGACACAGACTCAAAACTGGGAGGTAGAGGAAGCACAGGCCGTAGAAATTACTCCAGACGCCACCGTGGAAATTCCGACGTTACCACTGGACAAGACTAAGTATGAAAGCGAAGTAGAAGTTGCGCGCGAGCGCAACCTTGCGCTAATACGCTCCAAAGCTGCGTTGCACGAGGCTAAAGAGAAGCTTGACGCTCTCACGAAAGCAAAGAAGACTGCCAAAACTGCAGTTAAGACTTGGCTTGCTGCATTTCAGGACCAGTACGGCCGGGAGCCGACGATCGAGGAGAAAGCACAGGTGAAAGATAAGTATCTGGCATTCAAGGGGGCGGAGAAAGCCTTCAGTACTCAAAAAACACTCGTCGCGGCATTGAAGCAGCAGCACAGGGAGTTGGCACTTCGCATTGATGCATCTAGTCGGTGGACGGCGCTAGGGTCAGCAGTTGTAAAGTCTGCTAGAAGTGCTAGAATTGAACAGGTCGCAGAACAACAAAGCGATGAAATTGCATCAGATCCGCCGGATGTGAATAGTAGCGCGAGTAGTTCGCGACCTGCATCACAAGCAGCTTCACGACCATCTTCTGCCTCCATTGCAACAAAGGACGTTGCTACAGAAGCGGTTGTCTCGACCAAAGACAGCGGTACCGATGCATCTGCAATCGAGTTTCAGAATGAAGCAGTAGTTGTATTGGAGAGGGAACTACAGGAGCTGCGTTTGCAGCTGGCACGCACCAGCATTTCTGATCAAACCGTTCACAATGAAGAGAAAACCAACGTAGAAATACCAGCTGACTCAGCAGCTTCACGGACGCCCTCATCTTCTTCAGCTGGTGAACTTGCAAGTGCAGTAACGAGTGCAAGTCCTGACGAATCTCCAACAGAAAAAATCACTCCTCGATCGGATTTCAAGCAAGTGGCAAACTTACTCAAAAACGAGGCCGCCCAGGTAAAAGAGCTTAAAGAGGAAACTAAACTACATGAAACAAAGCATGATCAACAACTGCATAAGCAACGTCTAGCCCTTCAAGGAGAGATTGTTGGTCTATCCCGAAAAATCGAAGAACGAAGAGCGGAGAAGACACGCCTCGAATCGGAGATCGAGCAATTGAGACTGCACCTGGAGCTTTCAGAAGCTCGAGACAGCGAGCCTCAACCACCCAGTGAAGCAAAATCTGGTGGCGAGAGTGACGATGAAGGGGACAAGAAAAGCACTGAAGATGACAAAGCCACCTCAGATCTCGAAGCAAAAGATGTCGATCAAGATGAAAATGAAAACTATGAAGAAGAGGAATCTGAAGTTGCCACAGCAGAGGCAAAAGACGATGAAGTCGAGCAGGTTGTAGATGACGACGAGAAAGAAGAACCGGAGGAGGAGGAGGAAAGTCAGGAAGTAAAGGAAGATGCTGCTCGATCTCTTCATCTTGCTCAAATAATTACCGACGCCGTAGCTCGTGGCAAGGCACAATTCAACCGCGGAGACAAGGCAAAATGCTACCAGACGTACGCAAAATGCGCTGAAAAATGTATCGCGGAACTTCTTGCCCTTCACGACAAACAACGGCGTCAAGAGGCCCCGGCACTCAAGCGCGTTTTGGGGGAATCTGCACGTCTTCCACCTGCGCGAGGTCCTCAAACGCTTCGAAAGCAGCTTGACTCGGTTCGTGAAAGCTGCGAACAATGGCTGAATGCTCGAGAAGAGAAAGCAGTAGCCCGGTTGGCTGAACGTAAAGCACGACAGGAAGCCAAAGCCGAAGCTGCAGCAATCAGGAAACAACAACTTCTTGAAACAAAGCAGACGATAGCCGAGATGCGAGATGAAGAGAAGAAATCACACAAAAAGAAGAGTTCTCCGCCTCAAAACTCGGGGAATGCTGTTTTTACTGAGGGTGGTGGTAAAGCTCTTGAAGACGCCAAACAAAAATTACGTGCACTGGAAGCCAAAGCGAAGGCTGATCGAGTTAAAATCTCGCAACTTGAAGCAGCTTTAGCAAAAGCAGAGACGCAGCTAGCCATTGGAGGGGGTGGTGGAAGCTCAAGTAGTTCAGCGGGAGGAAACAGCGCAGCTTCCGATCGTCGAGTGGCAGACATGGAAAAGAAACACAAGAAAACCTTGGAAGACATCGAAAAAGCCGGGAAAAAAGAAATTGCAGGGCTCACACAGCAACTTCAGGCTGCGCAGAAAGCTTCGCAAGATCTACAACAGCAGGTTACAGCTCTGCAGAAGGAGCTTGGTGTAGCTGGAGGCAAGGCTAAGCAGCTTGGACAACTTGAGGTGGAAGTGAACCAGTTACGCGAGCAAGCTGCATTGGTAGGTCCACTGAATAATGAAATCCGTGAAGCCAAAGCGCAGTATGCAACTCTGGAGACGAGCTACCGAGAAGAGCAAGCGCTGCGAAAGAAGTATTACAACCAAATCGAGGACATGAAAGGCAAAATCCGTGTGTATGCTCGATGTCGCCCTATGAGTGGATCGGAGAACGAGCGTGGCTGTGCCCCGTGTGTCAAGTTTATCGATGAGTTTTCACTAGAAGTGAGCGGAGGTAATCGAGCAGCAAAGACCTTTGCGTATGACCAAGTCTTTTCAGCTGCGAGCACGCAGGTGCAGGTTTTCGAGGACACGAAAAATCTTCTGCAGAGTGCTGTCGACGGCTACAATGTTTGCATCTTTGCCTACGGTCAGACTGGATCAGGAAAAACGTTCACCATGACTGGGAGCGAGAGTGATCCGGGCCTTAGCCCACGTGCCATCCATCATCTCTTTGCGCTAGCTGAAGAGGGTAAAGCTAACTTTACAGTGAGTTTCCAGGCAACGATGCTAGAGCTCTACAACGACACACTCATAGACCTGTTCCATCTTATGGATGGTGGAGGTTCTCATGACAACAAGCTTGAGATCAAGAAAAATGACAAAGGCATGGTCGTCGTGCAGAACGCCACACTCAAAAAGTGTACTTCGCCTGAGCAAACATTGAGGTTGTTTGAGGCCGCTAACAAAAAACGTCAGGTTGGCGCCACCAAGATGAATGCCGAGAGTAGCCGCAGTCACTCCATCTTCTCGCTGCTTGTCGAGAGCTACAACAAGACCACGAAGGCCACCACAATCGGTAAGCTCAGTCTCGTCGATCTGGCGGGCTCAGAGCGTGCAGGCAAAACTGGTGCTACCGCGGAGCGTCTTAAAGAGGCTCAAGCCATCAACAAAAGTCTCAGCGGTAAGTTTTGGCAGACGTAGCTCCCGGCCAACTTCTGATGTATTATCGCTGATGTTTGTTGGAATCGCAGCTCTGGGAGACGTCATTTCAGCGCTATCGACCAACGAGAAGTTTATTCCGTATCGCAACAACAAGGTACCAGCATGAAAGCTTTTGCAGATTGACGTCGTTGAAAAAATAGTCTCATGATTTTTTCTTCTGTTTTTGACTGCAGTTAACACAGCTCATGCAGGACTCTCTCGGTGGAAATGCTAAGACGGTAGGTCGAACAGCTCGTCTCCCCGGTTGCATTAATCAAGCCGCACTTTCTTGTGATAACCTCATCTATTTCGCTGCTTGTATCACGATCTACCAGCTCATGTTCGTCAACATCTCGCCAGCCGACTACAACCAGGTACGGCTGTTTGTCTTGGCTTTGTCTTGAATGGATACGCACGATCAAGCCGCGACAGCAAGATGTCGGCGGAGCTCACTCGGCTCTTGGCATCCATGTTGCCCATTCTCCAGGAAGAGACCGTGACCTCGCTCACATATGCGTCGCGCGTCAAGCTCATCACAAACAACGCCAACAAGAACTCGGAGAGCGAGCAGGTAAACCGGCTTAAGGCCATCATCAAGCAGCTCCGCGCAGGCAAGAACGACGTCGACTTGGAGGGCGTGCTCGACTGACCTGCACAAGCACAGCAATCACACCACAGCCCCCACCCTTCACAAGCTAGCAAACAAGGAAAAACGCGGGGTTTCGTGCTCTCAACAACTCGGTGTATCACATTTTATTCCAGGCAATGAAGCAGAATAAAAGGAAGTCGGTCCTTAATCGGTTCGCCATGATCTCGTCGTCGAGGGCGGCAGAAGTTGAAATGAATCTGAAGAATCACACGCAGCCAGCAGCGCGCGAGCCAGCTCCCGCTGCAAGCAGCCGGAACGACCAAACAGTGCATCGACAGCGCGCTTGACGCTGCCGTCTGCCACTCCCTGCTCTCTGTCCACGATCCGCGGCTGAATGTTCGTCTCCCCTCTGCTATACCGGGGCCCAAAGACCACCGGCACCCCCCGCGCGACGTCCACGCACTCGCCGCTTATCTGTTGGCCTTGGCCACACGCTCGATCTCGTCCTTCTTCTTAATAGCGTAACTGTTGGACGAGCCCTTGGAGGCGTTGATGAGCTCGTCAGCCAGGCACTCGGCGATGGTCTTGACGTTGCGGAACGAAGCCTCGCGGGCGCCCGTGGCGATCAGGTACAGAGCCTGGTTGACGCGACGGAAGGGCGACACATCCACGCCCTGGCGACGCACCACACCGGCCGAGCCGACGCGGGTCGAGTCCTCACGCGGGCCCGACTTGATGACGGCCTCCACCACCACCTGCAGGGGGTTGCGGTCCGTCAGCAGGTGGATGATCTCCAGCGTGTGCTTGACGATGCGCGTGGCCTTGAGCTTCTTGCCCGAGTTGCGGCCCTTGCGCATCAGCGCGTTCACCAGACGCTCCGTGATGGGGCACTGCGCCTTGCGGAAGCGCTTCTTCTGGTAGCGCTGCGCCGTGTGCGGCAGGAACGTGGCGGCCTTGCCCTTCACGGCAATGTAGTCCTCCAGGGAGATGTCCGCCGCGATGCTGATGTCATCGTACGACCTGTCACGCGCAGCAAGCACACCTGCATTAGCTTCCGGCCGGGTTTATGCGCTAATTCTTCGCTGCGCGGCGCTAATTCGGAGCTGTGTGTTTGGCGCCAGCGCGGCGGCGCGCGCGCGCGCGGCGCGACGAGACCTAGACCCGCCGACGCGCCGTCGTCTCGCGGACACGATGCACCTGTCTGCGCGCGCGCGGGGCGACCGGAGCGAGCTACCTACCACTTGTTAAAGAGCTTCACTTCAGTTGCAACTTCCGCCATGTTGAGAGAGTTTCCGAGGATGAATTCGAGCGAAGAGTGCGGCCCGAGCGAGCGAGGCGCAGCCGCGCAGGGCCCAAATGAATGGGTAGGAGGCTCCAGCCATACGGAGATCGAGTCAAGTATACAGCGCGCAAGACAAAACGCCCCCTAGCCCGTGGCGGTCCGCGGTTCGCGGGACCGGTTCCACGCGGCTAACATGGGTGCCGCACATAGAATTGCTCTTACCGCGTAGGTGCGGCTTCGCCCTTAGCGCGAGGATGCGACTTGGAGGCGCTGGAGCAGCCTTAGTGCGACGGCGATGCTGGAGAGCGGAGCTTGGGCGGATGGAGTTCTTGAAGAGCGTCAGTCCAGGTTTACCACGGTCGCTCCAAGATGCAAATCCATGAACTAGGAATCCGTACGCAATATCCTTACCTGGGATGCCGACGCAGGCGATGGCGATGTGTATTTATCGTCCTGTGCATGTTGCTGGTGCATGTCATGACGAAACAACTTTGAAAACCGTGGTGCAATGCAAGCTATCAACAGCTTCGTGCTCCATTGCAAGACAAGCGTGAAATGGATTGAGCAATGAAGCAGTGCAGCGTGCTCGACCGTGCGTTCTCGCTGTGCCGGGCAGCGTTGTCGGCCTCGACTTAGCTGCGGGTGGTCGTTTCAATCTCCGACCTCGACTCGGCGGAAGAGAAGGCGTATTTTGTACTGAAAGATCGAACTGCGCAGAGAACCTAGCACTGTGCTCATCATCAGCGATGTTATACTCATACCAACAAATGCAGAGCCTCCTCGTTGCGTCTTCCTCCTCGCAGCAGCCTTGCCGCTCCTCTGCTCCTTTGCTTGAAAATAGCTGCCTCGACATCTGATCCCCCGCCGAACTCGCTGCACATATCTCAATGTCTTTCCGCCTCCCACCGCGCCAATCTACCGCTCCATGTCGCTTCAGGAACCTCCCATCCTCGATCCCTGCGACACGCGAATCGGTACAGTGTGCCGCTCCCGAAAAAAGAGGTCGGAAGAAGCGCATTCTCCAACACGCCGGTTTGTAGCAGAGCAGAATGGGGGGCGGGCCGGCCAGCGCGGACGTCGTGCGCTCGTCCTGCTTCGTGACGTTCCCCGAGCAGACGCGCGCCGAGCCCGTGCCCGTGGACGCCTGGTACCTGTTCGCGGCGGGGCTGACGTTCCTGCGGCGCCTGGCGCGCGACCGCGTGGGCGACGACATGCGCATCGCGCTGCTGCTGCAGCTGCCGGGCGACGAGGCGGGCGAGCGCCGCTACGTGTCCGTGGGCTCCAACACGGTGCTGCAGAAGGCGCTGCAGGAGACGTTCGACTGCCCCGAGCGCGCGCTGGTGCTGCACGTCATCGACCTGCACAAGGTGCGCGGCCAGCGGCGCATCCACGTGCGGCCGGAGGTGAACCCGAACGTGTCGCCCGAGCCTGTCGAGCCCATGGGGCTCGTGTTCCCCACGCTGTCGGTGGACGGACTTGTGACGCCCACGGCCGTGGAGGTGCCGGCCGCGCAACTCACGAGCGAGAGCCTCTACGACCAGATGAGTCGCTCCATGTTCAACTACCGCAAGGACGACAGCGTGCGGTGGGGCTCCACGAGGCTGGACAAGCCTGCCAAGACCTTGAGTCAGAGCGCGTGCTTCGTCGAGGAGAGAGACTACACCAGGAGAAGCTCCAAGAGAGAGGACAAGGAAAAGCAAGAAGAAAAGAAGGAAGAGCACGCAGCAGGTGTCCCCGTGGCGGTCGAAGCTGCCGACGATTTGCTGCCGCCGGCGAAAGTACTCGAGGAGGAGGACAACAGCCAGCAAGATGAACAAGTGAACGAGAGCGACATCCCCGTGGCGCGCGTGGTTGAAGCCGACGCCACGCAGATCCCGAGCGACTACGTGATGCTGGAGCTGCAGACTGGCGCCGGGCTGCCAGCCACGCCCGCCAACGCCAGCTCCACCTACTTCATCTCGTCTCGCTGGGCCGAGCAGGCTGACGAGATGAGCGCATCCATGAGGCTGGAACGACCTCCTGCAGCTGCCCGCGCAGTCCCTGCACGCAGTACCAGCCCCGCGCGCAGCTTGGAAGACTCGTTCGTGATGCTCGAGCGCCACGAGCTTTAGACAAAGAAAATAGTTTCGATTTTGTAGATGAGAAATAAACGTATTTAAACGATGCCGTGCTATTACGCCGAGACAGCTCTGGGCATGGCGGCAAGCCTTTTACTGGATGAAGTTGTTGGAAAGACAAACTCAATTCGGCTCCAACGAGAGCGGCAGGTTGTGCTATCGCAAGAAAAGGCAAAGTGCATTTTCGTTTAGGTCGGGTGTCGTTATCCACAACGACAAGATCTCCTAAATTTCACCACGGATTCATCTTCGTGAAGCATTTTTACCGAGGTTGAATGCATGAATGAATGAGCTTGGAGAAGACGACAATTAGTTTCGGTTGGTGGAAGGCCCAGCCCTCGCTTTCGCGTTTGTATTTAGCTCCACCTTGGGCCGAACCTGGCGTCACGCACTTGGAAAATAGCGTCTTCACGCACTTGCTTAGCATCAAGCTACTTCAAGGGCATTCCAAGCTGAAAGCTGCACCGAGCATTACAATTTCTCCACTCAGCTTCATTTGCTCTTCTGAGCCAAAAACTGTGTCTTCTGCTTGTATATTTTGCACGCGCTCGTGGTGACTGCAATCTATTGTCTTCACGAACCAACCGAAGCCATTGAACGCGCCACAATGCTCGAGTTATTAATAGTCTTAGTCATAGTAGTGCAGCTCTACTTCGTTTTGAACAGTTTGAATTTATTTTCTCCTCAGTGGGGCAGCACCAATCTTACGTCCTGCTTCTTCTCTTGGATTTTGCAACACTTGGGCCTGTGTGCCTTGCACCTCTTTGACGAATTACACTGCCAGACGTTTTCCTTTCTTTATCACTTTTTCGATCTTCGAGAAGCTTCTCCTCCTCTTCTTCTCCTTTTTCTTCTTAGTTGCTTCTTCGCAAGCTCGTCCTGCGCAACCTGGAAGAAGTTAATGCGGGGCACGGCGTCTGGCACAAACATGTACAGCACTGATCTGTTGGCCCCGTCGTGTCGTGACGCTACACCTCCACACTTTGGCCTCTGTTTCTTCTCCTCCTCGCCATTCGTGTCTTGTCTTCCTTATCCGCTAGCAGGTTGCGGTCTGAACGTTAACGTAGATACTTGCCGAATAACGTTAGCAGCGAGTACAGCTTCCTACTCTTCAAGCAGGGTCCAAAGTCTTATGTTGCTCGAGTGGCCAATCATCTTTCACAGGCCAACAGATCAACATCCATAAATATTATCATTCAATCACCGGTTATCTGTTATTAGAGTCATTTTATGCCCACTATCAAAGTCGTTGATCCCGTTTTTAAAAGGATATCGAATACAAGCGGGTTCAGCCGACCACTGGATAATTCCTGAGTCACTCATCGAGCCATTCCCGGTTTAACGAGACGCAGCGCAGATCAGACTAATGGCGGCGGTGACCGGCAGCGTGGTGAGCGTGCAGAGCGTGGCGCAGTTCGACGAGGCGACGGCGCGCGAGTCGACGCTGTCCGTGAGCTTCTTCTGGGCCGAGTTCCACGAGGCCTGCCGCCCCAATGGGCAGCTGGACGTGGTGGTGCGGCAGCTGGCCACGCTGCACCCGCGCATCCGCTTCCTCAAGGTGGCGGCCGAGGAGCTGCCCGAGCTCTCGGAGCGCTTCCAGATCGCCGTGGTGCCCACCTTCGTGGTGGCGCAGGGCCGCGCCGTGCTGGACAAGCTCGAGGGCGCCAACGTGGCCGAGCTGGCCAAGCGCGTGGACGTGCTGAGCAAGAGCGTGGCCAAGAGCGCGCCGGCCGCCGAGGACGCGCCCAAACCGCTGGACGACGCGCTGCAGTACCGCCTCAAGAAGCTCATCGGCGCGGCGCCCGTCATGCTCTTCATGAAGGGCAACCCGGCCGAGCCCAAGTGCGGCTTCAGCCGCCAGATGGTCAAGCTGCTCAACGACGAGAAGATCCAGTTCGGCACCTTCGACATCCTCAACGACGACGAGGTGCGGCAGGGGCTCAAGCAGTTCTCCAACTGGCCCACGTACCCGCAGCTGTACGTGGCCGGCGAGCTCGTGGGCGGCCTGGACATCGTCAAGGAGATGCAGGCGGAAGGCTCCATCGTCGAACAGCTCGGACTCACCAAGAACGTCGAGGAGGCCGAGGCGGCGTTCCAGGAGAGTCTGCGCGCGCTCGTCAACTCGGCGCCCGTGCTGCTCTTCATGAAGGGCACGCCGGCCGAACCCAAGTGCGGCTTCAGCAAGAAGACGGTCAAGCTGCTGCGCGACCACCAAATCGCCTTCAGCTCCTTCGACATCTTGAGCGACGAGCAGGTGCGTCAGGGACTCAAGGCGTTCTCGAACTGGCCTACGTACCCGCAGCTGTACGTCAAGGGCAAGCTCATCGGCGGCCTCGACATCCTGAACGAGATGGCTGAGGACGGCGACCTCAGCGAGCAGCTCGGCGTCGAGAAGAAGGCCAAAAAGGAGAACAAGTACGAGCAGCTGATCAACCGCGCGCGCGTCATGATCTTCATCAAGGGCTCGCCCAAGCAGCCGCAGTGCGGCTTCAGCCGCAAGCTAGTGGAGATCCTGGACTCCGAGGGCTTTAAGTACGACTACTTCGACATCCTCACGGACGACAGCGTGCGCCAGGGACTCAAGAAGTACTCCAACTGGCCCACGTTTCCTCAGCTGTATGTGAACGGCGAGCTGATCGGCGGATTGGACATTGTGCAGCAGCTGCAGGAGGACGGCGAACTCGCGGAGCTTAAGGAGTAGACGAGAAGTCTGTGTCTGCATGCACTCAAAACAAAATAAAGGTTGCTGAAAAGCCCGTTGTCCGACTGCATCGTCCCTCATATTCCTTATCGAATGATCTATGGCGGAGGCGAAGTATTGGAGTTTTAGGCAATAATCTGTGTGATAATGCCAGCAGCCAGCGTTTTGCCGCGATCGCGCAGCGTGAAGCGTCCGAGCTGACGGTAGTTTGCAAACTCCTCGAGGCAGATTTTGCGATGGCACGTGATTTGCACCACTGCTGAGCGCTCGCGAGTGATGCAGCGAGGTTTCTTCTTCTCCACTTCGCCCGTCTTGCTCAGGATGCTCACTAACCGTGTGATGTTCACAGGCTCGTCCACATTGTGCATGTGGATGGTCACGTACGTTCCCTTCACAAGCGGCACCTCCACCGCTGGCATGGTCATGATCTTAGCCTCAAACTTCTTGGCAAGCTGCACCGGTGAAGCAATTGAACACAAAATGCTGCCAGTACTATAAGCAGAGAATTTGTACATCAGAAAGTCGGTTAGTGCAAAACTCGAAAGAGATAGCTGTGCAGGGGATCTTTGCGTACGTTAATGCCGACGGGTCAATGCCAGTGACGCCCATCTCGATGGTATCGCCAGCGCGAGCAAGTGTGCACGTCTCGCCGCCTTGCTCCATTCCTGTAGTCGCAACAAACCTTCAGAACCCAGCCCGATGCATGCACAAGTAATTGAACTACAGATATAAGCTTCTTTCGAAGACTCACCTTTCACCGTCAAAGGGAGTCCGATTGGCATGAGGAGGAACTAGTCCGAAAGCAAAACAACCGCTTAATAAATCAGGAAGCATGAATTCGCTCACGCATGAGAGCTTACCGAGTCACCCACGGCGGCAGCGCCAGCGTAAACGCGACCAGAAATGGTTTGGCCGAGGCTCATTGATTTAGACACATCCGAAACAGTCATCCGGAAGGGCTTTGAGATCTGGCGCTGAGGTGGAGCGAAGGTATCTGCACATCATGGCAAACCAATATCAATGCGTCAAGTATTGTTCTAAAACGTCGATCCCAGATGTCTTCACTTACCGATAGCTTCAACCAGCGAGGGGCCTGCGTACCACGAACACTCCTTAACTCCGCCGGTTTTCTCCAAGTTAGCTCCCGTCATGCCGCTGAGGGGAACAAAGCGTAGATTCTTTGGACGGAATCCTGCGCCCTGCAGAAACGTCGAGAGCGATTTCACGATGTTGTCAAAGCGCTCCTTATCCCAGTCGACCTACAAACGTGAAAAATACAACGACAATAAATGCGTGAGCATGACTGGGTGAGCGTATATTGTGACCGCCTCAGCCTCAAGAAACGTACCATGTCCATCTTGTTGACCGCCACGACCATTTGCGAGACGCCGAGGCTACGCACAAGCAGCGTGTGTTCCTTAGTCTGTCCCGAGTTCTCGAAAGCCGCCTCAAACTCGCCAGTTACCGCTGGCACAACCAGCACTGCCACGTCAGCCTGCGCAGCACCTGCAATCATTTTCGGGATGAAGTCACGGTGGCCTGGTGCGTCGAGCAGGGTCACATGCTTGGTCGCTGTTTCGAAGTGGCTTGTGCCCACATCCATGGTGACACCACGCGAGCGCTCCTCCTCGTCAGCATCCATCACCCAAGCGTACGCGAACGACGACTTGCCAGCTTCACGTGACTCCTTCTCGTACTTGTGCATGAGCCGCTTGCTCACATAACCCAGCTTGTACAGCAAGTGTCCCGTAATGGTACTTTTGCCTGCATCCACGTGTCCAATGACCACCATGCTGATCTTCGTCTTGCCTCCACTGCGCGCCTCCTCCTCCAGTTTGGCCGCCTGCTCCTGGGTCTTCAACTCCGCGCGTTCAAACGCCTTCTTTTCCGCCGGAGTAAACTGCGTCTGTGCGCGCGAGATCGCCGGTGCAGCATTCGCCGCGTCCGCCGCTGACATGCGCGGAGCCTTCTTCTCCTCTTCTGCCTTCTTAGGTGGCGAAGGCATTGCTCCACCAATTGCCATCGCCTTGGCCTTGGCGGGAGCGGGCATCACGATCTCCTTCTTGGGCTTGGCCTCCTTCTGCTCATTGCCGATGGCCATGGCCACCGTCTCGAGGCGTGGGATCTGGATCTGCAGCGGCAGCACTCCGCCGGCCGCGACCGGGGCTTTGGCCTTCTCCAGCAGCGCCACGACGGCCTTGTCCAGGTCGTAGTTGGCGCTGCGGAGCTCCTGCGTGATCTGCTGGGTCGAGAACCTGCTGCCCACGGCCTGCTGCACTTGCGGCACCATGGCCTGCAGGATCTCGGCGTCTCCGGGGTCTTCGATGCTGGCGGCGGTCAGCTCCTGCTCCAGCTGGTGCTCGCTCTCCTCTTGCTGCACGAAGGAGAAGACGGAGCGCTGGCGGCTGGGCGAGTCGCGGCGGTACATGAACTCGTCTGCATGGCCGAGATGTGGCATTTCGTTAGTAATTGTGGCGCTTTTTTCCGCCAGTTGTGGCAAGATTCGCGTCGTACTCGAGTTGGGCGAAGTGGGCTCGTAGTCGTCGTAGTACTCGTCATAGTCTGCGGGCAGAGGCTGGTTAGGGCTACGCACACGAGCGCGAGGCGCGGAGGAGCGCGCGGCACTCGCCTTCGTCTTCGTACGAGTACGCGCGGTTGCGCACGTTGCGGTGGCGGGACATGGCGGCGAGTGACTCGGGCTTCGCTCGCTTTAGCCCCCAGACTGTAATTCGTCGCTAAAACGTCGCCTAATTCGCGCGTTGAAGTGCTTTATTGTGAGCGACTGGGTGCCGCTGCATTTTGGCGCCGGCATGTTGGTGGAGCAGCACCACCTCGTTGAGTACAACCACCCGCGCGCGTAAGTGTCGCTGTAGTGCTCTTGTCGTTTATAAAGTGCAGTCAAGTGTGCGTGAATTGAGTAGAGCTTGAATCTTTTTTTTGCATTTATTTGGATGAACTTGGAGTTCTCGGCCATGATGTCCACGGTGTCTGCAGACTTTGTGTACGAGCTGCTCTGCACTTGCAGCGGAGACTGAGGATAGAGCTCTCGGACTACGAGCGCCACAGCTACAGGAAGCTGGATTTGCTTCCCGAATGGCAAAGGCACCGTTGCCTCGCGTTGAAGTTGGAAGGCAGGCTTGCAAGAGTGAGCGCTGCCTGCAACGCCGACCGGCTCAGATCGGGGCATCGCTGACAGCGAGGCTCATCCTAAACTTGTTTGTACTTCAACCGGGCCACGTCGGACTCCTGAAGATCGGATCGAGCAGGCATCGCCGTTCATTGCGATCGTGAGCTTTGGCCGCTGTGACCTGCGAGGTCGGCGGTCTCCATCCGTGCTTTTTTGAGCAGGGTCGAGGGCCTCGGTGCGCTCGTTGACTCGACAATGCCGGTGCTCGCCCGTGTTGCTCAGCGCCAGCGCTCGCATAGACGCGCTAGCTCGAGCCGACCCAGGCGGACATCGCAGCGTCGGGGTCGCTGAGGCCGACACCAGCCACCCGATCTCGAAGAGCTGCAGCGCAGACCAACTTCAAATCTGTCGACTCGACACTTTTCGCTACGCGTCCGCGATCACGGCGGCCCTGATGGCAGGCTCGCCGCCCGCAGCTTCAACGCAGATGCCGTTCAGCGGCGCCACCAGGCAGAAATGCCTGATGACTTGATGGCTTGGCGGCGTGCATGTAGCGGCGAAGCCCCACCAAGCCTGGAGCGAAGCAAAGAGACGGATGAACGAAATGCGAGAGCGCTGCACGCAGCAAGCGAAGTAGAGAGGAAGGAATTGGATTCTTCACGTTAGACGCAGAAGACGCACAGACTAGAAGTGGAACTGCTCGCCGTGCCTGCGCATGACGGTGGCCTTCTGCGGGTGGTGGTGGCCGACGAGCCCCACGTACACGAGGCCGCCGAGCGCGCCGCCCAGCGTCGGGGCCACGATGGGCACCCAGAAGTAGTAGTGGTGCAGCGAGAACACGCGCGAGCCCCAGCCGGCCGTCAGCATCATGAGGCGCGGGCCGAAGTCGCGCGCCGGGTTGATGGCGCAGCCTGTGTTCACGCTGAACGCCATGCCGATGCCGGCCACGAGCAGCGCCACGGCGCCGGGCGCGCTGAACGCGCTGGCCGGGCGGTTGTGCTGGTCTAGGATGGCGAAGATGCCGCCCACCAGCAGCGCCGTCGCGAACATCTCGGTCAGGAACGCCACGAAGTTGGACACGTACTCGTTCGGGTAGGTGGCGAAGATGGCGTGCGTGGTCTGGCGCTCCGGGTCGGCCACATTCAGCAGCGGCCGGTAGAGCACGTAGATGAAGAGCGCGGCCAGGTACGAGGCCAGCGTCTGCGCGGCCACGTAGGTCGGCACCTTCTTCCACGGGAACATGCCGAAGAGCGCGGCCGTGGTCGTGATGGCCGGGTTCAGGTGCGAGCCCGAGACGCCGCCGGCGATGTGGATGGCGAAGAGCACGCCGATGCCCCAGCCCAGCACGATCTGCGTGAAGTCGCCGTACTTGCCGCTGCTCAGGATGGACTGGCACGTGGCGCCAAGGCCGAAGCTCATCATGACGAACACGGCCACGAACTCGGCCAGGATCTCGCGCACGTGCGGGTTCTTGACGGCGAAGCGGCTGGGGTTGGCCGCGGGCGCGCTGCCGTTCACACCCGCCTCGTGCGCCTCGAGGTCCATGTAGCCGTGCTCGATCTTGTCCGCTGCGTGTGACGGGGTCGCCATGGCGGTGGGGAGCTGGCTGGCTTGGCTGGGAGGCGTCGGCGCGCTCGGACGAGAATTGCGAAATGAGCGTCGGCGTCCTGGTCGGGACTCGGGACTCGGTCGTCCTGGGCAGGCATCTCCGACGCCCGACGCCACGCCCTCGTTAAACAAAGATTAAAGCCGCCTTACCACCAGGAGCAATCGGTCAGGACCACGTTGAAGTTCAATGGCTCAGCGGAGGTCCACTCGCCGCGCTCGGCGCCGCCGCCAGCGGAGACTTGCTAGCCTGCATCTCGCCATCTCGGCGCAACTTCAAGCACGTCCCGGACGTGGGACGCCTGCCGCCGGCGCGAGCTTCGGCGCGGCGGCGACTTGGCATTGGCGTCGCGAGTCGCAGCCAAGCTCCGGCCGTCGGTGACGCTGGGCGCGGACGGACCGCCGGTCCCGAGCCCACGGCACCGAGACGCAGCTTGCCATCATCACGGGCAGACGGCCGCCGACTACCGACAGGCGGCCGGCCGCTTAGAACGGGGCGCCGCGCTTCAAGTCGCGGCCGCGTGACCGGCGCGCGTCGACCGGCTGCGACTCCGAGAACAGCTCGCCGCCACCCACGTTGAAGCTGCCGCCGCCTCGCACCGCTTCGCGCCCGAGCAGCGCGGCGCCGGTCGTCGGCTCGAAAACTGTTGACGTTGACACTTCCGGCGGCACCGCGGCGGCGACCGGATGCCGCTCCGCCGTCGTCTCGCTCGAGGTGGCAGCGATGGGAATCGCGAGCAAAGTGGCTGTCCGGGTAAGTGCGAGTGCGTTGCTCTTGGGTGAGCAGCCAGCTCTTTTAGAAGACGGGCGCTCTATTCGGCGAGGCACTTGCCTGCGGGTAAGAACTCGACTGCAGTCCATGACGCGGGGAACCCACGCGACGAATGCTATTGTCTGCGTCTTCGCTGCGTTGGCGCGACACTGGTTGCACCGCCCTCCGATCGCATAGCGGGGCTGGGACCGATAGAAAGCACGGCTGTTGCGCCGGTCGCGGTGATTGGCAAGGCAACTTCAACGTCGATCGGACTTGGGTTCGCCTGCGCCACCCTCGACATCACGCATGTAAACGCGGCATTGCATTTAGTGTCGAGGACGACCAGTTCACTCTAAAGATTTTTAATTTTCAATCCAGACATTGAGGCGGATCTGCTCGTGGATTGGCACAATGGGATGATCTTGGAAGTGAATCCTTACAAGCAGATGGAAGAACAAGTACGAGTCCAATCGACGCTCTGAATGCACCGCAGTTCAATGTGCTTACAACGTTTGAAGATTTGGATGGTAAGGCACTGCAGTTTCCAAGCGGTTTAACACTTCGTCCTGGTTTATACCTTCAAGCGCAGTTAGCCAGGACAAGGGCGATTATGGAGGAATGGTTGACGGACGGTGATTATGACTACGATGATTTTTCATCGAAAGGTCTCACTGGACGAGAAAATGAAGATGCTATTTAGTAGCGGCATTTGAGTACTTTTCGAGTCTGTCGTAGGAACTCATGTCTAGTAACAAGCTACTGTCTGATGACACTCACAGGAATATCAAATGAGTAATAGTTCTTAAATATTCTCAGTAAATTTCCTGCAGTGTGGAGTATGCGTGGTGAAATCAAACGTCTCTGCTGGCTATGTAATTCACAAAATAGCTCCATCGTCTTGGAGGAAACTTCTTCTGCACATACTGGATCCTTAAAAAATTCACTTGTCAGTGACAGCAAAAATCACACGTCCACAAGACGATAACTTTCATCGACCCGGGGTACTTGAGTAGAGAAGAGAGCCCGTCCAGCGTGAGTTGGTCCTCTCGGAAACGCCAGGACCAGGGGTCGCTTCGTGGCTTCTCCTCGCGTAAGTGCGCTGTCGTCCAAACACCAGGCTAGTTGTCAGCAGCATGCGAGGCTGTCAACGTCAACACTTTTTCGGTGGCAATGTGTAGAGTGATGGTGGCCGCTGGGGCGAGACTGCCATTCTGTTGAGTCAGGACTTCGAGCTCCACCGCAGGCGATGCTCCCGAGCAAGCCTTCCGGGCAACGCGATTTGAAGTCCGCCGCGTTTACATGCGTGATGTCGAGGGTGGCGCAGGCGAACCCAAGTCCGATCGACGTTGAAGTTGCCTTGCCAATCACCGCGACCGGCGCAACAGCCGTGCTTTCTATCGGTCCCAGCCCCGCTATGCGATCGGAGGGCGGTGCAACCAGTGTCGCGCCAACGCAGCGAAGACGCAGACAATAGCATTCGTCGCGTGGGTTCCCCGCGTCATGGACTGCAGTCGAGTTCTTACCCGCAGGCAAGTGCCTCGCCGAATAGAGCGCCCGTCTTCTAAAAGAGCTGGCTGCTCACCCAAGAGCAACGCACTCGCACTTACCCGGACAGCCACTTTGCTCGCGATTCCCATCGCTGCCACCTCGAGCGAGACGACGGCGGAGCGGCATCCGGTCGCCGCCGCGGTGCCGCCGGAAGTGTCAACGTCAACAGTTTTCGAGCCGACGACCGGCGCCGCGCTGCTCGGGCGCGAAGCGGTGCGAGGCGGCGGCAGCTTCAACGTGGGTGGCGGCGAGCTGTTCTCGGAGTCGCAGCCGGTCGACGCGCGCCGGTCACGCGGCCGCGACTTGAAGCGCGGCGCCCCGTTCTAAGCGGCCGGCCGCCTGTCGGTAGTCGGCGGCCGTCTGCCCGTGATGATGGCAAGCTGCGTCTCGGTGCCGTGGGCTCGGGACCGGCGGTCCGTCCGCGCCCAGCGTCACCGACGGCCGGAGCTTGGCTGCGACTCGCGACGCCAATGCCAAGTCGCCGCCGCGCCGAAGCTCGCGCCGGCGGCAGGCGTCCCACGTCCGGGACGTGCTTGAAGTTGCGCCGAGATGGCGAGATGCAGGCTAGCAAGTCTCCGCTGGCGGCGGCGCCGAGCGCGGCGAGTGGACCTCCGCTGAGCCATTGAACTTCAACGTGGTCCTGACCGATTGCTCCTGGTGGTAAGGCGGCTTTAATCTTTGTTTAACGAGGGCGTGGCGTCGGGCGTCGGAGATGCCTGCCCAGGACGACCGAGTCCCGAGTCCCGACCAGGACGCCGACGCTCATTTCGCAATTCTCGTCCGAGCGCGCCGACGCCTCCCAGCCAAGCCAGCCAGCTCCCCACCGCCATGGCGACCCCGTCACACGCAGCGGACAAGATCGAGCACGGCTACATGGACCTCGAGGCGCACGAGGCGGGTGTGAACGGCAGCGCGCCCGCGGCCAACCCCAGCCGCTTCGCCGTCAAGAACCCGCACGTGCGCGAGATCCTGGCCGAGTTCGTGGCCGTGTTCGTCATGATGAGCTTCGGCCTTGGCGCCACGTGCCAGTCCATCCTGAGCAGCGGCAAGTACGGCGACTTCACGCAGATCGTGCTGGGCTGGGGCATCGGCGTGCTCTTCGCCATCCACATCGCCGGCGGCGTCTCGGGCTCGCACCTGAACCCGGCCATCACGACCACGGCCGCGCTCTTCGGCATGTTCCCGTGGAAGAAGGTGCCGACCTACGTGGCCGCGCAGACGCTGGCCTCGTACCTGGCCGCGCTCTTCATCTACGTGCTCTACCGGCCGCTGCTGAATGTGGCCGACCCGGAGCGCCAGACCACGCACGCCATCTTCGCCACCTACCCGAACGAGTACGTGTCCAACTTCGTGGCGTTCCTGACCGAAATGTTCGCGACGGCGCTGCTGGTGGGCGGCATCTTCGCCATCCTAGACCAGCACAACCGCCCGGCCAGCGCGTTCAGCGCGCCCGGCGCCGTGGCGCTGCTCGTGGCCGGCATCGGCATGGCGTTCAGCGTGAACACAGGCTGCGCCATCAACCCGGCGCGCGACTTCGGCCCGCGCCTCATGATGCTGACGGCCGGCTGGGGCTCGCGCGTGTTCTCGCTGCACCACTACTACTTCTGGGTGCCCATCGTGGCCCCGACGCTGGGCGGCGCGCTCGGCGGCCTCGTGTACGTGGGGCTCGTCGGCCACCACCACCCGCAGAAGGCCACCGTCATGCGCAGGCACGGCGAGCAGTTCCACTTCTAGTCTGTGCGTCTTCTGCGTCTAACGTGAAGAATCCAATTCCTTCCTCTCTACTTCGCTTGCTGCGTGCAGCGCTCTCGCATTTCGTTCATCCGTCTCTTTGCTTCGCTCCAGGCTTGGTGGGGCTTCGCCGCTACATGCACGCCGCCAAGCCATCAAGTCATCAGGCATTTCTGCCTGGTGGCGCCGCTGAACGGCATCTGCGTTGAAGCTGCGGGCGGCGAGCCTGCCATCAGGGCCGCCGTGATCGCGGACGCGTAGCGAAAAGTGTCGAGTCGACAGATTTGAAGTTGGTCTGCGCTGCAGCTCTTCGAGATCGGGTGGCTGGTGTCGGCCTCAGCGACCCCGACGCTGCGATGTCCGCCTGGGTCGGCTCGAGCTAGCGCGTCTATGCGAGCGCTGGCGCTGAGCAACACGGGCGAGCACCGGCATTGTCGAGTCAACGAGCGCACCGAGGCCCTCGACCCTGCTCAAAAAAGCACGGATGGAGACCGCCGACCTCGCAGGTCACAGCGGCCAAAGCTCACGATCGCAATGAACGGCGATGCCTGCTCGATCCGATCTTCAGGAGTCCGACGTGGCCCGGTTGAAGTACAAACAAGTTTAGGATGAGCCTCGCTGTCAGCGATGCCCCGATCTGAGCCGGTCGGCGTTGCAGGCAGCGCTCACTCTTGCAAGCCTGCCTTCCAACTTCAACGCGAGGCAACGGTGCCTTTGCCATTCGGGAAGCAAATCCAGCTTCCTGTAGCTGTGGCGCTCGTAGTCCGAGAGCTCTATCCTCAGTCTCCGCTGCAAGTGCAGAGCAGCTCGTACACAAAGTCTGCAGACACCGTGGACATCATGGCCGAGAACTCCAAGTTCATCCAAATAAATGCAAAAAAAAGATTCAAGCTCTACTCAATTAACGCACACTTGACTGCACTTTATAAACGACAGGAGCACTACAGCGACACTTACGCGCGCGGGTGGTTGTACTCAACGGGGTGGTGCTGCTCCACCAGCAGGACGTACATGCCGGCGCCAATGGGTCCGCCGAGCATCGGGGCAACGATCGGCACCCAGAAGTAGGAATCGCTCAGAGTGAACACCTTGGTTCCCCATCCGGCACACATGGAAAACAGTCGGGGGCCGAGGTCGCGTGCCGGGTTGATCGCGTAGCCGGTGTTCATTCCGAACGCCATGCCAATCGCCACCACCAAAAGAGCCACCGCTCCTGGCTGCGAGAACGGGCTGGCGGGCTTGTTCAGCTCGTCGCCGATAGCAAAAAGGCATCCGAGCAGCAGTGCAGTACCTAGGACCTCAGTCAGGAAACACGTGCCGGTGGGAACATCATTGCTGTATGGGTACGTCGCGAAGATGCCCTGGGTAGCCTTCTTGTCGGGATCAGCGACGTTGATCAACGGGGCGTACACCATGCAAACAATGGCTGAAGCAGCGAACGCCCCCAGCACTTGAGCCACTACGTAGAACGGGACCTTCTTCCACTCAAAGCGCCGGAACAGCGCCAGCGTCACAGTCACCGCGGGGTTCAAGTGAGCACCAGACACGCCACCGCAGACGTGGATGCCAAGCATGACTGCGAGGCCCCAGCACAAATTGATGCTGAGGAACTCGCCTTTCGTGCCTTCACTAAGCACGACTTGGGCAACGACACCGGTACCAAACAGCATAAAGACCAGCATGCCTAGGAACTCGGCCATGCATTCGCGGAGGAGTGGTGACTTGGCTTGGTACGCGGCAGCAGGTGCCGGTTCCGTCGACATCATGGCCACGTCCGGTTCAGCCAGGTAGTTGCTATCCATCTTGCTCATGCTGCCGCGAAGCATCGCTTCCATCTTGTCCATGCTATCGCGAATCATGTCTTGGGTTGGTAAGTGTGAGGCGCTTACAAGTCTTCCAGAAGAGGAGGCAGATACGACGGACTTGTGAGGAACGCCGTAAAAAGGAGAGTGATCGAGACTGCTGCGAGGCACGAGGGCTCTCCCACTGCAACACGCGCAGGATTCTACCAGCTTGCGTCCGCCCCGGATTGTCGAAGTAGCAGAAATGACGCCGCCATATGAGCCTTTTGTGCCATAGCTTGCTGGGTCCCACGATGGTTCTCATTTTCGTCGGTGATTGCGGCCGTGGCAACAAAGCCTTTTCAGGTTGACAGCTCTGCCATCCGATCTACTTCCACCTGCCCCACGCTACAGGTGATCGGTGCATTTTTCTAGCCAGCCGTTCTGATCTTCACGTGACGAAGCGAGTCTCGATACAACCGCAGCAACCGCGCTGCAACTCCAAGACAATGGATAGAACGCAGTCCTGCCATCTGCACGGTAAGAGTGCACGACACTAGGCATCCGGTGCACATCGTCGATGTAACGAGGCCAGCAATAGGCTGCGCATTAAACAATGAAGCAGCTGGAGTCACTGGAAACGCGACGATAATGCGCTTCATCCTCGATGGGTTCATGACAACCGCATCATGCACAAGCTCATTTCGATGTTGACACGTTCTGCCACGCTGCAATCGATGTAACGCAAGCTGGACAAGAATGATCTGAGCCGTTCGGCTAGTCGAAACTCAAAAACACGATTGCTTTCATAGGAAAAACACCATTGCATTCATAAACCAATGGCTGGAAATCCACGCCTTAATATACATTCCTGCCCACCATCCTACCTACACTGACACATCCTAGCCCTCCAGCGGGTGCTTGTACTCGCGAGGGTGGTGGTACTCAATCAGACCAACGTACACACCGGCACCGATGGGTCCGCCAAGCAGCGGACCAACAATCGGCACCCAGAAGTACGAGTCGCGCAGCGTGAACACCTCCGAGCCCCAGCCAGCCACCCACGAGAAGAAACGCGGGCCGAAGTCACGAGCAGGGTTGATAGCGTAGCCGGAGTTCATACCAAATGCCATACCGATGGCCACCACCAGTAGAGCGACAGCGCCAGGCTGGGTGTACGGGTTGGCCGGCTTGTTCAGCTCGTCGCCGATAGCAAAGATGCAGCCCAGAAGCAGAGCCGTTCCCACCACCTCTGTGAGGAAGCACGTGCCGACCGGGACATCATTGCTGTACGGGTAGGTGGCGAAGATGCCTTGCGTGGAGGTTTTCTGAGGGTCGATCACGTCGAACATCGGGTAGTAGACGACCCAGACAACGAACGAGGCCGCGAAGGCACCGAGGATCTGAGCAATGACGTAGTACGGCACCTTCTTCCACTCCATGCGGCCGAACCACGCGAGCGTGGTGGTCACCGCGGGGTTCAGGTGCGCACCCGACACACCACCAGAGACGTGGATTCCGAACAGGACTGCGAGACCCCAGCACAAGTTGATGTTGATGTACTCGCCCTTGGTGCCCTTGCTGAGCACGACCTGGGCCACGACACCGTCACCGAACATGATCATGACCATGGTTCCCAGGAACTCGGCTAAGCACTCGCGTAGCAGCGGCGACTTGACTTGGTAGGGCTTGGCGGGCTCGATGTTCATGAGCACGTCTGGTTCTTGCACGCCGACGTAGCCGCTCTCGATCTTGTCGTCGTTGTTGCCCGACATAGCGGTTGCGAGTTGAAATGTGGACGAACGGGGCACTGCGGCCGACACTGCGAATCGGAAAGTGAGCAGCTCGGCCGGCAGCGCCGCGCTCGGCGCCGGAGCTGTCAAGCGAGACGGCGGCATGTTGACAGCACCCGGATCCGCTTGAAGTTCAACCACTGAGCACTCCTTCATGAATGGCACGCCCGACATAGACCGGATGCGTTTGCGGCGATGCTGGAATCGAGTGAACAAACTGCGGCGGCCGCGTTGTCTGCGGGCCAAGCGCAGTGCGCGGCAGTCAGCTCGTCGGCGATGAGCGGTCAGCGGCTTCCGTTTCGATCGCCATCTGCCGCCGCACACTGGATTGCCGGCGTCGCCGCTACTGTCGGGGCCATGTAGCGCGCACCGCCGCGCGCAGCTCCTCGCTCGATGTCAAGTGAGACCGCCGCTCTCGACGCTCTTCCGGCGGTCTCGCGAGAGGTGGACGCTGCTTCAGTTTTGATTAGGCTCTCCGTATTTATCGGCGTGGGCCGCGCCCTCTGTTGTCAAAGCATGAAGCCGCGCCAGCTGCAATCAGTTGCGCGGCAATCAGCGCGCTCGTTTACATCACGCAGGGCATGGTCCTCCTCGGCCGGGCCTCCTCGAGTCGAGGTGGCGAGCGCGTGCCGACTTGCACTGCCGAGGTGGACGTGATGGCGTGACCTCCGCCTCGACTCCAGACAGAAACGCGACGAGACCACCAGCACGGGCGCTGACGGCTCCGGCGTGGCATGCGTCGATCCGTGAGCACGGCCACAACGCGACGCCGGACAAGCTGGTGGCGCTGCCAGCCTGCGAGCACTACAAGATACGTTCATTGCACCGAAAAGCTAGCTAGAAATGCATACTCAGTTGTCGAGCGCGAGCTTGCCGTCGCGCGGGTGGTGGTGCTCCACCAGGCCGATGTACACGCCGCCGCCGATCGCACCGCCTAGAATGGGGCCGACAATCGGCACCCAGAAGTAGTGGTCGCGCATGGTGAACACACGCGAGCCCCAGCCGGCGCATAGCGAGAAGAGTCGAGGCCCGAAGTCACGCGCCGGGTTGATAGCGTAGCCGGAGTTCATGCCGAAGGCCATGCCGATTGCCACCACCAACAGCGCCACGGCGCCAGGTTGGCTGTACGGACTGGCGGGCTTGTTGAGTTCGTCGCCGATGGCGAAAATTCCTCCTAGCAGCAGTGCGGTGCCCACCACTTCCGTCAGGAAGCATGTTCCGACGGGCACGTCGTTGCTGAACGGGTAGGTGGCGAAGACGCCCTGCGTCGTGTTCTTCTTGGGGTCGATCACCTCGAAGATGGGGTTGTACACGGCCCAGACGAGGAAGGCGGCCACGAAGGCACCTAGGATTTGGGCGGTGATGTATGGGATGACCTTGCGCCATTCGAACCTCCCGTAGAGAGCTAGTGTCGTGGTCACCGCTGGGTTGATATGCGCGCCCGATACGCCACCCGAGACGTGGATGCCAAAGAGCACGCCGAGCCCCCAGCACAAGTTGATGTTGATGTACTCGCCCTTGGTGCTCTCGCTGAGTACCACCTGGGCTACAACACCGTCGCCGAACATGATGAGCACCAAGGTGCCAATGAACTCGGCCATGCACTCGCGCAGTAGTGCCGATTTGACTTGGTAGCTCTTGGCGATCTCCGGGTCCAATTCGACTTCGGGTTCTTGAAGCCCAACATATCCATTCTCGGTCTTGTCGATGGTATCGGAGTCGCGTAACACCATGTTGTCGTAGTCGGTCAGGTCAGGAAGCGAGACGAACGGATACCCACTTGCGAAGCTCGCTGCGGTTTGCAAAGTGAGCTCGAGGAACGCGGACGACCTCCAGCGGGCCAGCCTCCATCAGCGAGTCACGCAGCGAGCTCTTACTTCAAGGAGCGTCATCTCTACGCCGGAATGCGGCGCTGCGACCTCCGCCGCCACCTATCAGCCCGGCCGCGACTTGGCCACCGTATGAGCGCCACCGCTTGAAGCGAGTCCGTTGTCAAACATGGCCGAGCGTTCGTTCGCAGCCCGACACTGACTGCCGTCATCCACGAGAGTCTTCAACGTCAGCATCGTCACAGCTGCACGTGCAGAGCGAGCACACCTTCCGCCATGTCGGCGATACTGACAGACAGCTAGGACGACCGCCGGTATGCCGACGAAACTCGCGATTAACGCGCAAGGCCAGCGATGCCGAGTCGCCACAACACGGCGCTCGGTTGCAGTTGCACACGATCGGTGCCACCCTGCTTCCCGCAGGCTGCAAGGAGGCCGCACCACGTCGGACTCGGCGGAAAGCGATCGGAACCACGAACATATCAATGGAAAACAAGTTTATAAGAAAGCGATGGCTACCGACGACGCTATCATGACCATGACCGGACCAGCACTACCGCCTCTACTGCGCGCGGTGCTCCTACATACATCATCTTAGCTCTCGAGCGGGTGCTTGTAGTCGCGCGGGTGGTGGTGCTCCACGAGCCCGATGTACACGCCGCCGCCGATGGCTCCTCCGAGCAGCGGGCCCACGATCGGCACCCAGAAGTAGTGGTCGCGCATGGTGAACACGCGCGAGCCCCAGCCGGCACACAGCGAAAAGAGTCGCGGGCCGAAGTCACGCGCCGGGTTGATAGCGTAGCCAGAGTTCATGCCGAAGGCCATGCCGATGGCCACCACGAGCAGTGCCACAGCGGTTGGCTGCGTGTACGGACTGGCGGGCTTGTTGAGCTCATCTCCGAGGGCGAAGATCCCTCCCAACAGCAGAGCCGTGCCCACTACCTCGGTGAGGAAGCAGGTGCCGACCGGAACGTCGTTGCTGTACGGGTAGGTGGCGAAGACGCCCTGCGTCGTGTTCTTCTCGGGGTCGATGACGTCGAACATGGGGTTATACACGGCCCAGACGATGAAGGCGGCCACGAAGGCGCCGAGCACCTGGGCGACGATGTACGGGATGACCTTGCGCCACTCCAGGCGGCCGAAGATGGCGAGTGTGGTGGTCACGGCCGGGTTCAGGTGTGCGCCGGACACGCCGCCCGAGGCGTGGATGCCAAAGAGCACGCCGAGCCCCCAGCACAAGTTGATGTTGATGTATTCGCCCTTGGTGCTCTCGCTGAGCACCACCTGGGCCACGACGCCGTCGCCGAACATGATGAGCACCAGGGTGCCGATGAACTCGGCCATGCACTCGCGCAGCAGCGGCGACTTGACCTGGTACGGCCTGGCGGGCGCGGGCGCCATGACCACATCGGCCTCTTGCAGGCCGACGTAGGCAGCGTCGTAGCCGTCCTTGTCCTTGGGGTTGCCGCTGTCGGACAGGCGAGCCATCGCGGAGAGGTCGACGGTGCGGAGGGTGAGAGGGCTGCTCGGCCGCGGGCGAATTCGGAAGTGAGGTGTCGGCGCGTGCCGGCGGGCGGCCTCGCCGTGGGATCACGCGCTCCATGGCTCGCTGCCGTCGCGTTGCCTCCGCGCGTCATGTTCACGCGGCGGCTACTTCAAGGTGCAAGCCTGTCGACGTGACATCCCAGGCGCCGTCCATTCACAACTGGCGAAGTGATCTCCTCACTCGCGTGATGGAGTTGCAACTGGCAGCCAGCTCGACGCGCCGCGCCAACGCGTGTGGCAATAGGCAACAGCAGAGCAAACAACTGCATCAGGACCGACTGCCACGGCATGCAACGAGGCCGAGGCGCCTGCGTGCCAGTCGCCATGTCGTCCAGCGCGTGCGCGGGTCAGTCGAAGGCGTCTCAGTTGAAGCTGTCGACAGAGTGGGACCGATTTGCCGGCGGTCTTCGGGCGGCCTGGCGCAACTCAAGCCCGGCAACGCGCAACATTAGCCGCGACTGGCGCAGCGCGCACGGCATGCACGGCTCGCATGCGACCGAGGCGCTGTATGCCTCGGCGCGCTTTGCTCCGTGGCGGTTGCCGGCACCGGTCGAGCGCGGATATCGCTTCAACCTGTAGACGAACGCGGCAACCTCGCTAGTCGCGCCGCGAACAGCTAATTAATTGACTCGGGTCCCCGTCGCAGCGACGGCCATGTCCGACCGCGGCAGCGCAGGATGGTGACTCGCGTCGCCGAGTGCGAGGCATCGTTGCCCCCCCGCGCTGAGTCAGCCTCAGAAGGGGCTCGATTGGAGCGGTTTGCGCACCGCCCTAGCAGAGCTGGCGGCATTGATGACACCTGCGTACGGTACCAAGCGAGCAATGGTCCAGCGGTGTCGACCACCGCATTAACGCAAGAGGAAACGCAAACCATTTCAGTGACGAGTTGAATACAACGCACTCTCGTTATTCCAAACAGCATACAAACGGCGAGCTGGGCGTTCAAGGCCTCGCCAAGTACTACTACTTACTACTCCTATAGCTTATTCGACGCCTGGCTGGCTGCCCCAAAGCTGCCAACGCTCGGGAGCGGCGGGTTGTACTCGCGCGGGTGGTGGTGCTCGATAAGACCCGCGTAAACACCCGCGCCGATCGCACCGCCTAGCAACGGAGCTACCAGCGGAACCCAGAAGTACGCGTCACGAAGCGTGAACACCTGCGAGCCCCACCCAGCACACAGCGTGAACAGACGAGGACCGAAGTCGCGCGCAGGGTTCAACGCGAAACCCGTGTTCATGCCGAACGCCATGCCGATACCCACGACCAGCAGTGCCACGGCGCCCGGCTGAGAGTACGGGTTGGCCGGCTTGTTCAGCTCGTCACCGATGGCGAACAGACCGCACAGCAGCAGTGCCGTGCCCACCACCTCCGTCAAGAAGCACGTGCCCACGGACACGTCGCTGCTGTAGGGATACGTGGCGAAGACGCCCTGCGTGGAGGTCTTGTCCGGGTCCACGGCGTCGAAGAGCGGCTTGTAGACGGCCCAGATGAGGAAGGCGGCCACGAAGGCGCCGAGCGTCTGCGCCACGATGTACGGCAGCACCTTGCGCCACTCGAATCGGCGGAAGAGCGCGAGCGTGGTGGTGATGGCGGGGTTGATGTGTGCGCCGGAGACGCCGCCCGAGACGTGGATGCCGTAGAGGATGCCGACTCCCCATCCGAGGCAGAGCGTGGTGTAGTTTCCCTTGGTGCTGTCGCTGAGCGTGACTTGTGCGACGGCTCCGTCTCCGAATAGGACGAGTATGAGTGTTCCTAGGAACTCGGCGAGGCACTCTCGGAGTAGCGGGGACTTAAGTTGGTAGGGTCGGATGGCAGGAGTACCAATATCGACTGGACGGGGGGATTGAACATCAGTATACTCCTCCTCAATCTTGTAGCTGTATGAAAGGGGGTCCATGGTACTTCCTTAATTGGAGCGGCTGTTTTGTCAATTGGTAGGCTAGGGAAAATTGCAAACTGAGTGGAAGTGCCGACACGGTGCAGTTAGCTAGATCGACCACAAGGGTGGAATGTACACGATGGAGCGGCGCCGCACCTCAAAGTCGAAGATGCAGGAGCGCTGCTCAGGCGGCCTCGCTCAACGTCCTGGGATCGATCAACACGATCTAACTGAACCACTCTGGACAGAAGCCAAACCCCGACAGCGCCAATTTTTAGTCCCGCTTTGTCTCACAAGGTGTTCTTCATGTCGACTTTGCTATTCACGCGGTATTCCTGAGGAACAAATCCCCCCACTGAAGCTCGATATAACTGCGTTGTGAAGGTCTATCGAGTGTCATTGCCAATGGCGATGTCAACTAGTTCCTTTTGGCATTGCCAAGAAGACTTCGTGTATATTATCAAGGTAGCAGTCATACAAACCAACGATCCACGCATCGTTCACGGCGGGAAGAGGAACGGCAAATGCTCCGACAACACGCAGCCTATCCAGCGCACGACGGCCGCGCTTTCCATGCCTGTGGCGTCGATGAGCGTGGCGGCCAGCATGACAAGGCGCAAGCGCAGCATTGCAAATCTGGTTTGGCTCGACCCGATCCGAGAATCGGAGAATGGCTGCACGCAGCATTTCTACTCATGGCACTTTTCTTGGTTGTCGTTTTCGCCTATCGTTGAGTCTGTCCACCGCGCTGTGAGTCAAAGCGAAGCAAAAGTATTTTCGCTGCGGGGGCCCCGATAGGCGACGCGACAAAAATTTCTTGCATCGCCGTCGCACACCAAAAGCGTTGAACGGCGTGCGAAGCGGAGGCCCCAGCTGTGCGTCATTCCAGTTATGCAAGCGCCCCGCAGCGCTAAACTACAACTATGAGCGGCAGATGGTCTCCACCACCTTTGCAGCAGAGCCACCAGCGCCAGTCATGCCGGTAACGCTAGTGCGCTAGAAAGTCTGAAGGCGCTGCAGTGATCTACGGTACATCGCACTTACACGAGCGATTTCTGTACGTGCAACTTCAACGTCGATCTTCTAGCAGCAGATGGTTTGGGTGCACTTGCACAGCCTCCGCTGGTCGAGAAACCATACCAACTGCGATGTCTCTGGTGGGAAGCACGCCACAAGGCTTTCTCAGCCAGCTTGTGCGGGTGGCGCTCGTTCGATGTCTCGGTGCCTTGACAAGAAGCTCAGCGACATCCGCCGCAGCGCCTTGACCTACCGAACGGATCTGGCGCGCAATTCGTCGCTCAGAATTCGTCTGCTTTCACTGTTGGTTTTGCTTGGTCCGGTGTAAGGCTTTGCACCGTTCGATTTAAAACAGCCTGCGGCTCAGAAGCGTGCGAGGGCCTCTTTCATGCTGAGCAGCGCTGGGCGCATTGCCTCATTCTCTGCAGCTAAACGAATTTCAAGAAGCAGCCTCGACTATCAGTGTGGCAATTGTATATCTGTAAAACGATAGGCTCAGCACCTCAAAGACTGAATTCCGAGGAGACCTGCCAAAGCAAAGCTTACGAGATTGGGCCCACAACAACGAAAAAATATAGATAGCAACTTCAATTCTGAGAGTACACGATGTCAAGAGAAAATCAGAAGTGCTGCGGCTGTGGATGTCGGCACCACTGTGGCGAGCTTCGAACGCCTCGTGAAAATTGGGCTCGCACGCATGCTTGGACGACGCCGATCTCCTAGCTGTGGTGGTGGGGTGAGACACACGACACAAGAAATGGTCCGATGGATAGGAGAATGCAGGCCAGAATGGGTTCAGTCGGTCGGTGACAAGATCCCGACCGCTATCGAGGTCTCCACCGAAAGCCCGGCAGCAGCAGCTCCGCAACTGAACCATAGACAATGAGCGCGGACAGGGCTGACCTCCTCACCTAGAGCCGTCGATCATGAATCGCTTCGGCAATGGTCTCAGTGAAGCAGCTCGCACTTTTAAATTTTCAGGACAACGACACTCCTCAACCAAGCATGAATCGCCTATCTTCCAGTGGCAAGCTCGAGGGTGGCTACTCCGGTATGCCGTCGCCGAGAATTGTAGCACACAACTCGGTGACTACCCTAGCGATCCGACCCTACCAACTTAAGTCCCCACTCCTCCGAGAGTGCGTTGCCGAATTCCTAGGAACACTCATACTCGTCCTATTCGGAGACGGAGCCGTCGCACAAGTCACGCTCAGCGACAGCACCAAGGGAAACTACACCACGCTCTGCCTCGGATGGGGAGTCGGCATCCTCTACGGCATCCACGTCTCGGGCGGCGTCTCCGGCGCACACATCAACCCCGCCATCACCACCACGCTCGCGCTCTTCCGCCGATTCGAGTGGCGCAAGGTGCTGCCATACATCGTGGCGCAGACGCTCGGCGCCTTCGTGGCCGCCTTCCTCATCTGGGCCGTCTACAAGCCGCTCTTCGACACCGTGGACCCGGACAAGACCTCCACGCAGGGCGTCTTCGCCACGTATCCCTACAGCAGCGACGTGTCCGTGGGCACGTGCTTCTTGACGGAGGTGGTGGGCACAGCACTGCTGCTGTGCGGTCTGTTCGCCATCGGTGACGAGCTGAACAAGCCGGCCAACCCGTACTCTCAGCCGGGCGCCGTGGCACTGCTGGTCGTGGGTATCGGCATGGCGTTCGGCATGAACACGGGTTTCGCGTTGAACCCTGCGCGCGACTTCGGTCCTCGTCTGTTCACGCTGTGTGCTGGGTGGGGCTCGCAGGTGTTCACGCTTCGTGACGCGTACTTCTGGGTTCCGCTGGTGGCTCCGTTGCTAGGCGGTGCGATCGGCGCGGGTTTGTACGTCGGTTTAGTGGAGCACCATCACCCTCGCGAGTATTCCCAGCAAGAAGAGACGCAGGTCCCTGACGTAACAGAGCGCGTGGACTTGTTGAGCACGTCGTCGTACAGGTAGTAAAGGTTAGCATAGGTTAGTATTGCAGGGAGCAATGGATATATATGAACAATGTTTTGCTTCAATACGTTGTACTGCTGTCGGTTTTGTAGGTCGATGTCGATCTGAAGGAAGAGGTCAGATATTGGTGACCAAGCTGTCCCTGTGTTTGATGGATAAGGGAGGGCACTTGGAGCCAGCTTTACTTCCGTAGGTAGGCGCATGAATATTTTAGCGAACAAAGATGCCACCGCTTGAGGACTTCCCAAACGTTTTACTGCGTTGATCCGGCAAGAATCCGCTGACCCCGCTGTCAATACCTCTTCGCCTCTTTCGGTGCGATTGTGTCCAGAATGGCACCATTGGCGATCGACCATCGAAAGTGGTGCTGATCGCTAAATCTTTTCGTTGTCAGGAAGCTAACACACCTATTGAAGCGAAGAGCATATAAGAATAATCCTGCCAAGCACATTTGCGTGGATAGCGTTTTGGAGAATGTGAATCGATCTACCCGTCGAGGATGTCACTAGATAAAAGAAATCTACATTGGGTCCATGAACACGTGAGAGGTCTGCATCGATGCACTCGCATCATGGCCTTGGTCTACTGGCTATCAGGCTTCACCCAAACGATCAACTGACCATATCTTGGCCATCCCGAGACAACCTGCCAGCGTACTAATAGTGCGCTAGCTACGACACGTACCGTGTGTTAGGTTTGAACCGTTTTAGCCGTCGTTCGACTAGCTGCCGGTTAGCGCAATGGACTACTGCGAGTGCCTACGTCGAAGCTCTTACTATTAGACATCACAAACGTGTGTATGCTGCTCTACCAACACCATAACTTTGTGCTGATTGTCAGAAAGAAGTCCTGAATTGCCAGACCGTGCTCTCAGCCTGCGGTCCGATTACCACAGCGACAGATTCGTACAGGGTGTCAAGAAGATAATGTGTGGATCATGTGAAAGCACAGCAGCGCGCAGCTACACCTAGAGTATCATGCAAATGACAGATCAGCCACGGGTTTCACTTTGCGTTTTGCAGATAACGCAACAAGTGTCTAACCCCCTTCCCTTACTGTTTCTACTACAACCAAAAGATGGATCGTTTATCTTCAAGTGAAAAATACGAGAACGCCTTCGTACGAATCCAGACGCCACGTTCCGAAGTTTTCACACCTCTTTCCCCAAAGCCTTATCAAGCCAAATCCCCGCTACTCCGAGAGTGCCTCGCCGAATTTCTAGAAACACTCATACTCGTCCTATTCGGAGACGGAGCCGTCGCACAAGTCACGCTCAGCGACAGCATTAAGGGAAACTACACCACGCTCTGCCTCGGATGGGAAGTCGGCATCCTCTTCGGCATCCACGTCTCGGGCGGCGTCTTCGGCGCACACATCAACCCCGCCATCACCACCACGCTCGCCAGCACACAGCGTGAACAGACGAGGACCGAAGTCGCGCGCAGGGTTCAACGCGAAACCCGTGTTCATGCCGAACGCCATGCCGATACCCACGACCAGCAGTGCCACGGCGCCCGGCTGAGAGTACGGGTTGGCCGGCTTGTTCAGCTCGTCACCGATGGCGAACAGACCGCACAGCAGCAGTGCCGTGCCCACCACCTCCGTCAAGAAGCACGTGCCCACGGACACGTCGCTGCTGTAGGGATATGTGGCGAAGACGCCCTGCGTGGAGGTCTTGTCCGGGTCCACGGTGTCGAAGAGCGGCTTGTAGACGGCCCAGATGAGGAAGGCGGCCATGAAGGCGCCGAGCGTCTGCGCCACGATGTACGGCAGCACCTTGCGCCACTCGAATCGGCGGAAGAGCGTGGGTGGGGCTCGCAGGTGCTCACGCTTCGTGACGCGTACTTCTGGGTTCCGCTGGTAGCTCCGTTGCTAGGTGGTGCGATCGGCGCGGGTTTGTACGTCGGTTTAGTGGAGCACCATCACCCTCGCGAGTATTCCCAGCATGTCGTCGTCCAAAACAGCAGCTAACAACAATCAATCACACGTACCTGTTGAACCTGTCCCCAAGTGGCACACCAACTATCCCAGACGCGAGGTCCCGCATTCCACCGCGCAGGTCGGTGTGCACCACGCCAGCTGCCAGTGCTACAGCTACGCGTCCTGGAGACGATGGACTTCCTGCGCCAGCTGGCCGCCGACCTGCACGCGCTGCGGGCCGAGGCCAAGCGCAAGTACCCGGTGGTGAAGGAGGCCGTGGACCGCGCGCTGGAGACGCTGCCGGCGCTGCAGCAGCAGTACGCGGCGCTGCTGCGCGTGGAGGGGCGCGCGCCCGGCCCGGGCCACGCGCTGTTCCAGAGCGAGAGCGTGCTGCGGCCCTTCCTGCTGGCCTGCAACCACACGAGCGCGTCGCACAAGATACTGGTGCTGGCGCTGGCCAGCATCCAGCGCCTGGTGAGCTGGGACGCCATCGAGCCGGCCAGCGTGGGCAGCATCCTGCGCGTCCTGCAGATCCAGGCCGAGAAGAACGCGCACGCCGACGTGCAGGTGAAGTTGCTGCAGACGCTGCTGCAACTCATGACGCTGGCCTACGAGGAGAAGAAGGGGTCGGGGAAGGCCAGTCTGCAGGACGGCCAGGCCGCAGGTCAGGACGAGGGGTGGGGTGTCTATTTTGGGCGGGTGGGTTTTTTGACGCCCGCTTGGGTTTTATCCGCAGAGAGCGAGCTCGTGGGCAATGAGGACATGGTCATGCAGGCCGTGTGGATATGCATGCACCTGCATGCATCCAGCAGCAGCGCCAGCTCCATGGTGGGCAACACCGCGGCGATGACGATCAGACAGGTGGTGTCGCTGGCCTTCGGGAAAGTGGACTCCAGTCCGGGGGCCAAACACGTCGGCGTGCTGCTGTTCCAGGAGCTGTGCTTCATGAGTCGAGAGGAGAATGGCATGTGGCTGAAACGCACAGCGGTGTCGCCTATGACTGCTGCGTTGGGCGTTGAATTGCTGGAGACCGTGCTGGCCTCGCATTACGGACTGTTTCGTCTGGATATTGAGTTCAAGGCAGTGTTGAAGCAGCAGATGACGCCGTTGGTGCAGTCGGTGCTGGAGATGGGATGCAACGATAAACATGGCGGCTCGGCCGGGTCGGGTATCATGGGGCCGGCTAACACATCTATCACCAGCAGCAACACCACCGGTGCAGCGGGACCGTTCTTCCCGTTACTTGTGCGCGGCATGCGCCTGGCCAGCACGCTGCTATGCCATTTTGCTGACTGCCTTGATGTTGAGTGCGCTTTGATTCTTCACGCGCTGTTGGAAATTATCGCTACAGGAACATATACAACCCCAGACACGTCCAAATCCCCACCGACACCTTCAAAGTCACCGGACTCCAAATTTCACGCAGCGAATGCAATTGCAAATTTCAAGGAGGCCAAAAACTTTTTAACCCACTCGAGTTCGTCCAATTCAAATTCCTCCAATACTGCCAGCGGTGCTGGCAGCGGAATCAATTTTGTCACGTGGCCCGTTCTACTATCTCTAGAAGTATTAAATCGCGTGTGTTTGGAGCCTGACATGGTTGCTGCAATGGTTAACTACCCGGATGGAGTTTTGGTCGCTATTACTCGCACGACATCTTCAGTGATCATGACATCACCCCCGTCCGATTTCAGACCGCAAGGCCCTGACGGAGCTGCACCTCGCTCGGGTCTGGAATTGTTGAACGAGCAAGAGACCCCAGTGCTGCAACAGTTTTTCATGGCTGTTCGCGTTGCCGCCTCGTGCCAATGCAATATGGCGGCCTCTGTTTTTGAACTGTCGAGATCCACTGATAATGAAGAGGTCTGCGAGAAGCTAGCTAAAGCCTGTGTCGCTGTGGTGGCCCCTGCAGTAATTCAGTCTATGAACTGCGTTATGAGGCACTGTCGCGAGGTAGATCTGGTTACAATGTCTCTCAAGTCATATCACGTCCTGGCAACGGTTGCTTCACGACTTCGAGCAAATATGCAAAGCCCAAGCGCCAGGGAAACATGGTGCAAGCAAATGGACGAAGTAGTATTGACTTGCTTGCGTGCTTTGTGCGGATTTTCGTTCCCGTTACCTGATGGTATTCGAGGGAATGCAAAGGGATCGATCTCGACGAATGGCCCCGGAAGTAGTGGCCCCGGCGATTATCAGGACGAATCGATGGCGGACGATGGCGAGAGTTGCCTCGTGGTTATTAGTTGGCGCGAGGTGCACGCGATGAAGGCGCTTTTCGGTGCCGCGCACGTCATGGAAGAAGAGCTGTCCCAGATGGAGTGGTGTGTGTTGCTGGAAGGATTCGAGATTGTTGTGGGGTTGACGGACCCGAAGTTGAAAAACGGACAGCAGAAACTACCAACCAAAAATTACCGTATCAGCGCTTTTCGCGTTGAGGACGAAGATGTTGAGCAGCAGCTGATGATGTTAAGTAGTTCAATCGTGGATTTCTTCCGTGATGCACTCAAGCTGAGTAGTGCCGCACTACGCAAGCTGCTGGCCGCAGTTCGAAGGGTTTCGTGGGACCAAGTCGGACTCCCAGTACCGAACAGAGACGCAGACCCTACTCCCGAATCAACTAGCTCGACATCCTCGGGTGATGAATGGACTATGATCGATGATGGTGACGCATCCAGTCCCACAAGCAATCACCACATGAGGATTTACCAGAGCTACTTGGGTGTGGGTCTTACTGGGTCAGGCACTTTCATGCCATGCTTTGCTCTACGCATGCTTACCCAGTTGGCGTCTAGCAGTAAGCGATGCTTCGAAGAGGTCATGCGGGAGTTGGTGCTCATGAGCACCTTCGTTCCTCAGCCCCCCCTTAAGGCGGCCCAGTTTCCCCAGCTGGGTCAATTTCAGGTCTTTACAACGGAGAGTATTTTGCAGCTTATGCAAAATGCACTGCAAAATGTTGTCAACAGTGTGTCGCCCACCGCAAAACCAACGATGGAAGCTCTTGATGCAGCCAGGAATGCGGAAACTCCTGCTGCCCCACATGTATTCGACCAGCAAGAACTGTTTGTGCCTCTGTTGAAGTTGGCACGCTCGGACATGAAAGACCGCACATTGACTGGCATGCTTGAAATGCTCAATGCTTGCGGTCACCTTATCAGTAGTGGGTGGCCAATCATTTTAGCCGCTGTACAGGAAGCGTGTGAGATTGGAGACGCTAAGACCCAGGTGCTGGCATTTAAGTGTTTGCGTCTCATTGTGGATGATTTGGTGGTGTCGATACCTAGCAGCTACCTCCCTGATTGCATTAAGTGCATCGGACGCTTCGGTAGTCGTGCGAAGGATGTCAATATTAGCCTTACGGCTGTGAATGAGCTTTGGAGTGTGGCCGATGTCATTGGAAAACAGAAGATACGGCAAGAAAGCGATCCCAGCCAAAGAAAGCAAGGTCAATGGGGGTACATTTTTGCCGAATTCAGCTCAGTTGCCCTGAATGACCGAGCCGAAGTTCGAAACAGCTCGATCAATACCCTTTTCGGAACAGCAGTGACATACGGTGCCCAGTTTGAATTGAGTGAGTGGCAACTGTTTATCAATTCGACAGTGTTACCCCTTGCGGCCAAGCTGTGTGAAACTCAGCAGAAGAAAAGTACGCGTGCGGTTGGAAAGGATGAAGCCTCGGCTGGTGCAGGATACATGTTGCATCACTCGCGCGATAACGCCGAGAAGCAGTGGAATGAGTCTCGGGTCCTCATGCTAACGGGAATTAGCCGCGTATTGGAGACCAATTGGCATTTTCTGCTGCAACACACATCGTGGTTTGCTACTATTTGGCGAGAGCTGCTCCAGCATGTAGCGCTGAATGCTGCTTTTGGCATGCCTAAGGAAGTTGTCTTGGCGGCTGTCAAGACGCTACAAACGCTGTTGCAGGTTTCGTCAGCTGGTGACTTTGATCACATTGCACAATCTCAGCCTGTTCGTGCTGGAGTTGGCATGCGCGTTGTCGGTGGGGCTCTTGTTTCTTCGTCTACGCCAACATCCGCCGCATCAACATCCCCGAACTTGAGACGTGCTACCTCTGCGCCAGTGTATCGGGACCCTGCTCTTTGGGAGGAGGCGTTCAGTCAGCTTCTGCGTCTGTGTGATGAGAGGCAGATCGCAGCTGAGAAAGACAAAAACCCCGTGCTGCCTTGGAAAGAAGACGAGGAGCAAGAAATCGCAAGCGCCGTGGTATCAGTGCTAGTGACGCTGTACATGCAGGCGAAAGAATTCGAGTTCAAGGACGTGCGCAACGTTGAGAAAATGCTGGATCTGTTCGCTGTGTTGATCTCCCGTCACGTGCTTGGCACGCCTGCAATCGGCAACGGAGCCGTGACAAAGGCGATCACTAATATTACGACTAACAGCCTGCAGTCACGTGTTTTAAACGCCTTTGAAGAATGCGGCTCGTTCGCATCTCATCCGGAGGTCCATACAAAGACGCTGGATCAGTTAGTGGGGTATGTGACACAGTCGTCTACCAAGGATCTCGTTTTCTTCACACGCCACGCACTTACTTCGCTGGCCAAGCTGTACGCAAGCGTATCGAAGGAGGCCAGGGAGAAACGATTTTTGTCAGTTCTCTTTTGCATCCAACCTTTCCTTCAGTTTGATGAAGGCCTCGCCACGCCGGAATCAAGCCCGTCTCCGTCTCCCGAGAAGCCGTTAACTGCAGCACAGAAGGCAGCGACACAACTGTGGAAGCATGCATTGCGTGTATTGCTGGTCGTGATTTCGAGCGGGTTGGTCGCTGTTCGTTTAGCTGAGGCGTGCTGGAGGCCACTACTCGAAACAATTGCCGGGTTTGTCCAGCCAAATGGAGGGAAGTTCCCCTCCTGTGTGCAGTCGGAAGAGGATGAGGTGCTGGTGCTTAGTGTGCTAGAGTGCGTTGTCGACAGCACCATCGCGTTGCTCAGTGATGGCAGCGACATCAAGTCTCATGTTGGCCAGCAGTTCAACGCGTTTATTGGTGACCTGGTTGCTTTGCTGTGCTCTGGGGTGGACGCATTGGAGCACAACAAGGCCATTATTCGGTGTTGCGTGCGCCAGTTGACCACGATGTGCATTCAAATGGCAGACCAAGAGCTGGCTGCATTCGCGCGAGCTCGGTTGGTGGCGTGCTGCAACACGGCGTTGGCGCGATTCGCCGACCTCGACAGCTCTGTGCAGCCTAAGCCGCGGTCACCGTCATCGCCTACATATTCGTCGGAGCGGAATGCTCGGTTGACGTCATTCTCAACGATGCCGGCAGTTCCGGGAAGCAACGAGCCCCAGCTCGTAGCAGCTCGCGAGAGGGTGGTAGTGCTTCTGACCAGCGCGCTGGAGGTGGAGATGCAGCCGCGCAGTCTGATGGAGATGTATCCGGCACTGTGCGGCTGCATATCGTCCTCGGATCTCGAGGTGCGTCAGCTCGTGCAGCGGCTGCTGCTGAGCGGAAGACTTTCCGATTTCTGCTTGGAGCTCATGGACGCATGGGAGCGTCAGTCTCATTAAAATAAAGCGCGGCGCAGTGCCTGCTGCCAGCGAAACACGATAATCGCATGTCCATATTCCCAATCTCTCGTCGGGAGGATTTCGGTGAGTTCGGCATGGTTGCCCTCGTCGACCTCATAGTGCTTTCACGTCGACGTCTTCAAACTCCCTCACTCGCCTCAGGGTTCGCGGTGAACCTCTTCCACTTAGTGAAGCAGGAGCTTCTTGAACTACTCAGCAGCGCTGATCACCATGGAGCAGGTAGGTAGCGACTGATGCCTTGGCCATCGTCGAGACTCTCGAGTCCAATAGCAGGAAGGCGTCCTCACCCACAGCAAGCCGTCAGCATCACGACAAGGCCATCGCTTGAAGCGTGCTCTCGTGACTAATAGGCGTGATCGCGATCAAGTCGCACTAGCGGTGGTACTAGTCGCCGGCACTGCCCGGCATCCTTTACAGCGGTCCCGCAGGATATCAGCTCTCCAGCATAAAGTGTCCGCTGTTGCCGTCGTGACGGCGAGCACTATCCCCGTGCGTGCTCGCAATGGAGCGCAGCGTGATGGCCGTTGACACTCAAGTGACTTGGATCGGCCGACGCCATCTGCGCGACGACGACACGGCCGCCTGTCACTCCATCGACATCTCGCTGTAGTCGCTTGCGCGTCGAGCGGCTATGCGCGTCGGGATCCCCGTCAGCCTGATCACCAGGTGGCCATTACAGTCCCCCCCCCCCCCGCCGCCGCCGTGTGTGGCACGGGTTCACACGCTGGCCGCTCCACATCTCTACGCGGTTCTGCCGGTCAGACTGCGGTCGCGCGTCCACCTCGGTGTGGCGCGTGCCATCACAATCTGTCTAACGTCGTGGACGGCACGCGGCCGGAAGCGATGCAAGCTCGGTACACCGACACGCCCTTGCTGGAGCGCGCGACGAGCGTCGACCGACACGCCGGCGACGTCTCCAAGCCGCACCGCGTGCGGTTCCGCAGCAAGACGCGCAGCGCCACGGCGACGTCGTTGTCGGCGTCGGTTCCGTCGTCCACCAGCAGCGGCAGCTCGGCCCCGAAGCCGCGCGTGCATGTTGACGACGACGAGCTCTGCGCGCGCGCGGAAGCCGTGGCGCGTGCCATGGACTTCCGCGGTCTTGCGGGCTCAAACGACTCGGCCTGCAGATGGGTGCTCAAGAAGTCTCGCGGCCCCTTCACGACCTACGCCCGACGACCGGATGCGGTGGCCATGAGCACGCCGGCGTCGGCACTCGGACCCGAGCACGCAGGCGCGCAGGTTCGACCTGCACAACAAGTGTTGGCGGCCGGAGAGATTCGCTGCCACTTGCAAGAAGTGGTGCACGTGCTCAACACGACCAACGACTTCGACCACAATGCCGTCATGAGCGGTTTGTACCGCAAGGACTTCATCTACGGCTCGGTGGTGCATGTCGTGCCGTCCGATGCATTCGGTGAGGAGCCGAAACTGGTTGAGCTGCTCAAGGAGGACGAGACCACGACGACCCACGTGACAGTGAAGACAGGGACGTTCGTGCACAGCAGGATGTTCTCACCTAATGAGCAATGGTGCTTTCTTGAACGAGCGCAACATGTCCGCGGTAGTCATGGTGGAGAGAGCGAGGAGACAACCGAGTCGTCCGCAAAGACTAAAACCAATTCGTTCACGCTCACTCTGAGCTCGCTAGATGACAAGGAACTCGAGGCGGGGAAAGTGAATGGCCATGGCCGCGTGAACATGTTGCATGACATGAGTGCGGGATACCTCGTTGAGCAGCTCCCTGGAAGTCGCTATGTCCGTGTGATTTTCTTTGGGCAGTTTGACGGCGGAGACTTGGACAAACCGGGTCTTGCTGGATCTTCCCAAATGCGAGCTCGGCTGATGCGCCTGGCCGATGGCGCTACACGTCTGCCTGAGGTTGTGCGTCGTCGTCGATTAGGAGCACAAACGATGGCGGACCAAGCAGCCTTCCCAGCAAAGAACTCTCACTGTATTTGCTGCACTAAGTCGTTGCACCTCCTTACACGAAAGCACCGATGCCACCTCTGTGGTCACTTCGTGTGCGATCGCTGCTGGTCCCTCCAAGAAGTGGAGACGCAGAGTACACAGCGCATTACGCCGGTGCGCGTTTGCTCAAGGTGCATCGAGTTTGTAGAGAATGGAGATTATTCTGCTGTAAAGCCAAGCTCTTTGGGCAATTTGGAGGTGAAGCGAGACCCTGCTAATCGACCTCCTGCCAACAAGACGCTAGCTCGTTTGCTTCGAAGTGAGTTGCGCTCGTCGTCCGGAGCCCGAAAAAACTCGGTGCGCACAGTGATTCAGTATCTTGTGAACCAAGAAGCAGAAGAAGAACAGGCGCGAGCTGCAAAGGCTGAACGAGAAGATGAGGGCGATGTTCAAACCCGATCTGTTCTGTTGACCTCCGACAGCGCCGATCAGGAGTATCTGGATGCCCTGGATGAGGGTCTGAGTGTTCATCAAGTGCCGTTGTACCAGTGCGTCTTGGCGAACGCTACCAAGCGCGACTACCCGATCACGATGCCGAAGACAGCGGCAAACGGATCGATTCCGGATGCCCCTATTCCGCTTAATGAGAAAGAGCGACTGGCAGCGATCGCCCGCAGCCGCATTATGGAGCTCGAAGACGCATCGGAGCTCGATATGCTGTGCTCACTAGCTGCCAGCCAGTTGGACTGCAAGTTCAGCATTGTGACCGTGGTGACCGCCGAGCACATGACCGTACTCGGCACCAACTTGGAGAACCTAAGACGAGTGCAGCTTCCGAGAGAGCACTCGTTCTGTCAGCACACAGTCATGACCTCGAAGCCTCTACTCGTTCCTCACCCAGAGGCCGACGTCCGATTCCAGAACATCAATGGACGCACTGCTTTCGATGTGCGATTCTACTGCGGGTTTCCGATCGTCGGGGAGGACAACCGCACCGTGATCGGCTCGTTCTGCTGCATGGACCAGAAAACTCACGACCTGACCCAGTCGCAGTACTCGGCGATGAAAAAGTTAGCATCCGCTGCCGGTCTTGTGGTTCGTTCCAAGTCTCGAGGCACGGCTGCCGCATAGCGCAGCACTACCGTGTGAAAGCGACAAAAGATCACTATTGCAGCATGTGGAACTGCTTTAGCAGCGCTAGAAGGTAGCAGCTCCGATATTTGTATAACGATGGCAAGTGTGTTATTGACTATTCTGCTTTCAAGTTCGCTACTAGCGCGGGTGAAGACTCATCAATTTGTGTTGTTGGAGATGCAAAGCAGGCGGCCTCGCGCACCGAAGAACGAGTGGCAAGGAGCTACGAGCTCGAGATCCCTTGCAACGTCTGGGTCTTGCTACTGGACCTGTACTGGCGAAATGCATCGCGACGTTGTGACTTGTGCACGAGGGACGTGTGGTCACAGTGACTCAAGTAAGCTTTACCTACGCCGTTCGCGGAGCAACATCATCTATTGCCGCAGCCTTCTCCATGCAACCAGACCACCACCGAATCGGATGGAACGGAGGAGCAGACAGCTCGACCATCGTAGCTCACATCACTGTTGATGTCGGCAACAGCAGACCGTGTTGCAGTCTCAAAGTGACCAACTCACCAGCGCGATTCCTGTCGCAAGCGCTGCGTTCGCGGGACCTGGACAACTTGACGGGGAAGTCACTTTACCGTTGTGCACGCGCCGCTCAGCCGCAGAAAGCTTGAGCAGTAATCTGACGGTGCGGTGGGATTGACCTTGAGTTCAGGTTGACTCTTTCGCGTCGTACACCGCTACTCTTGTCTCCTTCGCGCGCACAACCTCTACGACACCCCTCACTTCTCGGGCAGCGCTCGCCTTACCTGCACCGTTCATTCTGATCGTGTAGGGACCCGTCGGGAGCTCGGGCTCACATCGAAAAGGTCCGCTCGCCCCACAGGTCCATTCCGCAGGTCTTCGTTCCGCGGGTCGACAGGCAAAGTATGTTTGACCACTGCTCCGACAAGCACGTGGTCAAAACGATGAGCACAATGGACACGATGGACATGACGAGGCCTTCGATCGCCTTGCTCGAGGAGTCTCAGGGTCCCCGACGCAATGTTCGTCTTACCGACCGACGGCTGATGGAAGTTGTAGGCCGAGACACCAAGACCATCAACTGGCACCTGCTTCGGTGCAGCGTCGCCAATTGGGATAAGACTCCCGCCAACATGGGCTTCGCGGTCTACACCACACGCACGCATTCGCTAAGACGCGTCATGGCGTCGGGGACCATTCCATGCTCGGTGGAGGAGCTTCGCCAAGTGCTTCGCCCGGCCGCGAGTGAGACGTACGCGGCCACCATGCACGAGCTCTTTGGTGACGATTTCGTGCACGGGGCTATCGTGCATCGCGTTCCAGGTGATGACACGGACTCCAACGATGGCAACCCAGCTTCAGATGACGACGACCTAGGCCATCGCCGTCACGGCCACCACCGACCAAAGGTGGACGACGTCACCGTCAAGACGGCTCTGTTCGCCAAACGCCATGCGCTGACGCGCAACGAGCAATGGTGCTTCGTGGACTGCACGCAGGATCTGAATGACAGCAACGGAGACGGGTTCAGCGTGACGATGTCATCGCTCGACTCGGAGGACGTGTTTGCCGGCAACACGCACGCTAGAGGCAGAGACATGCGTCAGCTGCACGACATCCGAGCTGGTTATGCCGTGGTCCCGTCCGCCACGAAGAAAGAAGTGCGAGTGAGTTTCTACGCTCACTTCCTTAGCGAGGGTGCTAGAGGAAGCTGCAGTGCGAACAACATCCCGGAGACTTCGCACTCGTTCCTGTTCACAGCTTCGTACAATGCCACAGCGCGCATCAAACAGGGGGTGTCGACTCGAGCACAGATGAAGCGACTCACGATGATGGCTCACGCCACTTCCCGCCTGGCCGTTCTTGTGAGGCGTCGACGACTTGGAGCCCAAAGAATGACGAGCACAGCTACTTACATCCCGCACAACACGCGGTGCGTTTGCTGTGCGGCAACTATGCGGTCGTCGACGCACATGGTTCTCAGCAGTAAGAAGCGGGTGAGACGTCAATGCCAGCTCTGTGGATACTTCGTTTGTGAAGGCTGTTCTTCCGAGCAGGAGGCGCAGCGTTCTCAAGATAATGCGTTTTCCATTGTACGCATTTGTGACAACTGCATGGAGCGTGTCGACGAGGCCTTGTATGACTCGATCCCAGCGGACAACAGCGACACGTTGGAGCCAAAGATTTATCCCAATGCACCGGAGTCTGAGGCAGCTACTAAAGTACTCGCACGGCTGCTGCGTGATACGTTGGTCAATGCGTCGGAGCCAGAACTGCCTGCAGTGAAGAATGTCATTATGCATCTTGTCGAAGGGGAGGTTTCATCGCCATCGTCAACACAGCCCTCCGAGCAATCGGACGGCTCTCAGCGTGGCCGAAGACTCACCGTGGAAAGCTAACGGGAAGAATACTTGCTGGCACTCCAGTCACAACTCCAAATTCCCGAACGACCGCTTTCCAGCTGCCTGCTTGCTGGGGCAAGCGGCAGGGCTTTTCCGCTAGCTTACAGCGAGTCAAACGCTGGTGCACCACTATTTCCACTGCCTGACAACGAACTTGAGCGGCTCGGTGCCGTGAACCGTGCGCGGCTCACCGAGGTGCGCAACCTGCCGGAACTGGAGCTTATCTGCAGCTTGGCATGCAAGGAACTGCGCTGCGAAACGGGACTCGTGACACTTATCAGCCACGACACGCAGTACATCTTGGCCACCAACAACCCAGTCTTCCGCAACTCTGCCGGTCCGCGTGATCAAGCGCTTTGTGCTCATACCATTATGGGACCATTGCCCATGCTGGTGCCCCACACGGCGGCCGACGTACGATTTAGCCGGAGCCAGCTTGTGCTACGGGGTGGGCTGCGCTTCTACTTCGGTTTCCCGTTGTTTGCTCCTGATGGAATTTCAGCTATCGGCGCTGTATGCTGTGTGGATCGGGAGCCTCGCCGAGTTTGCCAGTCGCAGTATGAGACCCTCGAGAAGCTTTCTCACAGCGCCATACGTATTATCGCCAGCCGTATCGCAACCGATGATAATTTGCTTGACCGCTTTTGCTAGTCTGATAAGTTGTTGTTGTCGTAGTCGGAGTCGTTCCTGGAATCGGAAGAAGCTGAAGCAAAAGAACTTCAGCAACTTTATACATTATATTTTTAACAATTGCATTCTCAGCATAACATTTATCCCTCAAGTAGTCGAGATGCTCCGTATTCCAACACGCGCGTCGCACCTTCAACGATGGTAGCCATGAGGGCGTATTGAGATTCTGAAACCTCGCGTGCACCGCTGGTGTTAATACAGCAGAACGTGCCGACAGCAATTGAGTCTCCGTTTTCAGGGTTATAAATCTTGATCGGGAAGCCGAAGTAGAAGCGTACACCAAACCGACGCACGTCGTCCATGGCACTGAAGCGTACATCAGCTTCAGGGTGACGAACAAGTAATGGTGCGTCGCTCATCAAGGTGTGACCGCAGATAGCGTGCTCGCGTGGTAGCTCAAACCCTCGCCAGGAAGGATCAGTGCACGCCACCACGTAGCATGTGTCTGGACTAAACACGCTCACCATCGTAGTATCGCATTGCAACTCGGTTCTCGCAACGTTGCAGAGCAATTCTAGCTCCGGAAGCTCCATCAAACGAGAAAAAATGTTCGGGTGCTTGTCCATCCATTGCTGTCGTGAGCTTTCGTCGGCTGGCACGGGATGGCGCGCCAGCTCGATGATATCCTCAACAGGCTCATCAGCTTCAGTTTCCTCAGCGCTTTCAACATCTTCAGTGTTATCTTCCCTCACATCAGCATACTGGAGAGTGTACTGACGGCCCGAAGAATCTGCAAGTGGGGGATTCTCCTTCTGCTCTAAGCCCACCGGGTCGTCGCAGACGACTTCGGGCTCTTCCTTAGCCTCAGGAGAAGATGGGAGCTCCTTAAAGAAACCTTCCTTCTCGGCTAAGACTCCTAAGTTCTTCGCTAACTCGGACGGATCAGCACGGAATTTATGGTTTTGCTTCTTCCGCGGGCTCAGCAAGTGCTTGACGACACTAATAACCACCGGTCTCTGCTCATCGGATGCAGTATCAAGTACTTGGCTCAGCGCCCGCGCGATTGCAGCACTAGCGGGCTCAGCATCGGGATCATCAGGCTGAATAAGCTCACCAGAAGGTGACCCGCCATCATTAGAAGCACAGAAGTTGTCGTAGTCTGCATCGTCAACGCGTTGCATGCAGTGCTCGCACAAGTGTACAGGTTGGCTGAACCTCGTGCTTTTGCTTGAAACCGCAGACATCTCGCTCGACAACGAGTTCTTGCCGATCGTGCAGACGCAGCGAGAGCAAACAAGAAAGCCGCAGAGCTGGCACTGCTTGGAACCACGCAAGGTGTCGCGGTTAGAGCCACCGAAGAGTTTTCGTATGACACCCACGCGTCGTGTGCAGCACGCGCAATGCGAGTTTGTCGGCTGGATCTTGCGAAGGTCAGCTAGAACTTGCGCGTCAAGCCGACGCCGACGCACCGCGACGTGAAGCTCCTTCAGTGTGCGTGCTATTTGCATCGATCGTGCTAACACCGCCGCATTTGATGCATCGTCGGCCTCCTCGAAGTTTCGCCCAGGCGCTAGCAATCTCCGAAACCTTGAGACCTTCCCTACGCCAGGCGAAGTCGCCACGTGCGCACAAAACGTAACGCGTACTGCTCGCTTCACCTTCCCGTTCTGCAGCACCCTGTGTGGTTCCTGCGTCACAAGATAAATAGCTGAGAGTCCCTGAAGGTGAATCACACTGGCCGCTTGAGCCTTGCCGGTAAACACGTCGTCAGGGTGGAGCGAAGCGAGCGTGACCGTGAAACCTTTGCCTTCGTGGCCCTTGCTGAGCTGAACTGCCTTCACCGCGCACACGTAGCACCATTGCTCGTTGCGCGCCAGCATGTGGCGCTTCACGAACGTCGCCGTCCGGACCGTCACGTCGTGTGTCAAAATTTCCTCCGCGTGGTGCACGATCGCGCCGTAGATGAAGTCCTGACCGACCATCTCCCTCATGACGCTGGCGTAGCGTTCGTTGGTGGGCGGGGCCAGCAACGCTTTCATCTCCGCGAGCGAGCACTCAATGACACACGTAGCAGTGACTACCGTGCCGTCAATGGAGCGCTCCGTCGTGACGCCGGCAGCTTGAGAGCGGCGATGTCGCAGCGTCTCCAAGTCGATGCGCGCCGCGGCTTGCGCCGCCATTTCGACCAAGCGCCGGTCACTCGCGCGCACGTAGCGGCGCTGGGAGCCGTCACCGACGTTGTTCATGAGCTCAACGTCCGGTTCCTTTGCACTGGATCAAACTGATTGTGGTTTACGAGGCCAAGTCATCGCCTGACCGTCGGCGCCAACATGGACACGCGGGTCAACGTCGAGACGAGAGCCACCGTCGGGATGGGAAGGGAAAGTCGGCGGGCACAGGCAGGACCACAGGACAGGTGCATGCCACCGACACCAGTCAATCTGTATCTTTTTGCTGCAGATTAGGAGGACATTTCGCATGACGAGCCCAGAACGTCCATCTGAGAGCGGCAAGCTTTCAGCTGCACCGTTGGTATCACCAGCGCGTCTTCCTCGCCGCCGTACACGAAAGCGGAGTCAACATTGATTCACGACAAGCCAGTTGAAAACCACAAGACAAATAAATTATGTTTTTAGTGATCCAGAATATAGTTTTGTACTAGCAGTAGTTGGTTGATCTAGCCTTCGATTAAGCGAGACGCCCGGCATTCCAAAACGCGTGTGGCACCTTCAGCGAGAGTAGCCATGATGGCATATTGAGACTCGGAGACATCTATCGCGCCGCCAGTATGGACACAGCAGAATGTTCCGATCGCGGTTGTGCCTCCACCCTCAGGGTACGAGATCCGAATTGGAAAGCCAAAGTAGAAGCGCAATCCTGAACGACGCACAACATCCATCGAGCTGAAGCGGACATCCGCTTCAGGGTGGCGGACAAGAAGCGGAGCGTCGCCCATGAGCGTGTGTCCGCAGATGGCATGGTCACGCGGAAGCTCGAAACCTCGCCATGAAGGATCCGTGCACGCCACCACGTAGCACGTGTTTGGATCAAAAATAGTTACCATCGTAGCATCACATTTTAGCTCGCCACGTGCGACGTTGCAGAGCAGCTCCAGGTCAGGCAGATTCATCATGCGCGAAATCACGTTCGTGTGAGTGTCGATCCATTGCAGTCGTGAAGCTTCGTCGGCTGGAACGGGGTGGTGCGCTATACGAACGACATCTTCACTATCGTCGGGTTTCCCACAATTTCCGGCGTTATCTCCAGCGTCGTCTTCAGCATCTTCGCCAGCGTCCTCTCCATCATCCTCTTCGCACACATCAGCATATTGGAGAGCGTACTGACGCCCTGTGACGCCTGCCAAAGGAGGGCTATTGATCTGTTGCGGACTCGAGGGGTCTTCGGGGGTGACTTCAGGTGCTTGCTCTTGGTTGGCCTCCGGCGATGCTGGCATCTCCTGCGAGAAGCCTTCCTTCTCTGCCAAAAGCCCCAAGCTTTTCGCCAACTCAGCTGGGTCCGCACGGAATTTACCTGCTTTCTGTTCGCGTGGGCTGAGGAGATGCTTGATGACACGAATGACTACTGGTTTTTCCTCTTGAGAGGCATCACCGAGCACTTGGCTCAGCGCTCGAGCGATCGCAGCACTGGCCGGCTCGGTATCAGGTCCGTCAGGCTGCACAGGCCCGCTCAAAGGAGACAATCCGTCACTCGAAGCACAGAAGTTGTCGTAGTCTGCATCATCCACGCGCTGCATGCAGTGCTCGCACAAATACACAGTCCGGTTGTACCTAGTGCTTTTACTCGAAACCGAAGACATCTCGTCCGACAGAGAGTTCTTGTTGATCTTGCACACACAACGAGCGCAAACGAGAAATCCGCAGAGATGGCACTGCTTGGCACCTCCCCGTGATGAGGATTCTTCCTTCGAAGAGCTGCCAAAGAGCTTTTGAATAGCACTAACGCGGCGAGTGCAGCACGCACAGCGGGAGTTAGTAGGCTGAACTTTGCGTAGGTCAGCCAAGACCTGTGCGTCGAGTCGCCGCCTGCGGACTGCGACCTGGAACTGCTTCAGCGATCGCGCCAATTGCACCACGCGTGCCAACACTGCTCCATTGGACGCATCGTTGGCCTCCTCGCGATTCCTTGCAGTCGGCAGCAGCCAGCGCAGCCGAGAAGTTTTACCTGAGCCGGGGGAAGTCGTCACGTGTGCGCAAAAGGTGACTCGAACAGCTCGCCTCGTCCGTCCGTTCTGCAGCTTCCGATGCTCCTCGGCGGTCACGAGGTACACTGCTGACAGTCCCTGAAGGTGAATCACACTGGCCGCTTGAGCCTTGCCGGTGAACACGTCGTCCGGGTGGAGCGAGGCGAGCGTGACGGTAAATCCCTTGTCATCATGGCTGCTAATGGGCTCGAGAGTTTTCACGTCGCTGACAAAGCACCACTGCTCGTTGCGCGCCAGCAAGTGGCGCTTCACGAACGTCGCTGTCCGCACCGTCACGTCCTGTGTCGAAATTTCTTCTGCGTGGTGCACGATCGCACCGTAGATGAAGTCCTGACCGACCAACTCCCTCATGACACAAGCATAGTGTTCATTTGTAGGAGGAGCCAGCAACGCCTTCATCTCCGCGAGCGAGCACTCAATGACACAAGTAGCAGTGACTACCGTGCCGTCAATGGAGCGCTCCGTCGTGACGCCGGCAGCTTGAGAGCGGCGATGTCGCAGCGTCTCCAAGTCGATGCGCGCCGCGGCTTGCGCCGCCATTTCGACCAAGCGCCGGTCACTCGCGCGCACGTAGCGACGCTCGCCGGCGTTCATGGTGCGCGTAGCAGGATCCAGTTGTTCTCTGCTCCAGGTGGCTGATTGTGGTGTGCCGCGCGCGAACGGAAGGCAGCCAAGCCACCAGCCGACCTTGGTGTCCCAGTCTGCAATTGCACGGTGGGACGTCAAGAGAGACCGTCGGGATGGGAAGGGAAAGTCTGCGGGCGAAGGCGGGGCGAGCGCTGGCCGCAACCACCTGCAGACACTCGGCGAGCGCGGCGAGAGAATGGGGCACGCATAAGAAAGCGATGTAAGGCTGACGCAGAGCGACTGGCGAAGTTGTTTAACATTCGTGTTACGGCGAATCTTTGGAGGACGGATCGAGGTGTCCTTCTGTAACGGCTCAGGCGACCAGCACGGTGGCGCTCTCCGCGACGACGAACTCCCAGAGCTGCTGCAGCTGCAGGCCCTCGGCCGCAGTCACGGGCCAGCGCACAAACACACCGGGCTGGCCCCACGGAGCGGCGACGGTGACGGTTTGGCCCGCGGCGTACTCGACGCCGCTCCAGAGGTGCTTGTACGTGAACGCCGTGGAGTTGACCGTCGCGCCCTGGCTGTCGACTTGAAGCGGAGGGAGGTACACCTCGACGCTGGAGGCAGACAGGTCGTACACAGGAGCCACGAGCAAAGCCTGACCCAGCCAGAAGGTTTCGTCAATGACCGCTGCCGCGACGGCGTCGCTCGGAGAGTACGTCATCGGGTGCCGGACGATAGGCCACCCGTGCGCTCGGTACTCGTCCAGCAACGCCAAGCGGTACGGCTTGAGGCTTCGGAACAGACGAGCGTTGTAGGCGTGGTAAGCTCGCGTCGTCGCGTTCGTGTAGGCCTGGACGTTCATCTGAGGGATGTTGCCCTCGTGCGTGCGGAAGGCGGTGCCGCTGAAAGCGCCGAGCTCGCCCCAACGACCGAGCAGAGCAGCGTTGCGGGTTATATTGCCCACCGTCGCTAGGGTGTTGGTGTACCCGCCGATGTCGGAGTGCGTCTGCGCGAAGCCCGATGCGCCCACGTGAATGGTGCTGCTGACAACCGCGCGCATGCCGTCTTCGCGAGAGACGTCGATGTTTTGGTCTCCCTGCCAGAATAGGTTTATGTGCTTCGCTGAAAAGGTCCCCGCGCTGCGGTGGAAGCCGATGGTGTCGTTCTCCAGTCCTAGCTCCGTCACGACCTCCCGCAGAAGAGTTGCCCACACTGTCGGATAGTCGTTGTGGAAGACTCTCGGGCTCACAGTACCGCTCAAAAGACTCACCGAGCTGTCCACGGAGAGATACTCACCGAAATCCTGCATCATTCCCGAGATTGGTACCGTGTAGTATTGTTTCTTGACCAGCCCCTTGAACCAGTCAACGGTCGACTGGTTAGACAGATCCAGCAGGCCGGCGTCGATTCCGGGTCCGCTCGTGATCGTCCACACGCTGCCGTCTCCCGCCGTGGCATTCGCCACGAAGCGACCTTCATGGGCTGCGATCGCGTAGAAGCTCGTGTTGAAACCCGTGGTCTTTGTGCTCACGTTGGCCAAGAACGTGTTGATGTAGCTCATGGTGCGCACGCCGTAAGTGGACTGCAGGTGAGGGACCCACTCAGCCCAAGTCGGGTATAGTGTCGTGTCGGGCTCCCAGTTCCACCACAGTCGATGCAGCGAAATGCCATAGGCACCAGTCTGCAGTCGCGTGCCCGACCAGTCTTGCAGCCAAACGCTCACCAACGGCATGTTCGCATCAAGTGCATCCTGAATGACGCCCTCTACGAAGTCCTGCCCTCCCTGGATGCCCAATATTGCGCCGTCGTGAGACCAATCCGGCAGCTTCGGCTGTCGACCAGTGACCTTTGTCAGTGCGTTCGTCGCCTCAAGCAGCGGGTTGCCCTTGGCAGCACGGCCAAGCCAACCACTCAAACTGGTGCTCTCGTACATGATCTCCAGGGTCGTAGTGGAGCCCGTAACATAGTCACGTTCCGTAATATTTCCTGCGAGGTATCCTGCCGCTGTGTCCTCAAAGGCGGAGGTGGCATTGCTTGCGAGATCAACGAGCGCGTATTTGGTTCCTCCCAGCACGAACCAGCGGCCGAGGGAACTTGTAAGAGATCCTATGCCAGTGTAAGTCGTCAAGAGCGAACCTCCTGCAAACGCGCCCGAGATTGATGCGTTCGAATTGAGATATGTTGTCACGGGCTCTTCACCGCGACCCACACCTCCTTCGCGAGTCCACACTGGCACACGCCAACCCCGGAGATTGCCGATGCCAGTCTGCTCCCCCAGGCCAAAGAAAGCTTCGTCCTTCGGCGACTCGTACGCCATATAGACGTTGTCGACGCCATCTCCAGCCACGCTGGCATTAAACGCTAGGGGCTGCGAGTCGTCACTCACGTTGTCATAGGACGCATCTAGCGCGAAGGACAGCGTCCACGTCCAACCATAGCACGAGGCATCGCCGAACACGCCTGTAATGTCGACACGGTCAGCGCTGGAGGTCGTCGCACTGGAGATCGTTGCAGTCTGGCACCGTGTCCCAACATTTTCACTGCTCAACTGGAAATTGCCCGATGCCTGCGTGATAGTCGTGAGCCCCGTGGACGCTGAGACGAAGGCTCGATCCGATGCAGCTGGATGTAAGGCACACGTGAACGAACAGTCAGGATCCGTTTTCCCACAAAGTCGACTGTGCTCCACCTACATTTCCAGACTTGGTCTCCGACGCTGTTGACAACGCCAACAGAGGACTCCTCTGCATCGACAGTCACAGTGAAGGGGCCAAGCGTGTAGTTGACTGCCGTGGCGCTGGCCGATGAACAACTAGCACCGATAAGTATCGTCGCTGCCAAAGCGGACGCCTTCATCCTGAATGTCTTGCGGATTCTCTTGTCTGGTTCCTCTCGCCGGGCCAAACGGATAATGCGGATTCGAGGTCTGCGCAGTCAAGGCCACACACGGAGCCCTCGCTTGCAATTAGAGGCTGTCAACGCAAGCCAGGAGCACACCTAAGTTGAAGTTTCCCAACGCGAGACCTTCCCGGCGGCACAGATGGTTGGAAAAGCTGATGATGTGAACGAGGCCCTGTGCAAGCCACGGACGCCATGGACTTCCTGCAACGCGGAGGGGGGGGGGGGGGGGGGGGGGGCTTGTCCTCAGCGTTGATAGCAGGCTTCGGGGGTCTTATGAAGCACAAGTTGAGATGAGGCGCCACAAATAATAATGCTGCGCCAGCACGCTTTTCGCCGATGTTGTGGTGGACTCGGTGGTCGCAAACAAACATGATGTATCCGAATTGCTTTAGCGCAGACAACTTGCGGACTTCAACAAGTTGTGACAAGACGCGGCAGCTGTAAGTTCGACAGCTGCAAGTTACACGGCCTGGAAGTGATCACCACCGCACAGATAAGGATATCCTGAAAGTGATGACCTTGTTGAGCATTTTTAAAACCAAACCAAATTTACTTAATCCATTAGGCTCACCGCACGTGCTGGAGCTGTGCGTGTTGCGGGTTTGATTTAGATTTCCCACCGAACATGTGAGCAAACTTGTCTCGCTTCCGCTGGCCCTGGGGTTTTACCAGACGTTCGTAGGCAGCATTGGTCGCCTTCCGGACGACCTCCTCTTCCTCCCTAGTTGTCCAGAAAACTTCCGTGTCCACCACTCGAGCAACTACACTTCCAGCCGAGGATGCGGACGATTGTCGCGTCATTTCACTTGACCGGCGTTCATCCTGGGCATTGAGTACCTCTACAGCCATAGCGACGGCGTCAATATCGCGCGGAGGCTTGACGTCGCGCGAAATTTCACCTGGATTGCCATGAATCGAGAACACGGGCGGACAGAACCCATCGTATCGCAGCGGTTTGTACGGCACGAAGCCCTTGCTTTCGTCGCGAACGGGCTGCACCGCCAAATACGCTTCGAGTGACAGCTTCAGCATGTGGTGAGAGTCGAAGACGCGCGCGAGCTTGCTCGGGTCGACGTCGCACACCATCGCTTCCAGCGGCAGGTTGGAATAGAAAGACTGCACGGCGGTGTCGAGCGCGCGGTCAGGATCGAATGTTCGTGCAAATGCTTGTGCGTTGGCACGAAAGCCTGGCTGCAGCAGTTGCTGGAAGCTCGACACGAGCGACTCGACGGTGGAGATCATGGGGTCAATTGGTGCAATGCCCACGCCTAGTCGTTGGCACAAGTGTGCTGTGAAGTGCTGCGAAGGGTGCGATCCGCACACGGCGACAGGTTTGCCAGCCATGAGTCCTTCAGCCAGGATATCGGGCTCGCCCCAATGAATCGTTGCTGCCACGTGGGGGAAAAGCTGCGCGTACGGCACGACTGCTTCGATCAAATACACAGACTCGGACCGGTATGGCGAGCGAGTTGCACCATCGGAATCGCGCGCTTGTACGATGACTCGCACACGTAGTTGCTGAGCAGCGAGGTTGATTTTTCGCACCAGATCCTCGAAGGCACCAAAAGCCAAGTGCCGCGTGGCCACACCGAAGTATATCGCTGGTGGACTGGAGCTTAATGAAAATGCGAACTGGCTCAGCGCGTGTGGAATCTCGCGGAACTCGTCTCTCAACGTCACGTGGCCGACCACGGTGAGCTCTTCACCCCAGTCCAAAGGCTTCGACAGGAATGCCGGGTTGTACAAGTACACGTGCGGAACCTCCCACTGGACAAGTGGGTCTGGTCGATTCAAGCGGTCTGTGAGTCCGATGAACGAGCGGAACTGTGTTAGAACGTCGGCTACACTTCCGTGGTTCAGAGTCGCGTCGACAGCTCCGTACGACAGCAAGTTACTCTGTCGGGGAGTCATCGTTGCAGCTCCATCGGACCCTGCTAGTGAACTCAGCACGTGTGGGAACTCAAACGTTGGTGACAGCGGTTCGAGGCTGGCACACTGCAGCGGGATGCCGAGACGTTGCGCCACATGCACATGTCCGAGCAGCAAGGGATGCCACAGTAGCGCGTCGGCACGAAAGTGCTCTCCGGGTTTGTTAGGCCCGCTGCCGTGGGGATCTGCGCCGTAGGCGGCAGGCCACAATGAATAAATAAGTTCTCGGAAAGTCTGGAGCGCACCGAAACTTGAGCGACCCGAATCTGCATCGAGGGATGAGACCTGCGCATCATGTATCAACCGAGCGCATTCTTGAACGCTGTCGGGTGCGTCAGCCAGAGGGTAAAACTCGAGTCCGAGTGCGACGATCTTGGATCGAAAACGTTCGTCGGCGGCGAGGCGCACGCGGTTGCCATGTGCGGCGAGTTTCAATCCGACAGCGGCGAACTGCTTGATGCCGCTGTCCCAAGTGCCGATGGCAGCCAAGCAGACATTCATGGGAGGAAGAATGGATGGCTTGCCGTTCATGTTTGCCCGCTGCGCGTGCACCGCCTTGCCTCTCTGGTATGCTGCGAATTCTCGCCATTGAGCAATGCTATTGGTTTTGATAATATCAGCATCCACGTTGGTAGCATTAATCCATATATCAACGTCTCCAACTGGTGTAAGCCGCGCTTTTTGCAACGCTGGGTGGTTGGAAGGCATATCATTACACCGCAGGTCGACACGCTTTACTGAACTGCTGCGTGTACGGTCTCTCGGGAAAAACGGGTTGTATTCAGCCGATAGAGCAGTCTGACTTTTGCGAAGTTCCAGTACTGCTTGGTACTTCACGTTGTAAATGTCAACGATGTCTTTTATGCTGCGAAGCATTTTCTTGCGCTTGTGTTGACTTGTAAAAATCACGTTATCCACTCCATTGCCTTCTGTCGACGAGCTGTGACTGTCAGCCAAGCCCTTCTGGACGCCGATTGCAGACATAAAACTCCGGTCAAACATGCTCGAATGCCTCTGCTCACCTTCTTCCCGATGAGCGTTAATGTGTCCGGTCACAACTCGGTCTGTAAAGTGCACTAGCCCGAGCGTTGGACGTACAAGAAAACCACCCACACCTTTTAAGGTCCCGATAGCTCCACCTACCATCCCATTTTCCGAGAAGCCCTTGACGGGCTCTCGCACAATGCCAGTATAAGCGCCAGTAAACTCATGAAAGAATGCACCAGTGCCAGACGAAGCCCCAGCTAGCGTCGAGTCCGGGCCGCGCGCCGTGTAGTCCACGCAGTGGTAGCTCTTCATCTTCATACCAGCATTCTCCGGACGCTCACTTACGATGCGCGCGCAGCGGTCACACAGCTTCAAACGATCACGATCGATCCAACGCGTAGCAATCCGCTCGTGATCCAGATCGCAGAACATCTCCTGTGTTGGTAGGTGCCGATAGAAGGAGCGTACCGCCTCGCCTGCTCCGTCTTCACGACGCATGACGTCGCGCAGCTCAAGTGCTCGAGAACGCAGCGCCGAGTCCATGAGCCCCTCGAATGCCTCGCGCAATTTCTCAGTCGTAAGCTGCGCGATCGGACAGGGCGTGACGCCGACTCCGGCCTTCACCACTGCGTGACCCCAGAATGGCTGGTCGCCGAAGAACGGCACGATGAACGTGGGCTTACCAGCTAGCAGTCCGGCCGCCGTGGTGCCGGCCCCGCCGTGGTGAACCACCGCACACACCCGAGGCATGAGCCAGTCGTGCGGACAGTTGCCGATGAAGAAGACATTGTCGGGGATTTCGAGGTCTCCAGCCATGTCGCTCCAACTGGACTGGATGAGTACGCGCACCCCGGCCTGCTGTGCTGCTTCGATGATCATCTTGGTGGTAGCCATCGGGTCGGCCAGCACCATGGAGCCAAATCCGACGAAGATGGGCCCGCCATCGCTGCTTAAAAATGCTTCCAGCTCGGGCGAAGGCGAATAAGAGCTAGCGGGCCCAGCGCTCAGGGTCACGGTGCCGATGACATCGTAGAGATTTCCCCAGTCGGCCGGCTTTGGCACGAGCGCCGGACTCCACATGAAGGCGTGCGGGATGCGGAGGTTCAGCAGCAGGTCTCGTCCGCCGTCACCATTACGGATCTTGCGCAGCTTGAGCACCTTGGTGCGGAACTCGTTGATGAGGCCCTCTGTGCCCTGCCACATGAGCAAGTCCACCATTTTGTACGACATGTAGTTGGATTTCTTGAGTTCGTCGGTGTACGGCATGTTGGCGAGCGGATGCGGGAACGCCATGGTGGGCACCCACGGCTGCGGGAACATGATGTGGAGCGGCACCCCGAGCCGCTCGGCGACGTGGATATGACCGTAGGAGACTGGGTTGGCGATGATGGCCTGCGCCTGGAAGGGCTTCCCCGGCACGCCCGGGCCGCCTCCGTCGGGGTCGGCGGCCGAGACGGCCGGCCACGTGGAGTGCACGATTTCGTTGATCATTTCCTTGTTGCGCGGCACGTCCTTGGTGAGCGTCTCGATCTTGGTGGGGATGAGGTGTCCGCCGGTCTTGACCATGTAGGCGGCCAGCTCCTTGGGGTCTCCACCCAGCGGATAGAACTCGACGCCGTTGCTCATGACGAAGTCTCTGTAGACGGCGTGCGTGGCGAGTCGCACGCGATGTCCGTCCTGCTGCAGTCGGTGTGCGATCGCGAGGAATGGCTGCACGTCTCCTCTTGTGCCGACGATGATGATGCAGATGCGCATGAGCGGTGGTCGCTGGATGGCTGAGCTGTCGGGGATGGCGGTGTTGGTTGCGACGGCACCGTTGCTGCTAGAGCTTGGCGCAGAGGGCAGGCTGGTAACGTCGCCGTAGTGTCTGATATCGATAGCATCTTTCGGAGCGAACTGGAGTTGGATTCGGCCGCTGGGGCTACACGCGGCGACAGCGGCCGGCTGGTGGTCGGTAGAGCCCTCGCCGCACGCAGTTAGGTCTGTTTCTCGGACATGGTTGCACGAAGTATCGTTGAAGCTGCTTCGTCGCATTGATGTGGTGGCGGGAGGATGAGAAAGGAGGAATGACTGGAACTCCTTGCACGAGGACGAGAACTAATCAGAAGGAAACGAATGATTATGGTTTCGTAGAGCCAGGTCAACATGCGGTACGAAGCGGTAATGCGACGTGAGTTCGGCACTTTCCATGTTTTCGACGCAGACGCGTGCACTGCAGCGCTTGCCTCCTCCGTGACGAGCGCAAAACCCTCCGCCTCGGTCTACCTTATTGCAAGTCGGGTTTTGACAGCTGGCCTCCTCCGTGGCGGATGCAAAGCGCTCCGCCTTGGTCTGCCAGCGGTACAAAGCAGATTTCTATATCAAGGAACAGCACAAAATCTAGCTGTCGAGAGGTAGACACGACTGAAGGCTGAGAGGGGTAAACTGGATTGTGGGTACTGTATAGCACATATCGCAAGCCCCGAGGACCCGTTTAGATAGGTCGATCGCTCTCAGCGTTCATCATTCACCCCCGGTTTGTATACTGTGCATATTCGTAGGCACGTCCTTCCCTACTACTTAATCTTTGCTTCTTTTTCCTTTGGTCTTTTCCTATCGAGACTTGCCGTTTGTCAATTCTACTGATTCGCTCACCTCATACCATTACGAGTTATCGCAGCGCCAATGTTCTAAGAGTCCCGCAAGTATGACCACCGGAAGTCGAACGCTGACACAACACCAAATCTCAAAGCGTCCCGCCAGCGCGTATGACCACCAGATGTGTTACTCTGACACAACTGAGCACTTGCCCATGCGCCACCACAATTAGTTACTCCCTCTCCGCTCTTCTCAACTTAACTCCACAAGTCACAAGACTCGACCCAGTGTTGCAGATATGGAGTTCGACACAATCAATCGCTCCTCAGCGATGGCAGTGTGCGGGCCTGATGACCGCATACGAAAGAATTCGCAAACGACAGCGTGCACGACAGCGACACTCCAGCACCAAGAAACTCATCCCCGCCAAGTTTTAGCAGCAACGGTGCCGTCGCAACCAACACCGCCATCCCGACAGCTCAGCCATCCAGCGACCACCGCTCATGCGCATCTGCATCATCATCGTCGGCACAAGAGGAGACGTGCAGCCATTCCTCGCGATCGCACACCGACTGCAGCAGGACGGACATCGCGTGCGACTCGCCACGCACGCCGTCTACAGAGACTTCGTCATGAGCAACGGCGTCGAGTTCTATCCGCTGGGTGGAGACCCCAAGGAGCTGGCCGCCTACATGGTCAAGACCGGCGGACACCTCATCCCCACCAAGATCGAGACGCTCACCAAGGACGTGCCGCGCAACAAGGAAATGATCAACGAAATCGTGCACTCCACGTGGCCGGCCGTCTCGGCCGCCGACCCCGACGGAGGCGGCCCGGGCGTGCCGGGGAAGCCCTTCCAGGCGCAGGCCATCATCGCCAACCCAGTCTCCTACGGTCATATCCACGTCGCCGAGCGGCTCGGGGTGCCGCTCCACATCATGTTCCCGCAGCCGTGGGTGCCCACCATGGCGTTCCCGCATCCGCTCGCCAACATGCCGTACACCGACGAACTCAAGAAATCCAACTACATGTCGTACAAAATGGTGGACTTGCTCATGTGGCAGGGCACAGAGGGCCTCATCAACGAGTTCCGCACCAAGGTGCTCAAGCTGCGCAAGATCCGTAATGGTGACGGCGGACGAGACCTGCTGCTGAACCTCCGCATCCCGCACGCCTTCATGTGGAGTCCGGCGCTCGTGCCAAAGCCGGCCGACTGGGGAAATCTCTACGATGTCATCGGCACCGTGACCCTGAGCGCTGGGCCCGCTAGCTCTTATTCGCCTTCGCCCGAGCTGGAAGCATTTTTAAGCAGCGATGGCGGGCCCATCTTCGTCGGATTTGGCTCCATGGTGCTGGCCGACCCGATGGCTACCACCAAGATGATCATCGAAGCAGCACAGCAGGCCGGGGTGCGCGTACTCATCCAGTCCAGTTGGAGCGACATGGCTGGAGACCTCGAAATCCCCGACAATGTCTTCTTCATCGGCAACTGTCCGCACGACTGGCTCATGCCTCGGGTGTGTGCGGTGGTTCACCACGGCGGGGCCGGCACCACGGCGGCCGGACTGCTAGCTGGTAAGCCCACGTTCATCGTGCCGTTCTTCGGCGACCAGCCATTCTGGGGTCACGCAGTGGTGAAGGCCGGAGTCGGCGTCACGCCCTGTCCGATCGCGCAGCTTACGACTGAGAAATTGCGCGAGGCATTCGAGGGGCTCATGGACTCGGCGCTGCGTTCTCGAGCACTTGAGCTGCGCGACGTCATGCGTCGTGAAGACGGAGCAGGCGAGGCGGTACGCTCCTTCTATCGGCACCTACCAACACAGGAGATGTTCTGCGATCTGGATCACGAGCGGATTGCTACGCGTTGGATCGATCGTGATCGTTTGAAGCTGTGTGACCGCTGCGCGCGCATCGTAAGTGAGCGTCCGGAGAATGCTGGTATGAAGATGAAGAGCTACCACTGCGTGGACTACACGGCGCGCGGCCCGGACTCGACGCTAGCTGGGGCTTCGTCTGGCACTGGTGCATTCTTTCATGAATTTGCAGGGGCTTCTACTGCTGTGTTTCGTCAACCCATTAGAGGCTATGCTCGACCAGGTCGTATGGGGGGCATTGTGGGGGGGGGTGGTATAATGTCGCTGAGTCGTGTGCCGTGTTTTACATGCGATCCGTCCTTGGTGTTGTTATGTTTGTCGACCACGTGATCATAGGTCACATCAATGCGCACCGCAAAGATGGCAATCGAAAGCAATCTAGCTTGCTTAATCGGCATCTCTTGGCCGGGCTTGGAATTCAAAAAGGGTTGGCGGATACCTACTGCTCATTTCATCGCGCAAACAATGTGGACAGGTCATTCCAAGCAAGCGCGAATACTTCACGGCCTGAAGCACAAGGATCGCACCAGATATCGAACAGTATACAAGACCATCAGCATCAATAGTGAAAGTAATCATATCTTGCCGGAAAGCAAGGACCAATCCAATACAAACGACACAAAATGTATAACGACGGCCAAATCACACAGCGCAGCAAGCAAAACGGAACCAATCTCGCTTCACTCCATACGGCTCACACCCATCGGGGACATATGTGGCTATCGATGCTTTAAATCAGAATAGTGATTTCATCGACAGCAACACCATCGCACTATGGAAAGGCTTCACACGCTTACAGCACGCCAAGCCCATACACGCGGAGCATGTCGACACGAACGCTAAACCACCCATTCCTCCCATGAACGTCTGCATGGCTACCATCGGCACTTAGGACAACGACATCAAGCAGTTCGCCCGCTGTCGGATTGAAACTCGCCGCACATGGCAACCGCGTGCGCCTCGCCGCCGACGAACGTTTTCGATCCAAGATCGTCGCACTCGGACTCGAGTTTTACCCTCTGGCTGACGCACCCGACAGCGTTCAAGAATGCGCTCGGTTGATACATGATGCGCAGGTCTCATCCCTCGATGCAGATTCGGGTCGCTCAAGTTTCGGTGCGCTCCAGACTTTCCGAGAACTTATTTATTCATTGTGGCCTGCCGCCTACGGCGCAGATCCCCACGGCAGCGGGCCCAACAAACCCGGAGAGCACTTTCGTGCCGACGCGCAGAGTAACTTGCTGTCGTACGGAGCTGTCGACGCGACTCTGAACCACGGAAGTGTAGCCGACGTTCTAACACAGTTCCGCTCGTTCATCGGACTCACAGACCGCTTGAATCGACCAGACCCACTTGTCCAGTGGGAGGTTCCGCACGTGTACTTGTACAACCCGGCATTCCTGTCGAAGCCTTTGGACTGGGGTGAAGAGCTCACCGTGGTCGGCCACGTGACGTTGAGAGACGAGTTCCGCGAGATTCCACACGCGCTGAGCCAGTTCGCATTTTCATTAAGCTCCAGTCCACCAGCGATATACTTCGGTGTGGCCACGCGGCACTTGGCTTTTGGTGCCTTCGAGGATCTGGTGCGAAAAATCAACCTCGCTGCTCAGCAACTACGTGTGCGAGTCATCGTACAAGCGCGCGATTCCGATGGTGCAACTCGCTCGCATACCGGTCCGAGTCTGTGTATTTGATCGAAGCAGTCGTGCCGTACGCGCAGCTTTTCCCCCACGTGGCAGCAACGATTCATTGGGGCGAGCCCGATATCCTGGCTGAAGGACTCATGGCTGGCAAACCTGTCGCCGTGTGCGGATCGCACCCTTCGCAGCACTTCACAGCACACTTGTGCCAACGACTAGGCGTGGGCATTGCACCAATTGACCCCATGATCTCCACCGTCGAGTCGCTCGTGTCGAGCTTCCAGCAACTGCTGCAGCCAGGCTTTCGTGCCAACGCACAAGCATTTGCACGAACATTCGATCCTGACCGCGCGCTCGACACCGCCGTGCAGTCTTTCTATTCCAACCTGCCGCTGGAAGCGATGGTGTGCGACGTCGACCCGAGCAAGCTCGCGCGCGTCTTCGACTCTCACCACATGCTGAAGCTGTCACTCGAAGCGTATTTGGCGGTGCAGCCCGTTCGCGACGAAAGCAAGGGCTTCGTGCCGTACAAACCGCTGCGATACGATGGGTTCTGTCCGGCCGTGTTCTCGATTCATGGCAATCCAGGTGAAATTCCGCGCGACGTCAAGCCTCCGCGCGATGTTGACGCCGTCGCTATGGCTGTAGAGGTACTCAATGCCCAGGATGAACGCCGGTCAAGTGAAATGACGCGACAATCGTCCGCATCCTCAGCTGGAAGTGTAGTTGCTCGAGTGGTGGACACGGAAGTTTTCTGGACAACTAGGGAGGAAGAGGAGGTCGTCCGGAAGGCGACCAATGCTGCCTACGAACGTCTGGTAAAACCCCAGGGCCAGCGGAAGCGAGACAAGTTTGCTCACATCTAAAGGAATGGCTCGTAAGAAATAAAGGTCGATGGCATAGCTGTTGGCAAAGTGAGAAGGTCAACCAACCCACTAATCCGTCATCAGACTCCTCCACCGACTCGTCCAATGCATCAGGACTGTACTCGCTGTCCGCTCTATCCAAGTTCATTCTTCGATGCAGCCGCACGTTCGGGTCCTGTCCCCACGCCGGGTCGTCCGCCGCCGCGTACAGCTCTGTGGCCACACAACGTCGCGCGCCAGTCGCCGCCAGATTAGCCGCCAACAGTCCGCGGCCACCGCCACCGGGAACGCGTCGCGCAGCAGCACGAAGCCGTCGCGGACGAAGGCGGCGACGGCCTCAGCGTCCAGCGGCGGCGGGTCACACTCGGCCGCGCGCTGCTTCTTGACGTGCGGCTCGCCAGCTCGCGGGTCGCTTCATTTCTTAAGGATTTTGAAAATGAATGTACAGATAACAGGAACGAGCAGCACTCACTTCTCAACAGCAGACATTGGCAATGGCAGTGCGGCATCGCCCAGAGTGACCTCAGTCCATTGTACACATGTTGTTCCATGACCCACCGGCTCAGCCGATAGTCTGCCTGGTATTGCCTGTCACAGATAGTCAAGGACATCCATCAAGGGGCAGGCTAGTGTGTCCTTAGCCTCGGATCGAGATGGCGTGGCTAAGGTTGTAACAAGCGAAAACGCGGAGACATATAGGATGTCTACCCTTTTCTAAGGCCAAAGAGGTCAGTGTGTTCACAACTTACTGCCAATGCTCGGACCTGAGCGAAAGCTACACGAATACCAGCCTGCGAGGACGACAACAACAACCTCGCATGCCGAGCGTCCAACGGTTTAACACGTCCGTTTGGACTGGGACCTTGGCGTGAGGCAAGCGCAACCATGTTAAAAGAAAGTTTTGCCTGAAATACGCCACTTCAACTTGACTCATACAAACTATTAGTCAAGTGGGGCGTACGCTCTTTCATTTTCATGAAGCGGCATTGCTGAAGCAGTAGTTCCTGTCGAGTACAATCAAGCAAGAGCTAGCTGCAATTGTCTTGTACAGAGCTAGCCTCTGGGCAGGTTAAAATGGAGATGCAGCAGCCACGAAAGCGTCGCTAGAAAATCGGTGGAGTGTTGGGTTTCCAAGGATGGCGCGCCAAGTCTTGTCGCTCGCTGGCGGAGTGTTGGCGGAGTGTTGACGGCCGATCAATGGTGGTCAACTCTGCCACCAGGTAAACAAGCCGATTACAGCCATCGCGTGCTAGTCGAGCAAGTGCAGTTATCGCTGCAAGCTCGCGAAAATGGAGAGCGATAGTCTAGACGACACGAGGACCGTGCAAGCGTTCGTGGAGCGAGAAGGATATCGATCGCGCCAACGTCTACTTAAAAAAAAAACTATTGGAGACGCTTGCATTTCAAGGGCTTGCCGGTGCGGTACTAACTCTAGGTATCATCGATTCAACCCAGGGACGACTAGTTCTGGCGATCCCGACAGGTTTTGGTAACTAGTTTCGTTGGATCTACCACCGTTGAAGTACATGACCCTGGTACTGCTCCACAGTCTTCTTGCCCCCACTAAACACCGAGCTGACCTCGATGTTTTGCTCTCGCTGCGATCTCACTTCTCCTTTTCCCTCGGGAACCCACGTCCAATTTCCAACCTTTTCGTCCAGCGACCACGCTCCGACACGATGACCCGCCCCTCCAACGCTGAGAAGAACATCTACGACACCTACATCAACCTCAACGGCGATGAGGACAACGCATCCGTGACGCATGTTCCGTACATGGTGAAAGGCCAATTCGCCAAGGAGATGATGGCCGCGTTCGTCGCCACCTTCGTTACCATGCTCTTCGGGCTCTCCTGCATGACGCAAGTCGTGCTCGGCAGCGAGGCCAGCGGCAGCTTCGTCACCATCGCTCTGTGCTGGGGGTTGGCCTTCTTCTTCGGGATCACCATCGGCGGAGGCGTCTCCGGTGCACACCTCAACCCGGCCGTGACCACAATGGCGCTGCTCAAGCTGCTGCCGTGGAAGAAGGTGCCGTTCTACATCCTCAACCAGGTCTACGTCGCCGCGCTCGTGGTCTACATCCTGTATCGCCCCATGTTCAACGCGGTGGATCCGGAGCGTACGTCGACGCACACCATTTTCGCGACGTTCCCGCACGAGAACGTGAGCAACTTCACGTGTTTCCTCACGGAGTTCGTGGCGACGGCGTTACTGATCCTGGGCATTTTGGCGCTGTTGGACGAGCACAACCGTCCCATCGGACGCAAGGCCGTGCCACCCGCCGTTGGAGCTTTGGTGAGCACCATCGCCATGGGGTTCGCCATGAACACGGGCCTGGCCATCAACCCGGCACGCGACCTGAGCCCTCGTCTCTTCATGCTGTGTGCTGGCTGGGGCTCACGTGTGTTCTCACTCAACCACTACTACTTCTGGGTGCCGCTCGTGGCTCCGATCACGGGCGGAGCTGCAGGCGCGTTCGTGTACGAGGCAATGATCGGCTACCACCACGTGAACAAAGAACCGCGGGCCGCATCCGGAGTACCGATTCTAATGCGATGGTAGTGGAAAAGAGGAGAGTCAACTGTTTAGTGTCGTTGTGAGCACGATCCCTTTGATAAGGTAATTTGTCACCTGTACGAGTCCTGATGTGATTGTTGCCGTCTACCACGATGGATATTTTTTTTCTTGAAAGCTTACTTGATCAGCTCGACTCGATCTTTACACAAAATCGTTTGGTAGTCCTGACATCAGTATCCTGTGGTGGACTCATACAAGTGCACGGAAAGCCAACAGCCCCTGCTCAAGTGGCAACAAGATGTAGGCGAGTTACCCTACGGTAAACATATGCAGATGCAAGAGGAGGTGTAGGGGCCGGTGGCGAAACAAGATGTCAAGGAGGCACCGGGCACGGCAAGACACCGCTGTGGTCGTTCACTCAGCATCCACTTCATTTGTTGCAGGCCATTTCCGCGCTAGGTTGTGCGGGGTTGTAGATTACAGTCATGTATACGTATTTGTGAGTGTTCTCGCCTACGTGTTGGCTGCGCTACATGTATTCAACGCGAGCAACATTTCCATGCACTGCCGATTACGCTGTACGCTCTGCCCAGACTCTCGCATAGCGCCTGTCCGAAGCAGATCCCCCGATCTGGCGGGGGTGGACTGCGGAGCTTGTTTGCCACGTGAAGTCGCCATGTCAAGGCAGTAATGGCGCTGTGACTTTCGGTGTGGATGGACCCCTCACGGAGATGTAGGTTTCAACAGTTTGGTTGCACCGCGGCCACAACGAGCTCGATCATAGGAGCTGCCAACTTCTCTATTGACTGCGTGCTCTTCCCTCAAAGTGTGGTTGGTGTCCAACACCGGGGACATCACGATACAGATGTGTGCATGTAGAGGAAGTCTCACCTCGGGCCAATCCAATCTTTTTTTGTCGCAGCCTGTCGCCGAAGTGAGAGCCTGCTCGAGCTCGCTCGGGCTTCGGATGGGAAGTGGGGCGAGCCGGACGATGCCGCAGTTGCGGCACCAAGCCGCCGTGGTGTCGTCGTTGAGCTCTAGCTTCCAACTTCGGGCGGGTATGCAACTCAGACAAACGAAGTTCCCGATGGATTAAAAAGCTGCACATGCAGCTGCCGTCCACGACGCCTTCTTTGGGCATGCCAATCGCCTCAGAACTGTCTGAACGTGGAGTAATCTACGCTTGCGCACGGCGCTAAGACCGCTTCGCTGAGGTGACCTCAGGTGTCATGTGTGCGTGCGGATGGTCGGTTGCCGCTTCACCATGTGCACAAGCGTTGTCGAGCTCCAGCTATACATTCCTGCGCAGTCGTCGCTACGAAAATGTACGATGTCGGGTGTAGTGGTGCTGCGGCTGAAATGCCCGTTGGATCGAAACAAGGAAGAGCATCATGCTCAAATCCAGGCACTGCATCGTGACCATCCACGGGCGCTTCTACACCAGGATGCCCGCCAACTGCAACGCGCTCGCTCGTGTTTTCTATGCGGCATCGTCCGCCCTCACTGCTACATAAACTTCGATGTGAGCTTCAAGCACATTCTGACCCGCAGCGATCGGCTGCGGCCGCACCACCTGCGAATATGTGGTTCGATTAGCTTTTAGCGCAGCATTTCCGTGTTGTTGAGGAACAGGACGTGACGAATGTTCTAGCGAAACCACGACTGCTCTGCCCGCAGCAGGATAAGATACTTCCACCTGCGACCGACTTGAGCTACCAACACCCATCTGCCGCCCGTCACCACACACTACGACACGTCCTGCCTCCTGGGCCAGGAGGCAGGAGTCCTGGCGCGAAGAAATCTGCATGCGCTCCCTACGCTAGGTCGAAGTGCAAAAACATCGCACCGGGGTCTTTGGGCCAAGAATTCCTGCTCAAAACCCAGGACATACGCCTCGCTCTTCAGCGCTGCACTTTGCCTGTAGGTTACACACGGCCGGCGGATTATCAAAGGCGGGCCGAGGCGTCATCACGTCACCTCTTCCCCCGAGCTGTCGGCCGCCGCTGGTCGTAAAGCTCTCCCGATCTCACATGACTCCCGATCCCAAATGGTTTCTTGTCCCGGCTGCAGGCGGGGAGAGTCTCAGGGCGTTGTCAATGCTGTCCTCTGGCCACGCCTTCTTCGTCGAGGAAAGCTCTTCATTCTCTGATTCGCGATGCTCGGCTCACGCACGGACAAGGCACGCCCGACCGTGGCAAGCTTCAAGAGCGGCCTCAAGCGCCTCACGGTGGAGCGCTCGTGGCATGACTCATGGGACCGCACTACCAAGGACTTGTCGCTCGTCGACTCTGAGTCAGACCAAGACCCGACGTCAAACCAGGCGCGCGTGCGTCTCGACAATCCACAATTGCTGCAACTTGCCCGCGAGGCCTCCAACAAGGTGGACTTCCGTCGGCTAACGAACCGCCAGGCCTCGCTGCGCAACTGGAAGTGGAAGACCGTGGCCAACGGCTTCACTGCGTTCTCGCACGGCGACGGACTCGAGTCGGCCCAGGAGGTCCTTACCACCGGTGAGATGAAGGCAAGTCTCAATGAGCTGTCCTACATCCTCAGCACGACGACCGATAATGACCATGACATGGTCATGCGCGGTCTGTACAAGGACTACATCCACGGCGCTGTTGTCCACGTGGCCAATCCCTTGCTGGGGGCGTCCTCGGCCTCAGCCAACAAGTCTAAAGAGGAGTCGAAGCTGTCGGTCAAGACTAGCGCTTTTGAGCGTTCGAGGATGTTCAAGAACCATGAGCAGTGGTGCTTCCTCGAGTACTACGAAAAAGCGAGCAGCGCTGATTCGTTTACAGTGACGATGGCATCGGTGCCCGAGAAAGAGTTGCTGGCGGGCAAGATGAAGGCGGACCGCGTGGACGAACTGCCTGACCTAACTGCCGCCTACCTGATTGAGAAGATCCCGTCCAGCAACTCCGTACGCGTTGTCTTCTACGCTCAAGCATCGCTCACTGAGGAGGAGCCCCAGTTAGACCAGTCGGCATCAAACATGAGCTACAGCTTTGGCAGTGACAACAGCCGCGGCACCCAACTAGCCCGATCCAAAAAGCGCCAAAAGCGATTGATGCGGCTTGCTGCAGGTGCAAGCCAGCTGCCTGAGGTGGTTCGCCGCCGGCGGTTTGGCACTCAACCACTCGCGGACTGCTCCGCATTCGAGGCCAAAAACTCGCGCTGCACTTGCTGTACGAAGTCTCTGCGGCTGCTTACCCGCAAAAAGCGCTGTCACATTTGCGGATACATGATCTGTCACCAGTGCTGGAGCATTCACTCGATGGAGACTCGCGACGGCCGTGTGTCTTCTGTGCGCGCCTGCACTCGCTGCGTGGAGTTCGTTAACAATGGAGACTACTCGCGCGTAGATCAGCGAACTCGCGGACGCATTGAGATCATCCCGGATTCCGGTCTTGCATCTGGTCTCCCTTCCTCTGACCCTCCAGGAAAAGCGCTTACCAACTTTTTGCATGACGCGTTGCAGAACTCGTCTGGCAGCAAGCGCAAGTCGGTCATGTCAGTGATTCGGCATCTGATGAACCAAGAGAAGGAGGAAGCTGAAATCCGTTCCGAGTGCTCCTCTGTGTCTTCATCAGTGCGTCTTACTGACGAGGAAGCGAAGAAGTACACCGACGCTCTGGACAAAGGAATGCTGCGCGTCGACCCACTCCCTGTAGAAGAATGCGTGCTTGCAAACGCTGAAGGCCGCAATTACCCGCTGAACATGGCTCCTGATGCTGCCACGCTGAGCAAGCCTCCGATGCCGAAAGACGAGCACGATCGTATCACGGCCATTAAAAATGGTGGATTCTCGAAGATCACGGACACGGACGAGCTGGACTTGATCTGTGAACTGGTGGCGCGCGAAATGAAGTGCTCAACCGGACTGGTAACGCTGATCAACGAGGACGAGCAGCACGTGCTTGCATCCAACGTGCCGCCGTTCCGCCAGCTCCACATGCCGCGAGAGCAGTCCTTCTGCCAGCACACCATTATGAACGACACACCGCTGCTGGTGCCGAACCCGGAGTCCGACATTCGATTTCAGAACTTGCCTGCTCTCCAGGCCTACGACCTTCGCTTTTACCTCGGGTTCCCACTCAAGGACGAGAACGACCAAGTGGTGGGCTCGGTGTGTTGCATTGACAATTCGTCGCGCGAGGTGACGCAGTCCCAGTACTCGGCCATGAAGAAGCTGGCCGAGACGGCCTCCAAGGTGGTGCAAATCAAGGGCAAGCAGGCTCGGTCGTCCGACCCGTCCATCACGGAGGCCGGGCAGTAGGCAATAGGCACTTATTCATCATTTATCAATCCATTCCCCCTAACTTTGCTACGTCGCCTGGCCTGATGCACTTGCTCCTGGATAGGTAAAGCCCGCCTTGCAGCGCACGCTGATGAAGCTTACTGCACTCGAACACAAGCTGCTGCTCACACTCCCCACCACCAGCATGCTACAACTTACGTAAAGTTGAGCCTCAACTTAAATGCCGAAGTCGCGCCATACAAATCGTACAACCGACAACTTACACACAAAATCTACGTGCGCGACATCAGATGAAGTGCACCACGCCACTTACCGTGAACCACACCAATTAACGTCTACCACACCAACCGATGTCCGCCACACCACGGCGCTGCGCACCAACCACCACGGCAAGTAGAACTCCATCCGCCGAGTATGGTCAAGTCGTACCTGCGCTACGAGCGCGCGAGCTCCTTCGGCGTGATCGCGTCGCTGGAGGGCAATGTGATCTTCGACGCGAGCGGGCGCCTGGCGCTGGCGCCCGCGCTGCAGGACGTGGCCGTGTGGAACGTGCGCCAGGGCAACAAGGTGCGCGACCTGCTGGCGCCCGAGAGCGGCGGCGGCCAGGTCACGGCGCTGGCGCTGAGTCCGGACGGCGCCGACGTGGCCTGCGGCTACTCGTCGGGCGCCGTGCGGCTCTTCCGCCTGGCCACGGGCGCGCTGCTGGTGACGCTGGACGGCCACAAGGGCGCCGTGGAGGCACTGGCCTTCCGCGCGGACGGCGCCGAGCTGGCCTCGGGCTCGCGTGACACCGACGTCATCGTGTGGGACCTGGTGAGCCAGACCGGCCGCTTCCGCCTCAAGGGCCACAAGGACGCCGTCACGGCGCTGGCCTTCCTGGCGCCGGGCTCGCTGGCCTCCAGCTCCAAGGACACGCTGGTCAAGGTCTGGGACCTGGAGACGCAGCACTGCGTGCAGACCTGTGTGGGCCACCGCAACGAGGTCTGGTCGCTGGCCGTGAACCCTCGCGGCGACAGGCTGCTCACGGGCGCCTCGGACAACCAGCTGCGCGTCTGGAGCGTGCAGCACCAGGAGGGCGAGCAGGGCGAGACCGTCAGGCTGCTCGGCTCCATCTACAGACAGAGCAACGACCGCGCCGCCAGAGTCGCCTACAGCCCCAAGGGAGACCTGGTAGGCGTGCAGAGCGCCGGCAAGACCGTCGAGGTCTACCGCGTGCGCTCGGCTGACGAGATCAAGAAGAAACGCCAGCGTCGCGAGAAGCGTCAGCGTGAGAAGGCCAAGAAGAAACAGCAACAGGTGGAAGAGACCGGCAAGGGCAAGAAACTTGTCATTCCGAAGGTGCAGGAGGCGGACGAAGAGGATGCGGCCGACAACTCGGCCACCGACGAGCTGGAGCTGCTTTGTGTGGTGCGTTCGTCGCACCGCATCAAGTCGTTTGCCTTTTCGCCGGATGTCGCGAAGGATGGCACCACGTCGATCATGCTGGGACTGCAGAACAACAGCATTGAGACGTACACGTTGTCGCCTAGCGCTGCGACGCTCGAGGACAGATACGGAAAGTCACACGCGCTCACTCTCAGTGGTCACCGCTCGGATGTGCGGCAGGTTGCGATCAGCTCGGACGACCAGCTGATTTTGTCCCTGTCCGGTGCGTCTGTGAAGATCTGGAATGCCCGCTCGCTGCAATGTATCCGTACGCTGAGCGATGGTCTTTCGCTGGCGCTGTCCGCGGTGTTCGCGCCAGGCAACATGCACGTTGTTGTGGGTACGAAGCTTGGCCAGTTGCTGCTTTTCGATCTGAACTCCGGTGAGTGCATTTGGAAGGACGAGGAGGCGCACAACGGCAGTGCTGTGTGGTCTATTGACGTGCGTCCTGACGGCCGTGGAATTGTTACTGGCGGTGCGGATCAGCACGTAAACTTCTGGGACTTTGAGATGCACCGCCCTGACGATGCGGAGCCGAACAGCGCGCTGCGCCTGGGTCTTTCGCACGCTCGTATGCTGAAGATGTCCGATGATGTATTGTGCGTCCGCTTCAGCAACACGAAGGACCCAAAGAAGCTAGTTGTCGCGGTGGCCTTGCTCGATTGCACAGTCAAGGTGTTCCACGACGACTCACTGAAGTTCTTTGTGAGCTTGTACGGCCACAAGCTGCCAGTCATGTCCATGGATATTTCATCTGACGATGCGATGCTTGTGACCGCGTCCGCTGACAAGAATGTGAAGCTGTGGGGTCTGGATTTCGGTGATTGCCACAAGTCGATTTTTGCGCACCAAGACAGCATCATGTGTGTGCGCTTCGTGCGTAAGACGCACTACTTCTTCACTGCTTCGAAGGACAAATCGATTTGCTACTGGGATGGCGATCACTTCGAACGCATTCTTAAGATTGACCGTCAGCACTTCGGTGAGGTGTGGGGGCTTGCAGTAAGCGGTGATGGTAGTTTCGTGGTGAGTTGCTCGCAGGACCGATCACTGTGCAAGTACGTCCGCACGGAGGACCAAGTGTTCATTGAGGAAGAAAAGGAGAAGGAAATGGAACAGCTTTTCGAGGATGAGCTGACCAACAACAGCAATGGCAAGGCACCTGCCCTGGGTAAGGAGAAGGGTGAAGATGAAGCTGACAATGAAAACTCGGCGTCGGCTGCGAAGCGCACTATCGAGTCCGTCCGTGCTGGTGAAAGTTTGATGGAGGCTATTGATCTGGCCGAAACCGAGCTGCAGGCTATCGCCGACTTCGAGCGTGTGCAGAAGAAGAAAGCGAAAGAGGCTGCTGCCGCTGCTAAGAAGCGCAAGCAAGAGAAAAAGAAGGCTGCCGAGGAGGCGAAGCTTGATGCCTTGCCCGGCACGGAGGAGCAGAAAGAGGAGGAAGAACCTAGCAAAAAGCCGGAGAAGGCAACCCGCCCACCCAACATGCTGCTGCTGGGGTACTCGCCGCTGAAGTATGTGCTGCACACGCTTCATCGTATCCGCCCGCACGACATGGAGGAGGCTCTAATCGTGCTCCCGTTTGACTACGTCGAGCGATTGATCCGGCTGCTTCTGCAGCTGATCTCAGGCCACCTGGAGGTGGAATTTTGCTGCCGTGTGCTGCTGTTTCTTCTCAAGCTGCACAACTCGGCAATCTGCGCCCGCGTCGAGCTCTTCAATGAGCTGGAGCTGTTGTGGCAGCGCCTACGCTCGCAGCTCGTGGAGAACAAGAGCCGCATCGGATTCAACCTTGCTGGTCTCAAGTATTTAAAGCGCACGATCGACGAGGAGCGGACCGGGTTTGTGCAGGAGATCGCCGCCACGCCCGCCTTGAACGGTGCCGGCCGCAACAAGAAGAAGCGTAAGGTGGCTGAGGCCGAGGCGTAGCTGAAACAGGCAGACAATAGCACCACTCGGCTGTAGCCGGTGGGTCATAGAACAACAAGCGAATGCATGTGTAAAATGGACTGAGGTCGCTCTTGGCAACTCGTGCTGTCGATAGGCTCTGATGTGGAAGTTTCGCTCCCGTTCGTGTTCGTCCTGCGAAGTCCTGCTCGATCACTTCAGGCTCTTTTAGAATTTAGGCGGTTCTAGACCTGCGCCCTAAACCCTTCGCCCATTTCTAAGCCTTTAGAAATGAAGCGAGCTCTGCCCGACGAGCCGGCAGCCTCGCTGCGCTCATGCCACGCTGCGTCCGTGACTCAGGACGCGGCGCCGAACGACAAGAAGCTGCGCGCGACCGAGTGTGACCCGCTGGACGCCGAGGCCGTCGCGGCCTTCGTCCGCGACGGGTTCGTGCTGCTGCGCGACGCGTTCCCGGCGGCGGTGGCCGCGGACTGTCGGCGGCTGATCTGGCGGCGACTGGCGCGCGACGGCATCACGCAGGACGCGGCCACGTGGGTGGAGCGCCACGGCGTCCCAGGTGCGTGCGGCGCGCGGGAGGCGTCGGCCGGCGGCGACTGACGCGCGACTCTTGTGTGGCCGCAGAGCTGTACGCGGCGGCGGACGACCCGGCGTGGGGACAGGTGCGGACGCCGCGCCTGCACCGCGCGCTGGACCAGCTGTGCGGCGCCGGGCGCTGGGAGGACTTCGGGCTCGGCTGGTGGATGGTCACGTTCCCGGGGCAGACGCCGCCGCCATGGGGGCCCGCCGGCAAGTGGCACGTGGACGGCGCGGCCTACCAGCACCACGTGGACAGCCGAGAGTCGGGGCTGCTGCTTATCTACCTCTTCTCGGACATCGGCCCGGGCGAGGGCGGCACGGCGCTGTCGGTGGGCTCGCACCGCTGGGTGGCGCGCCTGCTGCAGCGCAACGAGCCGCGCGGCATGAAGGGCGGCGCCGTGAGCTACCAGGCGCGCCAGTTCCGGCGCCGGGAGGTGGTGGAGGTCAACGGCCGCGCGGGCGACGTCATGCTGGTGCACCCGTTCCTGGTGCACGCGCGCAGCAAGAACTTGGGCCAGAAGGGCGTGGACTCGGTGCGCATCATGTGCAATCCGAACGTGCGGCTGCATCGCAGAATGAACTTGGACCGGGCGGACGGCGACTACAGTCCTGTGGAGCAGGCAATCATTGACGCATTGGACGAGTCGGTGGTGGAGTCTGATGATAAAGAATAGCATTTTTGAAGCTGATTGCTCGTTGGAACGAAGATGATGGTTTTGCTGGACACGCTGTTGTTGCTTTCAGATGCGGCTCAGGACAAGGTGGTGGTACTGGAATGCACCCTGCGAACGTGCAAATGCATTGCCATCCAGCTACCTTGAAGGCTAAGGGATTGCAGTTAGATGCAAAAGGGTACTTTGAGCTGGGGTCTGACAAGTTCTGAATAGATCGCGATGCAGCGAAACTAGTTTTCACATAAGCTCAGGGCATGGTGCTATCGTGGCCAAGCAATTGATTGGCGGATCTGTCAGCGTATTTGAAGCACCCTGACGACGAGTTGCATGCTGCTCAGTTTCCTGACTGACCACCTTGAAGCCCACAAAGCAACATGCGTCCCAAGTTCACGGTGGCTCGATCCATGGCTCTGGTTTGTAATAGCTAAGGTATTACTTTTAGTTGACGAACACCGTAAGCTGAAGATCGCTCCAGTCAGATTTCAAGGCCAGAAAGATCAGCTTCCACTTATGTTGATATTCTATCGAGTTGGACACGCTGAGCACGGCCAACCAAGACATTCCGCCTTTGCACCTTGTTCATCGGAGCATTAGCGCTGGACGGGGCCTTCTCGCTATCGTCTCGATGCGGCATTCCTCATTTCTCCACCGAAAACACAACCCACGCCATTCCAGCAAAACGTTGTCGACAACATTCCCCGTCGCTCAAACAGCGAGAAAGCACCTACGATGCTTTTGTCATCTTGGAAGGAGGCGAATCCACAAAAAACCAAATTCCTTTGGCCGAGCACATTCCGTACATGGTGAAGAGCCAATTTGCCAAGGAGATGATGGCCGAGTTCGTCGCCACCTTTGTCACCATGCCTCTTCGGGCTCTCCTGCATGACGCAAGTCGTGCTCAGCAGCAAAGCCAGCGGCAGCTTCGTCACCATCGCTCTGTGCTGGGGGTTGGCCTTCTTCTTCGGGATCACCATCGGCGGAGGCGTCTCCGGTGCACACCTCAACCCGGCCGTGACCACCACACTGGCGCTGCTCAAGCTGCTGCCGTGGAAGAAGGTGCCGTTCTACATCCTCAACCAGGTCGTGGCCGCCTACGTCGCCGCGCTCGTGGTCTACATCCTGTATCGCCCCATGTTCATCGAGGTGGATGTGCGTACGTCGACGCACACCATTTTCGCGACGTTCCCGCACGAGAATGTGAGCAACTTCACGTGTTTCCTCACGGAGTTCGTGGCGACGGCGTTACTGATCCTGGGCATTTTGGCGCTGTTGGACGAGCACAACCGTCCCATCGGACGCAAGGCCGTGCCACCCGCCGTTTGAGCTTTGGTGAGCACCATCGCCATGGGGTTCGCCATGAACACGGGCCTGGCCATTAACCCGGCACGCGACCTGGGCCCTCGTCTCTTTCATGCTGTGTGCTGGCTGGGGCTAACGCGTGTTCTCGCTGAACCACTACTACTTTTGGGTGCCGCTTGTGGCCCCGATCACGGGCGGAGCTGCAGGCGCGTTCGTGTACGAGGCGATGATCAGCTACCACCACGTGAACAAGAACCGCGGACCGCACCCGCAGTACCGATTCTAATGTCTGGGTGTCTGCATCGAGGATTTCGTCAGTCCAGGTCTAGTAGCAGGCGTTGTTGGTACTAGTTGGCTCGGTAAATTTTGAGCAAGCAAGCATGGTAGTAATAGTAAGTGTTCGTTGAACGAGAAGTATGCACTGTAGATTTCGGCGTTATCCTAGCCATTGTTTCATGCACTGCGCGCAGTTTCCAGTCCCATGTCCCGACAGAAGTCGCTCTCCATTTGCTTGAACACATCGTCGTCTGCTCCCACAGGGCCAGAGCGAGTTGCCTCGGCATCTTTGCTGGCTAATGCTGCAAGATTGGAAGCGGCAGCGGTTCCAGGAGTTGTGCCTTCATCACCACGATTTTGCCGAAGGCTCGGAGCACCGCCATCATTAGCAGATCCGCTGGACTTTGAGGCAGCACGCGCAGCTTTCATGCGTTCACTCTCACGCTTGAAGTAGGCTTCCATTGCTGCGCGTTCACCACTGGTTGGACGAGATAATGTCCGAGGAACCTCCAAAATGTGCAGGTTTCCGATCTGGTCACCGACAGCTACGAGCTGCTGCTTAACATTAGTCGTCCCGGTTGCGTTGCCACCTCCACCTGCCGGAGCACCAGGACCGGGATTGTTCCGGCCTCTAGCACCGGCGGCGCCATCAGCAGCCTTTGCCCGACCTGCTGCAGCACCGCCACCACCTGAAGCTGCCGATGCGTTTGCGGCATTTCCACTGGTGTTGGTCGTTATGACTTGCGGGCGGAACTCAATTGATGTAAGTGCACAGGCGGTCACGCCAATGGACAAGCTCGAGCGGTGCGACTGATCCAAGAAGTCCCAAACCTCCAGCATGCCGTCGGCTTTGCCAAGAAAAATCACACCTGGACGTGACGGTGAAAATGCTACGCACGTGATAGCTGAAGGTGTGAGGGGGGACACGAAAATGGGACCATTCGACGCCACGCTAGGGTTTGCAGCATCGGCAGCCCCACCTTCGTGCTGCGCTACGTTCCAAAGATGAAAATGCGATTCACTCGCCGTCAAGAAAATACTGGGGAAAAAAGGAGACGCGCAGAGACCCAAAATGGGGCGAGAATGGTCTCGGCACAACCACTGCACATATTCGACGCCTTCGTCACCCCTGCCACCATCATCTCCTTTGTTGGCACCACCTTTTGCAGGTGCATGGGGACGCCAGTCAGCATACACGAACTCGCCCTCTTCGGTGCCACAATAGAAGTGGCTTGTGAGCGCGGGAACGCCTCCACCAGCTCCTTCACCACCGCCAGTTCCAGTCTCATCGCGAGTTTTCTCTAGCCAAAGTGTTTGCAGTGTGAGCTCACCAGGGCTATCGAGCTTAGTTAGCGAAATGGAGTAGATAGGGACAAAGTGTACATCGGGTGCAGCGGCACCATCCTTCGTCCCCGAACTCGCTGCAGCGCCGGTCTTGTCGACTTTTGCTCGAGTTATTCCCCGATACTTTGGATCTTTAAAACGCAAGTCCCAGAATGACACCTGCCCGTCGGCAGCAATCGTCACAAATTGGTTGACAGCACCAGCGTCTGCACCCGTGGAGGCCACAACATGACCTCGGCTGTTAACTTCGACGCCTGCAGGAAGCCATTGAAGATCTGCTACAGGCCGTCGATGGCTCACATCGATGTACGACACGTACAGCGGCTTCACAGGCGGAACTTGCTTATGGCTATCATCGTCGCCTCGACCTCCCTTAGATGAAGAAGACGCACTTGATCCACCTGCCGCTCCAGCACCAGCACCCCCAGATCCTGAAGAAGTTTTGGTCGTTTTCATTTTGGAAAGCAAATGCTCTGCCTTGGAGAAGTCCCAAACAATGACTTGGCCATTGTACAATCCAGCAGCGACCAGGTGTGGTGCTGCAGGGTTGAAACGCATTGTTAGCACGTCCTGGGGCGATTCCAGCATGATCTGGGGGTGGATGAGATCAACGAAGTTCCAGATGAGGATAAACGAGCTGTCCACGGTATCCAGCAGATCAAGGCGCCGCGCAAATGACGCATTCGCTGCCGCAGCCACTGCGACGACTCCATGGCGTCTTGGATGCCAGTCGATAGAGGGTAGAGTCTTGTTTTTGCTGTAGACGAGATCCGTAAAACTGCGTAGCTCGCGCATCGCATTTTCGTTGTTCTTGTTCCCCAAGGACGCATCTTCTTCCTCCAGCAGGTGCGCGAACGGATCCAGGAACACATCCAGAGTTTCATTTTGCTGCAACGCGCGCTCTACGCGAGGCAACACGCGTGCCAGAAATGCTTGGATCTTGTCGCTGTCCATTTCAGCTCTCCGCTGCGCTGGTTCCATCACAATCGGCTCGTACTGGAGTGCACTGTTGACCGATCGAAACCAACTCGTTTGGGTAGTGCCATCGATGAGAGCTGGCGTACCCTGCAGACCCACATCCTGCTCCAGTCTTGTGAGCTCGTAGTTCGGATCCTTGTGCTGCCTCCACTCCACGAAGCCTTCACGCAAAGCGAATGGTGTAAGCAAACAATGGAAGCCACTGTCATTGATGCTACAAAATCTTACACTGATCAGCATCACGGTCGCTGAACTTGTAATCTGCATTGAGTTCGTCCGACATCTTCGTGACCGACATCGTCATCTACACGCCCCACACACGCGTCAGCGAGCTCTGACCAACCTGAAGACAAAAGTCTTGTACGTACCAACGGACGTGAAGGTTTGACACTCAGCGCCTCAACATCTTCATGCGTCTCGCGCACAGTAGCCGAATTCCACGGACGTGACATCACCGGTTTGTCCACGTACACAATCTTGGACATATCGTTGGCATCTACCGCTGCGCTCGCCTCCTTCTCCTGCGCGGCCAACGCATCCAGACGCTCCTGCTCGCGCCGCTTGATCAGCTCCAACTGGGACTCAAAAGCTCGTCGTGTCAGACATAGCAGCCAGTTCTCGCCGTAGGTCTCGTTCGGGTCCGCCACGATGAGAATGTCGTCGCCCGCAGGCATCTTGGCGATGTCGGCGCGGAACTCGTGGAATGGACACATGAAGCCCACTTGCGCGATTTGGTCCAGCACTTCCTGGCGCGTGAACACCTTGAACTCGACGGTCTCGCGCAACCCGCTGCCGGTTTTGAGCCCGAGCGTCTCCATCTCTCGCATGGAGATCATCATGGGGCGCGTGCCCTCCGGGGCCGGCTCCGGTTCCTTCGCCCCCATCACGTTGAACGCCAACACAAGAATGGAAAATGCCAAGCGGCTACCGATTGCATTGGATACGTACGACCCTTCATTGTCTCGCGGCGAGGTGGCCCTCGCCGCTAGACATCTATCTAGCTAGCACGCACTGTTAGAAGTTCTCGAGCCAGTCGAGGTCCCCGCTGTTGCGGGCGACGGGCTCCAGCATGGGCATCTCGGCGGTGGCGGCGGATGCCAGTTGCTCCTCCATCAACTTGGACAACGCTTCGGAGTGCTCCCGGTCCACGGTCTTGGACGCCAGCACGACCCAGTCCACGCCTTCGAACCACGGGTGCGCGCGGATCACGGAACCGCCTTTCACGATGTCGACGAGGCCCTGGCCGCCCAGTCGGTCGTCCGGGAACGGGTCCAAAAGCTGCTGCACCAGGTCGCAGGCTTCCGGTGACAAGTCGTCGCGGGTGAACTTGAGCGCGCCCTTGTTGTGTCGAGAGATTTTGGAGTACACGGCCATCGTCACGTCTTTCTCGTTCGTGAGGCGTGACGTCGGGTTGGCTTCGGAGCCGAAGCTCTTGTCCGCCGTGTTGCCGCTTGGTCCGTCCTCCTCGTTGTTGCCGATCGCGAAAGGTGTGCGACCGCACAGCATTTCGTAGATGAGGATCCCGAGAGACCAGATATCGGCGCTGGAGGTGTGGCCGCGAGCGGAGACCATCTCCGGCGCCATGTACTCAGGCGTGCCACAGATCGTGTACGTCCGAGTCTCGTCGGGTAGTCGCTTCATGTGCCGGAAGTCGTGTAGCTGCAAGTATCCGCGCGTGTCCACCATGACGTTTTCACTGCTGAGGTTCCGATACGCGTAGCCTGCCAAGTGGATGTACTCGAGCATGAGCAAGGCCTGAGTTGCAAACCCACGCACTGTCATTTCGTTCTGAAATCGTCCGTTAGGCTCGTCCGCTAGCAGTGCAGCGAGGTCAATGACCATGACAGTGTCAAATGACAGATACAGGGCACGATCGTCTCGCCAGCATGCCACCATCTCCGGGACCAGCGGTGTGTCTAACCGAATTGTCTTGTGCGTCGTCACGTATCGTGCTGCCTCGTCACCACGTCGATCTGCTGCAACCTGCTGCAATGAAAATACATTGACGGTGAAGAAGCGCTTTGAGTCACTCACACCCTGGTACAGCGCGAGAAAGCCAAAGTCCGTGGGCTGGAGCACGTAGCGGAATCGCATGTCTTGCGGCCGCAATGGACCCATTGCCATTGAATTGCGTCTTGATCCGTGTGCTGCGGGGCTGTAAATAAGGTTTTTAACGGCAGTGTCGAAGTTGTGCCGTGCTTCACGCTGGAGACGATCTGCTTCAATCATATCCTGCAACGAGCCTAGCACCTCTTCGAACTCTCGCCGACCCACCTGCAGCAACTTCGTTCGTCCCACAGAGATAACGTTGGCAGCTCGAGGTGCATCATTTAGCAAGGCACGCTCGCCGAAGTACTGGTTCTTCTTCAACCGCAATACCTCGCGCGACGTTCTCTTTTTACCAGGGCCAGCCGCAGGATCCTCCTCCCATATCGTACAGATCACGGCTCCCTCCTGGATCACATAGAACGTATCTCCAACGTCTCCTTGGTTGATGATATAGTCACCATCGTGGTATACAACCTCGGTCAGGTTGTTGGCGAGGCGCTCCAACTGAGCCTTCGTCAGCGTCTTGAGCACATCTACCTTCTTCAGAGTTTGAACTAGCACCGACGTGGGTGCTTTAATAAATACGCGTCGGAACGCTCTGCAGTCGATCGCCCAGAGCACACCTGCAGATAGTGCCTTCACAGAAGACGACCGTGGACTGTTATGCATCAGTGCTAGCTCACCAAAAGATGCTGGTTGCAAGTCTGTGTCGTGACCAGGGGTGATCGGAGCCTGCGTGTAGGTGTGTACAATGCTTTCTGGGCCTCCATCAGCACCGCGTACGCTAACTTGGTAGTCTCCGCTTTCGACGATGTAAAACTTATCACCGGGATCACCCTGACGAATTACCATGTCGCCTTCACGCACAGTGATACGTTCCATGACTGCGAAGATGTCGTCCTTCTGTGCCTGCGTGAGCTGCCTGAAGAGCCAATTATTTTTCGTGAGTGCTTCAAGCAGCCGGAGCTCGGTAGATGACTTGGGAATGGCGTGATCGCTCACACGATAAGCCAAATCTTCCTCCTTCACAAGCTGCGCCATATCCTTGCGCATCTGGGCACGACGCTTCTCCTTGGACATACCTCGACGGACAGGACGAAGCTGTTGGGTGAGGTCTTTCTCGCTTGTTTGTCTCGGCAGACGCCTGGCCACAGAGTTTGTTCTTGGAGAACCTCCCATAGACGCCCCACTTGCTGTCGCGATTCCCTCGCTGAAGTTAAAGTACACGCAAATGATGGTAATATCGTCTGTGCGTAGCTCGTAGGTCAACCAGAGACGGTAAGACTCCGCGACAACCTTGTGGCATGCTTCAAGCGGGTCTTCGTACTGGGCCACCATATCTACAACTGCTTGACTCGTAAGGAACTCAAAAACGCCATCACTTGCAATCACCACGAATTTATCATCTTCCGTGAGCTGCAATGATGTGATTTCAGGAACACCAATAACGCCTAAGGTCTCAGCAATCTCGTCACCAAGACTACGCGTGAAAGCTGTGCCGGGGAAAGCTCCATAAGGAGACCAAATGCGGGGAGGATCGCCATCTTCATCTACCTGGTCGTTCAGATTTGCTGCCCAGTTCTGTTGAAATGCGGATACAGGTTAGATTGAGCTCTGTGGTCATGTCAAGACAGTGGGCACGTAACGTACGTCATGAACAGGAGCTATTCCTTCAAGCTGATCCATTGTGAGTACTCGTGCACCAGACCTCTTTACGCGCTCGCGCTCATCCTGTTCAGTAGCGAGAAGTCAAGAGGTTAGTTCTTGTCCGTACGATATTCGAGTCTAACTAGCACAAGCATACCGATCGATATGGAGTCTGATCAACCGACAGAGGTTGCGCAACGAGTTTTCCCTCGCTCATAGTAGCTATAACTGCTCGCGAATCGCCGACATTGGCGACGTGAATTGTTTCACCATCAAGGAACATGCAAATGGCTGTAGTGCCACTTAGACTATCGTCAATGCGAGACGCATGCAGGCGTGCGTTGGTCTCCTCAAAGGACTTCGAGTATGCCTCCAGGAACGAGCAGTTCTTGCGGTCTAAAATGCGAACCAGCCGCTCGGGACATTCCTTTCGTACAAACGATGCACACAGATCTCCAGTTGTACCATGACCATCAAAAACGCCAAAATACATTTTCGCGGCATCGCCCATGAATGCTGGAAGAATAGTGCAGCTATCCTGGTTCGGCTTGTCAAGAGCTAGAGGAAGCACAGCACCATCAGGCTACAACACTCGCTCACAACAAAATAGCGGTCCTGTAGCTTACCGTCAGGGTAGTACCCGCGTTGCGAGACGAAGGCGTACTGAGTGTTCAGCTTCGGGGTCACCTTTGTCTTCATCGTTTTGGGCGAGCACACGATGCGGGAGTTGATCTGCTCCTTTGTCAACGGCGATCGCACCGCCTTATTCGGGCCTGCAGCACCGGCACTGTTTCCTGGCTGGGGCAGGATCTTCGACTCCCCATCCGCGCGCTGCAAGATGGAGGCCCCGCAGCCCATGATTAACGCCTAGATCGCCGCAGCTTGTACGATGCCAGACGCCGCGCGAGGTGCCCTCTTTTCTTCACTGTGCGCACCGTCGTCCAGGCGCAGGTCCTGAGGAGCGCAGCACTATCAAAATAGCCCGACAGCACTCAGTCCGCGAGCATTAGCCCCCGAAGGCGCGTCGCACCACCAATTTTAGCCGAGGTGCATCGCATCGCATGACACCATGTCACGGCAGGAAACAGCGCGCGCAATGCTATTGACATCTTCATGTCGACTTATTTTCAGGGCCCCGGCAACGACTTGGCCTGCCTCGGTTGTCCTGTGACAAAATAACGCGTTCATGCAATCTTACCTGGTTCCGACCGTCACTTGAGCAGTTAAACCGCTGCCGATGTTTTAATCATTCTGTTGGCAAAATAGTATGACAATAGCACCAGTCAATCCGACACCTGCTGCTCAAGACTGCTGCAATTCCTCATGCCCCGCTCCGTGCGAAACCTGCAATCTCGTCCCCACGAAGCGCCAACCCAGATATGCGTCTAAAATGCTATATTTCCAGCCTGCGAAGTCAATGAAATATCTCCCCTGCTGGCCTGATCATACGCCGTCCTGCTGTATCTGTGCGTCGCCGGTCGCCTGCAAACGACGCACCATGTCGGCGTGCTCCCGCTGCGGAGGCTGCTCGTCCCTGCCTAATAAGACGGTGTCCTCTCGTATCTCCGCGGACGCGCCCTTCCTCATCTTGATATGTGCGTTGGGCGAGTAGACCTCCTCGTTGTTAAACCACTTGCAGCTCACGTACTGCACCTTGCAGCGGTTGTAGTGGATCATCTTGCCGACTGTCTTATCCTCGCCGTAGTCAAGGCCGTCCAGCTCGACGAAGATGGGCTTCTCCAGCATGCACTTGAGCAGCGCGCTGCCGACGAAGTACGACCCGCCCGTGGCGAAAACGTACGAGTTGGTGTTGGTGGCGTCGCCGATGTTAACGTGCATGTCGCCGGCGTAGCACGAGTCCAGGTCCGTGCACTTCTTGAGGCACTGGTAGTAGTGCGGCCAGTAGATGACGGCCTCGTCGTCCTGCTTGAGCAGGTGGTTGCGCGGGTCGGCGGCGTGCACGTGGCTCATGATGGTCACCGTCTTGTTGTGCAGGTTCATGTAGCTGTCGACGCCGGCGTGGCGCACCACGCGCAGCGTGTCCTCGAGCGCGGCCGGCACGGCCACGTCGTCGTGCGCGAACAGGATGGTGTGCGGGCTGGCCACGAAGCCGATGAAGTCCCAGTTGGTCTTCTTGCACACGAACACGACCCGCTGCGTGTGCTCGACCAGCGAGGCCGTGAGCTTCTCCACCAGCGCCACCTCGGACGTGGCCAGCACCTCGGCCGTGAAGCCCAGCCGCACGTGGCAGAAGAACAGCAGCAGCTGCGCGTAGTAGCCCAGCGCGAAGCCCGCGGCCAGCAGCGCCAGCAGCGCCGGCACGCGGCGCAGCGCGCGCGCGTGCGCCACGGGCGCGCGCATGCGCGCGGCCTTCTCGCGCTCCTTGAAGCGCGTGCGGGGGGACTCGGGCGTGTCCGCGTGCGTCTCCGGGAAGCTGCCGGTGCTGGCGTTGCGCGTGCGGCGGTGCGCCGTGGGCAGCAGCGGCGACGAGCCTTCCCACACCATGGCGAGTGCGTCTGGGCCGGCCGGTCCGTTATGCTCTGCCGGTTTTGGCCAATGGGGGGCGCGGCGCCGCGCGAGGTGGCGACGCGGCGGTAAGCCGGCCGAGTGTTAGCGACGGCACTTGCGGACGCGCCGGCCGGCGGCGCGGCGAGCGCTTCAGTGGCCCGAGTCACGCGCGGCGTTGTCATGGACGTCTCGGCGTCGGCCATGCTGGCCACCCAGCGGCCGAGGGATAGGCCCGGCCGCATACGCTACACGGTGAACCCTGCAGCCAACGTCGCGTCAGCCTGATGCACACCGAAAGCCGGGCGACTTGAGGCAGCAGGACGACGTACGTGTCGTAGGTAATGTATTAGCTGCTCTCTGTGGTCGCTGCTGCGTCTGCTGCTGCTGGTACCGCTAACGCTGGCTCTGTCGTCACGCGTCCAGGCCGATGCGCGCGCGGACGTCCTGGCGCCGCGCCTCCTGCCGCGCGGCCATCGACTCGGCCCGCGGCGCCGGCGCCGGCGCCGGCTGCTCGGGGCTGCTCCGGCTCCTGCCCGCGGCCGCACGCTCCTCCTTCTCCTGCAGATACGCCTCGTACTCGGCCGCCACGTCCGCGCGCTCCTCCACGCGCGTCGGGGCCCGGCGCAGCATCTTCGCTCGGTCTCTGCTCGGCTAAAACTGAGTCGTAAATCGGGGCGGCAGGCCGATGTAGCCATCTCACGGTCGTCGGCTGCAACGTGCACCGTCGCACGGAGCCTTCACACCTAATGCACTGTCACTGCCGATACGCACTAGCACTGCCTCATCAGCTATGATTGAGCTCACTGCGAGGTCTTCGTTGCCAGTGCAGCAGCAACTTCAGCCAGAATTCTTCGGGCTTATTGTTGCGAGCTCTGACGCCGAAACAAACTCGATCACTCGCCACCTTTCACAGTGCGCCACTCCATCATGTCCAGCGCTGCAGCGCGTGCCGGACGCTCTATTCAACCTACAGCGACCGAGACGAGCAGGTTCAGACCAGACGGATGCACGCATGGAGCTCGTCGACAGCAGCTTCACCTAGGAGCATACAAACGCCCAGTCAAACGCGTGTAGCCATCCTGTGCGCCAGTGATGGGCCCAAGTAACCCATCGGTTGCAGAGTTCCACATAACGGCCCGACTCAAAGAGCCGCAAGTACTTGTGCATCATCGCACTGCCGACGCCGCCGTCCGTTGCCACCACGCACTTGCCAACTCGTCGCGGAGGTCCGGAGCTCTCCAACGGTGTCTGCAGTGCTGCTCACCGCCTCCTACAGCCGCCGCCCTAGCCGCCCGAACGCTGTGTATCAACTGCCCCTCCCATGTCGGGCGACGCCAACCTCGGCCAGCTGCAGGCCCTTAAGATGGGGGTCTCGCGTCGCGGATCCTCGCTCAACGCCACGCTCAAGGCCAAGGACGTGCGCATCACGCTGGACACCGAGTTCAACGACACGAACGGCTACTCGTTCGACTACGTGCTCGTCTTCCAGGTGCACGACGAGGCCGCTGAGCTCTCGGAACAGCAGAAGAAGTTCAGCATGCGCACCATCCTGCAGCACCTGGCCCGCGGCGGCATTGAGACCAAGATGTTTTACTCGGCAGATCGCGGACACGTGTTCTGTAAGCTGCGCGCGACCCTGGAACGATTGTCCAAGGAGGCCGACCGAATCGACTATAAGGTCGAGTTCGACCCTAGTGAGCTCCGCAGGATTGCGGAGACCGGGTATGAAGAGCACAACATTAAGAAGATCAACATTAAGGACGAACACCATGTGTCGCACCGCGATCCATTCCAGAACATCTTCGCCAAGTTCGACGTGGAGCCGCGTTTGGCGGCGGCGTACCGCAAGTACGGCTCAAACCAAATCCCGTTCCGTGGTGTTGATCGGTACGTTAGCACTTTGTGGCAAAACCCCAGCGAAGTAGCCTTTACTGATGTGGGTTGAATCGCTAACAGGATCAAGCTAATGCTGAACATTATCAAGACTCGTGGCGAAGGTGGCTGCGGTTTGAATTTGAGTGAGCTTCTCCGTGACAAGTGCCTTGTTGCTGCTTTTCCACTGCACGAACCTGCGGAGCTCGAGAAGCTCCGAGGCAAGTGGTTCAGTTGGAATTTTGCTCCCTGGAATCAACCGCTATGGGAAATTAAGGACTACTTTGGTGAAAAAGTTGGCCTATACTTCGCGTGGCTCGGTGAGTATCAGTGGCACTCGAGTCTTGAGTCTCATTGCTGATTTTGTTCTTACGTATATTATTCTCCTCACACAGGTCACTACACGACGTGGTTGATCGCACCCGCTATCATCGGTTGTGCATTGTTTGCTAATGTGTTGGTTGAAGACACAGCCGATTCACTTCTCGTCCCCTACTTCGGTCTCTTTATGGCTTTGTGGTCGATGTACGTATTTCTTTATCTTTTCGGGCTTCTTTTTGTTGCCTCAAACTTACGATAGTCTGCGCATGTTTTTAGTTTTTACTACGAATACTGGAAGCGCTACAACTCAACGCTGGCGCTCGAATGGGGCATGTCCACCTTCGAGGAAGAAGAGGTGGAGCGCCCGGAATTCGAGGGAAAACCCACGATCTCCCCTATCGATGGTTCGGAAATACGGTACTTCAGTCCGCAGACGCGTTTTCGCCGCATTATGGGATCGCTGGTATGATGCAGTCTTTAGTGAACGTTGTTGTACACCTGTGCTGACGAAGCTTCTTCTGTTGTACCTTGTTTTCGCCAGTTCTTCATTTCGATGCTTATCCTATTAGTAGTTGGTGTCGTAGCTGGCATTTTCGTTTTCCGCTATGCTGCTACGTCGGGCAAGTGGAAAGACATGTTCACTGTGAACGGAATGCAGCTGGGCGGAGCAGCAGCATCTACGGTGAACGCGATCCAGATTATGGTCATGAACAATGTTTACAGTACAATTGCTGAGAAGCTAAACCACTTCGAAAACCACCGAACTGATACGGAGTATGAGGACCACCTGATCGGGAAGACCTTCTTGTTCCAGTTTGTCAACTCTTACGCGAGTCTGTTCTACGTGGCATTCATCAAGACTTCTGTAGAAGGCCATGAATCTTGCAAACCCGAGGGCCACGGCTGCATGGACGAACTGATGATGGGCCTGGGCATTATTTTCATCTTGCGCCTCACATCCGGCAATTTCTTTGAGGCTGGTCTGCCCTGGATCATGAAGAAGCTGAAGTCGAACAAGAAGTCGAACGCGATGGCCCGTGAGCCCTCTCATATTGAACAGCAACTGGCACTTGACGTGTACGATCAGAAGGGAACGTTCGATGACTACAACGAGATGATTATTCAGTTCGGCTACGTGACGCTGTTCGTCGTTGCCTTTCCGCTGGCTCCAGCATTTGCGCTCCTGAACAACTTCTTCGAAATTCGCATTGATGCTCACAAGCTGGTAAACGCTACCCGACGACCAGACCCTCGCGGAGCACAAGACATTGGCACGTGGGGAACTATCATCGATCTCATGGGTTCAATCGCTATGGTAACCAACGTGGCTCTGGTTTGCTTTACGTCTCGACGTACAACGGCGCACTTGACAGATCACGAGAGGCTGTGGCTCTTTGTTTGTGTCGAGCACGGACTCATTTTGCTCAAGTACATTCTCATGCTTGTTGTCGACGACGAGCCACATGATGTTACGCTGCAGAAACAGCGTGCCAGCTTCATCGTTGACAAGATCGTGAACCTTATCGCAGATGACGACGATGAAGAGATGGCGAAGGGCAACCAAGTACGCGTGGATCTCACCGTGTTCGACGAAGACATCTAGGTTTATGGTGCTTTACACCAGCAGTCTTATAACAGCAACCAAGTTGCAACCCCCTTCTTGCATTGTTCCATGAAGGCTACCCTTGGTTGCTGGGCCTGGCGTGTCCCTTTATCGGTATCCCATCCTCATATATACATTTGCATTTTACTTTCTATCGTACGATGCTATTCCCTGACCGCCATCTTCAATAGAGCCAAGGCGATAGCGAACCAATAAGCTCATCAGAGCCATCGCCCTGGGTACCTTCTACATCGTCGTCATCCTCACTGAGCAAGCGCTTGAGACTTGCATGCCTGTGTAAATGCGTAGCATCCTCGCGTGCTACAAGTACCGTAGGGATCGTCACGTACTGGCCAAGTCCACGAGCATCATCAGCTAGCGAGTACTTGCGATTGGGATATTTGCTGTATGCTGCCTTCGAGTTAATTACAACCACGCCTGCAGCACCGGCGCTTTGCAATCTCAACGCCTTCTCTGCGAACGTGCATGTACCGCGAGCCACCATTACGATCTTCCCACGCACACGGTCGGAGTCAATAGGTCCACAAGCCTCTCCAATATCTGGAGTGAATAACAGCAGCGGCGCTTCCACTGCTGCTGGTGCCGTGACCTGCAGACCAAATATGGCAGGAGATGCCACGAGCGTCATCACGTGGACGTCACCAAGACGCACTGCCAAGCCCACAGGGATAACTGGAGGTGTCGTCTGAACCTGCCGAGCTGCCGCCAGCTCCACATTACGTTTACGGACTTGAAGCTTGCCGTTTTCACACTTTGGCGACACAGGCGGTGCCCGCTGATTCGTTTGTCTGAAAAGGTTTGAGTCAAGCATTAGAATATGGCCTTCTGTGCTGAATACGATGTCAGATGACTTGAGAGGCTTCCGAGTCTTGGTAAGATACGAAGTTCCCTCCAATGTAGAGATAACGTTGACGCCACTGGTTCGGTTTTTGCAGTCCTGCAACGGCTTGGGTTGGTGGCTTCTATCTGGCAAGGTTGTAGCACAGCTTCCATTCGTTGGAGCTGAGCTGTTTCCTCTTCGGGCAAGCTTGCGTGCTGGAGGCGCAGGGACAATCACGTCAGGTTCGTCACTGAAAAGCAAGTACAAGTACTTTGCAGTCTCTGAGAGGAAATAACTATCCATACGATCCTCAATGTCAAGTGTGTGAATATCGCCCACAGCCGCGTAACCGCAGGGTACCTCTGACACTCGACGGATATCCTGCAGCATTTGGCGACCCATTTTGAGGTACTTGTGATCACGTGTGGCTTGGTACAGGTGATACGTACTCTCAATGAGTTCGGGCCGGAGTGGCGACGTCCGTGCCCAGCTAATAACAGTTCCACGGTTGCCTGGCTTCGACGTTCCACGTGGTGCGAGATCCAAAAGCTCAGGCATGGCACCAAACTCGTCCCAGAGGGGGAACATGTGCTCATGTGTGCGAATAGCTGCCGATACGTCACCAGCAAGTACCTGCAAACCGGGCCAGAAAGCTTGCAAGGCAGAAACACGACGAGCGCGCACCTGATTCCTGCCACCGTTCATATCCACCTCGATATACTCATCGTCATGGTTCACATGTGTTTCGACAGCACGATAGCTCGCATTGAACATCGCAAGCCACTGCGAATCTCCACTGATAAGATGGTATTTCAGCAAATACTCAAAAAACGAGTCCAGCCCTGCACCAATTCCTCCATGCGAGTGGACCCACTTCCCCGATCCAACATCGATCGAGCTTCCCAGCAAGTCGATATCCGATCGCCTGTCCCAAATGGCCACGACCGCTTCCTTGGCTCGGGTTTCAAACCTTTCATCCCCCGACAACCTCGATAAATACGCCATCTCCACAAGCAGCGATCCCGCCGCCGCAGGACACGTCTGCTTCGCCGCCCGATCTTGCGGCAGCACGCCACGCTGTAAATTAACACGATGTACTGGAATCCCAGTGGGCGTATCGAACGCCGGCAGCAACCTTTGCCCTAGGTCCTTTGCGAGCTCTAGCAGCTCCCCATGATACTCGTCGTCGTCCATCATTCCGAAATACTTGGGCGACGCGAGCATGTGCGCCGACACGAGTCCCCCGATGACCCGAATGGTGGATTCAAACACCGAGACCGTCACGTCCCGGTCGAAGGACACACTGCTGGCCACGAGCTTCACCGCGCGAGCGAACTCGTCGCGGTCCCCCAGCACCGCCAGCATGTCCAGCGAGTCCACCAGCGTCAGCGAAAAGCCTCCCAGCACGTCGTCCAGATCGCCGCGCTCGCGGCGGTCCCAACGACGTCCGGAGCAGCTCAGCGGCTTGAGCTCGTCCCACGGGTAGGCGTGCTGCATGTAATTGCGGTAGCCGTGGTAGAACATGTCGCGCGCCTGCTGCTGCAGGTGGCGGCGCTCCGAGCGGTGCATGTGGGCGCGGCACAGGCCCCCGACGAGTGCAACGCACACCGCTAGAAAGAGCAGACGCAGACGCATCGGACGCACTCGACGGTGACTCATGGCCGTCGCTGTGGGCGGAGGAATCGGCCAGCGAACGCAGTCGTCGGATCCACGGGGAGAAGGATGGAGCTCTCCGCCGTCAAATACCGCAATGACACAGCTGGTCTAATAACGAACGAGTCGTACTTAGCGGAGACCGCGTGGACTGTATTGTCGTAGTTGAAGTGCTGGCTCTCTGGTGGGGGTGGTCTCTGCTACAGCTTCACTCGAAGCGGGAGGTGATGTGGCGGAAGACTGGAAGACGACGGCATCGAGGCGGCGGAGCTGCATTTTCTGCAGAATGGCTCGGCGGCTTTGTTGCCATGATGAAACCTGGAGTGAGCAGCTTCGGCACACTTGACTTGAGCTGCCGGGATGAGGTTTGGACATTTAAGGAGGTGGGCCCATTGCACTCCGTTGCTGTATGGATTGATCCCAGCGCTGCGGCGAGTGCCGGGGTCAACAGAAACTTCTGTACTGGCACGTCATGGTGTTTTGTAGTTGGAGTACTGGCTGTTGACGCAGTTTCCCGTAGTGCTGGCGTTGATATCTTGGATACTGAACTGGACGAGTGGTGTCCGGTAGTCAGTGGGGGCACAATAGCGCTGGTGGTAGAGCTCGTAGAAATTGCCGAATTGTCTGCCAGCATCGTAATTGGAGGTAGGACGCATGGAGTCTTGGATGGCGAAGCATAAGACTGTCGGCCAGTCGAACTCGAATCAATCAAGACGTCCCTGCTAGAAGTCTTTGTCGTAGTTGCAACTACCGCTGGAGTGAGCAACTCGGTTCTCATTGTTGTTAGGGTAGTCGGAGCAAGAACAACGGGCGTCAGCAGCATCTTGGGAATCAACCGCGGCTGATACAGTTTAGCATACGACACGGTCATAGTGTTTGCAGGTCGTCGATATTCAGCCTTTCTCCAAAGCTCTGGTTTGAGTGGTCGTTTGAGGCTTTTGTCGAAATGGCAATTCTAATACATGCCTGTGCTGTACGCCTTTCTTGAGTTTGAAAGTTTAAACGAGAACGAACGATGTGCACTATCGCTTCTCTGCTGTTTTGAAGGATGTCATGCAGTGTGTGACCAACGATAGTTACACGAAATATCTCTTGCAACGGTGTGTCCATGTTGATTCATGAAAAATGGTATCAAGCGACAGCATCTCGTTGCAACGGGAGTTTGTGGGCCCGGACAAAACACGTTAGTCTAAGCCAGGCAAGGTGCGCCGCTGTGGGAGCATGACACGCCATCCGGAGCTTAGGAGCACTCAGCTTTGTCGTTTACAAAACAAAGGCACACGTGCCGAGCTTGCTCATCGAGCTTAGTACAGGAAGCGATGCAGAGCTTGGTCTCATAGCTCGGTCTCGTCAGAACATCTTCTTCTGAATAATCACCGTAGCACGGCCCCAGCTCATGTGGAACTTTTCTTCGTGCAATGTCTGCCACCGAGTAGACGGTAGCGGCTTGGTCACCGTCACGAAGTAGCTACCCACGGACAACTGATCTACCTCCACAACAAGAAAAATAGGACGCACAGTCAGCATTCTTCAAACATATGAGCCTATCTATAGGTCACCGCGCACCTGCTTCCGTCGAAATTGCTTGAATAAGCTACTCGAAACATGGATGGAGGAGAGATCAGAAATAATATCCCACCAAGATCTCAGCAGCGCAGTCAACCTACGCTGTCGCTAAAGCACGTCGAGTTGCAAAACACGAGAGTAGCGTCCCGCCAGATATCAGGCCGCTTGACAGCGTCACCCTTCGCGAAGCCTACATCTACGTCAGCCTTGGTCGCTGGCAGCGAGTCGAGCATCTGGTACCGCCATCGATCCAGCACTTTTAGCGCCACGGCGTGCAGTCCCTCCAGCACCTTCATCCACAGCCCAGTCAGCTCCACACTTTGCTCTCCCTCAACTGTTCCCACTCACCTCGATGCCGCAGCATTTGGAAAAGTCATGCAGCAACGCCGCCGCCATCACCTGTCGCAAAAGTCCCCATCAGTCCCAGCTCAAAAAAAAACTCTCCATATAGTTTCCCCCGCAATGCTCCGGCACTCACCACTTTGCCGCATCCCGAGCCGATGTCGTAGAAGTTGCCCCCTTTGTCCAGCAGCACTCCGAACTGCGTCCTGACCTGGCAGCAGCAGCAGCTCCACATGAGTCTCCAAAGCTTCGTGTGCCCCCAAAATCTCGGCCGAGACGCGCGGTACCAGCTGGAAAATGGCGGCCACCGTCTCGAACGGGATCTCGCCGTACACCAGCGAGCGGTTGGCCAGCTCCTTCTTCTCGCGCTCCAGCCGCGACACTTTCTTCACCTCCGGCTCCGGGAACTCGGCGAACAGCTCGGCGTGGCGCCGCGCGGCGTCTTCCACTGGCGCAAACGCACGCACAGCACGGCGGGTGAGTGGACGTGAGGCGGGCGAAGGGACAAGGCGATCGCGGGCGGCTACCGACGGTGACGCCCTTGGCGGCGACGGCCTCCTCTGCCTTGCTGCTCATTATTGATTCTGCGGTGACGGTTGGTGGCGGGAGATGTGGAGACGGTGTGACAGGCTTCTGGCACAAGTTGCGCGATAGAAGCAACTTAACCGCTTCAACTTGGCTACAAGTTTTGGGGGATTTACTTTAACCTAATGCAGCGAGGAAGTAGAGGTTGTGGTGATACTTTCGTGTAGATTATATACATAAACGTGCTGTTATGGTTGGTGAAACTCAAGAGCTGGAATGTCTACTACATTGTGCTGCCAGTCGAAGCCAATGGTTCGAGTTGCAACTGCGGATTTTAGGCGTCCACGCGAGAAAGTTGGATGGAGTCGAGGGTAATCCCCGGTACCTGGGCGTGTTCGAGCTTGATCGCAATTTCAGCTGAATTAGTTTTAGACTTGTTTTGACTTGATAATTTTCTTGAACTTGAGAAGAGGTCACGCATCTTTTCCAGGATAGTTTTGCGCTTACGCATCGTCTTGAGTTCTTCTGCACTCGCCCAGCTTCGGTATACCAGTAAACCGGTTACCCACGACCTTCACTCGCGATGCCTATGATTGATGGGACGCTAATGATGGGACGCTGATGATGGGACGCTGATTACGCTACTTGGGTACAAGATTGTGGGTACAAGATGGGCAATCGACGTGTCACTCGCTGATTTGGATAAGGTAACTCGGTCGCCAGCGAAGAATCCGGTAGTGTGTATCCAGCAGATTGAACAGGCTTAGAGTAGCTGCGCGAACTAAGGACCTAATTCAATTACTTTGCATTTTATCATCTAGTGCATAAACGACCTTACTTTTGGATATGAGCCCAAGCCCCGCAGACTCTGCCCAAGACTTCGACTACGCCTACGCCATGGACACTACCTCGACTACGACCGCCCGCATCAACAAGTTCGACGGAACCAACTTCCACACGTGGAAGTTCAAGATGCAGATGGTGCTAGAGGAGCGCGACCTGTGGGAAGTCGTGAGCGGCGAGTCCAATTGGAGAACTGCGCTACCGCGTTGGACCAGGCAGCGTTCAAGCGGAAGTCGCGCAAGGCGCTGGCGATCATCTGTCTCGCGCTGGAGGACTCGCAGCTGCCGTTGGTCCGGTCGGCAAGTGGTGCACACGATGCATGGTCAAGATTGGAAGGACACTTTGAGAAGAAGAGTTTGGCCAACAAGCTCTTCCTTCGTCGGCGTTTCTTCACCACGATGATGGAAGAAGGTGATGATGTGTTGGAATACATCAACAAGATCAAGACGCTGGCGGAACAGCTCGACGCAGTGAACGCTCCGGTCAGCGAGGACGACTTGGTGATCACGCTTCTGGCAAGTCTGAGCGAGTCGTACCAGTTCCTCAGCACTGCGTTGGAGTCGAGAGGCCGACTCCCTGACGTAGGAACTCGTGACGGCTCGGCTGCTACATTAGGACATGAAGCGCAAGGAGAAAGGTGACGGTGCGGACGGCGCCGCGCACGGTCAAGCGTTCATGACAAGCGACAACGGTAAGTGCAAAGAACGACAGGCGAACAAGACAAGCGCCTGCCATTACTGCGGCGAACAAGGACATTGGATCGCTAGTGTCCTGTGAGTATTCGCGAGAAAGCGAAGCGGCAGAGGCCGAAACGAGCAAGTGTCGCGCGATAAAGAAGAATCGAACAACTTTCTCTTCCTGGTTGGCGGCGAAAGCAAAACCACCAAGTCAAGTGACAAGTGGCTGGTCGACTCGGGTGCGACGGAGCACATGACGTACTCGAAGGAGTACATGAAGAACTACAAGAAGATGTCTCCGGTGGACGTGCATCTCGCGGATGATGGGGTAGTTCAGGCGGTGGGGACCGGCGACATTGTGATGTCAATGAAGACTCACGGGGAACCAAGAAGGGTGTGTTCACGAACTTGTGGCATCCTAAGTTGTTGCGCAACCTGTTTTCGGTCGGGCGCTTTACCAAGGATGTTGGTCCCGTGACCTTCGCGACGGACGGATGCTTCGCGGAAGCAAAGGGTCTCAAGTGGAAGCTCGGCGCTCGCGAAGGAAAAAGACTCTTCAAGCTGTGCAGGACACCAGTTGTGCCTGATGAGGCCAATGTGGCAAGCTCGAAGGATCGCAAAGGGGACACCGTCGCACCTCTGGCACCTTCGACTTGGTCACATTGGCCACGGCGGTCTAGATGCCATCGTCAAGAAGGGCTATGGCACTGGCATCGACATGACGTCAGTGAAGCAGTGGGAGCTGTGTGATGGGTGTGCACTCGGCAAGCAAACGCGAGTAAGCTACATGCCGAAGTCACCCAACCACGCCAAGAAACGGTTGGAAGTCATTCACAGTGATGTGTGTGGTCCCCTGCAGACGTCGACTTTTGGTGGCAAGCGCTACTTTATCACGTTCATCGACGAATACTCACACACTTCTGTGTGGCGTATCTTCTCCGGAACAAGTCGGAAGTGCCCGACAAGTTCGCCGAGTTTGTTGCGTTCGCGGAAACTCAGACCGGCAAAGTTGTCAAGACGCTTCGCAGCGACAATGCTGGCGAGTATACGTCGGGCGATATGGCCAAGTTCTGCAAGCGTCGCGGCATCGTGCAGAAGTTTACGCCCCCGTACACGCCTCAGCTGAACGGAGTCGCCGCGCGGATGAACCGAACGGTGGTGGAATGTGCGCGCTGCATGTTGGAGCATGCTGGTTTGGCCAAGTCGTACTGGGGTGAAGCGGTGATGACGGCTACATTCCTGCGCAATCGTTGTCCGACCTCGCCATCAACCATGACAAATCGCCGCACCAAGTCTGGACCGGGAAGAAACCACTGATGGCAAACTTGAAGGTGTTCGGTTGCCATACATACGTGACAGTTCCGAAGGAGAAACGCACCAAGTTCGACGCTCGAGCAGTGCGGTGTCGGTTTCTCGGTATTCGGAGCACGAGAAAGCGTATCGTTTTCGAAAAAATCAAGAGCGGTCGCGTGCTGGTGAGCCGCGACGCGCAGTTCATGGAAGACGTCTTTGACAGTGGGAGACGCAGCTATGATGAAGAAGTTGTCGTGGAGCTTCGAGATGAAGATGCCACAGATCAAGAATCGTCGTCCGAGGATGAGATCGAAGAAAGCGCTGCGCCGCATCAAGATTTTGAGCCTGGCAGTAAGCGACACCAGCGAACGCAGTCGTTGGAGGAAGCGGTGGAGATTCCACGGACCAAGCGGCAGAGCCGGCCGCAGACGCTGGACGAGATGTCAGCGACGCAAGTCGAGAAGAAGAATTTGAAGCGGCCTACGTTGTGGATTCAGTGGGAGAAATGCCGACCATGTTCAAGTCGGCGATGGAATACAGCAACGCGGCCAAGTGGAAGGAGGCGTGTGACTCGGAAGTCGACTCTCTCCGCAAGAACAAACGTGGACGTTGGTGCCGTTGTCGCAAGGTCGGAAGGCAATCGGCTGTCGGTGGATGTTCCGGATCAAGGAAAACCAAGCTGGTGAGATCGAGCGGTTCAAGGCGCGACTGGTGGCCAACGGATTCTTGCAGAAATACGGTGTCGACTACAAAGCAACATTTGCCCCGGTGGGGAAGTTCACGTCGATCAAAATTTTTCTCAGTCTGGCGGCCAAGTACAACTTGACGGTGCACCAGATGGATGTCAAGACGGCGTTCCTGAACGGCCTACTGGACGAAGACATCTACATGGTGCAGTCGGACGGCTACATGGATGAAGAGCGCCCGGACTACGTCTGCCACCTCAAGCACTCGCTCTACGGTCTGAAGCAGTCTCCGCGCATGTGGAATCAGACCATCGACAAGTTCATGCTCGAACTGGGATTCGAGAAGTGTGAAGCGGATCACTGCATCTACGCCAAGTGGAATGATTAAGACATGATATTCGTGACACTCTACGTCGACGATCTGGTCCTCGCAAGCAACAACGACGAGCTGCTCAAGTCGACGAAAGAGGCACTCAGTGCGCGCTTCGACATGACGGACTTGGGCCACCTTAAGTACTTCCTTGGCATGGAAATCGAGCAAGATCCGTCTGCTATAAGAGTATCGATCCGTCAGACCAAGTTTGCGAAGGACATTCTGGAGACGTTCGACATGGAAAAGAGTAACCCTGTCAGGACTCCTCAAGACCCAGGACTCAAGCTGACCAAAGCGATGTGCGAAGGAGGATGCAAGTACGAAGAGACCATGGCCAAGGTATCGTACCGCAACGCTGTCGGGTGCTTGAGCACCTCATTGTTGGGACTCGACCGGACCTCGCTGCTGCAGTAAGAGTTCTCAGCCAGTTCGCGGCGGACCCGTGCCTCATACACTGGCAAGCACTTAAGCGCGTGTTTTGCTACATACAAGGCACGAAGACTTATGGCATCGAGTTTTACGCAACGAGTGAAGAAGGACTCCAAGGCTACTCCGATGCTTTGGGCCGACGACGTCGAGACTCGACGCAGTACAAGTGGTTACGCATTCATGATGAACGGCGGATGCATCAGCTGGAGAAGCAAGAAGCAGCACACGGTGGCGCTGTCATCAACGGAGGCTGAGTACATGGCACTGACGGAAGCGACTCAAGAAGCAATATGGCTGAAGGCGTTGCTGTGTGAGCTCGGCGAAATGAAGAGTGATGAAGCGGTCAAGATCTACGAGGACAATCAAGGCTCCATCGCGCTGGCCAAGAATCCCGAGTTTCACAAGCGTACCAAGCACATCGACATTTGCTACCACTTCGTACGCGAGAAGATTGAAGATGGCCAAGTGGTGTTGCAGTACTGCTCAACGAAGGACATGAAGGCGGACCTGATGACCAAGCCGATCACCGCGGTGCAGCTCGAAAGCCTGCGAAGCAAGTTAGGGATTCAAGCACCAAGCACGGCCGAATCGAGTGGGAGTGTTGTCGAGAAAGCGTGTCGCCCAGCTTCGGTATACCAGTAAACCGGTTACCCACGACCTTCACTCGCGGTGCCTATGATTGATGGGACGCTAATGATGGGACGCTGATGATGGGACGCTGATTACGCTACTTGGGTACAAGATTGTGGGTACAAGATGGGCAATCGACGTGTCACTCGCTGATTGGATAAGGTAACTCGGTCGCCAGCGAAGAATCCGGTAGTGTGTATCCAGCAGATTGAACAGGCTTAGAGTAGCTGCGCGAACTAAGGACCTAATTCAATTACTTTGCATTTTATCATCTAGTGCATAAACAACCTTACTTTTACGAAAGCGCTCGATCTCGGTTTGGGCTAGACTGTCACTATCAAGCAGTAGAGTTTTAGTCTTGCCTGTCGAGATTTCTGTGACTATCAAGTTCATCGTTCCATTCGCATCCACGTCTACGGTTATCGTGACCTCGCATGCCCCTCGCGGTTTAGTGGGAGACCATCCATGTCAACCTTGCCAGGTAGCTGATTTTCACTCATTTTATTGCTCTCGCCCTCAAAGACTTGGATCTGCATGACCGTGTGAGATAGACCTTTGGCGGAAATGCCCACGGCAACGGGCTTGAACCCTCGGTTGAAGGGTAGTCAACTCCCTGATTGGCTGGGCGGTTTGATTTACATTTACCCCGTTTTAGTGTAGTGACATCATCGGTCGGGCCCTAATGAAACCCCGACCGAGGCCTCTATTGGCCAATTTAACCTGGTGGGTTCATTCGTACCTAGTAGGAAAGATCGACCCCCCGTTCGCACTTAGAGGAAAACCTCGGATGGGCGAACGAAACCTCTGAGACTCTAGGAGTTTGTATTAAGACGTAGGACGACAGATAGGAAGAACAAATAAGGTCTCAGGACCAGAAATATCAGTGTGCAAATTCCACGCAGGGTCAAGTCCGTCTACGGTAAGCCTAACTAGCTACTGTAGAGCCTGGAAACGCTCGGTTGCCTCGGAATGGCCGCTGGTGAGCCCAAAGTCACTTGACCGAGAGCTCATCCTAGGCGAGGCCAAAAGAAGGAGTGTGGCCGAGCGGCGAAGGGCAGAGCGGAGTGCTCTGTGTATTATTGTGTGTGGGAGTAGCGTCAGACGCCTCCCGAGACTTACCGCCTTGGGGTTCCCCTTGGTACCCCTGTGTAGGCTTGTGAAAGTCGGTACCCTCCTCTCTGAGGGACCACGTGGTTTAGCGCGAAAGCGCTGTTGGAGAGTGATGTTGCAGCTGTGTGTGGATGTTGCATGTTTTGCATAAGTACTTAGTGAAATGCGTGGCTGGGCCAAGGCATCAGATTGGCTCAGTCGTTTGGTGTGGGGGGGGGGCACCAGTCGGGTGGGCGTGGGTTCAAATCCCGCCGTGGTTGAAGTTAATTATGGCTAACTACCATGACCTGGTGTTCGGGGTTCACCAGAGCTTCGCCCCCCTGGAGCTACGTCCCCCACCACGCAGCGGCCTTCCCTTTTGCATGTCACATACCGGACTTCTTACGGAGGTTTTTACGGAAAGTAATTACTCGAAGGTAGGACAGGTCTAGAAGGGAGACACAAGGGAAGGCAGGGTAGGATAGGTGAACGAGTGGCTCTGAGCCACTGGGACCACCCCACTAAGCTTTCAGAATAAAACTCACTTTTGGTTTTGCAATCCCGACCCGAAGCCGTCTTCGTCCAAGCTCCAAGCGCTCTGAACTCCAATAAGCGCAAACAAGTATCCTAGCCTTTGCTCGTGGCTAGCGGTGCGGGTACTGAGGTAAGCCTACCGAGGCCTCGGTGCACGGAGAGTCAAGACCAGCCAGGTGTAAGGGATCGTTCCTGAGCCTTCAGGTTGACCCAACACTGCCGACCCTCGCGGGGAGGTAGTTGTTGTTGCTGTTGGGGCTCGTACCGCTAGGTCACGAGAATTTAGCCGTGCTCCGACACGACAACCGACTGATTATCCACGGACGTGGAAAACGTTTGTGACTGCTTTGATGGATGTGAGGAGTATCGCAAGATGATGACTGCCGAAGTCCCATCAACCGCCACCGGTATAGCCAGCGGGACTGCAGTTACGAGCAAGGCATCCTCCAACTTCGGGGGGTTATCATCACCGGAAAGAATAGCAGCTTGCACACCGACCGTGGCGGCCTCTTCCGGTATCAGCCATTGGGTTTCTTGGCGTAGAAGAAGTCCATCAGTAGTGTCTGAAGCTTTGGGATGCGTGTTGACCCACCGGTTTTTTTTTTAGCATCACATAATGGACTTGACTTTTTAATATCTTGGCATCTCTCAGCACCTTCCTCCACGGACCGTTGTGCCTTGTCGAACAAATCAGCGCACAGGTTTTCGAATTGTGCGCGTGTGATTGTCAAATGAAAGTCGATACCGTCCTATAAGGATTCAATATGCACGTAGTCATCCATCAAAGCCGACAAGGTTCTTTTTGTTTGCTCGCAAGCCTTACGCAGTCGCATCATTGCGAACTGGGATCCTTTTTGAAAATCTTCTTGAATTCCGTCACACAGTGCTGCACAAGGCGATTGTCAAAATCTGCACCACCTAGATGCGGGAAGCCTGCTATGCTAGCACCTGTAATATACTGTCTTCTGCAGTCACAAGTGCTACATGTAGCGTCCCACCGCCGAAATCGATGATAAGTGCAGTTTTTTCGGGTCCTTTGGTGTCCAAACCGTATGAAAGGGCGGCAGCCTCCGGTGCAGCGATCGTACGCAGTACTTTGATTCCAGCTATGGCCCCTGCATCCTTGGTTGCCTGGTGTTGAAAGCTGTTGAAGAAGGCAGGCACTGGTACCACTGCACCCTTACCGATGGAAGCCTCCGCGATATCACGCATTTCAGCAAGAAACAAGGCCAGGATTTCCACAGGATTAAATGTTTTTGTCCTGCCCTTAAATTGCACCACCACTTGAGGCTGGTCTCCTTGACCGCAGACTACTTTGAATGGCACACTCTTGACGAATTCCTGTACTTCAGGGTCTGAAAACTTGCGGCCAATCAGGCGTGTGATGTCATATACCGTGTTTTCCCTATTTTTTAGTAGCTGGTGCGTGGCAGCTTCGCCAATTAGGACTTCATTTTCCGTGAAAGCCACGTATGACGGTGTTAACCGATCACCCGACTTGGTAGGCACGATTTCCACGTGGTCGTTTCGCCAAACACCTACACAAAAATATATCGTGCCAAGATCGATGCCCACACTGGGCCCTAAGGGCAACGTCTCCATCGTAATCTCCGTTTTCCTTTTCATTACTATGCTTCAAGAGCTTTCGGCAAAATCAAAACTGCAACAAGGTGCTCAATAAATGTGCACGTAACACACGCGAGGAATGGGTACCTGTTTCCTCGTAATCTATATCCGGATTGATTTGATAAGGGCAGCAGGATTGTTGGTTCCTCGAAACTCAGTTGGAAGCTCACACAGCAAGATCACTCTGGGTGCGCTGATTGCTGGTATGAAAGCAATCTTATCACGCTTTGCTTAAGTTCATCTCATCCCAAAACTCTCACACTCAGCTGTCTATCTTAACTTCAATTTTGCGCTATTTTGTACGAGAGTACCTTTGTTCGGAAGTTGTAGCTGCTTCCTCCAGTCGCCGCCGCTTGACATCAATGTCCTCCTTTCGAACTGCTTCGTTGATCTCTAACCAATGCAGAGTATCCGTTGCTTCGTTCCCGATTGCTTGCATTTCCTCAATATACCGCTTCAGCTCAGCAATGCGCTTGGCAGCAGAGCTCCGAATAGCATTTGCGTAGTTTTTCAGCGCGGCCTTGGACTCATTGTGTATATTATCGCGAGCATCCATGTTGCGGATGCCCACACTCATGCGCTCGATATCTGCAAGTGGCAGACGACCATTGTCGACTATGAGATTTGCTTTCTTACCTGTTGATTTCTCGGTAGCTGACATTCGAATGACAGCGTTCGTATCGATGTCGAGAGTGACTTCAATCTCAGAGACACCTCGTGCTCTGGGTGGGACGTCATCCAACGCAACCTTGCCTAGGACATGGTTTCCTTCAATGTTACTGTTCTCTCCCTCGAATAGCTGAATTAGCATGCTCGTCTGGTTGTCTTGAGATGTCGAAAAGGTCCGGGACTTCTTCGTTGGAAATGTGGTGTTTCGCGGAATCATTATCGACGTAACGGTACCATCGATTTGCACACCAAGAGATAGCGGAATTGCATCCAGCACCATAAACTCGTCTAGAGATTTTACAGAAAAGAGCTCTTCTGTTAGCATGGCTGCGTGGACGGTGGCGCCGTGTACAGCAACTTCTTCTGAACGGGTCGTTTTGGCCATTATCTTGTCATTGAAGAAAGCCGTCAGAAGCTGGTCAATCTTTGGAATCCGTGTCGACCCACCCACGAGCACCACATCGTCCACTTTGCTCCTCAACACGTTAGCATCACTCAGCACCTGCTGCACGGGCTGCAAAACTTTGTCTAGGAGGTCGACACACAAATTCTCAAACAGCATGCGCGAGATTGTTGAGTGAAAGCTAATGTTTTCGTACAATGAGTCAAGCTCGATGTACGCCTCCATCGAAGTAGACAAGAGGCGCTTGGCTCGCTCGCATGCCATGCGCAAGCGGGTTACCGCGCGCGGATCTACCCGCAGATCCATGTGATGTATCTGCTTAAATTGCGTCGCACAGTACTCAACAAGTCGGTTGTCGAAATCCTCGCCGCCCAAATGCCGATTCCCCGCCGTGGCTAACACCTCATAAATGTCTCCTTCGATGGCCACGAGAGACACATCCAGCGTACCACCGCCCAGATCAAGCACAAGCACGATCTGTTGGCCAGCCTTGACTTTCCTGTCGAGTCCGTACGCGATGGAGGCAGCAGTTGGTCCCGTAATGAGCCGCATCACATTAAGTCCAGCGATGGCTCCTGCATCCTTAGTAGCTTGCCGCTGGGAGTAGCTGAAATGGGTCGGCACCGTGACCACTGCGTTCTTGACTGTCTTGCCCGTGTATCTCTCTGCTAACTCACGAATCTCAGACAGCAGCATCGCCAAGATCTCCACAGGTTGGAACATCTTCGTCACCCCCATAAACTGCATCACAACTCGAGGCTTGTCGTCCGGACCACAGACCACTTTGAACGGCCAGTGCGCCAAGCCTGCCTGCACCTCCGGGTCCCAGAACTTGAGGCCGATGAGCCGCGAGATGCCGAACACCGTGTTGTGCACGTTCCCGACCGCCTGGTGCTTTGCGGCGTCGCCAATTAGCCGCGTCGTGTCGGTGAAGGCCACGCACGACGGCGTCAGCCGGTTGCCCTGCTCGTTCGGGATGATCGTCACGTTATCGTTCTCCCACACGCCCACGAGCAAGCTGGTCGTGCCCAGGTCGATGCCCACGCTGAGCCCCGTCGAGGTCATCGCTACCAGGAGCTGCGCCGGATTAGGAGCGTCCGCTGCACGCACGTTAGCTGCTCGAGAATGAGCACGATCCCATAGACAGGTCAAAGATGGAGTGGCAAGATGGTAGCAACCGCGGCGGCGGCGGCTACGATAGCTAGAGGCTCAATGCAAAGGTGTTGCACGAATGAATGTGTTGAGGCTGCTCTACTGTTACTAGTGTGGGGATCGAGAGCCCATCGAGTTGAAGCGTATCGCTGTTGGAGAAGGGGGGCGAGAAGACGTCGCAAACAGCATCTTGTGAAGGCTGTCGGTGTTGCTCTTCGCTATGGACTTGGCCGGTGAGCTGGAGCGCGACGACGGCGAAAGACGTCGGCAGTGAGTGCATCGAAGACGGATCAGGGATTCCCGGAGCTGGGCCGGACTGGCGTTCGGGTTCTCGCGAAGCACTGTGCGGACGTTTGAAGCCCCTACCAACTGCACGACAAGCTTCAGCAACTCGCGCTCGCGTCCGAGGCCTGAGCTGCCAGCATCTTCGACAGGAGGAGGCACACGAGCAGCGTGCTCTTCTTCGACCTTTAGCTGGTGGTCCTGAAGCTCGCGCAGCTCTTGACGGCATAGCGCCAGTTGGTCATCACGGACACGGAGCTGCTCCTGCTGGGCTGCTTCACGCTTGCTTGACGCTGCGAGTTGTTCCTTAAGACGGGCGTTCTCACGCTGCCAGACCTCATCGTTCTACAATGCACATTGGTCGGTCAGATACGTCACGACGAATACGAAAACATTGAGCATGTAGGTTAGTTACCTTTGAGCTGGCGTCACGAAGGTCTTGCAGCTCCTGTCGTAGCACCTCGACTTCGGCTTGTAGCTCTGTGTTTTCTTGCTCATGGTCAGTGCCGTCTTCGATAGCTAGCAACTCGCAAGTGCTTTCATGGCGAGAACCTCGTGCAAGCTCAGTATCGACGCTGGGAGACGAGCTGGATGCGTCGACCGAGCTAGTTGCAGCTGGAGCTGCGGGAACAGTCGAGACGGGAGCAGCAGCTACTCGAGCTGGCTGCCGACCAAAGCTCTTCTGTGGCATTCGGCCTGGTGAAGCTTTGCTCTGCTTTGTCGGAGATGCTCGCAACGATGAGGACGAAAACGATCGCTCTATGGAGGTTGAGGACTCACTGAGACTGCTCAGAGATAAGGTAGGAGTGGGCATCTTGAGCTCGAAGCTTATTGTCGTTAGCAAGTACAGAGCAATGAAGTTGTACCCTCATGGGCGTGAATATATTTACTTTGAATAAAATGGGATGCTAGCCTTCGTTCGGTTTCGCCTCCTTCTGCGTGAGAATTTCATTAGCCCGACGTGCGGCGCAAGCTGGTGTCCTTACTGAGGCGGGTGGTGGAGCTCAATGAGGCCCACATACATGGCAGCACCCAGCACGGCGCCCATGAACGGACCGAGAATCGGGATCCAGAAGTAGCCGCCGTGCGATGAGAACACCTTCCAGCCCCAGCCGCCGAAGAGTGTTAGGAGGCGCGGCCCGAAGTCACGAGCAGGGTTTAGTGCGTAACCAGTGTTGAGGCCGAACGACATGCCAATACCCGTCAGGAGGAGACCAACCGCCCCAGGGAAGCTGTAGGGACTGGCGGGCTTGTTGATCTGGTCGCAGAGGGCAAAGATGCCTCCTACTAGCAGAGCCGTACCGATGACTTCGTTCGCAAACGCGGCCCAGTTCGGGATCTGTGGGTTCGGGTATGTCGCGAAGATGCCTTGAGTGAACTCGCGCTCCGGATCCACGATATCGAGCCACGGGTAGTATACGATGTAGAGCACCAGAGCAGCAACGAAAGCTCCGAGCGTCTGAGCAATGATGTAACCCGGGACCTTGCGCCACTCGAAGCGCTTGAAGAGCGCCATCGTGACGCTGACAGCAGGATTGAGGTGGCCACCGCTCACACCACCCGAAAAATGGACGCCGCAGAGCAATGCGATACCCCAGCACAAGTTCACGGACAGGTAGTCGCCGGCAGCCCTCTTACTTAGCACGAATTGAGCCACAGATCCGTCGCCAATGAGGACAAGGATAAAGGTACCGAGAAATTCCGCCATGTAAGCACGCATGTCCTGGTTGCGAATGGCGTAGGGCCCTAACCGGCCGTTGCCTTCGAGGTCGGCATAGCCTCCGTAGCCGGGCTTGTACTCGGCCATCTTCAAGGCGGGTCTTGAGCGGCTAGCTTGGCTTGGTAAAGTCGGCGTAGAGCAAATTGAAGACTGACCGCTGCAAGATCTCGACTTCCGACCAACTATGGACGCAGCCCGCCTAGTGTCATTTGCAGAGTCATGGGCTTCGTGTCTTATCTTTCATCTATTGAAAGCTCATGTGCAGGAAGCTAACACGGAATCGCCTAAATTGGTGCACAACCACGCATCATGCACTTGGCAACGACGAAGAGATGCCGTTGGGCTCAGGCTAGCAGGTCTTTGCTCTACGTGATAACGGCCTTCATCAAGAATAGTCTTCCTGTCTAGGTATGCAGCTGCATTAATATTGCTAGCTTTCCAAACAAGCACCAAGAGGAGTGAATCGGTTCAAGAATACAAGTTGTATTGACAGAATATGCAAATGCATATCTACAATCTTCATGACAACGCGCGCCTTCACCGGCAAGGCAAGCTAAACTGCTAACCTCCATCGAAATACGCTCCTCTCACAGTTTACTGACGCGGGTGGTGAGCCTCAATAAGACCAACGTAGGTGGCCGCACCAACAATGCCGCCGATGAACGGGCCGACGATAGGGATCCAAAAGTAGCCGTCGCGCAGCGTCCACACCTTCCAGCCCCAGCCAGCGAAGAACGTGAAGAGGCGAGGGCCGAAGTCGCGAGCCGGGTTGAGTGCGTAGCCCGTGTCGAGGCCGAACGACATGCCAATGCATGTCAGCATGAGAGCAACGGCGCCGGGGAAGCTGTAGGGGCTGGCGGGCTTGTTGAGCTGGTCACCGACAGCGAAGATGCCGCTCACAAGCAGCGCCGTGCCAATGATCTCGTTGGCCAGCGCCGACCAGTTGGGTACCTGGGCGTTCGGGTAGGTAGCGAAGATGCCCTGCGTCGTCTCGCGCTCGGGGTCGTGAATGTCGAACCACGGGTAGTACACAATGAAGACGATGAGCGCGGCCGCGAAGGCGCCGGCCGTCTGCGCCACGAAGTAGCCGGGGACCTTGTGCCACTCGAAACGCTTGAACATGGCCAGCGTGAGCGTTACCGCGGGGTTCAAGTGGCCGCCACTCACGCCACCGGAGAAGTGGATGCCGAAGAGCAGAGCGGCGCCCCAGCACAGGTTCACCGACAGGTAGTGGCCGGCGTTGCCGCCGCCGAGCACGTACTGTGCAACGGAGCCGTCGCCGATGAGCACGAGGATGAAGGTGCCGACGAACTCCGCGAGGTAGGCGCGGAAGTCCGGGTTGCGGACGTGGTAGAAGGGCAGGCGCGAGTTGCTCTCCAGGTCGGCGTAGCCGTGCTTGCTGGTGCCGTACTCGGTCATGCTGGTCGGGGGCTGGCGCGGACGAGGTGAGCTTGCCCGGAAGAGGGAAAATGGAAGAATGAGCCCTGTCGGCCGCGTATATCTCGAAAGGGGCGTCGCTTTGAGCGCCTGGAAGCCTGGAAGCTGGCGTCGAGCTGTCCAGAGCAGCATAGGCGAGGGCTGATGCACACCCAGCCGTGTTGAAGAGCCCTGAAAAAAGTACTCGGGCGCCGACAGCTGCTCTCGACAGCGCTGCTCGTTTCGACAGGAGCCACGAACGGCGTGCGCAGAGCCGCTGGGAGGCACATGCTGTGCTCCATGCCCGCAGGAAGATACCAAGGCGGCGTAGGTGTCCATGTTTCGACCACCGAGGCGGCCGAGCTGTATGGCGTTCAATGAATTGGCGCGGCGAGGTAGTTTGCATCGCGAGCGCCACTTTGCTTTCATGTGCATGTACAGCGACTCTAGTAAGGCCCCGGCGCAGCGTGCTACATGTATGCAGGAGCGTCTCGAGATCGCCTTGGTCGGCCTTCCTGCATTTGCGACGGGCAACCATGTGGCGGGCTTGGCGGCAGCCAATATTGACACGCAGAGAAGATCCGAGCCCATACTCCGCGCCTTGGGCGGACCAAGGCCGACCCGGCTTCAACGTGGCCAGATGCGCTTGGGACATGGAGAAGTGGACTGGCGGCGAAAGCCCCGCTCGGCCCGAAGCAATCACGGTCATGCTGCTCATGAGCTGCCGCCTGCAGTGGCGGTTGACCTCTTCAACAACTGTAGCTCGAGGCGATGCCATCGTTGTGTAGATCTCGCGCAAACGGTAGGTCCGAGCAAGGAGTTCGAGCCAACTCCGTCCTCGACCGTCGAGGGCGATGCCCGCGCGTAGTGTCCGGGTAGATCCGGTGTCGCGACAAGCTCGACAAATTTGGCTCGACGCGAAAAAGGGATCACCGCTTGGCTTCTCCGGCCGGTCTGTGGCTGGCCGATCTTTAGCGGTTATGCTTGGCGCCAATTCTCTGACTAAAGCGGTGCTTGGACAGCCCTCGCTGTGGACGCGCCAGCTGGCTGAGAAAGACCGCGGCCGCGCTCGGCTGATGGATGTCACTCGCCGCAGCGCAGTCTACGCTGCATTGCCGCGATCTCCGATATTTTGCACTGCAATGGCAAGTGTGCACTATTGTCTGCATGAAGCTAAAGCCTCATGCAGCGCTGAATCTGTATCAGGATTGCCATGACAACCAGCATGGAATTCACGGCCAGGTGGCAAGAGAATCTTAGTCGAAGTCTCGACACTGCTTGGGCGTCTGCACAACTCGCGCATTTGGCATTGCTCTCTGTCGCTTCCAAGCGGGACCGCCGCGGGCAGTAACAGCCTTTAATGCAGACTCTACCGTCTTTGTTCGAGCGCGTTTGTGGCTTGGGCGAGTGAATCATTGCAGCAGGTCGATGGCAGGCTGTTCCAGCGCAGCTGAGACCGGCTGGCATATTTTTCAGGAGGAGTGAACATGGGGAGCGCATCTCGCCCCTGGTCGGCGCACCAAGTGTGTCTCTGATGCCAACCCTTTTCGTCGCCTTCAACAAGGCGCTGCAGATGTCGGTCTCAACGCATGTCGGATCGACTCGGATGCTATCTCTCATTCTCCAATTCTCCTCCTACCGAGCTCAGCCCCGAAGCCTCCCCGTCAACAAACATGTCCGAGTACGGATCGCTTAAGCCTGGATACGCTGACCTCGAAGGCAACCCGCGCCTGCCATTCTACGCCGTGCGCAACCCAGATCTCCGCGCCTACCTCGCTGAGTTCCTCGGCACTTTCATCTTGGTGCTCATCGGCGACGGCTCCGTTGCACAGTATGTGCTCGGCGGTGGTGATGCCGGCCACTACCTGTCGGTGAACCTGTGCTGGGGGATTGCGTTGCTGTTCGGCATCCACTTTTCCGGTGGCGTGAGTGGCGGCCACCTGAACCCCGCAGTCACATTGACCCTCGCCGCATTCGGTCGCTTTAAGTGGTACAAGCTGCCTGGTTACTTCATTGCGCAGACGCTTGGCGCCTTCGCTGCTGCATGGGTAGTGTTTGTGGTGTACTACCCATGGTTCGACGTCCAAGACCCCGAGCGCGCGACCACGCAGGGCATCTTCGCCACCTACCCGAACGAGCAGATCCCCAACTGGTCTGGATTCGCAAATGAGATTATCGGCACGGCGCTGCTTGTGAGCGGCATCTTCGCTGTCAGCGACCAGCTCAACAAGCCTGCCAGTCCGTACAGCTTTCCTGGCGCAGTTGCTCTCATGCTGACGTGCATTGGCATGTCGTTCGGCCTCGACACGGGCTACGCACTTAACCCTGCTCGCGACTTCGGCCCTCGTCTCTTCACATTCTTCGCTGGCTGGGGCTGGAAGGTGTTCACGGCTCGCAGCTTCTACTTCTGGATCCCCATCGTCGGCCCGTTCATCGGCGGCCTGCTCGGAGCCGGCCTGTACGTCGGCCTCATCGAGAACTTCCACCCGCAGGAGTAAGTCCATACCCGTAGCATCAAGCATCCACAGCTAGCGATTGCCTCCTGTCAGCGATAGCCATGGTGTAGATGGTGTTCTGTCAAATACAATTCTGTTGTCTTCCCACTATACTACGCCGAGTCTTCATGGCCAACACGTCCACTTCAACTTGCAGCCGCCACTTCATGAAGTAACGTGATGTGCTGCACACCACGATCTGATTTCGAATCCCCCACTTCACTCGCAGTTCTTCCCCATCAAGCGCAAGCGTCACCTGCCGCCATGCTGCGCTGCTCGCTGCTGCTCTCGGCGCTGCTGCTGGCGCTCGACCTGTCGCGCGCCGCCGTGCTGCGCGTGCCCATGGTGAAGCGCGGCGACGACGAGTTCGTTGCCTCGCTGCTGCGCGACGTGCACGCGCTGGAGCGGCCGGCCGTGTGGAGCCCCGAGGCCGACGCCTTCAGCCCCCAGCCGCGCGCCGCCAGCGGGGACGGCACGGCCAACGTCGTCATCCGCGACTTCCAGAACGCGCAGTACTACGGCGCCATCTCGCTGGGCTCGCCGCCGCAGCCCTTCTCCGTCATCTTCGACACGGGCTCCAGCAACCTGTGGGTGCCCGACAAGAAGTTCGGCTCGCACAACGTGTACGACCACGACCAGTCCAGCACCTACAAGCCCAACGGCACCGCCTTCAACATCATGTACGGCAGCGGACCCGTGTCCGGCTTCCTGTCGCAGGACAAGCTGGAGCTCGGCGGGCTCACGGTGCCCGACCAGTTCTTCGCCGAGGTGAACGTGACCAAGGGGCTGGGCCCCGCCTACTACCTGGGCAAGTTCGACGGACTCTTCGGTCTTGCCTTCGACACGATCAGTGTCGACCACCTCAAGACGCCCTTCCACCGCATGGTGCAGCAGGGTCTGCTGGACGAGCCCGTGTTCGCCTTCTACCTGGGCGACCAGAAGGACGGCGAGCTCACCTTCGGCGGCACAGACAAGGCCCACTACAAGGGCGAGCTCGAGTACGTGGACGTGACGAGCGCCACCTACTGGTCGGTCAAGCTCGACGCCGTGGAGACCAAGGGCCAGAAGCTCACGGCCGTGGACAAGGCCATCGTGGACTCCGGCACGTCGCTCATCGCTGGCCCCAAGGACCAGGTGGCCAAGCTGGCGGCGCTCGTGGGCGCGCACAAGTTCATCATGGGCGAGTACCTCATCAGCTGCACGGCCGCCGCGCCCGACATCTCGTTCGTGCTCAACGGCAAGTCGTACACGCTCACCAAGGAGGAGTACACGCTCAAGAGCGGCCCGATCTGCCTGTTCGCCTTCATGGGCATCGACATCCCGGCCCCCGCTGGCCCGCTGTGGATCTTGGGCGACGTCTTCATGCGCAAGCACTACACCGTCTTCGACTGGGGCACCGACTCCCGCAAGCCCCGCGTTGGTTTTGCGCTAGCGGCGTAAGCTGCTGATGCTGCTGCAAGCGAAGATCGCTGGGCCGATCAACAACTGAGCTTACCAGATGGTCGATGATGTTGAAGGTGTGCGTCCAGCGATGTTGAAGGTGAAAGGTAATGCTCTATGAACGTCAAGCAGAATTCTATGAAGTGCGGGCATGCCTCTGTGTGCTTATCCTGTTGAAATGCTCGAAAATGGCGCTTTTGAACCCTCTATTTCTGTCGTGCGTTGTTGTCGAAGTTGGTAGGCTCTGTGCATGCGATTCTTGACAGGTTTAAGAACGTGGTGACCAGACCACGATGAGCAAAGCCAAGCAGCAGACGCCCCGTAGTGGTTCTGGATCGCCAAAAGCTACTCCTCGTGACGCAGATTCCACTCAGCCTATTCAGCTAAGCGTACTGGTACTGCAGGCAGACGCACTCGAACACGATGAAGCTGTACGTCAAGAGCTCAAGCGCGGGGGCTTCGTCGTTAAGCAGCAGGCACTTGTGCACCTCTCACCTGATGCAGCACAGCAGTTTATCATGGAGGTTTGCAACCCGCACAGCTCAATGTATCGTCAGCCAACGTTGCAGGAAAATGAAGGTGAAGCTCAAACGCTTTCTGGGGGCGAAGGACATAGTCTTGAAGGGGCAACACACGCACCAAGTGCTACTGACACTTACAGTAATGCGGAGATAGAGGACGACAACAACGAGATAGCGGAGCATGCCATTCACGCGTTGTCAAATGGTCCCGCGCTTGTATTGGGTGTTGAGAAGCCGAACGCAGTTGCTGAGCTGCTGCAACTAGTTGGTCCGGCCGATCCGGCCGCCTGGGCAGAGACTTCTCCTACCTGTCTGCGAGCTCGTTTCGCGAAAGATGCACCTCGAAAGATAGGACTTCGCTGCAGTGCTCAAGACGTGACAGCCGCACACGAGCTAACTTTCCTGCTCGCCCATCCCGGCAACAAAGCCCACGCCCAGCATCATGCGTCGGCGGGGTCGTCAGCAAGCAGTGGAGGCAAACCTGCTCTGACGAAGAGTGCCGCAATGTGTCTTGAGCAGCTACAGAATTTTCTATTCCCTGAGCACTTGCAGCATCCGAACTCGGCTGGTCGGCTTTTTGTTTTCGGTTTGTACGGGCCTCTGGATGCGCACTCGAGGCTGCGTAGCGGCGAGAAGGGCATGCATGTGGTCACCGATCGCGAGCTAACCACCATGTCAGCCCGAATGGAGCGGGAAGATATTCTGGCAGTGTACGGCATGTGCTCGCTGTCCCAAGAAGAGGAAGAAGAGGTGGTCCGTCAAGTGGATCACCTGCTTAAGCGCTTTCCGCAGTACACCCCGCGCGACATCGAGACGCTTTTTACTCCGCTTCCACGAGACTCGGACGGCAACATGAGTTTCCACGACATGCAGCAAGCAGTGCTGAAAGAGCGTCTACGTCGTGTGGTGTGCATGAAGGAGCGGCTTCACCCAGCACTGGCCGAACCTGTCCGCAACCAATTTGCTCGCACGCTGACTCGCCTCTCCGCGACGAAAGGCGCCGGTCTGGTGAATGGTGCGCCATCGAGCTTCTTCCTCAAGGACGTGGGAGCGACCAACGTGGAGAACGCCGCATTGGTCTCTCGTCTGCTGAGCACCCGCGCGTTCCAGATCTGCCAAATGGAGGACGGCAACTCGCCCGAGCTCACTCAGAACGTGCGGCTTCTTCGGCCCGACAAGGCACAGAAGCTCACCGACCGCGAGCCATGGAATCCCAACTGCCAGAAGCGCAGTCAACAAGGTCGACACTAACATGCATGCCAACTTGTCCACAAGGACATTCCGGAGGACGCTTTATTTCCACCAATTACAACCTATCAATAATCTATTTCCACCAATCAGTACTCCGTAGCTCCTCGCTGCCGGCTCATGCGCCAGTCGTGACCACCATGCCTTTCGCGCAGGTGGTGCTGGGCCCGCCGGGCTCGGGCAAGACCACGTACTGCAACGGCATGCAGCAGTTCTTGCAGGCCAACCGCCGAGACGTGGCCGTGGTCAACATGGACCCGGCCAACGAGCAGCTGCCGTACGTGGCCGACGTGGACGTGGCCGACATGGTGTGTCTCGAGAACGTCATGGAGGAGCTGGACCTCGGCCCCAACGGCGGTGCGGTCGTCGACTAGCAGGGCAGTGGGAGGGTGCAGACACCTGATGGAGAGCGTTGCCGTTGCACTGCAGGTCTCGTGTACTGCATGGACTACATCGACGTGAACTTCGACTGGCTGGAGGAGAAGCTGGCGGCCATCAAGGACAAGTACGTGCTGTTCGACTTCCCCGGACAAGTGGAGCTCTACACGCACGAGAACAGCGTGCACAGCATTCTGCAGAAGCTGCAGAAGCTCGGATACCGGGTAGGAGTTTTTTGGGCTGAAGGGTGTGGACTTGAGAGACTGACAGGATGATGGCGGACAGTTGGCGGTCGTGCACCTGGTGGACGCGCACCACTGCACCGACAGCTCCAAGTTCGTGTCGGTGGTGATGCTGAGTCTGTCGTCGATGGTGCGGCTTGAGCTCCCGCACATCAACGTGCTCTCCAAGATTGATCTTATGCAGCAGTACGGCAAACTAGGTACGTTTCGTCGGCTGGTCCTTGTGCTGAGCGGGCGATTGAGCCGTGCTTGTGCTGCCGTCCTCTTCAGCGTTCAATTTGGACTTTTACACCGACGTGCTGGACCTGCGCTATCTGCTTGATCGCCTGGATGAACCGGATGATGCTGAGGATGAGGACCAGATTTCGCTGGAGCCGCGACATACGACGATCCCCAACTCGCGCCTTGCTGAGCGGTTCCGCCGCATGAACGAGGCATTGGTGGATGTGATCGAAGACTTCAGTCTCGTGAGCTTCTTGCCGCTGCAGATCCAGGACCCTGCGACGTTGCAGAAGGTCGTCGCAGCTATCGACAAGGCAAACGGCTTCGTCTTCACCGGCGTGGACTTCCAGACTGCTGTCGTGAAGGACTATGCGTTCGGAGACCAGAGTGCGCCTGACGTTCAAGAGAAGTACCTCGACCAGTAGCAGACAAGTCATTGCTTGCCGCGCTAGCGCTCAAACCCTTAAAAGATCCATTGTATTACCCACTCTCGTTCTCTCGGTCTGCTTTGCTCTTCGCCTTGGCTCAATCCGCAGCCACAGCTTACCTGTGCTTTCCGTCTGCATATTATACCGCCGAGTTGAGCCTGCGCAGCCTTCGATTGCGATGGCTGCCTCTTATCTCGCGAATGTCTGTCTTACCTATCGTTGTGATGGAACTCGGGTGCTCTAGCCGGACACCACTAGTTCTGGACTAGAAGAAGATGCCTCCTTCCTCGTTTTCCTCTGTCTCATCAACGTTGCTGAGGTACTGCTCATACGTGGACGACGTAGGATGCAACGAGGGCATCCCTGCCGTGGATAGCGAGCTCATCGACATGGAGTTGCGTACACCTCCGAGTCCGCCTCCCATGCCACCCAGCCCTCTACCAGCAATGCCACGGCCTGCCAAGGAATTTGTGGCTGGTTGCGGTGACTCTTCTGTAGGTGGTTCGGCGCCCTCAGCCAGACTCTCGAAAGGCGACGACTTCATGCCTTCAAAGCTGCCGTCGCTCATGTAACCCAGATTGCCTGACGGTCGGTTATAACCCGCCTCAGAACGCTGGAACGACAAAAGCCCTCCACTGAAGACAACAACAAAAACACAACGTCAGCAACTTGCTTGGAAAATAGTATCAGTGAACACGCGGGTTAGTAGGTACCTGCTCGCAACATTGCGATCGAATAGCCGCAAGTCATTCATGGAAAAATTGCGCTTGGCGGCCGTAGAAACCTTGGTCATTGCATGCACAATTTCCATTACTTGATCCACATCATTCACGAAGTATTTTGCTGCGCTGGGCTTCTTGCCCACAGTCACCGTGAACATATTGGGGCGGCTGCGCGCATCCTCGAGGTATTGGAACATGAACTCGTCCGACAGATCATCGCCCATACACAAGATAAAGTCGACATATTGGCCACTTGTAGATTCGATCGTGGACATTACACGATCCACGATCACACCCTTGTCAACTCCCTCTGGGCGCACTTCAAGATAGTCCGTGCCCGTAACAACCTCTACCTGGAAGTGTTCCAACACCTGCAAAAGCTGGTCGTGCAGTTCCTTTGCTTGCAGCTGGCCGAACTCCGGGTCAGCATCACGGTATTGCCACAATAACGCGCTGCCCTTTAGTTCGATATACGTGCCGTGCGTGCGCTGAGTATAAATATCCATGACGGCGTGCGTCACATCCTTCCACGAATCGTCAAAGTTGTCCTTGGTGCAGAGCCACACACCTTCCTCCACGTCGCTCACCAAACTGTTAGAGCTGCTGCTACTTGACGCAGGTGCCCGACTCTCTGTAGTGCTGCTAGCGTTGGCATTTGTGCCAGTTCCCCACTTGTACAAGTACCCGTGCTCAGCGGCAAGTCCTAATCCGCGCACCGAACCAAGCGTCTTTTCCAAATCTAAGCGTTCCTTACCACTCAACACAAACACTGTGTTGCGCGGATCAGCACACAGCAAGGCCAAGGACGCCAGAAGATCGGATGATGCCTTCGGAGTCTCAGCCTTCGACACGAACGCATTCTGCTCATTGCCCGTAATATACTTCGAAAAGTTGTGAGAGCCCGCAGGCTCCTCGAGCGTAAGCGTGTTGCCGTAGTCAAAGAAGATCACTCGACGGAATGTCTCGCGGTAAGCCTTCGCCACGACGTCAGTCTCCAGCATCTTAAACCCAGCGTTGAACTCCAGCATTCGGAAACCCAGACCGAGGCCGTATCCCATGTACTCACCCTCCGCGGTCTGCTTCTTCGTGCGCTTTAGATCCACAAGAATGCGCTCCGCCCACTTGGTTCGAGAGTTCGTCGTAATGTACTCTAGATCCTTGTTGTGACGCGCAATCCGCTCCTCATCAGTCATAGACAGCGCAAGTTCCATAGCTTGGATAATCTCCTCACGCTTCCATGGGTTGACGCCTACACTGCCTGTAAGCACGCGGCTGCTTCCCGAGAACTCTGATACAATCACAATGCCAGGCGACTTGGCCAACTCGTGCGCGTAGATAAACTCGAAGGGGTACAGGTTCACGGCATCACGCACTGACGTGGTAAGCAGCACGTGACCAACACGCCAAAGGGGTAACCTAGAAGCCATATCTGTGTTCTCCACCTCCGAGTACGCAAAGATGGGCTCCTTGCGGTGCTCGCCAAAACGATCGTTGATGCGCTTCATGTGCGCCAGGATTTCTGCTCGGACACTATCCTTCTCTGGGGTCGGGTTCGAGGTATCCCAAATACCAATCTGTACGAACTGCACCTTGTCCACGTACTCTGGATGCTGAGCTAGGAAAAATTCAATGGCACCAAGCTTAAGCAAGATACCCTTTAGTCGCTCCACACGGTCCACGCTCACAAATACCTTGCGTTTGCTACTCTCGTACTTGGTCGCGAGTATTGCTGCATCCTGCTCCACCTGGGCACTAGAATTGATCCGGTCCATGAAAGAAGGCTCGATACCGATATGGCTTATGGTCAACATGACCATACGACCATTGTACTCGACACCAATGTAACCACCAGGCTGTGCGCTGTACTTGAGTCCGAGAATGCGACGACAGCTCGTCAGGAAGTGGCGCGCATGCTCGTAGAGATGGAACCCAATGTGGTCCGACGCCAGTACACCACGCAGCAGATCTGCACGCATGGACAGCGTCCGGAAGATTTCTGAGCTTGGGAACGGTGTGTGCAAGAAAATACCAACATTAACGCTGGGTAGACGACGTGCCAGGAAACTTGGTGCGACCAGCAGGTGGAGTCCGTGCACCCACACGAGATCGCCTTCGTTGTACACTTCAATGATCTTGTTCACAAAAATGCGGTTGACTGTCTTGTAGCTTGCCCATGCGTTGCGCTGCTGGCCAGGATTCCACCAGCGCGTAGGCAGCGCGCCGTACACGTCCACGATATTGTGGAACACGGGCCACAGCGTGCCATAGCAGAAGTTGTGAAAAGTCGATCCTAGCGGCTCCGCCAAGAACACGGGTACGCAGTGAAAGTCCTCAAGCTGTTTAGCCAGACGCTCCTCGTCTTCCTTGGGGATAGGCTCCGCACAATGCACTGTTCCGATCCACGTTAGCCGCATCGAGCTGACTCTGTCCCAATTCGCCTCGCGATACGAGTCCTTCAGCAGCCCGGACGGGCAAATGAGGTTGTCGTCCTCCCACTCGATGTGGTAGTGTCCTTCCGGCGTTCTGTGCACCAGCACCGGTAACCTGTGGACGGCGATGATAACGCCGTCAGTAGCTTCCATCGTCACATTACTCGTTGCCCGTGGGGAAGTGGGCGTCGGGTTGGGGCCGGGCATGTCCTCCGATACCGTGCGCAGCTTGGCGCCCGGACTGGCCGCGTCGTCTCCGAACACGGGTCCGGAGCCCGCGCGCACTCTGGCCGAGCCCCTTCTGCTGAGACTGGGCGTGGGGCTGGCGGCCTGGTCGTTCTCCTCGGCGATGACGTCGGTGAGCAGCCTGCCCGCGCCGGGCGGGCGGCGGTTGTTGCTGCGGTGCAGCGCGCCGCCGTCCTCGCTGCCGCTGGCGCGTCTGTCCACGAAGGCCTGTCCGGAGCTGAGGCGCGGGATGACGCCCCAGAAGGCGGGGGGCGGCACGTCCTCGTCGTCGCTGGCGGGCTGCGGCTGCTCGGCCGCGTCGGGCGCGACGGAGGCGGCGCCCGCGTCGTCGTCGCTGCCGAGCGAGGAGCGGCGCCTCGGCCGCGCGTCCAGCGTGTCCTGCGTCTGCACGTAGCCGGCGCCCACCGCCAGCTCGCGCGTGACGGGGCCCGACTCGGCCGAGCCCTCGTAGCGGAGGAAGCGGCTGCCCGAGCACACGGCGTAGCGGTAGCGCACCACGGCGCCGGCGGGCGCCAGCACGGGCTCCAGGTTGTACCAGATGGGGTACAGGTCGGGCGTGGTGACGAGCTGCAGCCCGCCCTCGGCGCCGGCGCCGCCCGTGTTGGGCACCACGTCCACGGAGCCGCCCAGGGCCGGCAGGTCGCCCACCAGCCACAGCGTCTGGCCGTGGCCCAGCGCCGCGCACACCTGGAAGTCCACCCTCGTGCCGGGCGGGGGCGCGGGCAGCCCCCAGCCCACGGCGTGGCGCAGCCGCTGCAGCATGTTGGCGTCTTGGGGCTTTTTCTACGGCGGCTAAGTACGAGCGGCGGTTGTTCTCTTTTGCTGGGGACGAAGCGGCGCGCGTACAGGCGGCGGCGGAGGGGGCGGCCAAGCGATGGGGCGCTGCGTTGGACAGGGGATGCAGTGGAGGAGGGAGGGTTGCCTCGTTCTGGCTGAGCGACAGCAGTCGGATATGACGGGGAACGAGAAGGAAGAGGTGGAGGAAGCATAGTGAGAGAGGAGACGGTACTTTTACGGCCGGACTGACACTGGCGCGAGGGAGGATACTGACATCTTCAACTTGTCCACTTCAGAAGGACAGTTTTTAGTCGATGGCTCCTCTTGCTGTGTGCGTGCGTGTCAAGCGCATGCAGCTTTATCCGTGTGCTGGCAGAGTAGCAGCCTCGCTGGCGACGGCACCAACTTCAGATCGGTCGCAGTTTCTTTGAAGTGCGTCGAGACCGTCGTCGCTCGAGCCGCAGACAAGGCAAACCCGTTCACAAACTCATGTTATGGCTTTAGATGCAGGACTGCGACGATCGACTGCAGCGGGGACACTCACGCGCGCGCGCTGCTGCTGTGCTGCTCGCCTACTCTACAGTCAGCACCTTGAGCATGTTGGTCGAGCCCGAGCGGGCCTCAACCATGCCGTGCAGGGCGACCACGTTGTCGCCGGGCTTCACCCAGCCGAACTGCTTGCCCAGGTCCGTGGCGCGGTACAGGATCGAGTCTGTGCCAATCATCGAGCCCATGCAGCGGGCCCTCACGCCCTTGTAGAAGCCCTCGGCCTGGCGAGCGCTGCCAGCCATGGCGGTCAGCACCAGCACAGGGACGGCTGGGCGGAACTTGGACACCAGGCGCGCCGTGTTGCCAGACTCCGTCAGCACGACGATCATCTTCGCGTTGATATCGATGGCCGTCTTCACAGCGGACGAAGCGATGGCCTCCTGCGTCGACATGGGGCCGTACGTGTCCAGCACGGCGTTGCGCAGTGACTGGTACACGTCGTCGTAGTGGATAGCACCCTCGGCCTGCACGCAGATCTTCGCCATCATCGAAACGGCCTCGGTGGGGTAGTCGCCGTTGGCAGTCTCGCCCGAAAGCATCACGGCGTCGGTGCCGTCCAGAACGGCGTTGGCGACATCCGTGCACTCGGCACGGGTCGGACGAGGAGCCTTGATCATCGACTCCAGCATCTGCGTGGCAGTCACAACGGGCTTACCCGCGATGTTGGCCTTGCGGATCATCATCTTCTGAGCAAGGAACACCTTCTCCGGCGGGATCTCCATGCCCAGGTCGCCACGGGCAACCATGATGCCGTCCGTCTTAGCCAGGATCTCGTCGAAGTTCTCAAGACCCTCGTGGGACTCAATCTTGGCAATAATCTTAATGCCACGGCCGCGGGGGCCCAGCACCTTACGGATGTTGTCAATATCCTGACCCGTGCGGACAAAGGACGCCGAGATGTAGTCGACGCCGTGCATGAGGCCGAAGTTGATGAGGTCGTCCTCGTCCTTCTCCGTCAGGGTCGGGAGCATGACCTTGCAGCCCGGCAGGTTCATGTTCTTGCGCTCGCCGAGCGTGGCCGTGTTGTTGGCGCGCGTGACGATGCCGTCGTCCTTGATCTCGAGCACGGTGAGCACGAGCGAGCCGTCAGCCACGAGGACGGTGCCTCCGACCTGCACGGACTGCGGCAGCTCCGGGTAGGAGCAGGCGATCTTGTTCTCGTCGCCGAGGAACTCGTAGTCCGTGGTGAGCTCGAGGATGGCGTCCTTGTGGATGGTCACCTTGTCCTTGTTGGCCAGGAAGCCCGTGCGGATCTCGGGGCCCTTGGTGTCCAGCATGACGGCGATGTTCTTGTGCGGGCGCGAGGCCAGCGCGCCGCGCAGGCGGTTGAGCGTGTCGGCGTGGCTGGCGTGGTCGCCGTGCGAGAAGTTGAAGCGCGCCACGTTCATGCCGGCGTCGATGAGCTCGCCGATGCCGTCCTGCGACCAGCAGGCCGGGCCCAGCGTGCAGAAGATCTTGGTCTTGCGCTCCACGCCCTCGGTGCTGCGCATGATGTTCTCGAGCTCCACGCCCTGCTGGCTCAGTCCGATGGCCCCCGACATGCTGCTGCTGCTCTGCGTGCTCCGGCGCGACTTGGACTCTGAGCCGCAGATCTCCTGATTCCTGCCCTGATTCGTGTCTTTGTGGTCGCTGACGCCGCGGGAGGCTGTGTCCGGAAGGCGCGGCGACGTTCGGCCGCCGGAGGCTCGGCCAGAGCCGGAAAGGGACCGCTGCGGCTGGACGCCGGCCAAGTTGAAGCTGAAGCGGCCAGAGCCAGGCGTGGGTGCTTCGTCGTGTGTGGCACACCACTGAGCAGCGCTGCAGGACGCTGCTCCACCGAGGGAGCAGGCTCCGCCGAGGAAGGCAGCGCAGCAGACGGAGAAGCCCCAGCACCTCTGCCAGTTGTGAACACTGAGCTGCGTTTTCTGGGGTCTTCGTCGCAGTCCGATTTTGCGATCTGGCCGTCGGCAGAGCAATCGAGGTGATGTGGCTACGAATGATGACGCGCGGATCGAAGCAGACACGAGATGCGCGGAGCCAACAGCTTCGGACGCACAGGTACTTGTAGTAACAGGGGCTGCTGCGCTCGAGCTCTCAGCGAAGCACCAGCAACGACCTCTGCGGCAGGTCTGGATTGGTGGAGGTATGGCGAGAGTGTAGTTCTCGCAGGTACAGCAACTCGTGTTCCTCGGCAAGCCCGCTTGGGATCCTTGTTCTGCGTCGAGCGACCAGAGTGCTACGAGCATCGCGTTGCAACGCGTTTTGCACGACGACGCTATATGGTCGCATCGTTTTTGGGGCCATGAATTGTCTGTCCCAGCTCGTCAAACTCAGCTGTGTGCCTGGCACGACTTCGCCAAGTTTTGCCGTGTTGCGTGGCCTACAATCCGGTCCTCCACCGCAGGCAGCACAAAAAAAAACTTCCTCTCGACTTGATGCATCGTCGTTCGAGCAGTTAGTTTCGACATTCGAGAAGCAACCGCGAGGCGGATGGATCGCTGATGGAGAAGGAGTGGGTGGCAAGACAATTCAAGACGCCTTCTATGCGTGCAGCCAACTCTAGCCTCGCCTAGGTGTAGAGGTTGCAGGACTGAGGCCACCTTACTCTAGTGTGTGCTCAAGGACCAGTGGATAGAGCTCATTAACAGGTCTGCAAGGCGACAATTACTTTTTACCACGCACAAACGCATCTGCAATACATGCGCACCCTTGCGGTCACCTCGGACGTGGAAATCAAAGCTAAGATGTATTCCCTGTCTACCTGGAGCCGCTTGGCACAACTCGAGCGCAGCTGTCGTTATCGAGGACCAAGACCATGATGGTGTAATAGTGGTAGTTGACGCGGATATCAAACAGGGGGCCGCTGCAGCAATCGTGCTGACATCTCCTTCAGCTTCCGGTTTTCGGAGTGTAGCCCTCACGTGGAGCGAGATCACTCGAGACCAACTCTGACACACCACCTCGGTCTCGCTGCGGAACCGAAAACAGACCCCCCTCATGACGTATCCCTCTACCACTCAAGGCCATCATCAAGAGTCTAAAGGACATCGTCAATTCTAACGTCCTTCAACTACGCAACACAAAAGAAAACAACAACAACAACAACAACAACGACAACAACAACAACAACAACAACACCGTTGACCCAAGAAAATGTATCTATTCGGGATTAGCTATTACTCTATTACACGCTTACTCGACGTACAGCACCTTCAGCAGGTTCGTCGAGCCAGACTTGGCCTCCGCGATGCCGTGCACAGCGACGACGGCGTCGCCCTTCTTCAGCCAGCCCAGCTCCTTGCCGGTCTCCGTGGCGCGGTACAGGATCGAGTCCGTGCCGATCATCGAGCCCACGCAACGGGCCACAACGCCCTTGAGGAAACCCTCCGACTGGCGGGCGGTCTGCTCCAGAGCCGTCAGCACCAGCACCGGCATCTGCGGGCGGTACTTGGCAACAAGGCGGGCCGTGTTGCCCGTCTCCGTCAGCACCACCAGCATCTTGGCGTTGATGTCGATGGCCGTCTTCACAGCCGAAGACGCAACGGCCTCGGCCGTCTGCATCGGGCCGTTCACCTCCAGCACGGCGTTGCGTAGCGACTGGTACACGTCGTCGTAGTGGATGGCGGTCTCGGCCTGCAGGCACGTCGCGGCCATCACCTCCACAGCCTGCGTCGGGTAGTCGCCGTTGGCGCTCTCACCCGAAAGCATCACGGCGTCCGTACCGTCCAGAACGGCGTTGGCGACATCCGTGCACTCGGCACGGGTCGGGCGCGGGGCGCTGATCATCGACTCCAGCATCTGCGTGGCAGTCACGACCGGCTTGCCGGCCAGGTTCGCCTTGCGGATCATCATCTTCTGGGCGAGGAACACCGTCTCAGGCGGGATCTCCATGCCCAGGTCGCCACGGGCAACCATGATGCCGTCCGTCTTGGCCAGGATCTCGTCGAAGTTCTCCATGCCCTCGTGCGACTCGATCTTCGAGATGATCTTGATGCCGCGGCCGCGGGGGCCCAGCACCTTACGGATGTTGTCGAGGTCCTGGCCCGTGCGCACGAACGACGCAGAGATGTAGTCGATGCCGTGCACCAGACCGAAGTTCACCAGGTCGTCCTCGTCCTTCTCCGTCAGGGTCGGCAGCAGCACCTTGCAGCCGGGGAGGTTCATGTTCTTGCGCTCGCCCAGGACAGCCGTGTTGTTGGCACGCGCGATGATGCCGTCCGCGTTCACCTTGGTCACCGTCAGCACCAGCGAGCCGTCGGCCACCAGCACCGTGCCGCCAACCTTCACGGACTGCGGCAGCTGCGGGTACGAGCACGCGATCTTGGTCTCGTCACCCAGGAACTCGTAGTCCGTCGTCAGCTCGATGAGCGCGTCCTTCTGGATCGTCACCTTGCCGTGGTTCTTGAGGAAACCCGTACGGATCTCGGGGCCCTTCGTGTCCAGCATGATGGCCACGTTCTTGTTGGGGCGCTTGGCCAGCGCGGCGCGCAGGCGGTTCAGGCACGCCAGGTGGCTCGCGTGGTCGCCGTGCGAGAAGTTGAAGCGGGCCACGTTCATGCCGGCATCGATCAGCTTCAGCAGACCCTCCTCGGACCAGCAGGCGGGGCCCAGCGTGCAGAAGATCTTGGTCTTGCGCTGCACGCCCTCGACGTTGGCCTTGATGCAGTCGGCGTTCTGCAAATTCAGCGACAGAGCGGCAGACATGATGGTCTAGAAGGCGGGGTAGAAGTCACTTGAGTGGTTCTCGTTCAAATGAAGAATGAAACGCTCTCGGGTCGGCGAGCTCGAACAGCTCCGATCGGGACGCCCGCATGGCTCGGCGAGTCTCCTCCGACGGCAGCCAGCCGGCGCAAGCAAGCGAGACACCCGCGCACCAAGCACCAAAAGCGCCGCGCTTCTTTACAATCGCGCGCGGGGCGTGCACGCGCACGTACGTGGCGAGGTCGCTTGCTCGCTCGCGCTGATACTCTCGAGACTTGACACGCTGCCACGGACGTGTCCCATCCACGACCGCGGCGAGGCCGACGTTTCTAAAGCCACTTGGTCCCACATGACACAACACGGAGCGCGGAGACGGCGCCGGGCGGTGCGCGCAGCGGCACCAGCAGCCCGGTGCTGTCGGCTTTGGCAGTACAAGGCGATTTCCCGTCGAGCAAGAGGTTTTGCTGTTGCTGGGGTGAGCTTTCAGTGCACGGGTACGTTCTGCGCGGTGGGTTGCTACTTCGAGTGAGTGGGTCGATCGGCTCGACGATAGCGTGCGTGGTTGCAAATACTGGGTTGCCTCGTGTCCTCCATGCGTCCTCCGCGTCGAAGTGAGACAGAGAGGAGCAGAAGCGGCCGGAGGCGTTAACCTACTGCCGTATCGTACACGATTGAATGAACTGCAGATGGTGTGCTCCTTGATTGTCGAGTATTGCGAGTCGCGTGGTGTGGGCTATCGTGGATACCCCCTTCCTCGCTAAAATGTTGCCAGCTTCCAGCGATTTGAGAGAGATAATGCGTCCCACTGCCAAGTACTTCTTCGTACATACGAACCGCGACGCTGTCTATCGATAATGCAGTCGTGCGTGTTCAATGCGTTGATGTCCGCAGTGCGGACGAAAGGATCGTCATAAGGTTCGGACGCTTGCGAGCAACTCGGATATCAATCAGCGGACAGTGCTGCAGCGTCTCGATCGATTTCCGGAGTGTGTAGAACATGCTCTTAACTGGAACGAGGCCACTCGAGGCACACCGCACTACTGAAAATCCCTGCATGCAACGTACATGTGATAGCAGCATTTTAGTGCCTCGCTCGCATCGTGCTTACCATGCACAGTACGCATCAGCCATTCCGTACTGTATTTCTACTAGTACTCAACGTCGAAGTGATTTCACCTCGCTTTTGTACAACGTTCAAGACGTTGAAGTGGTCGCACGATGTAATGTAGTGTTCGTCTACAAAGTCCGAGCAAACTGTCCAAGCAAGAAAGTGGTCACTCTAGAGCATATGCAAGCAACACAAAACAAAATACCACAAGACGACAACCCAAGGAAAATATCTATTCAGGATTAGCTATTACTCTATTACATCCTAACGCTTACTCCACGAACAGCACCTTCAGCAGGTTCGTCGAGCCAGACTTGGCCTCCGTGATGCCGTGCACAGCGACGACGGCGTCGCCCTTCTTCAGCCAGCCCAGCTCCTTGCCGGTCTCCGTGGCGCGGTACAGGATCGAGTCCGTGCCGATCATCGAGCCCACGCAACGGGCCACAACGCCCTTGAGGAAACCCTCCGACTGGCGGGCGGTCTGCTCCAGAGCCGTCAGCACCAGCACCGGCATCTGCGGGCGGTACTTGGCAACAAGGCGGGCCGTGTTGCCCGTCTCCGTCAGCACCACCAGCATCTTGGCGTTGATGTCGATGGCCGTCTTCACAGCCGAAGACGCAACGGCCTCGGCCGTCTGCATCGGGCCGTTCACCTCCAGCACGGCGTTGCGCAGCGACTGGTACACGTCGTCGTAGTGGATGGCGGTCTCGGCCTGCAGGCACGTCGCGGCCATCACCTCCACAGCCTGCGTCGGGTAGTCGCCGTTGGCGCTCTCACCCGAAAGCATCACGGCGTCCGTACCGTCCAGAACGGCGTTGGCGACATCCGTGCACTCGGCACGGGTCGGGCGCGGGGCGCTGATCATCGACTCCAGCATCTGCGTGGCAGTCACGACCGGCTTGCCGGCCAGGTTCGCCTTGCGGATCATCATCTTCTGGGCGAGGAACACCGTCTCAGGCGGGATCTCCATGCCCAGGTCGCCACGGGCAACCATGATGCCGTCCGTCTTGGCCAGGATCTCGTCGAAGTTCTCCATGCCCTCGTGCGACTCGATCTTCGAGATGATCTTGATGCCGCGGCCGCGGGGGCCCAGCACCTTACGGATGTTGTCGAGGTCCTGGCCCGTGCGCACGAACGACGCAGAGATGTAGTCGATGCCGTGCACCAGACCGAAGTTCACCAGGTCGTCCTCGTCCTTCTCCGTCAGGGTCGGCAGCAGCACCTTGCAGCCGGGGAGGTTCATGTTCTTGCGCTCGCCCAGGACAGCCGTGTTGTTGGCACGCGCGATGATGCCGTCCGCGTTCACCTTGGTCACCGTCAGCACCAGCGAGCCGTCGGCCACCAGCACCGTGCCGCCAACCTTCACGGACTGCGGCAGCTGCGGGTACGAGCACGCGATCTTGGTCTCGTCACCCAGGAACTCGTAGTCCGTCGTCAGCTCGATGAGCGCGTCCTTCTGGATCGTCACCTTGCCGTGGTTCTTGAGGAAACCCGTACGGATCTCGGGGCCCTTCGTGTCCAGCATGATGGCCACGTTCTTGTTGGGGCGCTTGGCCAGCGCGGCGCGCAGGCGGTTCAGGCACGCCAGGTGGCTCGCGTGGTCGCCGTGCGAGAAGTTGAAGCGGGCCACGTTCATGCCGGCATCGATCAGCTTCAGCAGACCCTCCTCGGACCAGCAGGCGGGGCCCAGCGTGCAGAAGATCTTGGTCTTGCGCTGCACGCCCTCGACGTTGGCCTTGATGCAGTCGGCGTTCTGCAAATTCAGCGACAGAGCGGCAGACATGATGGTCTAGAAGGCGGGGTAGAAGTCACTTGAGTGGTTCTCGTTCAAATGAAGAATGGCTTCTTTGGATTAGTTTTAAAGTTTTGCGTAGCGGTTGCCGGAGGTGGCCTCTGTGGCGGAATCGCTGCTGTAGGTCCTTGACCATCGCGCGTGAGCAAGCGAGAGCATCTAACGGAGTGTCCCAGTCCGTCGCTGTCGCGTTTCTGAAGAACGTAAAACCCGAAGGACGTAAAACGGAGTGTCGAGGTCTGAAAAGCTGAAGGAGTGCGAGTGTAAAAAAAATTAACGTTGCGTGTTTCTGCATTCCTGCCGCATTCTACGGATCCCTCGCAGTTTGCTTGTGCCCCGAAGACATGGTTCATTTGCGAAGAGAGACTACAGTAGCGCTGGTAGCTTGGTTCACAACCGAAAAACAATCCTGCGTAGTACGCAGGATTGAGTTAGGCTTGCACTAGTCGGTATATTTAGCCACTACAGCCCACACGCACAACATGAATCAGGTCGACGACAACCAAAACTGCTTGCCGAGAACTTTGTATAATTAAGTCGTGCGCAATACTCGACAATCAAGGAGCACACCATCTGCAGTTCATTCAATCGTGTACGATACGGCAGTAGGTTAACGCCTCCGGCCGCTTCTGCTCCTCTCTGTCTCACTTCGACGCGGAGGACGCATGGAGGACACGAGGCAACCCAGTATTTGCAACCACGCACGCTATCGTCGAGCCGATCGACCCACTCACTCGAAGTAGCAACCCACCGCGCAGAACGTACCCGTGCACTGAAAGCTCACCCCAGCAACAGCAAAACCTCTTGCTCGACGGGAAATCGCCTTGTACTGCCAAAGCCGACAGCACCGGGCTGCTGGTGCCGCTGCGCGCACCGCCCGGCGCCGTCTCCGCGCTCCGTGTTGTGTCATGTGGGACCAAGTGGCTTTAGAAACGTCGGCCTCGCCGCGGTCGTGGATGGGACACGTCCGTGGCAGCGTGTCAAGTCTCGAGAGTATCAGCGCGAGCGAGCAAGCGACCTCGCCACGTACGTGCGCGTGCACGCCCCGCGCGCGATTGTAAAGAAGCGCGGCGCTTTTGGTGCTTGGTGCGCGGGTGTCTCGCTTGCTTGCGCCGGCTGGCTGCCGTCGGAGGAGACTCGCCGAGCCATGCGGGCGTCCCGATCGGAGCTGTTCGAGCTCGCCGACCCGAGAGCGTTTCATTCTTCATTTGAACGAGAACCACTCAAGTGACTTCTACCCCGCCTTCTAGACCATCATGTCTGCCGCTCTGTCGCTGAATTTGCAGAACGCCGACTGCATCAAGGCCAACGTCGAGGGCGTGCAGCGCAAGACCAAGATCTTCTGCACGCTGGGCCCCGCCTGCTGGTCCGAGGAGGGTCTGCTGAAGCTGATCGATGCCGGCATGAACGTGGCCCGCTTCAACTTCTCGCACGGCGACCACGCGAGCCACCTGGCGTGCCTGAACCGCCTGCGCGCCGCGCTGGCCAAGCGCCCCAACAAGAACGTGGCCATCATGCTGGACACGAAGGGCCCCGAGATCCGTACGGGTTTCCTCAAGAACCACGGCAAGGTGACGATCCAGAAGGACGCGCTCATCGAGCTGACGACGGACTACGAGTTCCTGGGTGACGAGACCAAGATCGCGTGCTCGTACCCGCAGCTGCCGCAGTCCGTGAAGGTTGGCGGCACGGTGCTGGTGGCCGACGGCTCGCTGGTGCTGACGGTGACCAAGGTGAACGCGGACGGCATCATCGCGCGTGCCAACAACACGGCTGTCCTGGGCGAGCGCAAGAACATGAACCTCCCCGGCTGCAAGGTGCTGCTGCCGACCCTGACGGAGAAGGACGAGGACGACCTGGTGAACTTCGGTCTGGTGCACGGCATCGACTACATCTCTGCGTCGTTCGTGCGCACGGGCCAGGACCTCGACAACATCCGTAAGGTGCTGGGCCCCCGCGGCCGCGGCATCAAGATCATCTCGAAGATCGAGTCGCACGAGGGCATGGAGAACTTCGACGAGATCCTGGCCAAGACGGACGGCATCATGGTTGCCCGTGGCGACCTGGGCATGGAGATCCCGCCTGAGACGGTGTTCCTCGCCCAGAAGATGATGATCCGCAAGGCGAACCTGGCCGGCAAGCCGGTCGTGACTGCCACGCAGATGCTGGAGTCGATGATCAGCGCCCCGCGCCCGACCCGTGCCGAGTGCACGGATGTCGCCAACGCCGTTCTGGACGGTACGGACGCCGTGATGCTTTCGGGTGAGAGCGCCAACGGCGACTACCCGACGCAGGCTGTGGAGGTGATGGCCGCGACGTGCCTGCAGGCCGAGACCGCCATCCACTACGACGACGTGTACCAGTCGCTACGCAACGCCGTGCTGGAGGTGAACGGCCCGATGCAGACGGCCGAGGCCGTTGCGTCTTCAGCTGTGAAGACGGCCATCGACATCAACGCCAAGATGCTGGTGGTGCTGACGGAGACGGGCAACACGGCCCGCCTTGTTGCCAAGTACCGCCCGCAGATGCCGGTGCTGGTGCTGACGGCTCTGGAGCAGACCGCCCGCCAGTCGGAGGGTTTCCTCAAGGGCGTTGTGGCCCGTTGCGTGGGCTCGATGATCGGCACGGACTCGATCCTGTACCGCGCCACGGAGACCGGCAAGGAGCTGGGCTGGCTGAAGAAGGGCGACGCCGTCGTCGCTGTGCACGGCATCGCGGAGGCCAAGTCTGGCTCGACGAACCTGCTGAAGGTGCTGTACGTCGAGTAAGCGTGTAATAGAGTAATAGCTAATCCCGAATAGATACATTTTCTTGGGTCAACGGTGTTGTTGTTGTTGTTGTTGTTGTCGTTGTTGTTGTTGTTGTTGTTGTTTTCTTTTGTGTTGCGTAGTTGAAGGACGTTAGAATTGACGATGTCCTTTAGACTCTTGATGATGGCCTTGAGTGGTAGAGGGATACGTCATGAGGGGGGTCTGTTTTCGGTTCCGCAGCGAGACCGAGGTGGTGTGTCAGAGTTGGTCTCGAGTGATCTCGCTCCACGTGAGGGCTACACTCCGAAAACCGGAAGCTGAAGGAGATGTCAGCACGATTGCTGCAGCGGCCCCCTGTTTGATATCCGCGTCAACTACCACTATTACACCATCATGGTCTTGGTCCTCGATAACGACAGCTGCGCTCGAGTTGTGCCAAGCGGCTCCAGGTAGACAGGGAATACATCTTAGCTTTGATTTCCACGTCCGAGGTGACCGCAAGGGTGCGCATGTATTGCAGATGCGTTTGTGCGTGGTAAAAAGTAATTGTCGCCTTGCAGACCTGTTAATGAGCTCTATCCACTGGTCCTTGAGCACACACTAGAGTAAGGTGGCCTCAGTCCTGCAACCTCTACACCTAGGCGAGGCTGGAGTTGGCTGCACGCATAGAAGGCGTCTTGAATTGTCTTGCCACCCACTCCTTCTCCATCAGCGATCCATCCGCCTCGCGGTTGCTTCTCGAATGTCGAAACTAACTGCTCGAACGACGATGCATCAAGTCGAGAGGAAGGTTATTTTTTGTGCTGCCTGCGGTGGAGGACCGGATTGTAGGCCACGCAACACGGCAAAACTGGGCGAAGTCGTGCCAGGCACACAGCTGAGTTTGCACGAGCTGGGACAGACAATTCCTGGCCCCAAACGATGGATTTTGGACATGACTAGTGTCGTTGTGCCAACCAACGCCTTGCCAACCACCTCAACCCTCCACCACACTAGGTATAAGCAAGCCTAACTATAATAGTAGTACACAACCGCAAACAGCTTCATATCCTTGGGAAGCCTCGCCCACCGTCAAAGCGTCTCAGTTAGCCTCCATTGTGAGAAAGCAACGATCCCAGGCAATCAAACGCCAACTTCAAAAGATTCTCCAACCATTCTTAACTGAACTGACCCAAAAACAACAATCTTTAACGTGGCGGCAGTACGCACTTCGTCAAATTCCTCAACAAATCTGGAGAAGCCCCGGATTGTTTACAGATTATCAAAACTGGACCATCTATCGAATTGCACTAGGAGTATTGATTGACCTTTACCACGCTGGCTGGCCGCACCATAGGGGATGCTATGAGCCCCGTTGCTAAGCTTCTCTTGAAACCATCGATCACATAATTTGGGACTGTACTAAAGCTCAGCTCGCGTGGAAAACCTGGTTGGATCATTGGTTGGGTCACCCTTGTCAGCCAAGCGAGCGAAGGGCGCTGCAGCCTTGTCTGGCAAGTCGGCGGTCACCTGCCACCACCATGGACTTTATAGCCACGGCTCAGCAGTGTATTACCAGATGGACACCACGACATGATAAAGCAATGACCACACTCTGGGCATTTGGTCCACAGTCACACACCCCAACCATGCTTTGGAGGCTCCGCAATCGTACAGTATTATGAAAACGACGATCACAAACCCAATTCGTGCCAACCTCAGCGTGTGGTTGCTTCGTCTGCACCTTCGAACATCTGATCACGGGGCCGGTTGGCTCTTATACAAGCTTCATGGGGAACTCGACTGGGTCCTACAAGCAGCAGCAAGCATGGCGCTAAACCGTTCAGACCCTCGAGGTCAATACTCCATCACGTCAAAGATATAATCGCAACGAGGCAAAACCCGTCAGAAGTCCTTATCCAAATTAAAAGCCTCGAACGAATGCAAACTACGCAGTCGGAATCTTCAAAGACTACGGAGTCACAAGAAACGGAATCACAAGAAACACAGTGACTGGATCACTTTTTCGCGACACAATGGCTAAAGCCAGCGAGCTCGGCCCTTACCACCGCCAAGTTCCTGGCCAAGACTCGAACACCAGCACCTTACACATTCGACCACAACTGGGGGCAAGATCCTATCCAGACATACCTCTGGCAAACAGCCGGCGGCTTCCGCAGAGGCGGCCAGGCCGCCCCAACCCGAAAAACACACACTTTAGTTGCGTGTTTTAAATGCATATCAGGCTTCTATAGGATAAAAACCACTCCAAAATAGAAGGCCGCTTTCTCTCTCTATAATAATAGCACAACGCAAAAAACGACAACGACAACGACAACAACAACAACAACAACAACACTGTTGACCCAAGAAAAATGTATCTATTATCGGGATTAGCTATTACTCTATTACACGTTTACTCGACGTACAGCACCTTCAGCAGGTTCGTCGAGCCAGACTTGGCCTCCGTGATGCCGTGCACAGCGACGACGGCGTCGCCCTTCTTCAGCCAGCCCAGCTCCTTGCCGGTCTCCGTGGCGCGGTACAGGATCGAGTCCGTGCCGATCATCGAGCCCACGCAACGGGCCACAACGCCCTTGAGGAAACCCTCCGACTGGCGGGCGGTCTGCTCCAGAGCCGTCAGCACCAGCACCGGCATCTGCGGGCGGAACTTGGCAACAAGGCGGGCCGTGTTGCCCGTCTCCGTCAGTACCACCAGCATCTTGGCGTTGATGTCGATGGCCGTCTTCACAGCCGAAGACGCAACGGCCTCGGCCGTCTGCATCGGGCCGTTCACCTCCAGCACGGCGTTGCGTAGCGACTGGTACACGTCGTCGTAGTGGATGGCGGTCTCGGCCTGCAGGCACGTCGCGGCCATCACCTCCACAGCCTGCGTCGGGTAGTCGCCGTTGGCGCTCTCACCCGAAAGCATCACGGCGTCCGTACCGTCCAGAACGGCGTTGGCGACATCCGTGCACTCGGCACGGGTCGGGCGCGGGGCGCTGATCATCGACTCCAGCATCTGCGTGGCAGTCACGACCGGCTTGCCGGCCAGGTTCGCCTTGCGGATCATCATCTTCTGGGCGAGGAACACCGTCTCAGGCGGGATCTCCATGCCCAGGTCGCCACGGGCAACCATGATGCCGTCCGTCTTGGCCAGGATCTCGTCGAAGTTCTCCATGCCCTCGTGCGACTCGATCTTCGAGATGATCTTGATGCCGCGGCCGCGGGGGCCCAGCACCTTACGGATGTTGTCGAGGTCCTGGCCCGTGCGCACGAACGACGCAGAGATGTAGTCGATGCCGTGCACCAGACCGAAGTTCACCAGGTCGTCCTCGTCCTTCTCCGTCAGGGTCGGCAGCAGCACCTTGCAGCCGGGGAGGTTCATGTTCTTGCGCTCGCCCAGGACAGCCGTGTTGTTGGCACGCGCGATGATGCCGTCCGCGTTCACCTTGGTCACCGTCAGCACCAGCGAGCCGTCGGCCACCAGCACCGTGCCGCCAACCTTCACGGACTGCGGCAGCTGCGGGTACGAGCACGCGATCTTGGTCTCGTCACCCAGGAACTCGTAGTCCGTCGTCAGCTCGATGAGCGCGTCCTTCTGGATCGTCACCTTGCCGTGGTTCTTGAGGAAACCCGTACGGATCTCGGGGCCCTTCGTGTCCAGCATGATGGCCACGTTCTTGTTGGGGCGCTTGGCCAGCGCGGCGCGCAGGCGGTTCAGGCACGCCAGGTGGCTCGCGTGGTCGCCGTGCGAGAAGTTGAAGCGGGCCACGTTCATGCCGGCATCGATCAGCTTCAGCAGACCCTCCTCGGACCAGCAGGCGGGGCCCAGCGTGCAGAAGATCTTGGTCTTGCGCTGCACGCCCTCGACGTTGGCCTTGATGCAGTCGGCGTTCTGCAAATTCAGCGACAGAGCGGCAGACATGATGGTCTAGAAGGCGGGGTAGAAGTCACTTGAGTGGTTCTCGTTCAAATGAAGAATGAAACGCTCTCGGGTCGGGACTGCCTGGCACACGGGCAGGAGTTTGGCCATGACGTGGAATCGGTGGAGTGGAGGCAATTGCTGCGCTTTTTTACAGTGCGATGTGTATGCGGGGACCTGTAGGTTAATGCGCATGTATGGAGGCGTTGACAGCGGTGCAGCCTGCACGGCAGGCGAGTGTCCCAGTTAAATGGAGCTCTCGTTGACTCGTGCTTTGTATCGAAAGCTCGGCGTCCCCCTCGACATAAAAAAGCGAGTGAAGCGTTTCTAAATGCGTAGACAAAAACTAGACTTTAATCTCGTTTGACGTTGCTTGCAAACGGATGGGGAACCTGGTGCGGGGCGAAACCGAAGACCCTACTCAAAGGAAGGCTTGGTGCCCTACAGCCTTCTATGCAGCGCGTCGTATGTGCTAGAGCTTGCGACGGTCTTAGTTGTTATACGCCAAAAACAATGTTTGTTATTTGTTACTGAAACGAAAAATACTAATGTAAGGAAACACAAAATACAAATGAAAAAATCATAAAGGCATAGTAGTAACAATGTATCATATACACCATAATATTATTGTAAACATTAACAAATGCATACTAATTTAATTTTTGTTTAGTGTAATATAGTACACTATTGTAGTCATTTCAGACTAATATAGTAAACTATCTCGCCATATACAAATTTCAAGGATGTCGATATCAGTCCTGTGGACGCACATATTTGAGTCCACCATTTGGCGCCTTGCGCGCGACGCAGCGCGACCTGGGGCCGCGTGTTTTTGGCTTTGAATCGTGTTTGTATCGACGAATGTCGTTCGCGCGCTTCGAAAGCGTTCTATATCGGCGAGGTGGCATCAATGCGCGCTCTTGTTGTACGCCACATATTTTTATTCAAGAAAAAATGGTTCAATGTACCGTAAACGTCTGAGATACTGTACTATAGTAGTCTGTACTGAATGCAATAGTATACTATCTGCTAGCCTACAAACTTATTATTAGTGTGCTCCTGCTATTGTTTTCAATAATAACATAAGATTTGTGATATGTAATACTATGAATTTGTTACTAACGGTTATATGTTAAGTTTCATTACATTTTAGTACAGGGCTTGCTCGGCTGGCATGGCCAAGATGGACTTCCCCGAGCCTGTCCAGCTTTGGATTCCTGGGGGGCCTTGTCTTGTCTTGGGCGGCACGACCGGCGAAAGCTCTAGCACATGGTCGCCGCCAGCTGGCGAAACACTGTACGTTAGTCGCGCCGCACAAACAAGAGCGAACGTCGGTGTAGGGATGGGGGGGGGGGGGGGGGGGGGGGCGTGGCACGTTTAGGGAACAGCGATTGCGAGCCAAATTGCGATTCAGCGCGGTGGCAAAACCGACTCGGCAGTGCCGAACATGCTGCTTGTTGTGGCCCCTTGGATTACACTAAGGTTCATATATCTTTAGCGAACGCGGGTTGAAGTGGTGCAGTGAACTGCCGAGTCCGAGGAGTGTATACAAATACCAACATCGCATTAAGAGGCTCTATCTTCTTATGCAGTAGCGATAGTCTCGAAGCTATCGAAGGCTCTATCAAAACGCCCGTCAGCAGCCAACTAGAAGGGACTTGGGCGCTACGACAAAGGGTACCTGAGGGTTTCCACTATGCCCGCTGAATTCTTGTTATCGTTACCTGTTGAGTATCGATTCAGTGCCAACGGAGTACAATTCAGTCGACGTAGCGCGCGATGAAGCCGAAGGAGTACACGCACGACGATTTCCATGTCAGCTCTATTGTATTTTGTACGATCAGCTGTAGTCTTTTCAATGAATGCAGAGAGGCACGAGCTCAGCTTCTTTTGGCACAATCTTGAGGTAGCTCGGTTTCTGTTATCGAGGTCGTATAGTGAAGTGTAGTGAACATCCAGCCTTTGCTTACAGCACTAAATTGTATGGTTTTGCCAGGTCGGTGGCCAAAATAAGGAGCACCCTGCTTCCTGCCGCTTCATCTCACGGCAATACGATCTTTATAACTAAGCTGATTTTCCTATAGAGTACCTGCTTATAGACACGAAAAAACGTGAGCGACACCAACACCAAGTTGCTCAATTGTCACCTCCCTTTGGCCAGCCTGTGCTCCGGTATGGTCGCTCTCATCTGGTCATGTACCACAGCGTAATAACGGTATCGTAGGGTGTGTATGCGGCAGGAAAGTTCCGAATCACCGCTCTCGTTTGAAGCTTGATTGCAAATCCGTACCAGTTGGGCTGCAGCGTTGATAACCCAGTATCACCACATTCATATTAAGAATTTGGGCATGACCGAAAGCATCGCAGCTTAAATAATCCATATTGCCTGCTGACCATTCTCGATCGTACATCTAGCTCTCGCTGTATCCCTATAATCGCGCGTGATAGTAGGTGTCCAGCTCGCCAGGAAGACTTGCCGAGCGCCCATTCATTGGCATGCCAAAGCCTTGATTGATGCCTGCTACCGCTGCGCAAAGCTTCACAAGCAATGTGTTCTGCATAGTAGGCAACACTGAAAACCTTTGTAAAAACTAAGGACCTCCCAACGTTCACAAATTATTTAGGCATAAAAGGCAACGTACCCTATTCCTCGAAAACAACAAAAATCGCCGGCCGAGGGCAACTCGAAATCGGTGCTATTTAGTTTGTCCCTGCAGCAAAGAACTGAGCAATGTATTAGTTTTTGGCTCTCCCTACGTTCACAAATTCTTTCACGAGAAAGGGCGGCTTGGAGCAACTTTTCAGCAGCTTATACTCCCGACCTTAACCCCAAACCGCTCGGCGGGAGAACCCTACATGTCGGTTTTTTTTTGCGCGAAGCATTCGCTTCGCACCACCCTCTGCGCGCTGCGCTTGATCTCGCCGGCCTTGGGTTTGACGCGCATTGACGATCGATTGCTCATTGCCAGCGTTAAAGGTATCAGCACGTACGTGGCAGGTCAAACTTTCGCGCAACACGGCGAACCCACGCACAGGTACACCTCGGGTACAAATTCAGCGACAATTTTGTCAAAGCTATTCCAAAGCACACAAGCACTCGCAAAACAGGTTTCAATAGGTCAACGATGATATCTATATTCATGCATCGTTACTGTAATACTCAGTCACAAACTTATTCGACGTACAGCACCTTCAGCAGGTTCGTCGAGCCAGACTTGGCCTCCTGGATACCGTGCACAGCGACGACGGCATCACCCTTCTTCAGCCAGCCCAGCTCCTTGCCGGTCTCCGTGGCGCGGTACAGGATCGAGTCCGTGCCGATCATCGAGCCCACACAGCGAGACACAACACCCTTCACAAAGCCCTCCGTCTGGCGGGCAGTCTGCTCCAGAGCGGTCAGCACCAGCACCGGCATCTGCGGGCGGTACTTGGCAACAAGGCGGGCCGTGTTGCCCGTCTCCGTCAGCACCACCAGCATCTTGGCGTTGATGTCGATGGCCGTCTTCACAGCCGAAGACGCAACGGCCTCGGCCGTCTGCATCGGGCCGTTCACCTCCAGCACGGCGTTGCGCAGCGACTGGTACACGTCGTTGTAGTGGATGGCGGTCTCGGCCTGCAGGCACGTCGCGGCCATCACCTCCACAGCCTGCGTCGGGTAGTCGCCGTTGGCGCTCTCACCCGAAAGCATCACGGCGTCCGTACCGTCCAGAACGGCGTTGGCGACATCCGTGCACTCGGCACGAGTCGGACGAGGAGCCTTGATCATCGACTCCAGCATCTGCGTGGCAGTCACGACCGGCTTGCCGGCCAGGTTCGCCTTGCGGATCATCATCTTCTGGGCGAGGAACACCGTCTCAGGCGGGATCTCCATGCCCAGATCGCCACGGGCAACCATGATGCCGTCCGTCTTGGCCAGGATCTCGTCGAAGTTCTCCATGCCCTCGTGCGACTCGATCTTCGAGATGATCTTGATGCCGCGGCCGCGGGGGCCCAGCACCTTACGGATGTTGTCGAGGTCCTGGCCCGTGCGCACGAACGACGCAGCGATGTAGTCGATGCCGTGCACCAGACCAAAGTTCACCAGGTCGTCCTCGTCCTTCTCCGTCAGGGTCGGCAGCAGCACCTTGCAGCCGGGGAGGTTCATGTTCTTGCGCTCGCCCAGGACAGCCGTGTTGTTGGCACGCGCAATGATGCCGTCGTCCTTGATCTCGACGACCGTCAGGACGAGGGATCCGTCAGCAACGAGCACTGAGCCGCCAACCTTTACGGACTGCGGCAGCTGCGGGTACGAGCACGCGATCTTGGTCTCGTCGCCCAGGAACTCATAGTCCGTCGTCAACTCGATGAGCGCGTCCTTCTGGATCGTCACCTTGTCCTTGTTGGCAAGGAAGCCCGTGCGGATCTCGGGGCCCTTCGTGTCCAGCATGATGGCCACGTTCTTGTTGGGGCGCTTGGCCAGAGCGGCGCGCAGGCGGTTCAGGCACGCCAGGTGGCTCGCGTGGTCGCCGTGCGAGAAGTTAAAGCGGGCCACGTTCATGCCGGCATCGATCAGCTTCAGCAGACCCTCCTCGGACCAGCAGGCGGGGCCCAGCGTGCAGAAGATCTTGGTCTTGCGCTGCACGCCCTCGACGTTGGCCTTGATGCAGTCGGCGTTCTGCAGGTTCAGCGACAGAGCGGCGGACATGGTGGTCTGGAAGTGGGGGCTTGGGTGCTTGGTTCGTGGGCAAATGCCGAATGACACGTATCCCTGCAAAGCGCAACCGCCGAAATCCGCTGGACGAGGGCAAGCGGAAAGAGCGGGCAGCACGATCCGCCTGCTGGTTTAACCCCGCGGTGATCTCGTCGAGCAGAACCGGCTGCGCGTCCCGCGCGTAACTATGCAAACTTGGTGCTTGGGGCCGAATGGACAGGCACACAAACGAGGTCACCGCGAGGTCTCTGCACGAATCTCGGCGCGGCCCGCACGCCACGCTCGCGCACCTGCATGCACGCTGCCGCTGCCGGCCATCCCGAGCCAGCAGGGCCGTGGCGGCAGCTCGGCGGCGTCGTGCTGCCAGCTACTGCTCGGCCGGGCAGTGCCGGGATCGCTGCACAGCCATCGCAACTCGAAGCCGCGGCCAGGAATCGTGGCCGACGTGCTCACATGTGCATAGGATAGGGGCTATCTGCGACACCAAGCGCCGGCTTTGATTGCTACTCGCGTAGGTTGACGCGCGTCGGCGTTGATGCCCGACGGCGAGGACACTCGCGGCAGCGCGAATCTCCACCAGCGTTTCTCTGCTGAATATCGCCACGAGAGCGGTGCCGAAGAGCAGCAAGGCTGGGCTGCTGGAGCGCTTAACCCGCGTCGCGCAGATTAAATCTCGTCAAAAAAGATGGAGACACAGCTGGCCGCGGCGTATCTGCACGACGGAGGAGAACGAGCAAGCTCGGCTCCGCTCGCGGTGCAGCGCCAATGAAGCAGCGACTGGTGCGGAGCTCCGGTTGAGCTCATCGGGTGGAGTGCACTGCTGGCATGGGAGTTCTCCACCTCTGCTGCGTCGAAGGCTCAAGACTGATTGAAGTGCGTCGAGGTCTGCTGCGCTTAGACTAGCTAGGCTTTGTCGCCAGCTCCTCTAGAGGGAGGGGCGACTGAAGAGCACCAGGGACCAAGGCAGATCCTCGCTGAGAGGGAGAGCGGGCTTACCGTGCAGACCTTGAGCGCATCGCCGGCATCTGCTCCACAGTCTAAAATACTCCTGGTCGGTCGCACCGCAGCGACAGGCCACAGCTTGCTGGCACGCGTGCGCGGTGGTAGCTGGCATTTATGGGCAGGGTCCAGGCACTCCATCCCGGCTGAAGCTTTCGTGCTTGACAATGATGTGTTGCCGTTGTGACCGCTATCGATGATCAAGCTGATGGCATTGCGAGGTGTGCGAGATGCTTGGACGGCCGAAAAGCGTGAGTTTCCTATCGACCTATGATGTTTTGGGTTCATTCATTGGTTCCCTTTGGTGCTGTGGCTGGACAAGCACGTGGAGACTGTGCAGCGCGCTATCGTTTGACGCAATGCCATGCCGTGAATTTTGGACCATTGTACACGGCGGCCACGGCAAACGAAATTGCTGTCTGCACGCAGTCACTGCTGCTGTAGCAATCTATCTGGTATTGGTAACACCAAGGAAAGCTGCCTCGATTTGGTGCAGCAGGGTAAAGTGAGGGGCAAAGTAAGGGTATCGACGCCGGTGTGCTTGCTGTTTGCCTAGTCAAGTATTGTAAGGCAATCCGGGCTGCCAGGGTCTCGTCCGAGCCGAGAAAGCAGCCTAATACTGGTTGTCACGCCCAAACACTGACGCACAAGCACTCCGATCGAGCGGCTCATGGTTTCCAGCTCAGTGCTTTGCCTCGTGAGGCAGCGAAGTCGCAACAACTTCGAGCCTTCACGTTTCATAGTGACTAAGAGTGTAGAGCACGTTGCCAACGGCACTGAGGTTTCTTAGCAGCAATGTCTGCTGCTATATGCAGCAGCTTAGAGATGACGATGAAAAGATGACCATGACTAAAGCATGGGATCCGCAAACTCCGCCCACGATCGCATGCATCATCATTGCCATCAGTCAGCACAACATGCATTGCAGCCTGCAGGGGCGTTGTGGCTAGCTAGAAGCTCAGTCCAGCGACTTCGCAAGGCGGAGAACCTCTTATTCGGCCAGGCACTCCATTCCGGGGCTGTGGAATGAAGGCCATCTTCAGATGCTGCGTCTTAGCGGCAGCGGCACGCCGTTATTCCCATCTAGCCTCGCGTGATGACGGCTAATTGCAGCGGGTGAACGCTCGATCCCATGCTCGTTGTCCTGTCGACGAGATATGTATATTTCGAATATTTTCCGACTCGACCCGTAGTTTTGGTCGTGGTAGGACCCCTGCCTAAACCGATTTAACGAACATTTCCTTCTTTCGTCTATTGACCCTGATTTTGACAGATACGATTTACAAGAATTTACTAAAAGTTAATGAGCTTTTTAGCAAACTATGAAAGATATAAGCAGCAGCAGTGAAAGCTAGACTGCTTAGCTAAGGATTGAGTTTCAGCGGTGCGAGTACACTCTAACGAATCGAAAAAGGCTCAAGACCCACACATCACCGCCGAGCGCGTCCTGACGTGGCTGGAGAAGTGTGGCACGTCAGACGTCGGGGAGCTTACTGAAGATGACCGACACAACGTCGCCCTGCACTTTTGCTGCAACGAGAATGTCATCGTGGCTCGCTTATAACCAGCAAGGCTTGCCGCTGCAACGGCCGGGTCCCTAGCGGAAGCACCAAATAGTAGACGCTGTAGCGATTGTCGCCAGCCAGCTTTAAGCACCACTACCAAGACAAAATGGAGGAGCTCAACCTCCAGACCGACGCGCAAGTGGCTACACTACTCGGCCTACAGCTGACAAACTACAAACTCAATTACAAGGCCCAGATCACGCTCGAGCTGGTCCTGCAGCAGTGCGCTGGGCAAACCCCAATCGTGGAGTCGGGCTGGGGGAGGCAGCGCTGCCTTCTACGGCAGATTCTGAGGCTGATTAACAGCGCTCACCACACCACCTACATCTCCGCCTTCTACTTCACGCACATGGAGGTCGCGGAGCGACTGGCGGCCGCCGCACAAGGAGAGCATCACGTGTGGGTCGTAGTGTTCTGGGACTCCGCGACGCTAATGACCAGGTACTACCGCAAGGTGGCGCAGTGCCTAACCAAGCACAACGTTGTGATCTGTGCGCCGCTCAGCTCTAAGATGATCCACAGCAAATTGTGGGTCATTGAAAAATTTACTATTTGCAAAGGAAGCTGGAACATCTCAAGAAGGCCCTTGCTACGGACAACGCTAAGCCTCCCAACGTCGAGAGCTGCGTGATCTACAACGACTTCGAGAAGGCAATAATGCTAGAGCCGGAGATGGAAGCTGCTTGCCAGGCAGCTACGCACCATCGCGACGCGAAAGGTATTCCTGCCGGCGGTGGCTTCGTGACGAGCACCGGCGGATCTGTTCGAGCTGCTCCTGGGCCTGATAGAGAAGTTCATGAGCATGCAACCATCACGAGATACTCTCTCGGTGACAAGCTGTTCCGTGCACGCTGGACGGACCTCACTTTCAGAGGCTATCCTGTCCCATATGAAAACTTTACGAGGTGGGTCAAATTTTAAATGCAATCAAGGTATTTCGCAGTTAACTGAGGTACAGGCTCATCTGTCGGTCAACGCTGATGAAATAATTCCTGCGTATGCTGTGCTGTGTGACTGAGAGCAAACGTGCGCTGATCAGCTCTTGGACTACGATCAAAAACCGTAGCTAGAACGTCCAGTCGAAAGAGAAACGAGAATGATTATACAGCAGTGTACTTGTACGCTGCATTAGGCTAAGCGTGTTTTTGTAAGTAAGTTGACAATGTTTTAGATTTGCGTAATTTACGCATTATAACCTTTGTTACTGAAGTACCATCAAATTTGCAAATGTATGACGAAAGTAGGATCTGTAACGATCAAATTTGCAAATGTAGTAGGATCTGTAATTCAGTATATTGAAATACCACAAGCTCATGAAGCTGAGTTTTTTTCAATTCCATTTTATATTAGTATATAAATATCTTTATCTATATTTTTATATTACAAATATACCAAGCAACTTTCACAAATCAAATGCTGGCCAATACGGCACTTGTTGTAATGCCACAACCAGGATTCAGCCAGCAAAATTGCTGTCTGCACGCAGTCACTGCTGCTGTAGCAATCTATCTGGTATTGGTAACACCAAGGGAAGCTGCCTCGATTTGGTGCAGCAGGGTAAAGTGAGGGGCAAACTTCGTTAGGGTATCGACGCCGGTGTACTTGCTGTTTGCCTAGTCAAGTATTGTAAGGCAATCCTGGGCTGCCAGGGTCTCGTCCGAGCCGAGAAAGCAGCCTAACACTGGTTGTCACGCCCAAACACTGACGCACAAGCACTCCGATCGAGCGGCTCATGGTTTCCAGCTCAGTGCTTTGCCTCGTGAGGCAGCGAAGTCGCAACAACTTCGAGCCTTCACGTTTCATAGTGACTAAGAGTGTAGAGCACGTTGCCAACGGCACTGAGGTTTCTTAGCAGCAATGTCTGCTGCTATATGCAGCAGCTTAGAGATGACGATGAAAAGATGACCATGACTAAAGCATGGGATCCGCAAACTCCGCCCACGATCGCATGCATCATCATTGCCATCAGTCAGCACAACATGCATTGCAGCCTGCAGGGGCGTTGTGGCTAGCTAGAAGCTCAGTCCAGCGACTTCGCAAGGCGGAGAACCTCTCATTCGGCCAGGCACTCCATTCCGGGGCTGTGGAATGAAGGCCATCCTCAGATGCTGCGTCTTAGCGGCAGCGGCACGCCGTTATTCCCATCTAGCCTCGCGTGATGACGGCTAATTGCAGACACGCCGGCGAGGGTGTGATCGCCTGCGACGGCACGCTCGATCCCAAGCCCAAGCAGAAATAACCCGTCTGTGTGCACGAAGTTGAACCGCCCTCGAGACAGCCAAAGAAAGATCCCATTGTGCGTTTAGCAGCAGCCGAGAGAAGCAGGAAACCCCACGCGACGGAGCGAAGGTATAAATGGCGCCGCCGTCGCTGGCCGAGTGACGCCACGCGACCCGGTCCTGGCCAGATCCGTTTTGGCCTCGGACATGGGTGGCGGCGTGCAGTCTCGGCCGGTCGGACCAGGGCGTTGCTACAGTGCGGCCTGCTTGCGCCGTGGTGGGGGGAGGCGTCAGAACTAATTTTCGCCGGTTGTGTGCACTGCAGCCATGTCGGGAGCACTGGGACTGAGTCAGCAGGGCGTGGAGCTCGAGAGCATCATGCGCAGCGTGGACGGCGTGGAGCGCAAGACGCGCATCTTCTGCACGCTGGGCCCGAGCTGCTGGTCCGAGGAGGGGCTGGGCGAGCTCATCGACGCCGGCATGAACGTTGCGCGCTTCAACTTCTCGCACGGCGACCACGCCGGCCACGCCGAGACGCTTAATCGCCTGCGCGCCGCGCTGGCCTCACGCCCGCACAAGAACATCGCCATCATGCTGGACACCAAGGGCCCCGAGATCCGCACGGGCTTCCTGGCCAACAAGGACAAGGTGACCATCAAGAAGGGCTCCACGCTGGAACTCACCACGGACTACGAGTTCCTCGGTGACGAGACCAAGATCGCCTGCTCCTACCCCGAGCTGCCGCAGTCCGTCAAGGTCGGCGGATCCATCCTGGTCGCGGACGGCTCGCTCGTGCTCACGGTCACGGAGATCAAGGAGGACGGCGTCGTCACGCGCGCCAACAACACGGCCACACTCGGCGAGCGTAAGAACATGAACTTGCCTGGCTGCAAGGTCATGCTGCCGACCCTCACGGAGAAGGACGAGGATGACCTGGTGAACTTCGGCCTGGTTTACGGCGTGGACTACATTGCCGCCTCGTTCGTGCGCACGGGCCAGGATATCGACAACATCCGCGAAGTGTTGGGCCCCCGCGGCCGCGCGATCAAGATCATTGCTAAGATCGAAAGCCAGGAAGGACTCGAGAACTTTGATGAGATCCTGGCGAAGACGGACGGCATCATGGTTGCCCGTGGCGACCTGGGCATGGAGATTCCGCCTGAGAAGGTGTTCCTCGCCCAAAAGATGATGATCCGCAAGGCTAACATCGCGGGCAAGCCGGTCGTGACTGCCACGCAGATGCTGGAGTCGATGATCAAGGCTCCTCGTCCGACTCGCGCTGAGTGCACGGATGTCGCCAACGCCGTTCTGGACGGCACGGACGCCGTGATGCTTTCGGGTGAGACTGCCAACGGCGACTACCCTACCGAAGCTGTGGCGATGATGTCTAAGATCTGCGTACAGGCTGAGGGTGCCATTCACTACAATGAGCTGTACCAGGCTCTCCACAACTCGGTGCTCGACACATACGGTCAGATGGACACGCAGGAGGCCATCACGTCGTCGGCGGTGAAGACAGCCATCGACATCAACGCGAAGATGATCGTGGTGCTGACGGAATCCGGCAACACGGCGCGCCTGGTGTCCAAGTTCCGTCCTTCGATGCCGGTGCTGGTGCTTACGGCGCTGGGCGGAACCGCCCGCCAGGCCGAGGGCTTTTATAAGGGTGTCACCGCTCGCTGCATGGGCTCGATGATCGGCACGGACTCGATCCTGTTCCGTGCCACGGACCTGGGCAAGCAGTTCGGCTGGCTGAAACCCGGCGACAACGTCGTCGCCCTGCACGGCATGGTGGAGGCCCGCTCGGGCTCAACCAACATGCTCAAGGTGCTGACTGTGGAATAAGCAGCGCTTCTATAGCCAACCTGTCCACCGGGCTCTATCAGACAGCGTTGAGGCACCAAAGCAAACCAGAAACATTAACCAGAAGCCAATGTAGCTCCAATATTCAATGCGAAGATGTTCACAATCCACTTTGCTTCGTCTGCAGGACGAACGCCAAAAGCCCGCAGCACTGTCTGCATGAAACAGGAAGCGATGCAGTGCGGTATGATGCCGAGGACACTCGCCTTCACTAGTACGTACACAACTCCAATAACTCGAAATCAAGTAGTCGTCCCGAATGCTAGGTGGCGCGGCACTGCTTCTCCTGAGACTGCTAATGATGCAAGGTATCATTGCTCCTCGCAGGCTCGAGCACTTCTACTTCGGACGAGTAGACCAGCGATGGGGAGGAAGCCCAGGGCCAAGCGAATTAGCCAAAAGCTGCAGATGGCCGTCCTACCGACTCAAGTCAAGCCTGCCTGCGACCAGGGAAAGCTCCGCGCCAACCTCTCCGCCTACATGAACGTCTCCGCCCAACTGAGGTCCAAACGCGACGAGCTCTACCACGCCGACAGACGCGGGACTCTCAAGGATCGTGGGCTGGCGATGTCGTTCCAGGTGCAGAAATTGAAGAGCGCGAGCGACAAACTGCGTCTGACGGTCTGCGAGCAGCTACGAGTGCTCGTCGAGGAGATCCGCCGCCGCTTGGACGCCACATCTGCGCCGGGCGACCAGGTCTCCGAGGAAGACGAAACCCGCCGCCATGTTTCACAGGAACTGGCCGAAAAGTGCGTCGACCTGCTGCACTCCATCACCTTCACGGCCATGAAAGAGGAGATCTACGAGAAGGAGCGACTGCTACGCAACGTCAAGATGCACGACGGACGGAGCTCCGTGTACGTGCTGCTGCGCATTCGCTACCGGGTCCGTCCGCGGTCATGGTGAGGCAGGAGTAGGCTGTAGAGCGCTCTACCAGCGGTCAGAATCCAAGTTGAAGTTGCACCTAGAGTGATGGTCGCTTGGTTTCCTTTCCTCTCGATTCCGCACTCGCAGTGCGCACTTCGAATTCCTCCGCCTTGGGAGCACACGGGCAGCGACATCATGCACGCGGAATCCGACCAGCAGCAGAACGAGGTGGGGCTGCTAGTTGTTTCGGCCCGAGTGGGCGAGTGGCTGATGTTGTTGTATGGCAGGACAAGCTCGACGACGTGCGTGAAAAGCTCCGCGAGATGGTCAAGTTCCACGCCTGCGTCGGCTTCGTGATGCGCAACCTCCGCTCCGAGGAGCGTGACGGCGGAGCGCAGCACCTGGAGAAGGAGAGCGCAAAGGCGACTCAGCGCCTCGTGACCTGCTTGCGCTTAATCCAGTTTTCGACCGCTTCGCAGAAGGCTCGATTGCTACGGGAGCCACTAACTGCGCTCAAGCTGATCCTTCTTATCGAAATCTTGCTGGAGTTGCGCGAGCGCAAAATACCGCCGACAAACGCGCACTACAACCTGGTGCTGGGACTCGCTGCGATTGTACTAGTGATGTCGATCTACGTGCTCTTCAGCTAAGGCGACGAAAGGGACGTTAGATGGTGCTCCAAGATGGCAAGTAGTACTACAAGACAAAATACTGGAGAGAGCTGTCTTCCTTACCTCTGAACCTGCAACCGATCAATTCACTCCACGATTAGCGCGCAGTTGTCGTGTCGAGGATGACAGTCTTGACTGTTAACCGAGAAGCAGTCGAAGCTGTACCTAACCAGCAAGAGACACAAGTACACAGCACCAGCACGCAAGTAGCAACCTCGTTTTGGCATCTCGTTGCTGTATTTGTTCACCCGCTCCACCCACAGACGCCGCTGTTCCCGAGCCGCCGTCCGCGGGGGAGCGGCGCGCTCAGCGTTTCTTGAAGCCGTACTTCTTGCGCTCGTAGAAGAGGTCTGTCTTGGAGCTGCCGAGGTTGACGATCTTGGGGCAGCCGTCGCGGTCCTTCTCCAGCTGCGTGCACTCGCGGCAGTAGTAGGCGTCCGAGATGCCGGGCCCGCCGCAGATGACGCAGCGGCCCTGGTACGAGCCGTAGTTGCACTCGTCGCAGATGCGCACCAGCGTGCAGGGCCGCACGTACGAGTCGCAGATCACGCACTTGCCGTCGTCCTTCTCGCACAGGCGGCCGATGGCCACGCCCGGCTGCTTGCGGCACATGACCAGGTCCGGGTGGTGCTTCGCCATCGCTGTCGCTGCCGCTGTCGGTGTCGCTTCCGATCCCGTTGGCGCCGCGCTTCCTGGCGAGGCCTGCTCCGCTTAAGTGCGCTAGGCTGTTTGGAAGGTAAGGCTGCTCGACAGGTCGCCGCTGATTGGCGGAAGCGTTTTCGCGCCCTTTCCCAGGATGTGCTGTCCTGACGGAACGAGCTCATTTCAGTCACTGAACCGGGAGTGTGACTGCTTCTGCGGCGACTGATGCTGGACGCAGCCGTTTAAACGGTAGGGGAAGGGGACCGATACATTCAGCAAGAACAGCGCGGGCCAATCGCGTGCCGGCGCGGGCCGAGCGAGCACGTCGCCCCGCCCGCAGCCACACAGCGCCGCCAGGCTGGACCTCGCGACGGGTCGTCCCTCCCGCGAAGTCTCTTGAGTTTGTATGGCATACAAAAGCCCGCATTCCTCCTTTTTGCCTGCGTTGAGTATTGGATACTCAAGCGAAGTGAAGCGAGTTCCCCGGGTTTTGATGGAACCACTTGCGGCGAGCGAACATGGCGCGGGCGCGGCCTGGGCCGCCATCAAGACCGAGGCGGCCGGCGGCAAGAAGCGCAAGCGCCTGCAGAAGAAGGCGCCCGGCGCGCCCAAGCGCGGCAAGTCGCCCTACATCCTCTTCTCCATGGAGAAGCGCGAGGAGATCAAGGCCACGATGCCCGAGAACTCCAAGGTGACGGACGTGATGCGCGCCATCGCCGACGCCTGGGGCAAGATGAGCGACGAGGACAAGCAGCCCTGGAAGGTGGCGGCCGAGGCCGACAAGCAGCGCTACGAGGAGGAGATGGCGGCCTACGACGGCCCGCTGCGCGTGCCCAACAAGCGCGCCAAGAAGCACCCGGACGCGCCCAAGCGCGCGTCCTCGGCCTTCCTCTTCTACAGCCAGGTCATGCGCCCGCGCATCAAGGCCGAGCACCAGGACATGAAGAACACGGAGATCTCCAAGCAGCTGGGCGAGGCCTGGGCCAAGGCCACGGACGAGCAGAAGGCGCCGTACGTCGAGAAGGAGAAGGTGGACCGCGCGCGCTACAAGCGCGAGATGGAGGAGTGGAACAGCCACAAGGCCGAGCGCGAGTACAACGAGTCGCAGCAGCAGTACAACAACTACGCGGCCATGACGGGCTTCGACCAGATCACCTACTCGGGCTCGTACTCGACCACGGAGGTGTAGGCGCCCGGGGGCTTTTTGAGCTTCTGCCTGCTCTGGTCCGCGCTACCGCACTCTTCGACCCTCTCTCTACGCGCTGGCCCCGTCTCGAACCCCCGCAGTCGCTCCGCGCTGACGGAGCTAGCTGCCCAGCGGAGCCAGCGCGTCGTCGCCGAGGAGGAAGGAGCCTATCAGTTCTTGTCATTGCATTGTGTACGTAACGTTTCCTTCCTCCATATATTGCTTTGAACTTTTGCAGTCCTCTTGTGGGTGGTATGTGCACCTCGTGCTTGCTCTCTGAAGGATCGATGCAGCAAAGTAAAAGGTATCCTTGGTCTGCAGAACCAAGGATACCTTTTACTGCAGAGACCAAGGTCTCGAGGCAGATCACGGCGTCCGCAAAGACACGGTTAATACGCAGCAGCATTTGTACAGCAGCAAGTCGGCAATGACTGGTGATCGACGTCATCGCCTCCGTATCGTTCACGACGTCGTTGTTGCGCGCGGCCTCCGCTTAACGCTGCGACCGCCTCTGTGCTCGGGTTAAAGTGCTGTGCTGCACGCACCTTGAACTCCTGCAGGCAAGCATGCAACAATGAGCTGGATCGTTGGTTGGAATGCTAAGTATGTTGGATTAGATGGAACGAGAAACACTGACTACAGCCCGCTCCTTCTGGCTGAAGGATCGGATGGCCACGCCCTTCACGCCGACGACAGAGCGTCCACGCCCGGCAGGACCTTGCCCTCCAGGAGCTCCAGGCTGGCACCGCCGCCCGTGCTCACGTGGCTGACCTTGTCCTCCGTGTTGAACTTCACGCAGCAAGTGGCCGTGTCGCCGCCACCGATGATGGTGGTGGCGCCCGCCTCGGTGGCCGCGACCACAGCGTCCATCACGGCCTTCGTGCCGTTGGCGAAGGCCTCGAACTCGAACACACCCATGGGGCCGTTCCAGACGACGGTCTTGGCATTGGTCACGGCGACCTTGAAGGCCTCGCGCGACTTGGGGCCGATGTCCAGACCCATCCAGCCAGCGGGGATACCTTCCTCCTGGGTGGCAACCTTCTGGGCGGCGTCCGGGGCGAACTTGTCGGCGATGACGAAGTCCACGGGCAGGTGCAGGGTGACGCCCTTGGCCTTGGCCTTCTCCACGATCTGGGGCACAATCTTGGCGCCCTCAGCGTCGTACAGCGAGTCGGCGATCTCCATGTTGTTGATCACCTTCTTGAAGGTGTAGGCCATGCCGCCGCCGATGACCATCTCGTCGACCTTGTCGAGCATGTTCATGATGAGCTGGATCTTGTCGGCCACCTTGGCACCGCCCAGGATGGACACGAACGGGCGCTGCGGGGCGTCCAAGGCCTTGGCAAAGTACACGAGCTCCTTGTCGAGCAGGAAGCCGGCGGCCTTGACCGGGAGGTCGACGCCCACCATGGAGCTGTGGGCGCGGTGGGCCGTGCCGAACGCGTCGTTCACGTACACGTCGCCGAGCTTGCTGAGCGAAGCGCGGAAGGCGGCCACGGCCTCCGGCGAGGCCTTGACTTTGTTGCCCTCGGCGTCCTTGCCCTTGCCCTCCTCCTCCACGTGGAAGCGCAGGTTTTCGAGCAGGATGACGCTGCCCTCGGCCGGGTTGGCGCAGGCGGCCTCGACCTCGGCGCCGATGCAGTCCTTCAGGAAGGTGACCTTGCGGCCCAGCTTCTGCTCCACGGCCACGGCCACGGGCGCCAGCGAGTCCTTGGCCTTGGGCTTGCCCTCGGGGCGGCCCAGGTGCGACATGAGCACCACGGCCTTGGCGCCCTGGTCCAGCACGTACTGCACGGTGGGCAGCGCGGCGTCGATGCGCTGCGTGTTGGAGATCGAGCCGTCCTGCGCGAAGGGCACGTTGAAGTCCACGCGGATGAGCACGCGCTTGCCCTTCACGTCCACGTTCTTGATGCTGAGCTTGGCCATCTTGCTGGGGCGGGTGTCGACTTCGGGGTGGATTCGAGAATGAGATCTTTGCGCGCATGACCCCCTTCAAGCGCCGAGTGTCCGGCACTCGCGCGGGGGACCAGTGAGGAATCTTTGGTTTGACATTGACAAATTCTAAAAACACGCGCCATACTTTAATCAAGTCAAGGACAGAGACACGTCGCCGCGTGTCGCAGCTGGTGTGCCGCACACCACCTGCGACTTGTGCCACTGACGTGGCCGGTCACGCGGCTCGATTGCTAGCGGCCACTTGGCGGACGCGTCGCTGCAGAGCACGGCGCACGCCTGCAGCACGGACGGCGGTTGGAGGTGGCAAGGCTGCTTAAAACAGAGTTTTGAGCGTTGTGGTGTGGTGCCGGGGTGGGTGGCTCGCGTGCAGTTGCCGTCGAGCTGCTGGTTGGATTGCAATGTGTCCATGTTGCTACCTGCCGTCGCACTCTTGCTTCTGCACGAAGCGAACTAACACTTGGGTCTTGAAACTAGGTACGCTCGAAGTTGCCGCTAGATACTGGGAAAACAAGTAGCGAAGAGAGGCGGGTCAAACTGCTACGGGATATCATTCAATGCCGACCCGGCCAGCACTCTTACTGTGCTTCTGCTTGCACTACTCTGGTGGCAGTCACTTTGGTTCGAAGCACCGCCTAGACTTCGATTGAGAAAACTGACAATCCCTGTGCAAGGTCTCTCATTGCAAGGCTCCACCCGCTGGCCCGAAATGACCCTGATTTCAATTTAACTGTCGGCCGAGACACTGAACCAACGCAGCTTGTGCAAGTAGATATTCGGCGCCGCTCTTCTCCATTTTCAGCGTCCCAAAGGCTTTCAACGCTCCCGTTTTGTAGTACAACTTGCCGTCCTCGAAGCGATAGCCTCCTAGCAACACGATTCTGCTCCGCACTCCGAGAGCTGTGTCAACGCAGCGAAGCGTAGACAGCACGTCAAAAGACCGGTGCTTAAACCACGTGTACGCCAGCGCCCACAACACTCGGACAGACGAGATAGTTAATATGATAACGAGCACGACAGCGCCGTGACAAACCAAACTCCAGACGTAGTAGGATACTGTGAGTGTTGTGGGCTTCGAGCGCTTGAAGTCTGACCCATTCAATCCAGACAAAATACCCTGAAGCCCAGAGCAGTGACCAGCTCACCAACAAGAGCCGTCTCGTAGCTAAAGAACACTCGTTTGATCCGCAGACGCCACTTCTCGCTCAGCCACTTCATGTTCTCCACCATTTCAAACAACAGCAACATCAAGCCCGACAAGTTGTAGCCTAGGGACGCATACTGGACTCTGGCAATCCAGCCATCGTTCGCGATAATGAGGAACAAGTCCGTCATGATGCCTACGATCAAGTACAGCAGCACGGCCCGCTGGTAGTTCGTCGCACCGTGAGCAGACAGACGCAAACTCTCCTGGACAAATACGATCGCCTCCTGCTGGTGAAGAGCATCGCCCATTTGATCGCACCTTCGACCATAACGGATGCACAACACGAAGCTCCGACGGATTGTAAGCAGGCGAAACATGAGCCAGATCGAGCCAGCAATGGTGTACCAGTACGATATCCTCGGCTCTACACTGCCAGTGTCCTTCGCCAAGAACGATTCGTTAATATCATACGTCCCGAGTGCTTCCACTCGAATGTATGCAGTCTTTTCCTTGGTGCAGTACGTCCCCACCTCCGCTTCGTAGAACGAGTAGAATCCTATACTGGCATGGTAAAAGTACACATCAAAGGGAAAGCTGTCATCGGCGCAGCTGGACGGCGATGTTTGGTACGGGTCCACTTTTGAGCTGCCGATGAAGTAGTTCCCGTGTGTGTTGTACTGCGGCACTACGGCGTGGCAAATTGTAGCATTGCCGACCGTCTATAGTGCGTGGGCTCAAAGTTCCACCAGACTCCTGCCAGTACAAGCGCTTGAACGGGGCACATTTCTGTCAGCCTCGCAGTCTCCTCCTGCTAATTGAGAGCTACCACAAGGCGCTCGGACATGTTGTGTGGTTTGAGAATTGGGCGTAGCTTCGTGGTTGGAGGGCCAAAGGCAGCACACCCAGAAGGACCCACATAACCAGAAGCCTGCGCTGCGCCGTAAAGCGGCAGTGCCCATCTTGAGGCGCTGACACTCGGTAACTCCCGTGTTTGCTCTTCCACATTGGCCCTAGTATCGTGTCCACGCGAGTGCGTTCAAAATTGCCTGAAACGGACGGGTCGAAGGATTTACGATCCAAGAACAGATATCGCTTCGAGTACGGTTTGGCAAAATTCACGAGGGCATGGTGTGCTGCAGGTCAAGTTCTTTGAGTGCTCTGCTCGCTTCGTACCAGCAGAAACATACAAGTGTCGTTGGAACAACCACCACACCCCAAAAGCAAGCGTGGACTTGAATTACGAGCTTTAGTACGAAACGGTGAAGCTGTCTCGCGCCTCCACCCAACTTAGCTTAAAATCGAGGAGGTGTAGATTCAGGCACTAGACTTCCCATATTCACATAGTAAATACCCATCACCGACAGCTCGCACTTCTAATGAAGACTGGGTCGTCTCGAAGCGTTGAACGGGACCATGAATTTGCCTTACTGCAACATTGTCGTAGGTGGTGGTTGGGCTAAAATGGTCCACAACCACCATTAGCGAGGCAAGATATGCATCGTTACTGTACCATACTTTCGCTACCCCTTTACTCCGTAAAACTCGTAAGAAAAACAAAACACGATCAGTGCGTTCCTAGTCAACAAGACACCTCTCACCGGTGTAGTCTCCTGAGCTCAGCAGGTGTGTGCCGTCTATAAACGCGTACAGCTTCAATAAGTTGTCGACCCCAGGCGTCTGAAAGACGAGCTTTGTTTCTCAAGTAAATGAACGAACCGTGCAGTGCAGCCTACAACAGCCCGGATAACAGCAGGGCAGTGTGGGTTCTGTGCTGTGTGGTCAGCATAAATGCGTGTGAAATTTTGCATAAACTTGCTGGGCAAGATATACTGTATACGTCAAGCGCGGTGTTGTAGCCGAAAACTAATTGACACATGCGCAGTCACTTACCACTGCTTTGACAGTTTGGCTTGAGTTAAATACACACACGTTCTGCAATGCTTTATGACGCAGCACCATGGCCAACCAGCCTGCTACAGCTTTCGTGGTCTGGCTTCGTCGTCGGACAAAGCAGTCGTGGAGAAAAATGTCGTGACCATGGGCAGATTTGCGTCGTCACTGCATTGGATATATCCGGCTAACTTCCTGTCGTGCATTGAGCCTGGCGTACCAAGCTGAGGTGGGCGGAGCTTGCCTATATGTAGTCTCCAGCAGATGTATCCATCTGTCCGTCCTGCAGCTTCAACTTGGGCAATACTGAAGTCAATACAATTCGGTGGAGACTTTCATCCCCTCGTTTGCACCAACCTCGACGCTACCGTTTGTACACCAGCAATCTCCATCGCAGCTGGCGCCATCTCAACTCCCTACGCAGCACGTAGACCAAGCCAAACTTCATGTCGGCGCTGGTGTAGGGAGTGCCGTATCAAGTCTTGCAGGGCCTTCAGAACCGCATATCTGCTTGACGTCACTTTTCTCAGGAAAGTGTCAATCGCACTTCATACCCGCCTCGCGCCGCCATGCCGCTCCCCGCGCCATGGCTGTCGTACAAGACCAAGGAGGGCAAGGTGCGTTGCATGTGCAGATTCCCCCGCGTCTGGCGCGTCGATCGGCGTGTCGCGCGTCTCCCACCGCCGCCAACTGACGCCGGCCGAGCGCCTTCAATCTTCCCCCTCTGAGCCTCATGGCTGACGTGTGTGGCTGCGTGTGCAGGAGTACTACTACAACCCGGAGACCAAGGTGACGACATGGACGAAGCCCTCCGGGTCCGCGAGCAAGACGCCGCCTAAGCACGAGCACCACAAGCCCGCGGCGGCCTCGACGCCGGCGCCTGCGGGTCGAGGCGGGCTGCTGGCTCAGATCCAGCAGGGCACCAAGCTCAAGAAGGTGAAGACGGTGGAGAAGACGCTGTTCGCCGACCATCCTAGCGGGGGCGGCGGCGGTGGAGCTGCCGCCGCCGCCTCTGCTCCGGCTGCTAGTAGCGCCCCGATGGGCGGCGGCGGCGGCATGAGCGCCATGATGTCGGCCATCAAGTCGGGAGGCAACTTGAGGAAGACCCCGAGCGCCGGCATCCAGCGGGAGAACAGCGGTGGCGCGTCGAACGGGGCCGGCGGGTTCGCCGAGATCATGCGGAAGAACCGCGAGGCGGCGGCGCGGAGATCGGGCGGCGGCTCGGCCCCGCCCACGCACAGCAGCAGCTCGGCGCCGTCGACGCCGCGCCACACGCCGCCGCCGAGCAGCTACGAGAACGGCGGCGGCGGCAGCTCGGTGGAGGCGCGCCTGGCCGCCATGGAGGCCAAGCTCGACAAGATCCTGGCCCACCTGGGGCTCAATTGACAGTTGAAGCCGTAGCAGCCGCATATACATGTCCAACGCGCCGATCTCGTCTCTCTAGCATTGCTTACGCACGTGTCTATGCCGTTGGGCAGGTCGAGTATGCGTTCTGACAGGGGGCAGGGAGCCGGCACCTCAACGTGGCCGACACAATCACTCTCGCCTCCCTTCGCCCCCTCGTCAGCCTCAGCCTCAGCGGCGGCAGGAAGGAAGGCGCGGCCGCGGAGGAGCCAGAGCAGCAGCAGCGGACCGAGAGCGACAGCGCCGCAGACCGCAGCAGACATGTCCAAGCCGCGCGTGGAGATGGTGCCGTCCAGCGCGCTGCCGTCCTACGAGCGCTTCCAGCGCCACAGCGCCGCGCCCGTGGACGAGGCCAGCCTCAGCATCGCGCAGCGCCTGGTGCTGGAGAACAAGCGGCGCGCGCAGAGCTCGGCGCGCCGCCGCAACACGCAGGAGGTGGTGGCGGCGCTGCAGCACACGCCCGTGGAGCTGGGCGCGCACATCTGGATCCCCGACCCCGAGCGCGTGTGGCGCGTGGTGGAGATCGTGCGCTACGAGCCGGCCGCCGACCCCGAGAAGGGCATGGTGCTCACGGTCAACGGCAAGTTCGGCCACGAGCAGGTGGACATGCGCGACATCGGGGACCTGTACAAGGTCAACCCGCGCGTGGTGGACGACATGACGGGGCTCTACTACATCCACGAGGCCGGCATCCTCGAGAACCTCTACGTGCGCTCCAAGATGGACAACCTGCGGCCCTACACGCTCATGGCCAACGTGCTGATCGCCGTCAACCCGCTCGTGCGCACCGTGGAGCCCAAGGTCACGGACTACATCAAGACGCAGATGGGCGACCGCCCCCCGCACCCGTACGCCATTGCCGAGGTGGCCTTCCAGCAGATGGCGCTGCGCACGCCCGCGCAGTGCCAGTCGATCGTCATCTCGGGCGAGTCGGGCGCCGGCAAGACCGAGACGTCCAAGATCGTGCTGCGCTACCTCACGTCGCGCGAGCACCTGGCCTTCACGGCCAACAAGGCCAACGACTCGCAGCAGGACTTGGCGCTCGAGCTGGACAAGCGCCTCTGGGACACCAACCCCATCCTTGAGGCCTTCGGTAACGCCAAGACGCTGCGCAACCACAACTCGTCGCGTTTCGGCAAGTTTATGAAGCTGCAGTTCAAGCCCGGCGAGAACACCCTCACCGGTGCCTTCATCGAGACGTACCTGCTGGAGAAGTTCCGCGTCGTGGCGCAGATCCCCGGCGAGCGCAACTTCCACATCTTCTACTTCCTGCTGTCGGGAGCCGACGAGACGCTCACGAAGGAGCTGAAGCTCGAGCCCGTGAACAACTTCGACTATCTAAACCAGAGTGGCTGCGTGTCGGACCCGAATGTGGACGATGAGATCTTGTTCGACGAGGTGGCGAGTGCGCTTGGATCGGTGAACATTGACGCTGATCTGCAGAAGCAGGTCTGGACGATTCTGTCAGGTCTGCTACATCTGGGTAACATTCGCCTGAAAGACCGCGAGACAGCGGAGGGTGACGCCGGTGAGGTCACGCCCGAGGCGCAGAAGTACGTCGCGTCGTGCGCTGAGCTGCTAGGTGTGGACAGCAACAACTTGCTGCATGTGATCACCACGCGCGAGATCTCTACGCGCACGGAAAACTTCACGATCAAGCGTTCGGCCAAGGAGGGAAGCTACGTGCGTGATGCTATCGCCAAGTCGATGTACAACCACCTTTTTAAGTGGATTCTGTACAAGATTAACAGCTCGCTTGGCCACGGTGACAGCTCGCTACCATTTATCGGTGTGCTGGATATCTTCGGTTTCGAGTCCTTCGAGGAGAACGACTTCGAGCAGCTGCTTATCAACTACGCTAACGAAGCGCTGCAGGCTACGTTCAACCAGCAAGTGTTTATTGCCGAGCAGGAGCTGTTTGCTGCTGAAGGTATTGAGGTTGGCAAGATCGTGTGGCCCGATAACCGCGAGTGTATCGATCTGATTTCGCAGAAGCCGAACGGTATTCTGCCGCTGCTGGACCAGGAGGCTAAGATGCCCAAGCCGTCTGACGAGAAGTGGAATGCTACGCTGCACAAGACGCACGCGAACCACCCGCACTTCCTGGCTCCTCACGAGAAGGACAAGAAGTACGAGTTCATCGTGAAGCACTTTGCCACGCGTGTGCCCTACACGATCGGTAACTTCATTGACAAGAACAACGATACGATTCCTAAGGATCTGGAGGACTTTGTGACGTCCAGCAAGTCGTCGCTTATTAAGGAGCTGTTTTCGTCGAAGCTGGACCTCGACACCATGGATGGTGCGACCAACATGAGCCAGCTGCACAAGCAGAGTGTGTCAGCCAAGTTCTGCGACCAGATGCAGGATCTGACGGACACGCTGAACGCGACTCGTTGCAACTTCATTCGGTGTATCAAGCCGAACCCGACGATGTCACCCGGTGTTTTCGACCACGGCTACGTCGTGGATCAGCTGCGTTGTTCCGGTATGCTTGCTACGTGCGAGCTGCTGAAGGTTGGTCTGCCTACGCGTGTGTCGTACGAGGAAATCTGCCGTATCTACAAGCCCGTGTTGCCGCCGTCGGTCACGCCGATGTTCGACGCATATAACGACCGTACTTTTACGGAGGCTGTCCTGTGGTCGTTCCGTGTGGAGCCTGATGCCTACCGTCTCGGTCGCACGAAGGTGTTCTTTAAGACGGGCAAGATTGCTCTGCTTGATGCACTTCTGAAGGTCGATATGAAGAAGATGGGACCATGGATTGTTGCCCGCCTTCGGAAGTGGCTTGCTCGTCGCCGTTGGCGTTATGCGCTTGCCAAGGTTCTTGCCCAGCGTGCGTTCTTGTGGCTGCTGGAGGACACTAGACGGCGTAAGGCGGCCGTCATTAAGATGCAGGCTGTGATGCGCATGTTTGCCGTTCGCAAGCAGTTCATCCGTGCTCGTAATGCGCACCGTCTTAAGATGCGTCGTAAAGCTTTGGCTCACAAGCACTGGAAGATGGCTATTGGCGGTGTCCTTGCCACCAATGCTTTTAAGAACCTCTTGGACCAGACTCGCCAGCGCATGGCCGCTCAGCGTGCTGAGCAGAACGCTGCAGCTGTGAAGATCCAGTCGATTGTGCGCGGCAAGTTCGGCCGCAAGCAAGCCGACAAGCGTCGTGCCCAGTTGGAAGATGAAAAGATGCGTAAGAGGTTAGCGGAGGAAGCTGCCCGTCTGGAGGCGGAGAAGAAGAAGTCGGCCAAGAAGCGCTGGCTCACGGCGTTCTACGTCATTCAGGCTCAGCGCCACTTTGTGCAGCGTCTCCACCACATCCGCAAGGCTCGCCTGGCAGTGGAGGAGGCCCGCCGTATTGCTGCGGAGCAGGAGCAGCTGCGTCTGCAGCGCGAAGAGGAAGAGCGCCAGCGTCGTCTGCAAGAGGAGGCGGAGGAGCTGGAGCGTCAGCGCCAGTTGGAGCTGAAGCGTGCCGCTGCGGCTACTGCTATTCAGAATGCCTACCGCCGCTCTGTCGGTCGCGAGGAGGCAAGGCGTCAGGCTGCCGTGGAGCGTGCCCAGGCCGCTTCGCTTGCTGCTGCCATGGCTGCGCAGGATGCTGCACAAGCCGCGCAGGATGCGTCGATGGCGCACGATGCTGAGGCTGCTGCCCTGCGCAAGCTGAGCGCGTACGACGAGGCCCAGAAGCGTGCGGCCATGGCTGGAACGCTGGGAACTGCACCTGCGCTCGGCGCGCTGGGCGTCCCTGGTGTTGCTGGCAACGGCCCTGCAACTCTGGGCTCGGTGCAGCCCCTGCAGGCGTCTGCTGGCCAGGCCGGTCAGATTGGTGCTGTTGGATCGATGGGTGTTGCCGGTGCGATGGTAGGACAGGAGTCGCTCCAGAATGCCGACATGAGCTGGGTCGCTGGCGACAACGCTAAGATTGAGGGCGAGGCCGTTGCGGGTGATGCTCTGCGTCAGGAGCAGCTTGCTCAGGCTGGCCGTGACCTCTTTGGTGAGGGCGGTGAGGCTCCTGCGGGTCCAGTGATGTCGGCGGATGACGAGAATTTGATCAACCCGGTTGAGAAGATTCAGGAGTTCCCGACGGGCCCTCCTATTCCGTATAAGGGCGGCATCCTGACTTGCACGATGCTGGGACACCGCAAGCAGCAGGACCAGAACTGGGGTGATGAGTACACGGAGTACGTGCTGCGTGTGACTTGGGGCCGTGATATCCTGGAGCAGTCCAAGACCGCATGGCTTGTCGGTGGACGTTACAACGACTTCAACGCTCTGCACCAGGAGCTGAAGGCTGCCGCCTCTGGCCGTCGCGGCAAGCGTGCGCCGTGGTTCCCGCGCTTCCCGAAGCGCCACCCGTTCTCGTCGATGATTGGAAAGAACCAGGAGGAGAAGTTCATCATCAAGCGTGAGAAGGAAATGAACCGCTACATGACCCAAGTGCTCACTCAGATGCCGGATGCTCTGCTGAACATCCACATGGACCGCTTCCTCAACCTGACGCTGCGAACCCAGGACATTTGCGAGCGTGAGGCGTATGCCGAGGCGCGCAAGCGTTGGGAGGAGGAAGAGCGCGAGGCGTTGGCCAACGCTGCCGATGCCGAGCCCCTCAACGACGCCGACCTGCAGGAGGTCGAGCAGCTGGTGCACCAGTTGCTGCAGAAGATCATCTACGCTGCCGGCGACGTGCGCCAGGACACGGAGCTGCAGGAGATGATCCACGCCGTGAAGGTGCTGCAGCCTCGTGTGGCAGCGTCGGCACAGATTGGCGGCAACGTCAATATCGAGCTGATCCCGCTGGCCATGCAGCTGCAGGACGATATCCAGGACGCCTTCAACCAGTACAACGACACGCTGTTGGCGCTGCGGCTGGGCCAGGACCTCAACTAACCGCCCGGTCGGTTCTCGTGGATGAGCGTGTGTCTAACCATCCAGCCGTCGTGTGTCTGCAGCGGAGCTCCGTTTTCTTTTTTACTTTCGACAAACCTGCATGATTCACCTGGGATGGTCTCGATCGAAGAGGCCACTTCCGACCGCTGCGCGCACGACTCGAGCGCTCGTGTGGAGCGCTCCCCTCACTCCGTCTACGGTCCCGTTCGTAGCTTTCTGACTTTGAATAGACGAGATGTGAAAAGGGTCGACGTCGTGTTACCCAACCGTTCTAGCTCTTATAGCATCCTCCCGTTCTCACTCGGCAGGTTTTGCCCCCTTGAAGCCCTTGGCCACGAGGAACATCTCGGTGGACTCTGGCCGCGAGGACTGCGGCTTCATGGCTTTGACCACGTCGAAGGCCTGCTTGAGGTCGGCGCGGAAGTCCTCGGAGCCGTCGCAGCGCAGGATCTTGGTGGCGAAGCTGCCGCCGGGCCGCAGGTAGAGCTCCGCCATCTTGAGCGCGTTGTGGCACAGGCGCAGCTGCTGCTGGCTGTCCGTGAGGAAGGTGCCCGAGAAGGCCGGCGCCATGTCGCTCAGCACCACGTCGACGCGGCGGCCGCGCAGCGCCGCGTCCAGCTGGCGCCGCACCGCCGCCTGGCGGAAGTCGCCCACCACGGCGGTCGCGCCCTCCACCGGGTCCAAGTGCTTCAGGTCCACGGCCACCACCTGCGGCGCCGGCTCGCGGCCGTCGCGCGCGCGCACGCGCGTGGCCTCCACCGCCACCTGCGTCCAGCCGCCGGGCGCCGCGCCCAGGTCCAGCACCACATCGCCTCGTCTCAGCAGCTGGAAGCGCTGCGCGTGCATCAGACGTAAGGCGTCAGCGCACAACAAACAACAAGCCCGAGGGACGAGCGCCACGCACGTCGTTGAGCTCGCGCAGCTTGAAGGCGGCGCGCGAGCGCAGCCCCTCGCGCTTGGCCTGCTTCACCACGGGGTCGCTCCACTGGCGCCGCACCCAGCGCGCGCTGGCGTTCGACTTGCCCTTGAGGCTCTTGGCGGCGCGTCGCGGCGCCGCGCAGCTCAGCGGCGGGCGGCCGAACATGGCGCGTCGCAATGGGATTGTAGCCATGAGGCTGTTTCGTGTAGCCACTGGACTATTTGGGGGACTAGTTGGTGTAGCCATGGGACTAGTTGGTGTAGCCATGTGTCCCGAAACGACGCGAGAGCGAAAGGTTAGCCATGGCGGTGTCGGGGACGAACCAGGACACGATGCCCGAGGAGGAGGCGGGGCAAGGACACAAGAGATGCGGGTCCAAGCAGGAGCAGGACGACGAGGAGCAGGAAGATGATGAGGTCGACGCGGAGCTGGACGAGGAGGAAGCGGCCAGACAGGAGGCCAGGCGGCTGCGGACGGCGATTGCGGACGCGACAGAGGCGAGGGAGGAACTGCAGCAGAGAAATACCAAGTGGGTGTTGTGTTGCTACGGGTGATGTGCAATGACGAAGATTTGTGGGTCTAAGCGATGGACGTTGTGGCTTGCAGACTGCAGCGACGCATCGCGGCTTTGCTACAGAAGAACCAGGAGAACAGCGCAGCTACGAGCAGCTCGGGAGCGTCTGTTACTACAGGAGATGCTGCAGGTGCTGGTACTGGCGGACCCACTGGCGCGGGGAGACGTGAAGACAAGGCCAGCGCCAGTGAAAACGCCAAGAGGTACCTCGAGTGCCTGCGCAGTGTGCACGAGGCAAATGTGCAGATGGTCACGGCGCAATCTCAATACGACAAGGTGGCGCTGGAGCTGCAGTCTCGGCTAGATGAGAAAGAGGCAAAAGTGACGGAGATCCAGGACGCGTTCCTCGAGTTTAAGCGCGAAGTGGCGAGGAATGCCGAAAATATGCGTACCGGAAAGCCGATTGCCAAGCGGGTAATCGCGCAATTTGAGGCGGCGGAGCTGCGCAAGGATCAAGATGTTGAGAAGGTGCGCCTCAAGCATATTAACCTACGCACACATCTTAAGAAGCTTGAGCAGCAACTGCACGCCAAGGAACAGCTCGCGGAGGGTTTGCACCTAATTGACTTCGAGCAGCTAAAGATTGAGAACCAGACGTTGAACGAGAAGATCGAAGAGCGCAACGAAGAGCTCCACAAATTGCGTAAAAAGACCACGAGTACGGTGCAAGTGCTGACCCACATCAAGGAGAAACTTCAATTCGTACTTGCCGAAAACCAAATGCTCAAACGAGACTCACAAGAGCTGGAGGAAGCCCTGACGGCCAATCGTGACCAGCTCGCACACAAGAAGAAGGATCGAGATGGCACGCGACAACTTGCTGCTCGTCTAAAGAGCAAGGAAGGTTTCGCCAAGTCTGAATTGCTAATCGAAGACTTCGAAAAGCGCGAAAACGACCTTGTAGACCTTGAGCGCCGCCGCTCGGAGCTGATTCAACGACATGCTTTCCTTACAAAGCAAATTAAGCAGGCAGGCAAGTCAGGCAAATAAAGCAATAGCATAACACTTACTTTCCTCCTAAAATATCTGTCAATCGTGCTTCTTTCTAGCGGTTTTGCCTCGGCTTGTTTTTCTCCAGCGGACACACTACTATTCCTTACTCCTTTTCTGGACCATGGGCAAGGTCAAGGTGCCACCGACATGGACTCTCGTATCTTCGGCGAAGAAAATTGGTGACCCGGGGCACCGCTCCTGCCCAACAGCAACAAATAAAAATTCTCACTGGGTTACAGCTGAGCGGATGTTGTTGGCGATGTGGCTTCTAATGGGTTTGCTACCTCTAGCTCTGCAAACAAGAAGCTTTGCGAAATTCATCAAGCCGCACAAGATGCCTGATAGCTTGGTAGGGGCTCACGACTTGCTGATGGAGACGGTAAACATTACAAAGCTGTGTCCTGTGGAAGCATACGTGCTTGGTGGAGTCTGGTGGAACATCGAACCAACGCACTACTTCAAGGCTGACCACGGCATCATTTGCCATATTGTAGTACCACAGTATAATCTACATGGAAACTACTTCATTGGGAGTTCAAAAACGACCCCTTATTGCACATCACCACCGAGCTGTACAGACGACAGCTATCCTTTTGACATGTACTTGTACCATGGCAGCATCGGATTCTACTCAGTTTATGAAGAGCTGGTCGGCACGTACTGTGCCAGAGACACAATGGCCTACATTGTTGTAAAAGCTTTCGGGACTTACGATATTAATGGAGCGTTTTTAGCTGATGATAGTGGAGACACGAAGTTCAGGATGTCATACTGGTATACAATCGTGTGTGTGATCTGGCTCGTGTACCGCGCCCTTGTAGTGCGTCGGAGCTACATTTCATGCAAGCGATACGGCCGAAGATGTGACGCTGTAGGGGAAAGCATTCAGAGGCACGAGGCGATGATATTCATGCAGGAAAGCTTACGTCTCTCTGCCCACGGTGCGACAAATTATCAGCGAGCAGCTTTGCTTTACTTGATTGTAGAAAGCATTATGACAGACTTGTTTCTCATACTCGCAAATGATGGCTGGGCAACACGAGTACAGTACTTGTCCCTAGGATACAATTTATCGGGGTTGATGCTGTTGCTATTGGAGATGCTGGAGAATATACGATGGCTGAGCGAAACGGGGAGACTACGAATCAAGAGACTATTTTTCAATTACGAGACTGCTCTTGTCGGAGAGATGATAAGCGCTTTGGTATTCCAGTATTTTCTTACTGGAATAAACAAGTCGGACTTAAAGCGATCAAAACCAACGGCTCTCGCAGTGTCGTACTACTTCTGGAGTTTATTGTGTCACGGAATCGTAGTTGTTAACATTGTATTAGTTATCTCATCTATTCGCGTTCTGTGGGGGATTATGTACGTGTGGCTTAAGTACCGGTCTTTTGTCGTTTTTTCTGCACCTTGCTGTGTTGATACAGCTTTGGGGCCTAGAAGTAGACTCATGATGCTTGGAGGCTACCACTTGGATGAGCGGCAGTTATTCTACAAGCCCGCGTCTTTAAAATCGTTTGGTTTGTTGAAAATGGAGCAGAATGGCGTCCAATATTTGGTTCTCCAAAAGCTCCATTGGTTTACAGTCCCAAGAAACAATTGGATCGGTATCGGAATCATTTCGGGCCAGCGTGTAGACCCTTGCAATGAGATACCGTGCGCTGGTATTGCCAGTTTTCTTAATCAGAGGCTCGGAGGTGCTTCAACGCAATCAGAGCGTCATACGAGCCAATCCAGAGTAATGGCGTGGTCTGGCCCAGATGATCGCACTCTCTCATCATCGACTCAACCTCGTTTCCCGGTACAAATTGAGTCTGAAACCATTCCCTTTATCGCCGATCGCAGCACAGTAATTGTCGCTTGTAAATGAGATACAAGACTGCTAGTTCGGCATTTCTGTGATTTGCACATGTTTTCCGCCCAGGTTGGCTTGATCAGAAAAAACAAAAGCAGTCCATAGTAACATGCTTCATTTTAATCTTAAGCAGCAGTTGAGATGAGTATGCGTCACCAAACTAGCTTAGAACTACAAACACGCGACGCTGAGTTTAATATTAAGATACGAAGGTGTTGCTCCGTCCACGCTACTAGTATCAACGCCTTTAAGAAAGGCGTTCAGTAGAAAATTCGCCTGGCCCAACCACATTTATCAAAATGCAGCAGCTAATGGTACTGAGAAATGGTTTTGCGGACTGCGTTGTGTTGTTGAAATCTACTCACATTGAACTGCTAGTGTAGATTATATTTAATGCGTCTCTTTTTGAGAGCCCCGTGTAGCTGCGAGGGCGGCGATATCAGTCAGTACGATTGTGATCGTGCGTTTTAAGCAGTTTTATTTGGCTTTCGCAAGCCAGCGGACACGGCAACCTGCGCTCCATGACCAAGGTGAACGGATTAGCACCAGCATGGGCAGCAACAGTGCCGTCTCCGGTGCAGAGCAACACCCAGAGACGCCCTTCGCGTTGGGCAACACCACTCCGATACGACCGCTGGATCACGGCACAACGAATGTTGTTAGCGGTATGGATGTTTCAGTGAGTGCTACCTCTAATCCTGCAAACTCGAAGCTATGCAAAGTTTGTTCAACAGTCCAAAATGTTGGAGAGCCTTGTTGTACCTCAAGACCAGCCCAAAGAGACTGCAAATTCCTGCCCTATTGCAGCGTTCGTCTTGGCTGGAGTGTGGTGGAACAACGATGCTACTCATTTCTACACGGTAGGCAACACGACCATTTGCCATGTTGTGGTGCCCAAATACAACACGCATGGCAACTACATCATCGGGGACACGAAAACAGCTCGGTCCACACGGCGCCACTCAGTTGTGCCAACGACAGCTTCCCGTTTAAAATCTATCTGTACTACGCCAGCGTCGGCTTTTACTCTTTACGAAGGGGAACTTGGAACGTATTGCACCGAGACAGAATTGCGTATATGGCTGTCGAAGTTCTTGGTGCGTACGACACCAACGGAGTGTTCCTGGCGGACGATACAGGAAGTACCCAACACAAGATATCGTACTGGTATACAATTGTCGGCGCGATCTGGCTCGTGTATCGCTCGCTTATAATTCGTCGGAGCTACAGGCTCTGCAGACACTATGGACGCAGATGTGCTCAAATGGGTGAAAATTATTAAAAAAAACATAATGAAGCCATGGTTTTCGTGCAGGAAAGCTTACGTCTATCTGCCCATGGTGCATCAAATATCAGCGAGACGTGCTACTTTATGTGATCGTTGAGCGGCTGTATTTCTTAAGATTCCTAAATCCTACGATTCAAGAATGCGTTCGATCATCATGTCATGCCATCGAAACGGTACAACATTGTTTCTACACGTGCCCTGCAGTGCTAGCAATGTGGCAACAACTTTGGACCCCGTGGCGTCAGGTCTTCATTTTGAGCCTCGAATGGCGTCTACTGCTTTTTCCGAAACCGAATGATCTACGACCACGTTGGCGGCGGAATGCTCATGTTGTGCTCATCTTGTGGAGGGTGTTTACTGCGATTGCTTTTCATGCAACGTGGAGAATCCGAAATGATATTTTCTTCCGAGAGACTTCAGCAAATGCACCAAGCATTCCCCAGATCCAACACTCCTTCAAAACACACTGCCAGTTTCTATACCAGCACGCCTCTGAATTGAAATTCAGCAAATCCCAACTGGCTTCATTGCTCAGCCAACTAGGCCTTAACCCACCCCAAGAGTTTACCCTCGCAACAGCGGATCGTCATATTTGGATTTCAAGATCATAGATTAGCTCTCGTGATATTAAGACCATTGGTATTTATGTTAATTTAGGCAATCCGACGAGAAATCCGTTAACTAGTTAATCAAATCATTTACTACTTTATCTGATCGTTGAGGGCATTATGACGGATTTGTTTCTCATCATTGCTAACAATGGTTGGGCAACCAGAGTTCAATACGTGTCACTAGGTTACAATTTGTCGGGGCTAGTGCTGCTACTATTCGAAATGGCTGATACAACGAGTTGGCTGAAAGAGAAATGGAGAATCCGGGTCAAACGCTGGCTTTTCAACTACGAGACCGCTCTTATTGGAGAATTGGTGACTGCTCTCGTGCTACAGACTATCCTATTCAGATTGAATGGATCAGACTTTAAACGTTCTAAACCGACAGCTCTTGCAGTGTCTGTCTTCCTACTTCTGGAGTTTAGTTTTTCACGGAGCTGTTGTGCTTGTGATTGTTGCAATTATATTGTCAGTCCGGGTGGTGTGGGCAATGACGTACGTGCGGTTAAAACACAATTCCTTCGCGGTTTTCACAGCGCCTTGCTGTATTGACACCGCTTTAGGGGTTCGTAGCAGGCTCACCCTGTTGGGAGGTTATCGTTTAGATAGTGAAACGCTATTCTACAAGCCAGCAACTCTAAAAGCATTTGGTATGGTGAGGATGGAGGAGGACGGTGTCGAGTACTTAGTTATGCAAAAATTGCCTGGGTTCTCTGTCCCCAGAGACAATTGATCAAGATCCGAGAAATAAGCGGCCAGCGTGTGTTGCCCTGAGCAGCCTTGCACGGGTATAGTGAGTTTTTTCGATCGGAGGCTAGGGGGAGCTTCAATCCAGACTGACTTCTATCCATCGAGCGTAACCCGAGTAATGGCTTGGTCTGGCCCAGATGATGCAGTCCTCCCGTCGCCTTCTCAACCTCTGTTTCCCAAAACAGTTGAACGCGAAGGTGTTTTGAGCCAGCACTACAGAAGACAAACATTTAAAGATTGGTAGCCAGTCAGAAGTTATCCATTTTGAACTTTCATGTGTGAGTTGATGCAGCACGCTGCATTTACAGCCTCCTTACTTGACAAACGAGTGCAATAATATGCTATTAGACTAGCGAATATCGTAGTGGGCAAACCGTCCTGCAACCGTAAACCTCAGCACTATCGTACACGTGCATTCCCTCTGACCGTTGTAAAAGCCCTCGTTTCATGGCAATTATCAAAATCTGCACGGCTTGTTGAACTCGTTTGTGTTACGTCCTGGAGCATTTTCTTCTTCTTGCGTGTCCAACTGATCTTGGGCACACACCCATCCGCTCCACTTGCTCTCACCGTGAGCGTCTACCTAACGATTTGCCCCCAGACGCAACTCGTCTTTGAGCGTCGAACATCCGATCCTATCGCTATGAGATGGTGGCGATTTATTCATTGCGGGGCCTGAGAAGTCGGCCCCGTTTCGAGCGGTTTTGGTTCCAAGGACGGACGCTGGGACGGACACGTCTATCTATCCATTCTCATCTCGCTGTTGTCAATGAAAACAACCTGCAGGCATATTCTGTTGATGGCCCCACGATCGCTGGCAATGGGTCCTGGATAACTGCACAGCGGATGCTGCTGGGCGTGTGGCTCGTCATGGGAGTTCTGCCTCTCACGCTGCAACTTCGGAGCTACCTGCAATTTGTCACGCCGCACAAGATGTCCGAGGTGCTCGTGGTACCGCCAGATCTACAGCGGGAGACGGCAAATCTGACGGAGGTGTGCCCTGTTAGAGCGTTTGTGTTAGCCGGAGTCTGGTGGAACTTTGAAACCACACACTACTACAAAGCTGACCAAGGTATCGTTTGCCATGCTGTTGTGCCGCAGTACAATTTGCACGGAAACTACTTTATTGGGAACATTAAGACGAAGGCGTACCAAACAACACCATAAAGTTGTGCAAATGACAGCTTCCCGTTCGAACAGTACTTATATCACGGCAGTATCGGATACTACTCATACTACGAAGGTGAAGTAGGAACGTACTGTGCGAAGGACAACACCGCGTACATTGTTGTGGAAGTTCTTGGGACGTACGATATCAACGGAGTGTTTCTGGCCGATGGTACAGGTACTACGGAGTCGCGGATGTCGTGGTGGTACAGTATCGTTGGCGCGATTTGGCTCGTGTATCGCGCTTTAATGATCCGCCGGAGCTACGCGTTGTGCAGACAATATGGCCGAAGATGTGACGAGCTAGGTGAAAAACTGGATCAACAGGAGGCGATGGTATTCGTGCAGGAGAGCATGCGTCTGTCTGCGCATGGGGCAAGGAGTTATCAGCGAGCAGCTCTACTTTACTTAATTGTGGAAGGTATAATGACAGATTTGTTTCTCATTATCGCGAACGACGGATGGGCTACCAGAGTCCAATACGCCTCAATGGGCTACAATTTGTCCGGATTAATGCTGCTACTCTTTGAGATGGTGGAGAGTATGAGGTGGTTCAGTGACAAATGGAGGCTTCGAGTCAAAAGAGTGTTTCTCAGCTACGAGACCGCTTTAGTGGGTGAGTTCGTTAGTGCGCTTGCTTTCCAAACCTTCCTCTCCGGACTGAACGGATCGGATTTGAAGCGATCAAAGCCAACAGCACTTGCAGTTTCCTACTACTTTTGGAGCTTGATTTGCCATGATATAGTTGTGGTAGTTGTCGTCTTGATTATCTCGTCCGTACGAGTACCCTGGGCGTTGTTGTATGTATGGTTTAAACACCATTCCTTCGCCGTTCTGTCCGAGCCATGTTGTATCGATACGACGTTGGGAGTACGCAGCAGAATTATGCTACTGGGGGGATATCGATGGGAAGACGGTAAATTATTCTACAAAACTGCAGCTTTGAAAGCCTTTGGGCTGCTGAAAATGGAGGAGGACGGTGCCGAGTATTTAGTTTTACACAAGTTGTACTGGCTCACTGTCCCAAGAGACAATTTGATCGGCGTTGGCGTCATTACAGGTCATCGTGTGGAACCTTGCAACGAGCGGCCTTGCACAGGTATCGTCAGTTTTCTTGATCGGAGATTAGGAGGAGCTTCAATGCAGTTAGAATGTCATCATCGGACTCCGAGCAAACGAACTGCTCGAATTCTTGTTGGATCAGTGAGGTTAGACGTAATTCCGTAAAGCTACCAAATAGAAGTGGTTGTTACCTTATGCACAAAATGGTCTCTCACTTCTTGAATAATCCCTGTGGTCACGATTGAAAAATCATAACTAGCTTCTTGACGTGATATCACGCCCTAACGAGATAAAACTGGTGTCCAAAATTCAGGAAGTGACAGCTCGGTCCGTTTCAAGTCGAACAGCCACACATCCCAGTAGTACGGCTTTGTAGCTTGTACGGACACCACCTTGGTGGTAGGGTGCCAATGAAGCAACGAATGCGCGGGTGTACCCGCACGCAGGAGTCTACAACTACTGGTCGCTGTGCCTTAACCGCAGAGCGAAAACTGTTAGCGGTGTGGTTTGTGCTGGGTGTGCTACCTCTCGCATTACAAGCACGAAGTTATGCCCAGTTCGTCAAGCCGCACAAGATGTCTGAGGTTCTTGTGATTCCCTCAAATCTGCAGACCGAGACGGAAAATCTGACGGAGGTGTGCCCTGTTAAAGCGTTTGTGTTAGCCGGAGTCTGGTGGAACTTTGAAACCACACACTACTACAAAGCTGACCAAGGTATCGTTTGCCATGCTGTTGCGCCGCAGTACAATTTGCACGGAAACTACTTTATTGGGAACATTAGACGAAGGCGTACCAAACAACACCATAAAGTTGTGCAAATGACAGCTTCCCGTTCGAACAGTACTTATATCACGGCAGTATCGGATACTACTCATACTACGAAGGAGAAGTTGGGACGTATTGCACTCAGGACAATACCGCATATATTGTTGTTGACGTCATGGGTACTTTCGACATTAATGGATCCTTCTTGGCTAAAGATACCGGAAGTTATAAGTCAAGGCTATCGTATTGGTATAGCATCGTTGGCGTAGTGTGGCTGGTGTATCGAGCTCTCGTGATTCGCCGGAGCTACGCGTTGTGCAGACAATATGGGCGAAGATGTGATGAGCTTGGCGAGAAGCTTCAACAGCAACAGGCCATGATATTCGTGCAGGAAAGCTTACGACTGTCCGCACACGGTGCAACGAATTATCAGCGTACAGCTCTGCTCTATTTGATTGTCGAGGGCATTATGACGGACCTGTTTCTCATAATCGCCAGCGACGGTTGGACAACAAGGGTGCAATACGCTTCAATGGGCTACAATTTGTCAGGCTTGATGTTGCTGTTGTTTGAAATGCTGGAGAGTACAAGGTTCTTGAAGGAGATGTGGAGACTGCGAATAAAGCGAACTTTTTTCAGCTATGAAACTGCACTTGTTGGTGAGTTGATTAGTGCCTTGGCGTTTCAGAGATTTCTCTCCTCCTTGAATGGATCGGACTTGAAGCAATCGAAGCAAACTGCCATCGCAATGTCCTATTACTTGTGGAGTTTGATTTGCCATGGTATTGTTGTTTTAGTCGTCATTCTAATTATCTCGTGTGTACGTGCACTGGTCGCGCTGATGTATGTGTGGTTTAAGCACCACTCGCTTTTGGTACTATCCGAGCCATGCTGTATTGACACGGCGCTGGGAGTTCGCAGCAGAGTCATGCTACTAGGGGGCTATCAGTTAGAAGATGGCATTCTTTCTTACAAGCCGCCGACGTTAAAAGCTCTGGGCATGCTGAAAATGGAGGAGGAGGGAGTCGAATATTTGGTAATGCACAAGCTGCACTGGTTCACCGTGCCGGAAAACATTTTGATCGGGATTGGAGTTATCACAGGTCAGCGCGTTGAGCCTTGCAACGAGCGACCATGTGCAGGCATAGTGAGCTTTCTTGACAAATGTTTGGGAGGTAGTTCCGTACAAACTGAGTGCTATCATCGTACATCGCATAAGCCCACAATCAAAGTTTTGGTGGGGTCAGAGAGGTTAGACGCAATCCCGTAATATGGGGGAGTCGGAACAGAAAGTCCCTACTAAACTGTTTGTGCACAGGGAGCTGAGATCGTTCAAGGTGTAAAGTATTAGGCTTGAGAAATACCAGCAGATGAAATTTATGCTGTCAAATATGCGTTTGGATCAACAATTTCAAATGACAAAAATCCTCAAACTTCAGAAATGCTGAGCCGAGAGCTTTCAAGGTCTTTACCAGTTTCGCTTGGAACTTCCATATACTTGCTCGCACCCTTAACTTGAAGTGAAGGAGCCGTATTCGGAGCGATATGGTCTTCTTCACTACTTGTAGCGGTTGTGGGCGAGCTTTCCGTTTTGATAGTACCCTGCGCCAGCGGATGATGGTAGAGATACATGGAAATTACTACGACACTGAGACCACAGGCAAACTCCAGTGACGGTGAAAAAGCGAAAAACACCATGGATAACAGTGTCGTGAGCATCATCGCAATCGAGTGCGAGTAGACACAAGCAATGTTGTCTAAATACTTGAGGATGCAGGCCATGAAAATGCCACCAACAGAATTCACGACAACCACGAGCACCGTCCAGCCGCTGTACCCATGAAAAAAGTCTTGCGATAGCAACAACCTTCCATCCACAAGCACTAGGCCGAAAGCATTAAATACCACACCAAAGCTATACATCAGCACGCTTTGCCACAGGAACGGACAAGCTGATTGCCGCTTCAACGTCCACTCGGCAAACACACTCGCGCAAGACGACAACGTCACCCCGACCAAAGCGAGTGACAAACCCAAGGTCAAATGAGAGTTCTCTTGTTTCTCCGAGTCCATTTGTCCTAATCGACCAGACTGGCTGGTGAGTACCCCCAATACCAGCAGCACGATAGCCAACTTATGCAGCTCCGAGAGCGCGTGTTTCAGCACATAGCGAAACAGCACCGCGGTCAATAAAATCTTGAGGTTCCAGAGTACGGAGACCGTAGCGGCGTCCAGGTAGCGCAAGACGACGTAGTTGAGATTGCTCTCGAGCGCGTTCAGAAGGGCAGGAACAGCAAAGTAGCAACTGTGTGGTTGCACGAGTTGGTCGGGAACGGGAGTCTTAGTGACAACAATCGCAATCAACACGGCTGTGAGTTTGAGAACCTCGATGAGAAAGGTGACGGTGACGCTGCTGTATGGCACAAGGTTGTCGACTTTAGACGCGATGATACTCAGGTTCCCTGAGCAGAGGAAAGCTGCTGCCGCCAGCATCAGCGCCAGCTTTCGTCCGAGCTCCATCGTGCCTGAGGAGAATTGGAGAAATGTCTGGGACGTACGTCGGACCATCCCGTTAGGCTACAACCTAACGGTAGTGAAGGGAGGCGACAATCGAGGTTGCTTTTCGATAGTCGAATGGAACGGTATGTCACCCATGACATCGGGCCTCCTAGCGGGTGAGCATCGACCACGCATAGCGAGCCTCTCACGAGATCTGCCTCATTAGAGACGCGATGGCACCCCAGGCCTTCACCCAGAAGCTTTAATTCAATGGGCCGATCTCTGGCGTAGTATCGACGGAGTGCGAAGATGCGAATTGACGCAAAACGTTGATAGAGGGTCTCAACTCTTAAAACGCCATTGAACTATAAATCAGACTATTGTACGTCTATAGTCTGATTTATAGTTCAATGGCATTTTATTGTACGTCTGATTTATAGTTCAATGGCATTTTAAGAGTTGAGACCCTCTATCAACGTTTTGCGTCAATTCGCATCTTCGCACTCCGTCGATACCTCGGGCACCTTGTCCAGCTGCTCGCGCCAGACTTGGTTCTCCTTGCAACTCCAGCGCACCCACGACCGAGCCCTCATGTTGACGTACTTCTAGTTCGGTTTCTGCTTCATCGAGAATGCAGACAAGTTCTCCAGCCCCAGCGCCTTCTTGACCTTGTCGTTCGACTTGCCCAAACTTCTTGAGAGATGCCATGCCCTATCTTCTGCGGAGGAACCTGCCTCGGGGACGGGTGACGAATCCGCGATACCTTTCAACTGGCGGTCATCTGCATCGGCCAGTAGCACTAGCTCGTCGGTATCAGAATTGGGCATCAGCGAGCAAAGGTTGAGTGGAGCGTTTCTTAGCTCCGCGGAAGCTAATGCTGACAAGAATGTGGCACTGCTGACAGCAAGAACTACTAATGCCACGAGAGAGACGTGGTAGGGACTGGAGCATTGTCTTGCTATACAATATGAACAAGTTTGAATAGTCATCCATGATCACTTTTGAGTATAGTGGTGCGCTGGAATAGGAAGATGAAAACGTTGGCTGTGGTGCGTCGAGTTGTCAAAATTTCGGCCAAACGACTTATGCACAACCGATGCATGGAGCGAGTCGTCGCGGGCTGTGCGGTGGATTTGAAAATGTGTAAATGGAAACTCTGAAAAAACTTCGTTCGGTACGTTTATTTTTTTTTTTCAGGATAATGCCTTTAGGTTGTCTGGAGCAACCCAACAAGGATTACGGGTTCCAGAACATTTAGGAATAACTCTTAAAACATTACCGGCATTGGTTCTAACTGGGCCCTCCAGAAGCTTTAATTCGATGGGCTGATCTCTGGCATAGTAGGACAAGGTGAAGACCACCATCGAGTATTTCATCTGGGCAGCAGTTCCGCGACCTTCGCTCGTTGATAGACTTCCATGGTCACAAGACAACGTACATGTAGAAACCCTACAACGAGATTTCCAACGTCAACTCATCGTTGAAGTGGGCCGCTCAATCTGCGACGTGTGAGACCACTCCCTACAATTCCTGAGTGTGCACACGTCGCATATATTCCCTCGCTCGAGTGCGCAATCCTGTTTTTAGTGACGTACGTGGCCACTAACGACTCGTCGCGACAATGCGCAGCCTCGTGCGCCGCGTGCTGCCGCCGTTCGCGGCTGTGGCGGCGTCGCTGCTGCTCTCGAGGCTGCACGCGCAGCTGCAGCAGGCGCCGGCCTCGCCGGACGTCGAAGCCCCCGTGCCGCAACTCGCTGTAGGTGGCGCGATCTCGCTCTGCAGCTCGCCGTCCGATTCTCACGTTTGTTCGCGCGCAGCAGGACGCGCTGCCGCTGCGCAGCGGGCTGCTGGCCCAGTACCTGCCCGGAGAGCTGCCGTGGGACGCCGCCACCTTGGCGCAACCCGCGGACTGGGGCGCCATCGGCCTCGCGCTGGAGGACGCCGTCGTCGCCTCGTTCCGCGCGCTGCGGCTGTGGCTCGCCTTCCTGCTGCTGCTGGCGGTGCCGCTGCTGCAGCTGCTGGCGCTGCTGGGCGAGGCGGCGCTGCCCCACTGTCTGGCGGCGGCCCGCGCGGGCGCTGACTACGCGGCCGGCCTGGACCCGCTGCACCAGGCCGCGCTGGCGGCCGCCGCGCTGCTCGTGGCCGTGTGCGTGCGCCGGGGCTACGTGCACAAGGCGCGCGTGCAGTACGTGCGCACGCGCAGACTGCTGGAGCTGCGCTACCGAGCGTTCGTGGCCAGCCTCAGCGCCAAGTGGCGCGTGGCCGCCATCCTGCTGCCCCACGCGCTGTTCTTCGCGCTCAGCTACGAGGCGCTGTACTGGCTGCCGGCTGCCACCACCGACGTGCTGCGCAGCGAGACGCTGTTCGGGCTGCTATCGGTGGGATACCCGCTGCTGCATTCCATCGGCGTCATCCGCCAGAAGAGGCTGTACCCGAAGCATACCGAGGCCAACCCGCCGGCCTCCAGACCTGGACCGACCAGTGAACTCATCAAGAAGTTCGAGAAGATCAGCATCCCCGACTACGAGTGGAGAGCCTACGAGGCGTGCTTGAAGTACTGGGTCATTTGGTCTCTGGCGGTGTGCTTCATAGGCATGGTGACTCTGTTCGTGCCGGCGTTCGTGACGACGTTCTTCACGGTGCCGCTGCACTTCTGCAACATCTTCCTCATTTGGATGCACTCGCCGTTTACAAGAGGAGATATTGTGCTATACACGCTGCTGAGTCCCATTATCAGCCCGTACGCGAACCGTATTCACGAGCGTGAGGCTGCGGCTCATGCCGAGGGAGATGAAAAGACCAATTTCTTGATACGCATGCTGGTATCTTTCCGGGTAGTGCCGGAGCGGCACGTCCACTTGGCAAAGGACCTGTGGTCGCAAGGTCCGGCACTGTTCGGACTAATCTTCATGTTTACGCCAGGCTTCGTTGCGTCTCGAGGCTGCTCACTCATGGGCTTCGCTTTCCCCGCCTACGTCACGATTGGAGTGCTAGGCGAAAAACGAACCCGGCGCTACGAGTGGTGGCTTGCATACTTTAGTGTGGCGGTCACCGTGGACTACTTAATTACCGCGATCGGACGAGAGATCGGGTGGCTTCCGCTGTTTTACCATGCGAAGCTGCTGGTGATGATGTGGCTCCAGTTCCCGTACTTCCAGGGAGCAGAGCGGATTTTCAACGCTTGCTTTTCGAGCGTGTTCATAGTTCCAGAACGTAAAGATGAATGAATGGATTTGCTTTGATGTTGACCATGCAAACGCCTTCGCCATTGTTGTGTATGATGCCGAATCCAGCGAGCGTTTTCCGTGCTGTAAGAAACGCCTACGAAGTACTTTGGTATTCTTACCCGCGCCTAACAATAGTGTGAGGGCCACCGACGTCGCGGAAAGCTCTCGACACTTGCGATTCCTGCTGAAGCTAAGACGCCAACGTGCGAATTCATTCTGTGTCAACGGGCTCAAGACAGCAGAAGCGATGAGGGGCTCGTTTTCAGCCCAAGGACGATCAGGATCTCGCCAAAATGCCTACAGTCCAACTGAGATACCAAGCACTCAAGAACCAACCATGTACCACGGCAAAATGCGCACCGCCCCCGAAAACGCTAGTGCCGTCGATATAATCCTTGGAGTTTCCGCCGATACTATCCACGCCATCACCGTCCACCAGCACAAAATGATGTTTCAATCTCCAATAGGCCTCTTAAAGGAAGTCGTTTGGGATCACAGTGAGAAGTCATTACACTTTGTGCTGGATGATGGTTCTACCTCCCCTACCTTCGTGTTTCCAGTACTCACGGAGCTTGAAGCTCAGTTTACTGCGATTTTGGCACTACCAGACCTTGAAAAGCCACCGGAGCAAGTATATATTGGCGTGCTCATCGGGCAGAACTTGCCATCACCGATACAGCAGCGTCGAGCGTCTCTAGGATCTAGCCAGCCAACAATACTTCCCATGTCGAAGCGTCGAGAGCTTCTGAGACGAGAGCAACCTGTGAAAAATGCAATGAGCCGTGAGCGCTTGGGCATCGAGTATATTCGGTCCGGCTACCTTTGCTTTACGTGTTCCATCAGCGGCGATCTACGTGGGCTAACCCTGGGAGTTCATCACATCCGCGTATTTCCGTCGCCCGACTGCCATGATCGCAGTGCGTGCTTGTTTTCCTACTCGTATGAGCATCTTGAATCATGTGAGGTGTCGGGGACACGGCTTGAGCTACGCTTCCGCACAACCCATCAGCTTGCAAAACAGCCAAGCTATCTTGTTTTTCAGAGCTTAGAAGCTCAATATATTCGTGAGGCAATCTGGTATCTCAAGAATGGCACATACATGGACGCCTCCATTCGAGATATGCTGGCGTCTCCTACCCGAACACCCCAAACAAGTAGCAATGACAGCTCACCGTCCGTACCCGATTTTGCAGCCTCTCGACGAGGGAGTGTCTTAATGTTTTTTACCGACGCTGACAGCTTAAAGCAAAGGATAGACTCGTGCTGCCGCGTGATCGGATGCCAGTATCTTGTAGACACTAGCGATCAAAGTGGTAGCAAGCCGGAGGAAGCCTCTGCCTCAAATATGATGGTTCACATCAATTCGGGAGAGCTGAGTCACATGAACCCAAGCGTGCGCACAAATCCTAGCACCTCGCGAGTTCTTACAAATGGTTTATGTGAACTTCACGCATCTTGCCTCTCTTCAGCATCAAGCGAACCGCTACAAAGACAAAGATTAGTCCTATCCCGTGAAAAGCTGCCGCTTCCAGCAAAGAATATGCAGCTCTTAATAACACTGCTTCAGTCGACACACTACCCAAAAATGTTCAAGTTTCAAGGGCAGCTGATGAAGCGGCAAAATGCACGCACGTTCCACTTGCGTAAAGCATGGCACCCAAAGTTTGTTGTTTTGTTTGAGACTCCAGTGGGTGGATTTCTGTGCTATTATGACAAGTTAATGCATTGCCCGGGGATGACGGACATGCCGAAGGAGCGGCGGGTGATTGACCTGAGCTCAGTGCTGTGTATTCGGCCCGTGTCTGCTGCTAGTCCTGTCAGTCGCAGCAGTACTGCCAGCGCACCTACGATGCACGCCTTTGATGTTGTAACTCTTTACCGAACGTGGACCTTTGCGGCATTAGAGCCCGAGGAGTATGAGGTATGGCTGCACGTGCTCACTGAATGTGTCGAGAAGCACGCAACTATCGCTCCTGATAAAGTCCTTCGGTTCCCTGTCAAGCTAGCAATGACAGGGCAATCATTACCTACTGAAGCTACCTCACTGGAAATTTCGTCGCATGGAGTTTCTTTCTGCACGGGCCATGAAGCAGAGGTGGTGCTGAGTACATGGTACTACACTGACCTTGAAAAATGGTCAGTTGTCTTTCAGCAAGGATACACGTGCTGCCTGCTCAAATGTCGAACTCCAGCACCTGTGTCCCCTGGCTCCCCTCGCACAAATGATAGCGATATGATCACTCAAGACTATTTGTTCCGCACGTCTGAAGCAAGTGTTGTGTGTCTTGCAATCGAGTTTTATATTGGCAAGTGCATGGCAAAGTTGGAAGTACTTGCTGGGCAATATCTCGAAGAGAGTCGCGCTCATAAAAGCAAAACTACGTTGGTTGGAGATCCAAAGCGAGGCCCCAACAACCCAAAACTTCAGCTGCATATGGAACACCCGATTGAAAATGTGCCTCTTGCTCCCATCGGGAGTCCAGAGAGGCCGACTTCACCCCCTGCTCAGCCTGAGTTGCTCATGGATCTGAGACCAATACCTGAACGAATCAAATGCGTGACTCCAACACAACCCGAGGTTAACCATGCTGCAACCAGGACAATCGAACAGGTTGAATATGTGCCACCATCGTCAGGATACCAAGATAACAACATGCCACTTTCTCCGAGCGAAAATCCCCGAATGCTAAGAACTGCACGCGCAGACATAACGAACGACATGGATGTGATACCCGAACAAGATGAAACTGTGGATACAGCTACAGCCGAGGCTTCCCTCATTTCTATATTGCCAATCTGTTGTCTGGAAGATCAAACTCCGCCAAAGGATGACACAGTAGCTTCCGACCTTGAGGATGAAGAAATTGTAGCAAACCGGGAGTCTGCAGCTGAGTTACTCGCATCAACAGGGGTTGTTTTACGAGGATATTCAAATGACGAAAGTATGGATGCTTACCTATCACGCGAAGTGAAATTCCCTGGCACTATGCAAAAAAACGAGATTGATGCAACCTCGTCGGCTGCAGTCGACGAAACACCTTGCAAAATACAAGATGTAGGCGATGAAATCAAGCAAAGTGAAGTTTCACCAATGAGGGACACCCTTGACAGGGTTGAATATGAAGAACAAGCTGACAATGACGAGGAAGAAACTCCTCCAGTTGGTGTGATACCAGTTTCTCAATGGTCTGAGTTTGAAGCCACAGCCACTAGCGATGACTTGGGAAACTTCGACACGATTGATCTCGGAGACGAGGATCATGAACCTAGCATTCCAGATGAGATAACTCAAACCTTGGATGAAGGGAACACAATAGGGCCCTCGTTCGTGCCACTGCCGGAATCCCTTCTTGCTCAACCAGCTGCTGCAGATACTATAGAAACGATTCACTTATCAACCAACGAGTTTAACGAGCTTGATGATGCGACCGAAGATAGCAACTATGGGTTATTATCTCCTACCCAGCACGAGACATATACATCCGAAATGCTTGATAGAGTACCGGAAGCCACCTCAGATGTCTTCATGGTTGAGTTTCGAGCTGATGTCCTCGTCACACCAGAAACCTGCGTCGACATTGATAATGTATCAACTACGTCAGAAAACCTTGCAACTGCAGAAAAAGCCTCTAATGATGACAAGGATTCGATCCAGTCGAGCCAAGCGTGCGAAAATTCAACCAGATCACCAGGACTGCTGGTGCCGTTGTCACCTCCACTGCTGCTCCTAGAGTACATCCCTTCGTGGCAAGGTGAGCCGCAGCAACCGCCCCAAACAGCTGATAACGACAAGGAAGTTGAATTGGTACCACCTCATGACGAGGACAATGATACTCGTGAATCGGAGTGCGAGGTGTCCGATCAATCCGACGCTTTCAACTCCTGTGCATCCGAGGTGAACTTGCTTCTCGAAAGCACCAACGCCTTCCCGGAAACTGAGGATTCGAACACCGTCCCGCCTACAGATTGCACCGACGATGTGTTCGAAGATGCTATTGACCCGGACGCGAAAGAGGACAGGCCAGACGCAACCAATTCATGTAGTTAGCAACTGATCAACAAGAACACTAGCTTGTCTGTAAACTTTGTTCTTCTTTCGCCTAATTCAGTCAGACCTCTCCGGGCTCCACGAAACTGTGTCGGGCGAAGCGACACACTGCCGGGGATCGGATGCGTGCACGCGCGACTCAACGTTGCCACGGACTGTAGACGAAGCCCCGAGCCACAGCTCTGAACTGACCGAGCATTCGTTTGACGCCGGCCTGGATGGACCGCACGCCATCGACTGGAGATGGCAGCACCGGCAAGCCGAAGCTGTATGAAGGATGTCGAGGTTTGCGTGTCGATGTATTAGATTCATTAACGTGTGACTCTTGTGTGCATTTGATAAAAAAGTATGAGCACGACGTCGTCTCCTTCACGTCGAGTAGCTCCAGTGTCGCCTTCTGCAACTTCACCAAAGTTCCCACCGATCAAGAAAATCAAAAAGACTTCGCCAAAGAAACTCGGTCGGACAGGAGTCAATGGCAAGGTGAGTGACATTCTGCTGCATCGTTGTTGCGTACTGTAGACTAAGCATGGAGTTTGTCAGGGTGTGTCACTGCCAAAAGTTTCGTCAGTAACCTTTGCGAGTGAGAATGAGACCCAAGAACGTGACTCGGGCGAGGTAGGATACTATCCGATATGGACTGTCGAGCTGCTTAGGCTTTTGGGAAATGGCTAAGGCTGCGGTTGTGGAATGTAGGAATTGGAGGTGCTCAAATGCATCCTTGTCCGAGAAGGCTACCTTCAGAGACTTAGTCGGGCTAGTGTCGCGGGTCATATCAGTGGTGCTCACTTGGGGGAGACGGTAGATGTATTGGACTTGCTGCGCTTAGCCACACTCGAGACAGTGGAGGCAATTGTTGTTTGGCGGAACTACAAACAGAGAAGCAAGACAAACGACAAGTCAGGCATCCGATCCCCCACAAAGCTTGAGCCGGAGCAGTTCAAGTGGAATGGAATCAATTACCTGCTCAAGCTCGCATCTGACTTGGAATTTTTGGAAAAACATACCGGTCTGATGGACTGGCTCGGGTTCACTCTTCAACGCAACCCATTTATTCTTCCTCTTAATCTTGACTGTCGAGCAAAACTACTCGCAGAACAGTACAGCAACCTACAGCCATTGAAGCGGACAGACACTGCAGAATCCAATCGATTTTTGCAAGTTGGTGGAAAGCGATTTCAATCAATTCGAGAGAGTCTACAGAATTCTAGTGGAGACAACGGTAAACCGGCAACTGATGGAGAGGCCTTAGCGCACGCACTAGCTGAGAGGAAGCGAGCTAAGACACCGTACGAGACCCGAGTAATAAATGACGAAGAGCTTGTCCCCCATACCCCTTCCAAAGCCGGAGCTCTGAGACCCAAATCTCGAGTGTTACAACGTACTGGCAAAACTAAGTACAGCTCCGTGTTGCCATCGCAGATCGGTGAAGTAGACATGGCGCGGCATCACGAAGCTGAAATCGTTGTTCTTAAGGAAGAAGCTGCTTTTGGGAGGTATGCGCGTGATATTCACGGGAGGATAGTTCCTGAGGATGAAGCCGTTCGCCGTTTTAGTATGGTTGGTTTGTCAGACAATGCGTACAATATTCCCAGCACTTTAGAATCTTCTTATAGAGCCGAAGATCCTGATGGAAACATATTACGGCTTGGGAACCCCTCTCAGTCAGATGTTCCTGGTAAACTATATGCTAAAAAGCGTTCAGGTATGCTAGGACCCATTTCAAAACCTGAGTGGCGATCATTCGAAAGACCACCGCCACCTCGACGAAGAGCCCGAGGTGCTCAGCTTGAAGAGACTTTAGCTGCTGAACGAAAAGCAAACGCTCAATTAGGTGTACTTTTGGATTTGATAAGAGAAGAGATGGAACGCAAGGCGATGGATGTTGCGTACTTTGAGAGTTGTTCAGAGCTGCAGGTGTACAGTGAGGAACTGAAAGCGTTTACTATCCAAGCACAACGAGAGTTGAATACTTTGAGACAGGAATATGAGGAGAAGAAGTACATGTACCAGAGCAAAATCATCAACATTCAGAAGAAAGAAGACTTACTCAACACTTTTAAGGCCCAGCACAAGGCTGTCATCGATACAACCGTGAGTAGGCTGATCTCATCAAATACTCGAGTTGTTTGGCTGACAAAAAATGCTCTGTTGACTAGCACGTGAAACGAATAGAATCAGGCAGAGAGCAGACAGCGAAAGTTGTGAGTCTGAATCAAGAGCAGCAACGACGAGAAGACCAAGAGCAAGCTGCAGTCCGTACTGTAGCAGCTGCGGAGCAACATGAACATGATCAGGCTACTCCACTTGTCCAGCACTTTTGCGCCACCCAAATCCAAAAATTCGTTCGGGGTATGCTTGCTCGAGAGAGTTATGAGCGGATGAAGATCGAGTTTGTCGTAGCCAGCACATTTATCCAAGCTGGAGTGCGCGGATTCCTGGTCCGACGTCGCGTTGCAAAAATGTACTGGCACAATACAGCATCAGTTCATTTGCAGCGAGCAGCACGAGGCTGGCTTGCTCGTCAAGTGGCTCAGGCAAAACGAAGGAGACGGCTTCAGGAAAATTCTGCAGTAAAAATTCAAAAAGTGGTGCGGGGTCAACATGGACGAGTACGAATGCTAAAGATCCGAAAGCTTGTGGGCTGGCGTCTACAGCTGGCGTTGGCAGCTCAGTCTGTGAATGCAGTAGCATTACAGGAGCTAGCAGCGTCGTGCCAAAACATGATTGCTCTTCCTAATCTCATGAAAACGGGGGCCAACGTGACTTCTGATGAAAAACCTCTACCAGCTCTTGTACTTGGTATAATACGTCTTTTGATGATATTTACTAGTGATGCTGATGACGAATGGGACATTCCAAACACACGTTGGCGTGAGGCAGCCCGGTTTCTTCGTTGTGGTGTTAGTGTTACTCGTCGGATGCAAAAGATTGCGGATGCTGCTGCTGGGGCTGCCCGAGCATCAATGTCGCTGTCAGGAGGCTTCGCAGCCGCTGGTGTTGCTGCTTCCACGCCATATTTGCGTGAATCCAGACTAGGCGCAGCGTTGTTAGATGCTTATACAGGAGACCTAGACTTTCGCGCCGAAACGTTCGAGCGAATACCGCGGGGCTGGCAAGCTGCTGTGGCAATTTTTAGGTGGACTACCGCATTCTGCGCTATTACTCGGCTACAGCATCTTCTCGATCCAAGTGCATCATTACTTGATCCATTCCTGGTTGTTAGACGGACGCTAAGTAATCGAGAAATTCAGCACGAGCTTACAGAGCGACGCGATGCCGACCATAACGACGAAGAATTAGCTAGGCGCTTTGTACCAGCAGAGTTGGTTCAGGCACGAGGGTATCCGCTCCACCGGCCTCGTCCATTGCTGCTAGTGGTGGCCACTGATGTGCCACGAAAAGCCCGTGCTACCATTCTGGATAAGCTGCAAATGGCTTTACCAGGGCTGTTCCTTACAATTACGCGCTCACCAGCGTCAACAAAAAGGTCCCTGGGAGCCGAAGACTCGACTTATACTTTCGATTTTAAAGCGATTTGTGATGTTTTGGCGTTAGGTCATAGTGTGATTCTCGAAGGTGACGTGGGTCTTCGGGATGTTACTCAACGAGCTTTCTTGAGTTGTTTTGCTACGATTAAGAACGGTCTTCATCCCCCGCCGACGTGTATACTGCTAAGAGGTACTATCACTAATCGTAGTGACCTCTTCGGTCCAAAGGAAGGTTCTGATAAAGCAGAAGAAATGTATCGAAAGGAAGCTAGGCGTATAATGGTTGACGCTGACGTGAAGCTAGCTCTGGATCGTACAACTCGATTAAGATTAGAGTTGGCGGAAGACGCAATCGCCCGTGACATGGTTGAGCAAGCTAAGAGTGGGTTTGGTGATCTGGGTCCTGCACCAAGCCCTGCCCTGGTCGTAGTTATGGAAGCTGTTATTGTGCTTCTTACACCAGGTAAGGCTTACGATGGTCCTTCACAGAGTGACTTCGCGACAAGTTCTGTAAGTTGGCGCTTATCGCGGCGGCTTTTGGCGCAACCAGGATTCTTAAGGACTAAACTCAACCAAGTGGATGTTACAAAGATTCCATCGGCTAACCTAGTGGCATTGGAACGGTATTTACGCCATGAGTTATGGCCTAACGCCGTAGTTGTGCGATCACAAGTGGCTTCCAGTAGACTGCTTTTTGCTCTTGCTGCCTGGGTCGAATCTGTTGTTCGAACAGCTAGGTTGATCGCCGGTGATGGCGCCGGCTTCCTGCCCCCTGAAATCACTCGCTTCGGGCCTATACCTGGTCTATTTGAACGTGTAGTGGTGTTTAACAACTCTCCGACGGACTACGTACAAGAGGGTGCCGGTGAAGACTCTGCGATGTTGCAGCTCATGGATGCTGTTTTAGCTGATGTACGTGTGTTCCGCACTTCCCATTTGCTTGTAAGTTCGCACGTGAATGCATCAACCCCGCATCGCAAGATAAAACCAAGTGATGAAGAGGAACGTTGTGTAGTGACGCTCTTTCATGAGTGTCGACGTATTTTCGCGAACGTGTATTCGCCAAGTACTGGTCAACGATGGTTGACTGTGATTTCAGAAGACGAAATTAATAAGCTGCTGACACCAACAGCAATGCCGCAAGGCGGAGAATCACGAGTAGATAAATTGCCGCCGCAGTCACATACTGACATGTACGCTCGTCTTGCCCGCCTGTGTCTGCTCCAAAGACGAAGAATCGAGGACGTTCCTGAGTCAATTGAGCCCCGAAGTCCGTATGAACTGGTGGTACGTCCTCATGCTGTGCGCTTATACCGGCACATTTTACAGCTCGGAGGATATTTCACTACTATCACGATAGCAGAACTTGCTCGAGGACATGTTCAGATTGACGCCTTTGTACATGGAAGCAACTTAAACAAGACTTCAGCTCAAACTGGTCCTTTAACGCTGGTGGTTGAGCTTGAAAGCATTCTCGGTCGACTGTCGGCAGCCCAAGCACGTCGCATCTTCGTGTCATCACCTTGTATTCCATCCCTTATGCTTGATAGACTCCATCTGTACGGTGTCACGCAAACGCGGATGGTGCTCCCAGAATTTCAACAAACAGCGACGCACGCATTGAAACTCGGCGTGAGAACTACAGAACGTGCTCCGGGACGGGTACTCCTTCGCCGTGCGGTCAAAGCACCAGAAAATCACAGCAATGGCGCTGCGTTAGGAGAGCGTCGGATATTCACTCTCATTGAGCTACATGAACAAGGGTATTTCAAGGCTACATTCTACACTCCTGGCTCTAGTATGCACCATTCGATCCGTCTTTCACGTGGAGCTGCAGAGACTTTGCTTCACTTATCAAGGAACATTACCCCTTCTCAGCTACAGCGTGTACTGCTGAAAAGCTTTTGTTTCTCCGCTTCAGAACCCAAGCAAGGTCCTGGCAATGATACTGATGATGAACAAGAACCCGAAGAGGAAGAGAAAGAGGTGATACGCTGTTACCGCTTAAGACGACGCGTTGTTGCAAGGTTCCCGTGCGTACTTCGTTTTACCGAGGAACCTCAACAGCGGGTCACTAAGAATCACATCAAGCGTGCGTACGTTCAAGTCGAATTGTGTGAACAAGAATCTACGCAGGAAGAAGCCAATGCAAACCTAAATTCGCGAACGAAAAGGAGTCCAGACTCCCTTCGATACCGTGTGTGGTTGCCTGAGTCGTGTGTACAGCACACTCTCGATCTTCACGAAAACGAAATTGAGGCTAGTCTACCGGCAGAATTGTCATGGAAGCTTGCTTCTTCCAGTGAACGAAGAATGGCTAGTCAGGAAATCGTACGCCGCTTTTTTCAATGGGATCCCAATAGTGGCAAGGAAAACGGCTGTGTGGTAGCTCACCTGCCATGCGGCTCTTTCTGGGCAACCGAAGTACTTCCGGTAATTCCTTTTGCGACAAAGGCAAACACTACTACAGATAAAGATTTGAGGGAACAGCAGCCAATAGCCCAGCGTGATGACAAAGACACTGAAGTCTCTGTCGTGTCGTGTATTCATCTGCTGGATGACCTGGATACTGAAAGTGATGATGAAGAGGACGACGAATTTAATGGAGATCGTGTTGAAGAATCCAAGCACCCACGCAAAATTTACAGCTACGACACCGAAGAGGACGTGCATCGTGGCAGCTACCGTGCGAACGGCCTGTATGTGGTCGTACGAGTCACGATGTGTGCAAAATTACTCAGAGACTTGCAGCCTACACTCGCGTCACCAACCGATCGTGTGCGAGAGCGTGATTCTTTTACAATCAAGTTCTTTGTGTATCACCCAGCATCAAGCGGGAGTGCTATTGCTGAAATTCACGGGCGTAGAGATCTGCGAGAGGTTGTAGGCCCTGACAAAGCTTTCCTTATTGCTTCTAGCTCTCTTGATCATTTGATGAGGCACATCATTCTGAGTCGGCTGGATGCACAAATCGGCCAGGTAGCAAGTGATGGCAAGAAAAGTCTCAAGGTGGCGTTTATGCGTGATCGATTGTACGCAAAGCAAAAGGCCACCCCGGTGACCAAAACGTTTGAGCGGGACTCGGCCATTAATGCAGCCAAGCTTATTGACGAGTCCCGACGGCAGGGAATAGCTGGTGAGCGTGGCGTGAAAGTTTTGACCACGGCAAAAGTGCTTCCTCGCTGTGGGCGCACGCTGATAACTGTATTCGATGTCTCTACAAGTCGCAGACTTAATCACGAAGTGAAAGCTTCAGAGGTTGGTGTCGTGTTGCGAGTGGATGCGTACGTATGCGAAACTAGCCAGAGGCTGTCGCTGCTGCTGGAGAGTAGCGATTTGGTGCACATTGTTGGCTGCGATGGTAAGGATCTACTCTTGCCGACAGTAAACAATGATGAACACTTAAGGGAAATAAAAGCACTGGAGAAGAGGAGAAGCCAAAAGCTTGCATTAATGGTGTTGGACTATCTACGTGTTGAGCACCGAAGTGATGGACGTGGAGATCGACTAGTATTGTCAGATTACTTTTGCTCCCCCATCAATGAAACTAACACAAGCAGGAGACTATTCAAAACTATTAGAGCAGTGGGCCACGACCAGGTTCTTCTCTCTGGATATTTGGATGCATATTCAGAAGGAAATGATGTCACGAAAAAAAGCAAAGCTGGATCGTTGCGTCTCGAACTGTACGATCCTGCCAGTAGCTCGCGTTGTCACATTAATCTATCCGATGTTGTATTATGTCTGATGTTAGGACTACCAGAATCCGTAGAAATGGATAAAATCCTCAACAGCAGCCTCAACGCATCTGTTAGATTGGACCGCGCCAACTTAATGACTCACCTTTGCTCATTCCTTCACATTGAAAAGTTGTCTGCTATCTCGAATGGAGCTGTCGACAGACCATCTACGTTTGCAATGGAGCTAATGTTTAATGAGCTTCGAGCGAAGGATTGCATGGCGCAGCACTTTCGCCGTGGAAACACTGAGCCATACAGAGACGGGATCCAATGTTTTTCTTCGACTAGGATAACAACAGGGAGAAGAGGCGAGTTCTTCTCTTTGCACGTTCAACTGGTGCGCGAATTGGATACCAACGGCTTGGCTCCGCAAAGTATTAGAAGCTGGCTTTACTGCTCTGCTTTCGCTCCGTCAGAGTTGCTAGTCAGCTCCCGCAAGTTTGAGTCTGAGGAAATACCAGCAGAAATTGTGGTTCTTCTTCCAACGCCTTCAGCAACAGATGAAGAACGAATGTCAGCTTTCTTTTCCAAAGTGTGCGAAAGCCTACGCATTGAAATTGGCGATCCTGGTGTAGATCAGGTACATACAGACCCCGAGGGCAAGGCTAGAGTAACCAAAACCGTTGTGTTGGACTTCTCGTAGATCAAAAGTTTGCTTAATTTCACGCGGCATTTACACTTTCCTTACTTATTTAGGGCTAGCTAATTAAACAATGAATCCCTTGTCCCCATCGCGGTGTTTGAAACTATCGCCACATGCGTAGAGTGCGTCAGGTGAGTGTGTCGACCAGGTAATCCGCAGTCGCGCGTTGATTGCGCTAGATTACTAAATGTGGTTGACGGTTGTTACTTTTTTTGCTTGGACACCACACATAGCAACTCGCTTCACTAACTAGCACCAGCCGCAAGCAAGTGGTGGCCTTTAGAAGCGTTCTCTTCATATTTTGTACCAATGCTCCACCACACGCCAGAAGCAGCCCGCACGAGTCTGTCCGCTGCCATTGAGTCGCTTACAGGGAATGATCTTGACGGACTTCACACAGCTGCAATAGCTCTTCAAAGCTCAGATGGGCACATACAGTTGGAGTTTGCTTCCGAAGAAACTATTGATCTTCAAACACCAAAACTAAATGCTTCTCAACATCAAGGCCGACCGATGTCGCCGAGGCAGGAACAAGATACAGAAAGCGGGACATGTTCAAACGAAGACGTGGACAATCTTTTGTTGCTGCCACCGGCAATGAGCATCTGTATCCTCATTGTCGGCACACGAGGTGATGTTCAGCCATTCCTTGCGATTGCACTACGATTACAAGAGGACGGACACCGCGTCCGGTTAGCCACCCACGCCGTCTATAGAGACTTTGTTGTTAGCCACGGCATAGAGTTTTACCCGTTAGGAGGCGATCCAAAAGAGCTGGCAGCTTACATGGTCAAGACTGGTGGTCATCTTATCCCAATGAACATCAAAACACTCACTGAGCATGTACCACGAAACATGCAAATGATCAATGAAATTGTACTTTCGACGTGGCCGGCCGTATCTGAAGCAGACCCTGACGGAGGGGGTCCCGGTATTCCAGGTCCACCGTTCCGAGCGCAAGCAATAATCGCCAACCCAGTCTCGTATGGCCACATCCACGTCGCTGAGCGCCTCGGAGTACCGCTCCACATCATGTTTCCTCAGCCGTGGGTGCCCACAGTGGCGTTTCCTCATCCGTTGTCCAATTTGGCTTACACAGGCAAACCACAGAAGAGGAATTATCTGTCGTACAAACTTGTAGATATGATCATGTGGCACGGCACTGCTAGTATTATTAACGACTTTCGGACCGAGGTTCTCAAGCTACGTCCGATTCGAAATGGCGACCTCGGGTCCGAGTTACTACTTGATTTGGAAATTCCTCATTCGTTCATGTGGAGTCCAAGCCTAGTGCCAAAACCAGCAGACTGGGGAGACCTGTACAGTGTCATCGGGACTGTTACGCTGAAGGGGTCCGACTCGGAGTATTCTCCATCTCCAGAACTCCAAGCATTTTTGGGAGACGATGGTGGACCAGTGTTTGTCGGTTTCGGCTCCATGGTGTTGTCCGATCCTCTGGCAACCACGAAAATGATCATCGAGGCAGCTACACACGCCAATGTGAGAGTACTAATCCAGTCTAGCTGGAGTGATATGGCCGGCAATCTTGAAATCCCTAGTAACGTTTTCTTCCTCGGCAATTGTCCGCACGACTGGCTGATGCCGAAAGTCTCAGCTGTTGTTCATCATGGAGGGGCCGGAACGACTGCCGCTGGGCTGCTCGCTGGCAAGCCGACGTTTATCGTACCGTTCTTCGGAGATCAGCCGTTCTGGGGTCAAGCTGTCGTCAGTGCTCGGGTTGGCGTGGCACCTTGCCCCATCGCACAACTTACAACCGAAATACTACGCAAGGCCTTTGTCGATCTGGGAAACCCGAATTTGCGTATGCGAGCCGAAGCAATGCGAGATCTCATGCTGCAAGAAGACGGTGCTGGAGAGGCAGTCCGAAGCTTTTATCGGCATCTACCAACGCAAGAAATGTGGTGCGACTTGGACCACCAACGTGTAGCTTCTCAGTGGAGTGCCTATGACAAGATCAAGCTCTGTGATCGCTGCGCTTTCGTAGTGAGAGAGCGACCGGAGAGTCGAAAGAAAAAGTTCATGCACTACCACTGCGTCGACTACTCAGCTCGTGGTCCGAGCTCGCTGCTGTCAGGAGTAGCCACGGGTGCTATCGTTTTTGCGAACGAGTTGACCGGAGGACTAACAGGTGTCTTGCTTCAACCAGCAAAAGGCTTGATCAATGGTGGAGTAGTTGGAGCTGTTAAGGGTGCTGCTGTGGGCGTATACTATTTGCTCGTACGACCAGTTCATGGCGCCGTACTTTTCGCTGACCGCGCTGTAGCAGGTCGAAAAAATGCAAAGCGAGAAGAAGGTCACCGAAAGTTAAACAGCGTGTTCGACCGGCATCTGATGGCAGCTTTAGGAGTACAAGACGGTCTGGCGGATACCTTTTGCCAAGCTACTGCTCCAAACGCGGTTGATATCGTAATTTTCGCTCGCAGGAAAGACCGCAAGAAGATGCTTCGACAAATGCGGCACTCTGTAAAGCACCGGTATTCCGCCCGCTACGAGGCTATCGTGCTGGCCAGGCGAGCTGAAAAGCATTCCGCTCGAAGCGAAGGCTATCCTGTGCGTGATGAAGCCTATAAGCTGCCAAAAAGGTTGGCTTCAGGAGTACAGCCACTTCTTCGACGTGCAAACAGTAGCAACAATAACATCAAGATGGTTGATCTAGGCCCTACCTGTTGTACCAATGCTGCTGAAGTCGCCAAACCCACACCGCCACCAATTACGCTTCGTTCGGCCAGACTCACATCTGATGGAAGAGTAAAAATGAGCCTGGATATTCCAAGCGAATCTACAAATGCGGTAGCGTTTTCGACCATAGCTGAATGGGAAGTATACGCTTCATACCAGCGCGGAAGAATGGATAATGTCGACCAGAGTAACCAAAGCCCAAAATCCAGAATTAAAAGGTCACAAAGCATACGAATACCGCTCATGAATATCTGCCTAGCTGCTATTGGCACGTGGGACAATGGCGTGAAGCAGTTTGTCGCTATCGGTATCAAGCTAAAGGAGCAAGGGCATCGCGTTCGTGTTGCCACAAACGAGCGCTTCCGAAATGAGATAGTTGCACGCGGTCTTGAATTCTACCCGCTTGCTGGCGCTCCGGAAAGTATTCAAGATTTTTCGAGGTTTATATACGAATGTCAAAGCGCAGCTCGAGCAGCAGTACCTGGCCGTCTTGGCACAGGGTCAATTCAGGCTTTTAAGGACCTCATCTATTCGCTTTGGCCAGCTGCATACGGCTCAGACCCTCACGGTGGGGGCGCCAACGTTCCTGGTGTGCACTTCCGGGCAGACTCACTTTTATGGCATCCACTCCTGCTTGGGCATGTGCATGTAGCAGAACGACTCGGTATTCCACTTCAGTGCTGCAGCTTGGAGCCGCTGTCACCCACGTATTACTTCCCTCACCCACTCAGCTCAATAGTTGGCCTTGACCCAACGTTCATGACAGTATGTCAGAGTAATTTGCTTAGCTACGGGGTTGTAGACACAACACTTTGGCACTGCGGTATCGTTGATGTGTTGACCCAGTTTCGAGCCTTCATTGGCCTCAAGACACGTTGCGATCAGCCTGACTCACTGGTTCAATGGGAAATTCCGCATATTTACCTGTGGAACCCTGCTGTGCTACCGAGGCCTCTCGACTGGGGAGCGGAGTTGTCAGTTGTTGGCCATGTGACGTTAGGGCTTGCGGACGGCCTCAGTCGTCGAAAGCGTAAAAAGCGCGAGAAAGAGAATAAACGATTTAAGTGGCCAAGTGAACTCACTGAGTTCGCTTTTCAGACGCTATCCCCGCCAGTGATCTACTTTGGCGTTTCCACCCGAACTATGCTGTCTGGTGACCTGGACGAGCTGCTGCGAAAAGTAGACGCTGCAGCTGCTACCCCAGAGCATCGAGTTCGCATCATCTTCCAGACTCGCGAGGTCAGTGGCAAGCAACGAGAACCTTATCAGTCTGCTAACGTGCTCCAAATTCCCAGTGATCTACCATATTCACGGCTCTTTCGGGAGCAAGCGATAGTGGCGGCGATCCACTGGGGAGAGCCTGACATTACGGCTGAAGCTTTATCGACAGGCAAACCTGTCGGTGTTTGTGGCCCACATTCGCTGCAAAGTTTTATGGCTTGTGTTTGCGAGCATGCTCAAGTGGGTCTGCCGCTGATCGATTGGAGAGCGTGCACATCAGAGTCGTTGGCTATCAGTTTCAGGGATCTCATGAAAGCACATGTCCGAGATAAAGCACAGGCACTTGCCGCTACATTTGATCCTGATGTAGCAACCCTTACTGCAGTGAAGGCCTTTTATGCTAACCTCCCACTAGAAGCGATGCGGTGCGATGTGGACCCGACCAAACTCGCTCGGGTGTTTGATCCTCGCAATGACCTCAAACTGTCACTCCAAGTTTACGTGGCAATCCGCGATAAGATCAAGGTCTTCGTGCCATACAAGCCTCTTCGATATGGTAATAATCACCCTCCCGCATTCTCTATCCGCGGCAACCCGGGAGAAAAACTACGCGACAGCAAACCCGCTCGTCAGTATAACGGCGTTCCTATAACCCTGGAATTGCTCGAAGCTCACGATGGCATGCTAAGTAGCAGAACGTTAAGCTGCTCTTCGATGGTGTCAAATCCTGCCAGTCTAGTTGCCACCCCTGAGCAGATCGAGATGTTCTGGTCGTCTGCAGAAGAGGAGGCTGCTGTTCGTAGGGCGACAAATATCGCCTATGAGCGTCTTGTCAAGAAACCACAACGCACTAGCAAGCGCGAGACGGTAATGCGCTTCTTTGGCTTTAGAAAGTCAGCACAGCACAGAGAAGTGGAATGCATCACTTCGGTTGAATAGCCATAATAATGTGAGAGGCTCTGTAAACACCAAGAAACGCAACTTGTGAGATTTTCACTGACCAACTTTGATGTTTCTATTAAAACTGAGTTTGTATCCACCATGCTGGGGTGGATTGCAGGAGCACATGAGTCGCCTAAAACGTGAACAATGTGCTCCACCTATCAAGACAGAAGCCCGTGAATTAAAGAGCGACTGATGATGCAGATGACGACGACGAGCCATTGGCGAAGTTACGCGTCATAAGCAGTTTTTCGTACTTGGCATTTATTTCCAGTGTACGCTCCGCTTGCTCCTCGGGCGAGTTCCAGAATTTTGGCATTTCCACCACATTCAATGCCATGGACTGAGCACGCGAGAATTGGATGCGCTTTTTCTTAGGAGCACCACCAAACTTCTTGGACAAAACTGACTCCGTTGATGACGAGGAGGAGGTCAGTGACGCCCGTTCCTGGTCGACTCTTGCCGCTAACGCTTCACTGGCAGGATCGTACGTGTATAAGACCTTAGTTCTTGGTTGTTTTTTGAGGTTACCTGATGAGTGCAGCAGCTCCAACTCTCTCAAAGAAAATCGTGGCGGGTGATGCTGCGCGTATTTCAGTGGTTTGTATTTTAGGTCACCTGCGCTGCCCGCATCTCTGGTGATCTGATGTACCACCAGCCTGGCCTCGTATGACAATTTCATTTCGTGAACAGAGTCGTAGACCCGAGCAATTCGGGCTGGATCCAAGTCGCAAGTCATTCCTGCCAACGGCAGATTGCTGTAAAACGCCGACACAGCCGTTTCAATTGCTTTGGATGGCGAAAACCCCGGAGCTAGACGCCTGGCACAGTGTGAAAGCTTAGAGTCTAGCAGAACACGGAAGACATGGACGAGGTTGGACGGTGTCAGTGCGTCCATTTCCAGCGGCTCGACACCCGCGCCCGATAAAACCAATGCTTGTCCCCACATACGCTGCGTAATATTACGCGGAACCACACAGGCAGGCCTTCCGGCCGCTAAGCACGTCGAAGTAATAGAGAGATCACCCCAGTGCATCGTGGCATGCACACGTGGAAGGATACGTTTCACAGGGAAGTTCTGATCGATCTCAAATACCACATCTGTACCACCCACGAAAAATGCAGCATCGTCATTGCTGTTTTCGAAGCCTTGAAAGACAACACGCACATTTGCTTTCTTAGCAGCCTTTTCTAAAGTGACGACCAAATCCTGAACACGGCGTGGGTCCCAATCACCACACTGGAAACCGAAATAAATAAGCGGTGTACCAGCAGAATCCCTAGCGAAAGAAAGCAAATCTTGTTCGATAGCCGCGAGATCAGCGTCTTCAGACTGTTTATCCTCCATTTCCACATACCCTGCAATCGTGATTTCACTTCCCCAATCGTGTGGCTTAGGTAAGAGTTCAGGGTTCCATAGGTAAGTGTGAGGGATTCGCCACTCAGCAAGCAAATTGTTTGCAATGCTTTTGCCCGTAAGGCCCAAGAAATACCGGAACTCATCGAGTACGTCACGCATACCATTCCATAATACATGGTCAATCACATCGTAGGACGCTGCGTTCGTGGGTGCATAGCGGTATGGACGGTGGAGCTTCATATTAGAGCTAATCAGGTTGGGAAAAGCCTGAGTACGAGATTGCGGGTTGTAGCTCATGCAGTGCAGAGGCACGCCAAGCCGCTCGGCCACGATAGTCTGCCCAAACAAATATGGGTGCGCAATGATGGCGTCGGCACGAAAGGCTTTTCCCGGTACGAGCGGATCTACCTCCACACATGCTGGCCACAACGAAAATACGAGCTCGCGCAAGTCATCTACCTCTGGGAATGACTCGCGTCGATGATTCAGCTTGGCGTGAGCGAAATTAAGTAGACGCGATTTGTGGCGGGGCTCGTCCTGAGTTCGCTGATATAGGTACTGGAGAAAGTTGCCTGTGGTGATAGCACTACCGCCAAGAGGATAGAAGTCTAGACCAGCACTGACAATACGGTCCCTGTGGCCACTATTGGTCGCAATCCGTACACAGTGTCCGTCTGCTTGGAGTCGGAGCCCGATTGCAACATATTGTTGAACACTTTCTACCCAACTTCCGGTTGTCATCATGCAAATGTTCATCTTCGGTAGGGGCTTACTATTCAGGCTTTCGAACCGCTTTTTCTGGGTCTCTTCCTCTTCCCGAGCTTCGTCTTCAAGCAGTTTAATCTCGCTTTCTCGTAGAGCCTCGCCAACCTTTCCGCCGTCACCAAACGTAATATCAAACGAGTCGCTTCCGTTGAAAGTAGCTCCGTCCACATTTACAACGATAGCTGCAGCATCGTCCGTGTCCTTCGATGACCCCAAGTTGGTTTTGCCCAATTTGAAAGATTTCTGGCCGTGCAATTTACGCTCCTTCACCAACGCGTTGAATCTTCCCTCGAGTTTGCTTTTCTCCTCTGGCGTAAGTTGGATAGCGATTTGAGTAGATAACAGATTTTCCGAATCAACAACTTCATCTGCACTCATCGACCCGTTGTGGACGTTATTGCGAGTCTTGAAGCCTATAGCATTTAGGAACTTCTTGTTATCCGCAATGAGTGAGCCCTTCTTTCTATCGTCCTCTCCACGGACATTGTTGTAAGCTCCAGTTGCCAGGTGATCCGCAAACACCACTGTTCCCACTAAAGGGCTAATCATCAAGCCACCTAGGCCTTTAACAAGTCCGATAACAGCACCTTTCGCACCTTCTTCACGATATCCTTGGGCAGGCTTGACAATTACATCTTTAAAGCCCGATCCAAACACGTGGGCAAACGCGCCAACACCAGCTGATGCGCCTTCCAGAACATTTTCAGGGCCTCGGGCTGAATAGTCTACGTAACTGTACTCCACAATATCTCCTGGTGAATTCTCTGGACGGGAGGTAACTACAAACTCACATTCATCACACAGACGAATTTTGTCCTTCTGACTCCACCAAGTCGCAGCTCGTCCACAGTCCAAGTCGCAGCGCATGTGGTGCAGAGGAAGGTTGCGGTAGAAAGATTTTACAGCTTCGCCAGCACCATCTTCTTGCCGCATAAGATCACGCATTGCTATCGCGCGGGCCCGAAGTTGAGGACTCTCTAGGGCCTCGAACGCAAGTCGAAGCTTCTCAGTTGTCAACTGAGAGATCGGGCAAGGCTCAACGCCAACACCAGCATCGAGGACAGCACGTCCCCAAAACGGTTGATCTCCAAAGAACGGCACAATAAATGTAGGCTTGCCAGCAAGAAGGCCCGCAGCAGTCGTTCCAGCTCCACCATGGTGTACAACAGCCGACACACGAGGCATAAGCCAATCGTGCGGACAGCTACCAAGAAAGAAAACATTGTCTGGGATTGTTAGATCTCCGGCCATGTCGCTCCAGCTCGACTGAATCAGCACACGCACACGTGCCTGCTCTGCGGCTTCTATGATCATCTTGGTAACTCCCTTGGGGTCTTGAAGGACCATCGATCCAAAGCCAACAAAAATTGGTCCACCATCATCACCAAGGAAAGCCTCGAGCTCTGGAGACGGGGTGTACGACGAACTTGGCCCCTCTAGCGTGACTGTACCAATGACATCATAAATCTTACCCCAGTCATTTGGTTTAGGCACAAGTCGAGGACTCCACATAAATGCGTGAGGGATCGCAAGGTCCAACAAGATGTCACGGCCACCGTCGCCCTTGCGGATTTTTCGCAACTGCAACTTATCTCTGCGGAAAGCGTTCACCATGCCTTCTGTGCCCTGCCACATCAGTAGGTCAATCATCTTGTACGACAGGTAGTTCACTTTTTTCGGCTTCCCGGTGTATGGCATGTTGGAAAGCGGATGTGGAAATGCTGTCGTGGGTACCCACGGTTGGGGGAACATTATATGCAGCGGCACTCCGAGACGTTCGGCCACGTGGACATGACCATAGGTGACCGGATTTGAGATAATAGCCTGCGCTCTGAATGGTTTGCCGGGGATGCCTGGACCTCCGCCGTCTGGGTCAGCTTCAGACACCGCCGGCCACGTCGAGTAGAGGATCTCTTCGATCATCTGCATGTTTCGCGGTACGTCCTTCTGGATCGCCTCCAAGTTGAGGGGGATAAGATGTCCGCCAGTCTTGACCATGTAGGCCGACAGCTCTTTGGGGTCTCCCGCTAACGGGTAGAACTCGACGCCATGGCTCATGACGAAGTCCCTGTAGACGGCGTGGGTGGCAAGGCGCACGCGATGGCCGTCGTGGATGAGCCGCTTGGCGATGGCCACGAAGGGCTGCACGTCGCCGTGCGTGCCGACGATCATGATGCAGATGGTCATGGCGGGCGCGTCGTAGTCGGCTCTGCTGCTCTGGCGCGTGGTGCGCAGCGACTCGTCCTCGCGGCGCTTGGCCTGCTCCTGCAGCCCCGAGATGTCGTACTCGTCGTCGTCCTCGTCGAAGTCCATGCGGATGTGGCCGTCGCGGTCGAAGGCGGCGGCCGCCTGCACCACATCGGCGAAGGACGTGAGCTTGTCGGCCGTGATGGACTGGCGGCGACGCTCCTCGGCGATGGCCTGCACGGCGCGGGTCAGCGCCTCTTTCCATCGCTAGGGCGAGACAACATGGGTACACTAGTCAGTGACCATCACTCTTGTGCGCACTGGCGGGGGGGCAACTTTACCATGGGCTTCTGCTCCTGCGGCGGCTCCGGCGTCGCGTCTTCTGGCGTCTGGGGCGTCTGCTGCTGCGGCGGCGGCTCGTCCTGCTGCGCCTCGGGCTGCTGGGCCTCCGCCTCCGCGGGCGTCTCCTGCGGCGGCGCCTCCATCTCCTGCCGCTTGAGTTGGAATGCAATCTGAGTTGTCCCGCGTTTGGCTCGGCGCTCGGAATATGTTCGGCCGGCTGGATTTTGAATCTCATTTGGCTGTTGTATGGGGGCTGTTGTGGGGCGTGATACCCTGCTTAAGGCGATGTCAGATGGGTACACTCAGAAATATCGGCTTGGACGGGTGACTCGCGATGATGGGAAGCGCTGAGCAGCAATCGCCACGACCCCTGCGCTGCTCGTAATCGGCTCGTTGGCGGATGTCGCTGGCGGAGGCAGGTCGTGGTCCACTTACATGTACACTTGCTCCTGTATTACGCGACGCAGCAGTCAGCGTAGGACCGCGGTGCCAGCGTGATCGAGTTCTGAGCGGGGCCGTCGTTGCCGCACTGCAAGCGCTGTCCTGGAATGGGATCTCCTGCATGAACGTTGCGGACAAATGATCACTGCACCGCTAGTCACGGAGCTGCAGCCTTGTTGAAACAAGAGGGCTGAATCGGGCCTGCACCACCAGATTCGAAGCCGGATTCGAGCGAACTCCGCCTCCAGACTCGACTGCGCGGCCCAAAACACGATGTATTGGTGCGATCGCTCGCGTCGCCATTGTGTCTGACGATGCTACAGCCAAGCGTTCACCACTCAAAGCAGCGCTGACCAGTGATCGATTGCAATGGAGACGAGCAGTTGAAGTGCAGTAACGGTCGCGCCGCCCATTGGCTGGCGCCAGAACCACTTGCCGTTTGTATGGCTCGAAACGGATTGTCGACAAAGACGAGCGCTGGACCGGCAGTCTCCGCTGTCCCTCGAGCCGCCGCTATCCTCCGCCGCTGCCGCTGGCCGAGCGCCCATGACGAGCAACGACCGGCGGCTGCGCTCCACGTCCGTCTCCTTCGGCCTGGGCTCCGTGCCGCGCCCCAACTTCGACGCGCAGCCCGCGAGCCCCAACGATGCGCTCACGCGGCGCCGGCGCTCGTCGTCGCCGCGGGTCTCGTCGCCCTGGCGGCGCGCCGACAGCGTCATGGAGAGGATCATGAACCCGTTCCTGGATCGCGAGTCGCCGTCCCACTGGCACCGCTACAAGCCGCTGCCGACGCTGCAGGTGCCGCCCGAGGCGCTGCCCGCCGCGATCGCAGCGAGACACACTCAACTGACCGCTGCCGAGAAGGCTCAGCCCAAGTACACCAAGGCGCTGGCGTTCCACGATGGACTGCACTCGACTTATGTAGCTGACTACCCAAGAGGACTGCGAGGTCTGTTCGTCTTGGTGCAGAGTCCGTTGCTGCTTATTGGCATCGGAATCTTCGCTGGCAGCGTCGGGCTCGCAATCGACATGTGGAGTGTCGAAATCGCACAGTACCATCAGTGGCTCGGAGATCAAGGCTTTTCACTGTTTCTGCTCTCTGCACTGCTGGCGGGTGGCTTCTCCGCGATTCTAACGCAGTGTGTATGCCCACAAACTGCTGGATCAGGTCTACCCTTCATGAAAGTGGCCATTTCAGGCATTGACATGAGTGCCTACCTCTCATTCCGCTGTGTCGCTACGAAGATTGTTGGACTGATGGCAGCACTTAGTGCAGGCCTATCGATTGGTAAAGAGGGTCCCTTCATCATGATTTCCTGCGGCTTTGCCAGTGTACTTATGAATTGGCGTCCATTCCGCCGCATTCGCGATGACGATACCAAGCGCTTAGAAATGCTAGCGTGCGCTTGTGCTGCTGGTGTCGCGGCAACCTTCGGTTCCCCGTTTGGCGGCGTGCTGTTTGGAGTGGAGGTGACGTCGCACTTTTACCTCGTCCGCACACTACCTCGCTCATTTTTTGCTGCCATCGTGGGAGCTTTGCTAGTGGATTTTGGTGCTGCGAATACGCGATACGGACTGTTCGGCAATCGCAGTATGGGAATTTCAGCTGATACCGACGCTGTGAACGGGAATGGTGGGCCAACGTTCGTCGACCTATGCGTATTTGCACTGATGGGTATAGTCTGTGGTCTTGGTGGTGCCTTTTTCAACTACAGCTTATCGATACTTGTGCGTGCCCGAGACCACTTTTTCGAGCCATCCCCGTCAAACTCACCACGCGTAACCTGGTGGAATGCACTCGGCAAACGCCTGGGACTTGTGCTAGCTGTGACATTGCTCTCGTGCTGGCTTGAGTTCTACGGAGATAGTGCGTGGTTTCTTCGACACGGCTCCCCGCGACGTATCCTCGATGCACTATTCTCAAAAGACAAGCAAGTGTTTGCTCCAGACGGTACACCAGATAGTACTGAGGAAGACAGTTTGCTGCTTTCCAGGTCTTTGGTGACATTCCTCCCGCTCAAGTATGTGCTAACGCTCATCAGCATTGTACTGCCGGTGCCAGCAGGTCTATTTACCCCGACTTTTGTTATTGGTGGCATCTTTGGTCGTCTTGTTGGCGAAGCTGTCCGTGCCTTTGAGCTTATGAGCACCAACTACGAGCCGTTTGAGTTCGCTATCATCGGCGCTGGTGCTTTCTCTTCTGGTGTCACCCATGCCGTATCAACGGCAGTCATCATCATGGAAATCTCGCATACGGATGGGCTTAATCTGCCTGTGTCGGTGGCCATTCTGGCGGCATACTTCACGGCTAAGCGATTTACGGAGAATGTGTACGACGTCCTCATCGTGACGAGTAACCTACCTCGGCTGAAAAAGTTGCCCAAGGCTGCCTACGACATTCCTGCATGGGAGGTGATGAAGGACGTGGCTGAGATGGGAGTATTGAGCGCGGACTCGACGTATGCGGATGCCTTGGCATTGCTCAAGCGCTCCGATGTGGAGCCCGTGTTCCCCATCGTGGATTCGCTCGAAAATCGCTTCCTCCTGGCCACCGTAACGCGCTCCAGGTTGGCTTACGCAGTGTCTCGGTGTCAACGGCAAGGCGCGACGCCCATTGCAGTAACTCCGTCAAAACTGCGGCAGCCGTCGAATGTGGGGGCCGTCGCAACAGCAGCAACGTCTCTGCTTTTCCCGACGACGCCGCGTTCAGCGACTCCAACTGCCATGCGCGCAGTTGGCTACGACTGGGGCATTCGCGCGCCGGTGCCTGTAGTTCGCGCAGCCTACGGGGCCGTGGACTCGATGCCTCGTCAGGACAGCGAGGAGTTCGACGATGACGAGGAGGAGGACGGCTTCGACGAGTCGCCTGTGCAGCTGCTGAAATCGCCGATCCACTTTGCGTTCGGCCGCGGCGGCAAGGTCATGGACTGGGGCACGAACGAGGTGTGCGAGCCGTCCAAGCTGACGGTGCTGATCGACCCGTCGCCGTTCCAGCTGATGGAGATGACGCCGATGCGCCGCGTGGACATGCTCTTCCGCATGCTCAAGCTCAACAACGTGTTCGTGGCGCGCTCCGGCAAGCTCATGGGCGTCATCAGCCTCGAGCGCATGATGACGTTCCTGGGCACCACGACGCCGTACCAGGCGCCCGGCCTGCTGCGCACGCTCCAGAACTTGGGCGCCAAGTCGTGACATCTTCTAGACCAGTCAATCAAATGCACTTCAACTTGACCTTCGCGCGCGTTACTTCAGGTCGCTCTGAAGTGGCGGCAAATGCAGCGCGCGGATTGGTAAAAGAGTGCAGCGGCGCGTGAAGTAGCGCGTGGCGGCCGAGAGCTCCGCTATTGCCGTCCCGCCGCCCGCCGCCATGAACATGAACCAGATGAAGAACGCGTCCAACCTGCACGCGGCCAACGCCACCAGCGTGGTGGGCAACTCCATGGCCATCCCGGCGCGGCTGGGCGCGGCCAATGGCGCGGCCAACGGCGCCGGCGCCGCGCAGCCCGCCGCCGTGTCCATGAGCGTGTCGGCCGCGCAGCTCAACCAGATGAACCTGAGCCACGTGCGCAGCGCCGCCTTCAAGCCGGCCGTCCCCGTGGCGGGCGCCGGCGTGGTGCTGCCCGGCGCCGGCGCCGGCGCCGCGGCCGCCCTGCCCAACACGGCGGGCGCCGGCGCGCTGCAGCTGTCGGGCCGCTGGTCGCTGGACCGCGAGGACTCGGACTCGACCAACGACTACCTGGAGGCCATGGGCCTGCCGCTCATCGCGCGCCAGGCCGCCGACAAGCTCGACCTCATGGTGATCATCAGCCAGACGCCCGGCGACTTCGTCATCACGCGGCGCACGCGCATCTTCACCGAGACCAAGCAGCTCAAGTTCGGCCAGGAGGTCAACGTCAAGAACAACCTCATCACTGTCACGGGCGACGCCGCGCAGATCAAGACCGTCACGCAGCTCTCGGGCTTCCGCGGCGTGCTCACGGACGTGCGCACGCTGGACCCGCGCGGCCGCATGCACGTGGAGCTCACGCTCACGCTGCCCGAGAAGCCGCCCGTGGTCATCAACCGCTACTTCAAGAAGACCAGCGAGTCCACATCACTCGAGAACCTCCCGGCGTTCGACATGAGCCTCGAGACCTCGGGCGACGTCAAGCGCAAGCGTTAGGTGGTGCTGCCACGTTTTGTAGATTTGGATGAAAAGAAGGAGCCGCTTTCGGCTGGACAAAGCTAGACACTCTCCCCTCGGGCGTCCGGGGCGCTCCGCACGTGCGTGGCGATGGCTTGTGCAAGGCTTGCTGCTGCGGGCCAAGACGCGGATGCCTAGCGAACACACGTAGCTTATGAGTATGGAAGTAGAGGCATTTTATTGCGCAATTTACTGGACGTTCACATGAATCCGCTTTCACTATAGCTACCAGCTCGCTACATCATACGCCGCTCTGCGATGATATCCGTAACACTAACTCGATTCGAGAAAGAAGCCGCGCTGCACGTCAAAGGCGTTGAAGCGCTTGGATGCGTACTCCAGGAAATCGAAGTCAATTTTGGAGTGGGCCGCCTGCACAAGGGCCCAGTAGCCCCAGAACAGGTGAGACGCGAGTGCGTAGCGGTTCACCACGTCATACAACGCGTGGAAAAACGCCTTGGACTCGCGGTTCGCCTCCAGCTGGGCCAGCATCTTGGGCGCCGCCGTGCTCATATAGGCCTTGAAGAACGCAAACTGCTTCTCAATGCTCGGGTACAGCGCCAGGTCCAGCTCGAAGCCGCAGTTCTCGCAGAAGTGGTTGGCGAAGTCGAACGCGCGAAAGTTGTATCCGCCGTACTCGTAGTCGATGATCTGGACGCGGTCCCAGTCCGGGTTGTGCAGGATGTTGCCGCTCAGCAGGTCGTTGTGCGAGAACACGACGTCGGACGCGAACGTCACGGCCTGCTTGGAGATCTCGTCCGTGTCCAGCGCGTCGATCAGGTCCTTGCCGTTGCGGTTCTGGTTCGAGGGAAGCACCGACTTGAGCCACTGCAGCTTCTGGTGCAGGCCCGCCAGGTCGAGCTCCTCCAGCGCCGCGTTCTTGACCGGGTCCTCGAGCTCGATCTCCAGCGCCAGCTTCTCGAAGCGCTCGATTTTGGTCCACAGCACGGGCGCGCGGTCCTCGGGGATGTCCATCACGTGCATGACGCCGAGCTCCCTGCCGATCATCTGCAGGTAGTTCACGGGCGTGGTCTGGCCCATGTCCTCGGGCTCGAGCGGGCGGGCGTCCAGCCAGCCCTCGATGCGGCCGTTCTTGAAGCGGCCGTAGTACGTGGGCGCGAACCCGCGCTCCGACAGCAGCGCGAAGAGCACTGCGACACCGGAACAGACACACAATGAGCACACGCCACCTCTTCCCTCCTCCGATGCCAACGCCACGTACTGTTCTCGATGCTGCGGTCGATGAACTCCTCCGTGTGGTCGCCGTACAGGCGCACCAGCACCGACTGCGGCAGCGGTCAAGGCCAAAGAGACACGGACGTCAGTCATCACGCACGAAGCGCCACCGCCCCCTCACGGCTCGCTTCCTCCTCGCAGGAAGCGCGCGGCTCACCTTGTCCCCCCACATGAGGCGATACAGGCGGTTCGTGATGCCGCCCACGATGATCTTCACGGAGATGTCGTCGTTCGAGGCGTCCTTCCTGCCACGTGAGGCACACAGCACGCGGTGTTAAACCAGCAACGCTCTCCCGCCCGCAGGGCCGCCCACCCCACCACGTAGCCGCGGCGTCTCACCAGTCGGGGCAGATCTGCTTGACCACGAACTTGGCGTCGTCGAACTCGTCGGCGCCCCCGGCGCCCACGGCGTAGTCCAGACACGCGTTCGGGTTGTTGAGGTAAGTGACTGCGGCAAGCGCGAGCGGCAGGCACAAGCGGTTAGTCTCGCATTGCGGTGTCTCGCCCCCGTTGCCAGCGACTGACGCACCTTGTCCTGGCATGGCGGCGAGCTCGTCCGAGGCGTCCGAGCTGGTGGAGGCGCGGCGGCGCGTGTGGCGGCGCGATCGGCGGGAAGATCGGAAGTGGCGGCTGTCGAGCAGCAGGAAAATGCTGGCGGCAGTGAGTGTGCAGGTGGCGGCGGAGACGAGGGCGAGGGCGCGCCAGTTGAGGTTGGGACTCGCCGGGGACGCTCCGGGCATTGAATGCGGCAGGCAGCTGGGCGGTTGTGTAATGCGCCCCCGCTTTCGGAACCCGAAAAGGGACTGTCGACTTAGTGCGTGCTGAGACCAGGTCACTGACGACTTAGGGACGTTTGTCGACTTACTAGGAGTGTTTATTCAACAATGTTGGTATCAATGTCTACTTATCGGGAGATCACGTCGACGTAGTAGATGTACCGCCCGAGTTCCTCCCATCAGTATACCATCTCCCTCAAGCAATCAGGATGAGACTCAGGCTGACAACCAGGATTGCATTGCATTGCGTGGTCTAAGTGTCTTGCTCGAGTGCTGGTAAAACGCTAGCACTGTGCGGCAGGGTCAGGTCGTCTGGCCTCCTTACAACCAGGCAGACCCAATATCGGATGCGCGTTTTTCACGTCGGATTATATATTACCAAAGTCACGTTTGATTGGCAGGATTGTTATAGGGCTAGGGAAATGACGCGCCGTTGGTCACGTGTGCGCCACACCAGCTCTAACCTCGTCCAAGTCGATATCTGCATCCACAGGGCCGTGCGCCGCGGATCCGCGCGTTCAAACTCTTTTGGCGCGCTCTTCCGGCGCCTTGGACGCCCCCAAAGGCCGAGTGAAGCGAGCATGGCGGCGCCGAGCTCGCGCGAGCTGGCGGCGCAGCTGCGCGCCGGCGTGACGGCGCTGCGCCGCGACGTGGCCACGTCCTTCCGGCTCTGCGGCCGCGACTTCGGCGCGCTGGGCGCCGAGCTGCTGGCGGCGCTGCAGCGCGCGAGCGCGCGGGACCGCGCGGCGGCCGACGCGCTGGCGCACGAGCGCGCGGCGCGCGCGCAGCTGGAGACGCGCGTGGCCGAGCTGCAGGGCAACATCCGCGTGCTGTGCCGCGTGCGGCCGCTGGCGCGCGCCGCCGCGTCCAGCGACGAGAGCGACGGCGCCAGCCCCGACCGCCGCCGCAAGCGCGTGCAGGTCGAGTCGGCCACCGAGCTCAGCGTCTTCTCGCCCGTGGACGGCGCGCTGTACAAGAGCTTCTCCTTCGCGCGCGTGTTCCACGAGCAGCACTCGCAGCTCACGGTGTTCCGCGAGGTGGCGCCGCTCGTGCGCGCCGCCGTGGCCGGCCGCCACGCCTGCGTCTTCGCCTACGGCCAGACGGGCGCCGGCAAGACGCACACCGTGCAGGGCGCGGACGACGACCGCGGACTCGCCGCCCGCGCCGCAGACCTCATCTTCCACGCGGTGGCGCAGCAGCGCCACGTCTTCGACTTCCGCGTGTCGCTGCAGGTAGTCGAGGTCTACAACGAGGAGATCTTCGACCTGCTGGGCTCGCGCGAGCCGGCCGACCGCGGCTCGCCCTCGGCCGACGGCTGCCACGTTGGCGCCACCAGCATGTGCGGCAACGCGCCGGCCACCACGTCCTCCGTCGAGATCAGGCACGGCGAGAGCGGCGTCTACTTGAAGAACGTCGAGACAGTGGCGGTCCCCACGGCCGAGGAGCTGCTCGACGCCATCGCAAGGAGCAGGAGCGGCCGCAAGAGCGACCGCTGCAACAGGTCCCACACGGTGCTGATGATTGACATCCAGCGCACCAGCAAGGCTAACGGCGAGGCAGACACAGGCAGACTAGCTCTCGTGGATTTGGCCGGCTCGGAGAGGCTATCGAAGACGGCAGATACCCCTGCGCTCACGGTTCGTGAATCGCAGCACATCAACAAGTCGCTCGCAGCAGTTGGAGACGTGTTGTCAGCACTGCTGGCGAAGGAAAAGCACATTCCCTTCCGGAACTCGAAGCTGACGCATCTGCTCCAAGACTCGTTGAGCGGTAGCGCAAACCGCACAATTCTTTTGGTGCACGTAAGCCCCAGAAGCGCAGACGTGAACGAGACCATCAACTCTCTCAAATTTGCTTCGCGCGTGAGCCACATCCAGATGGGCAAGTCCCGCCGCACAGAACGCGCTGAAATCTCTCGCCTGAATGGAGTGGTAAGTATCAGTCGTGAAGGCCACGTAAGGCTTTTGTTGGATTGAGTATTGATGTGTGTTGTCCTTGCTGCAGGTTGCCAACCAAGTTTTACAGATTCAAGCTCTCCAAGAGAAGCTAACAGCGGAGCTGGAGCTACGTAAGAAGTACGAGAAGCGGTTGGAAGAATATCGACAAGAGGAGCACCGCCGCAGATCCAGTGAAAACAGGAGGATTTTACAGCAGATGAATGGGACCCCGTCTCCAGAATTGCCGCCCCCAGTCTCTTCGCGAAGGTGGAGTTTGTACACTCGAAAGTAAGCAGATCGTAGTGCCGTGGCGCTCGATGCTTGCCACTCTGTTGATGTAGTAGCTAATTTGTGTCTGAATGTGGAAACAGGGAAAAACTTGCAAATGCTCAGGGACTGAACGGAATTGAAAACGTCGCGGAAAACATTCTGCGTGGGAATGAATCCTCACCCGAAACAGCGGAGATAAGGACAACCAGTAGCAGCAAGCCAAGTGGAATTTCTCCTCCAACGAATTTCTCGCGTCGACTCAGCTTGTCAGCCTTAGATCAAAAGGTTGGAGCTCCTCGACGGAGTGGTCAAACAGGAAAGCGGAAGAGAACGTCAGCGTCTGAAAAAGTTCGCAGGTGAGACTTTTTGGATTTACTAGGTACTTCACTTCCTTGTCTGACAACTGAATATGCAATTCGCTCATCACGCCCAGCATTCTCAAAAAGCAGCGTGGAAGCGATGAAGATGTCATCGATCTTACAGAAGCAGGTGCAGGAGGTGACAGCGGTATTGTTTCAAAGCAGGTTTCATTTGACCTGTCCCTGGCAACTATCGGCTCGTCGACTCTGCCCGCTCGTGAGGTCAACACTACGGCCAGTGCACCTCGGGTGTACGTTTTCTTTGCGATCTCGAAACCTTCACGAAAAGTATGGTGGTCTCACACTCTTCTTTCTGTCTCAGTCCTGTAGGAGGAGCGGTGCGGGTTCTTGCCGCGAACCGAGCGGCCACAGGTTCATTGCCGGCGAGAAGGGTTGCGTCTGCATCAACCCCCGGCAAGCGCGTCAAACCTAAATGGAACGGGTGGCGGTAAACTACCTGCACGACGCTGCAAAAATTGACAACAGATACAGAGACAAGGAGAGAACGTGTGTGAAGTTTGATCGCGCGCGACACCGTCAAGGAAACCCACAGTAACGTTACGTATAATATGACCACAACAAAAAGTTATCCTTTCGTTAGTTATCGTTTGAATGCCACTTTTCACCCGAGCGTTCGGTCTGGGACCGCTCCAGAATAGGGCGGGACGCCTTCCAAGCTGCTCCATTATTCGATTTCTGTGCTGGCCTCATGGTATTTGAGCGGCGCATCTTCACCCGCTCTGCTCGCTGCGCAGCTTCGTCCGCAGCATCGACTTCATTGCGCGCACGTTGAAACACCTGCAAAAACACAAAGGTATGAGCTACTTGTTATCTGGAGACAGTATGCTGAGAGACAACTTACCGAACAAAACGAGGCAAGCGTAGTGAAGAATTCTGTTGGGTTCCGCTTTGGGTCTTCACCAAAGTAGTCGAGCACACTTGACACCTCTTCACGAGCTCGGGCAATTGTATCTGCCAGCGTCTTCATCTTCGCTTCGATGTCAGAAAAGGTTGCCTGCATCGCCTTAATAGTGACCTCAAGCCCCAACGTCTCCACCGCTTGCTAATCATTCATAGGATCAAGACACTTGTCAGGATGAACAAGCACACACCAAACTAACTTACGACACGAACCTTTTCTAGTAAACCCAATTCCGTGCTAAGACTTGCCAGACCCCTTTCCAGCCGCTTAAATTCCTCGTCAATCGTCTCAAAAGATTCACGCGCCGCAAGAGGGACACTCTGTAACTCCGCTTGAAAGTCCAGAACGAGCGGGTGATTCTTCTTGACGAGACGAATCAGGTAATGGAGCACTGTTGTTTTCTGGTTCACTGCCTTCGTGTGTCCCAGTCGCAACAGCGAGTCGACAGTAAACCCCTTAATCCCATTCTCCTCCGCACTTCCATTCAGCGTATTGCCCAACTTGAGCACCATAGCCAATAAGGTCTTTAGAAGACGGCTGCCCTTTACTTCTTCGCTTGCCTTTTGCAAGTGGGATAACGAAGCAGATAGTTCTGCGCTACGCGACGTGAATGACAACTTATACACCAAACACTCCATGCGAGGGGCATATCGCTTCACTTTTGCGATCTCCAGAATAAACTTTTCAGCCTAACACAAACAAAGATACCACTTTGTTTAGCCTGATGACAGAGTTCCCACGCAATGCAGCACTACACAGCTTACCTCGCCTAGCATTTCCTTATCTCCGGTGTAGCCTAAGACTAGAGCGGCTTCCTCGGAAGTGGGCAGGAACTCGTTAATCCCAATGAGTTGCTCAATAGCCAAGCCGTTCGGGTCAAACTTGATAACTGCCTGTGCGATTTCGCTGTAGGAGAGCTTAACTCGTGCCAACGAGATGGCAGCATTCATCGCGCGTTTTCCGTCAATAAGAGTTACCGCCTGCTTCCGCTTTAGAGCTTTGCTCTGGCCTCGTGACGAATTCTTCTTTCCGCTGCCCGTGTTCTGATTCGCAAAAAAGAGAGCTTCGAGTTCGTCCATGTCCATCTCGAAATCAACGTCGTCATCTTCATCCTCCCAAATCGTTTGTTGATTGAGATTGCTCAAGCGATCCTCCGAAATGGCCTGCCAGTGAAGTTTCTTGCGGGCACGTTTTGGTTTAGCGACAGCAGCCTTTGCTGCCGTCTTTCCATCCCCACCACCAGACAATTGTGAAACAGGTGCGTCTGGGCCCAGCTCCAGTGCACGCACATCAGCATTCTCCGTCAACATTTTATGTCTAACCGCACCCTCAGGAAGTCCCATTTTCAGCATCTTGAAATATTTCGAGTAAATGGGATCATCCTGAAGCTTAACATCCTTTTGTGGTTCTGTCAGCTCCGATACAAGCGCATCGCCGCCAAGATCAAGAGCGCGCTCGTCGACACCTTCAGACTTCATCTTTTGGCGAACGGCCCCTTCTCGTAGTCCCATCTTCAGCATCTTGAAGTACTTGGCATACGTTGGATCGTCTTGCAGCTTCATATTAGTTCCATCAGGCGATCCGCCTAGCTGTGAAACCATTGCATCACCACCGAGATCTAAAGCTCGTTCGTCTACGCCATCGACTTTCATTTTTTGCCGCACTGCTCCTTCAGGCAAGCCCATCTGCAGCATCTTGAAATATTTGGCATACTTTGGGTCATCCTTGAGTTTTGAATCGCTTTTTGCTGCACTGGCCTCTTCAGCAGGCTTTGGCAACTTCGAAAACGGTGCGTCACCACCCAAGTCTAATGCGCGTTCATCAACACCGTCTACTTTCATTTTCTGGCGGACGGCTCCCTCAGGCAATCCCATTTTCAGCATCTTGAAGTACTTAGCATACACTTCATGATCTTTCAGCAAAATTTCTGAAGCAACATTCTGAGAGTCTCCAGTTGCAGTTGGATTAACACATTTGATATCGTCCTGAAGCTTCGACACACTTTGTGTAGCTGCGATGCGGTCTTTTACGTCTTCGTAAATTGCGTCAGGTCCAAGGTCCAATATAATAGGGTCAACACCATCCATCACTAATTTCTGCTTCACAGCTTCTTTAGGGCATCCCATTCGTAGCATTCGGAAGTAGGTGCGGTATTCTTCCATGTCCCCTAGCTTCGTTTTCTGGTCATTAGATGCTTCATTTGCGTTATCATCATTACTCGTACTGCTCTCGGTTAGAGGAAGAGGCTTCAGTGTCGAAGGATCAACACCATCCTTTCGCATACAATTTTGAACCGCCTCAAATGGGACACCGCGCTTCAGCATCAAAGTATACTTGTTGTCTACTTCAATTGCGGTCGTTTCCTCGTTTGAATCGCTTGTTTTCCTTGCAGCCTTCAGCTCACCGAGCAATGCAGACTTTGCATCTAACTTAGAAGACGCAGGTGAAGCAGTAGTCTTGCTTGTTGGCGCTACCAATGCATTCGCAAGCGACATTGCGACAGAAACATTCGTAGTTCCAGGACTTGTTGCCGCTTTCATCAAATCCTCAATCGACAATCCATTCGTCGCCAAAAATTCCTTCAACTGATTGAATTCTTCAGGTGGGTTTGTATCTGTAGCCGCGTGGGATTGTCCATCAACATTTACAAGCAATTGGTGGTGTACTGCCGAGCTGGTGGATGGCGTATTGCCAGCATCAGCAACATCTTGAGGGTTCACAGCTGAGGTACCAGGTTCACCACCAACCCAAGACGAAGGCACTAGCTTCATATTCGATGGAATTCCTCCGTTGGGCAATGTCGTCGCTAAAGCTGGAGGCTTTGGAGCACATTCATCGCACTCCCACGCACTGAAAAACTTTTTCACATACACAGCGTGGTTCGTCCGATCACTCATTGTTGTCAGCCCGAATGGTATTTTTCGTAGCCCAACACACGTCGTGTGGTAATAATTTCCACACCGCCCGGCACAATGGACAATTTGTGGACGCATCATGTAGTCATCTTCCTTGCAGATATCACACAATGACGAGTCAACCGCGGTAGGAATCGAGTACCGAGACCGTTGCGATTGCATAGCAACAATCTCTGCCGTCGTTTGTCGCCGAATAGCCGGTTGGGCCTCGCTTTCCGTCGGTGAATCTGGGTTTTGATTGTCCTTGGCAGCTTCTTCCTGCTTCTTTTTGGCTGCTATTTCTGCTGCTTCCTCTGCAAAACAGGACGACAAACCTTTAGAGTGCAGCAGATCCAGCGCCACATTCGGCGTATTCTGTGAGCACTGTAGCGCGAACGTGGTGGGCGTCTCGCAGAACCCCATTCGGATGAAGTTGGAATGCATAGCTGGATCTGGTAGAACAACGTGGTGCTTGGTGATTTCTATCAGACCCTGTCGAATCGCGCTGTTGCCTGTGTAGTCCATCCGCACCAAGTTTCGCGGCTTCTTATCGCTGTTCTCATGAAGCACGAGATCCACGGAGAACTGGTCCTCGTCGAATCCATGTTCGTACTGCTTCATCAAGTCGAGATCATGCTTCTTGAGCGTCACCAGCCCGGGCAAGAGGAACAGCGTCGAGTCCGCGTACCGGAAGAGCACTCTCGAGGACGCGTCCACGTCGTCCGCGTTGTCGTAGTCGTCTCCGAAGGAGCAGAGGATGGAGAAGCCGCCGTCCAGCTCGACGCCGTTCTCCCACAGGATGGCGAAGAAGCCGTCCTCCTCGTTCCAGTCGAGCACGGGCGCCTCGCCGTCGCCGAGATGCAGCGCGTCCGTGCAGAAGACGAGGCGGTAGTCGTCCCAGATCTGCACGCAGGGCTGCAGCTCCACGGGCAGCTGGCGGAAGACGATGGCCTTGAGCAGCAGCGGCTTGTCGTTGGGCGCGCGCTGCGCGTCCAGCAGCTGGTGGAAGCCCTGCAGGAAGCGGCGGATGGACGGCGGCGTCTTGGCGCGCAGCGCCTGCGGCGTGAGCGACGTCATGCCCCAGCGCTTGCGGTAGAACTCGACGAAGGCGTCGGTGGGGTCGGCGGCCAGGCGCGCGAACAGCAGGTAGCAGGCGGCCACGACGCCGCTGCGCGTCTTGCCGGTCTGGCAGTGCAGCAGCGCCACGTGCTGCGGGTCTAGCGCCAGCCACGCGTGCAGCGCGTAGCAGATGCGGAAGACCAGGTCCATGGGCGGCGTGTGCGCCTTCATGCCGTCGCGCTCCCAGTTGAACTCGAGCATCTGCTCGTGCAGCACGTCGGCCACGTCGGCCTGCAGCGCGTTGAGGTTGAAGAGCAGGAAGCGGCCGCGGTGCGCGGCGTCCAGGAACTGCGCCAGCTCCGTGGCGTTCACCACGTTGCGCTTCTTGTCGGTGGGCGCGAGCGCCGGCGCGCCGGCCACCACCAGCCGCTCCGTCATGAACGTCAGCTCCAGCGCGCGCGCGTCGGGCGGCCGCTCGTCGCCCATGGACGCGCGGCGCGCGAGGCGCACGGGCTCCAGCACGGAGCTGGTCAGGCGGCGCAGCGACTCCATCGAGAACGCGCAGACTGATGGGACGCGCGTAGCCATGTGAGGCGAAGCGACGCGGCCCACTGCAACCGCGGCAACGGCCATGGCGGACGAGGCCTGGAAGGCCTTCGGCGCCGACACGGAGGCCGGCCGTCTGCTCCGGAAGCTCTACGGCGGCGCCAGCAAGCCCGTGGTGGCGTATCCCAGTAGGTGGCGGGCGTGCCAAGCTTTTCTTCTTCCTGTTGGGGCTGAGGCGCCCGTGTGCGGCGTAGAGCTGAAGACCAAGCCGCGAGACGCGACGGCCCCGTTCATCCCTGGCGGCGGCGTGGCGGGCGCAGACGCTAGGACGCAGCGACTCGCGGCCAACACGTCGAGCCGCGCGATCAAAGCGCCGACGTTCGCGAAGGCCAGAGGAAGCGGCGAGACGCGCTGGCCCGTGACCACGCACAAGAAGCCGCTGAGTGAGATCGAGAAGGAGATGAACGACATCAAGCGGCAGATGGAAGGCTGCCGTCTGAGCTGCGTCAGGTAGAGTGTTGCAGGGCTCCGAAGCAGGTTGCGGACTGATGTATTGCTGTCGAAGGCGGCCGCCGAACCAGGAGAAGGAGAAGCTCCAGCAGGCGTTCTCGTACTCGACAGGCAGCATTCTGCCGCGCGAGCTGCTGCCGGGGGCTGGTACGTGGATTAAGTTGCCAGCACAACATTGATCAGTGTCGCTGAACGGCAATGCGTAGACCTGCTGGACCGAGAACTCTCGCATGCTGCTGCTGTGCGCAACGGCAAGTCTCCAAAAGACCGCTTGACGCAGCTGGAAGAGCTGTACGACGCGGTGCTCCAGGAAGTGGAGTCGCGCAAAAGCTACATGTCTGAGATGGTCGCCCTTGGGAGGCCAGAGATGGCAGCTCCTGTAGAGCGAGAGATTCTAGAGCGAATGACCGAGCTCCGAAAAATCCATGGGCTCATGAAGAAGGAAAAAGGCAGCAAGAGCAGCACCGACGACAACAACGATGGTTAGTAGTCTATGGAGCTAGAAATCGACAAAAATAATTGAACACCCGTCCGTCATGACGGTCAACTGCAGATCGAATTCCCAACAAACATATTGTCTTGTTCATCCTGGGAATGATTCTCGATTTCAGTTTAAGGTGAGACTACCGACGAAGATGACAGCGACGATGGGCGGTAGCTGGTGCTGGCCTTGCGAGTTGCCAAGACTTCTTCGTATTTGGCATTGATCTCTACTGTAGAAGTTTCTTGCTCCTTCGGTGAGCTCCAGAATGCCGGTATTTCGACTACGTTCACCGCCATCGACTGGCCGCGCTGCAGTTGACGAACGTCTTTTTTTAAGTGAAGCTCTACTACTCGTGTTGTTTGTCAGCTCCTTGGTCGCGGGATCGTGCGTGTACGCGATGCTGGGGTGACGCTTCTTAGCCTTCTCCGGCGACGAGGAACTCGGCAGCTTCTCGTCTAGCTGCCGCAACGAAAACTTGGGTGGATGTCGCTGGGAGTACTACAAAGTACTAAAAATACTGTGCGATGGGGTGCGGATGAGGAGGACATACACCAAATATTTCAGTGTGGGTGGCAGGGCTTACGACATTGGCACTGCAGAAAGTTTGCCAACGCTGAGTAACAAGAGACAAAGGAAAACATGTTGTACCCACAACAGTTTCCACTGCCTTGCAAGGACTTTCCACAACACCACACTCGCTCATGCTATTGTTGTCCTTTTCTTTGGGGGCTGATAATCTGGTGTGCTGCCTATGATTACTCGGCCAACTTTAGTTCCGAGCGATGGTCTTCCTGCAGCTCATTGTGCGACTGGATTAGTGCTGGACAGGAGATACGACAAGTACCAGCTAAGTATCAGACCCAGTGGTCATGCACCGCAGTGCTCAAGTTGAGTCCGCTGACCAGTTGGCACCAGGCACGAGGTCGTTCGCGAGTGGCAAGCTCCGCAAACTCCAGTCCGCGGTGCTCGCGCTCCAAAGACCGGATGGCCACATTCAGCTGGAATTCCCGGCCGAGGAGGCCATCAATCTGCCAACTCCACGACCCGATGCTAGCGAGAGCCAAGCTGACTCCATTAACTCGGCAAGACGTGAGCAGAACGCGACCGGCAAGAAACAACCGACGGCGAAAAGCGATGATCTGGTCCGACGTCCGCCGCTAATGGCGATCTGTATCCTCATTGTCGGCACTCGCGGTGACGTCCAACCGTTTTTGGCCATCGCTCAACGCCTGCAACAGGACGGACATCGCGTCCGACTGGCCACCCATGCCGTCTACAGAGACTTTGTCATGAGCCGTGGAGTCGAGTTTTATCCGTTGGGCGGTGATCCGAAAGAACTCGCAGCTTACATGGTCAAGACGGGTGGTCATTTGATCCCCACGAAACTTAAGACCTTAACCAAGGATGTGCCTCGCAACAGGGAGATGATCAGCGAGATTATTTTCTCGACGTGGCCGGCCGTTTCCGACGCAGACCCTGATGGAGGGGGCCCCGGCGTACCAGGTCCACCGTTCCGAGCTCAGGCAATTATAGCTAACCCAGTGTCGTACGGCCACATCCACGTCGCCGAGCGACTCGGAGTCCCGCTCCACATCATGTTCCCACAGCCATGGGTACCAACGACGGCGTTTCCGCATCCACTATCCAACCTGGCCTACACAGGAAAACTACAGAAGAGGAACTACCTCTCGTACAAACTTGTCGATCTCATCATGTGGTACGGCACAGCAGCACTGATAAATGAGTTTCGAACCGAGGTCCTCAAGCTACACCCGATACGAAAGGGTGACCTCGGGTCCGAGTTACTACTTGATTTGGAAATCCCCCACGCGTTCATGTGGAGTCCTAGACTAGTTCCAAAGCCAGCGGATTGGGGGGCTCTGTACGACGTCATCGGGACTGTTTCACTAAAGGAGGCTGCGTCCGTGTACTCGCCATCCCCTGAGCTTGAAACGTTCCTAGGAGATGATGGAGGACCCATTTTCGTAGGCTTTGGGTCCATGATACTTGCGAATCCTCTGGAAACCACGAAAATGATCATCGAGGCGGCTACGCAAGCCAACGTGCGGGTGCTGATCCAGTCTAGCTGGAGTGATATGGCCGGCGATCTTGACATTCCCAGCAACGTTTTCTTCCTCGGCAATTGTCCGCACGACTGGCTGATGCCGAAAGTCTCAGCTGTTGTTCATCATGGAGGGGCCGGAACTACTGCCGCCGGGCTGCTCGCTGGCAAGCCGACGTTTATCGTACCGTTCTTCGGAGATCAGCCGTTTTGGGGTCAAGCTGTCGTCAGTGCTCGGGTTGGCGTGGCACCTTGCCCCATCGCACAACTTACAACGGAAGTATTACGTAAGGCTTTTGTCGATCTGGGAAATCCGGAATTGCGGAGGCGAGCCGAAGCCATTAGAGATCTCATGCAGCAAGAAGATGGCGCTGAAGAGGCTGTGCGAAGCTTTTATCGACATCTACCTACTGAGAATATGTGGTGCGACTTGGATCACCTACGAATTGCCACGCAGTGGAGTGTGCATGACAAGATCAAGCTTTGTGATCGCTGCGCTTTTGTTGTGAGATCCCGTAAGGACAACAAGCACAAGAAGACGTTGCACTACAATTCCGTCGACTACTCAGCTCGTGGTCCTAGCTCGCTGCTCACAGGGGTAGCAACAGGGGTTATCGTGTTTGCACACGAGGTGACGGGAGCGATTACTGGCGTACTAGCACAACCGGTGAAAGGTGCCATGAAAGGAGGGGTTATTGGTGGCGTCACAGGCATGGTGGCAGGTGTGTACTATTTACTGGTGAGGCCAGTGCACGGTGCACTCCTTCTTGCCGATCATGCGGCAACCGGGCGTAAGAACGCAAACCGAGGAGACGGTGACCGCAAATTGAACAGCGTGTTCGACCGACACCTGATGGCGGCATTAGGAACAGAGTATGGTTTGGTCGACACCTTCTGTTTAGCGGTTGGTCCAAACACAGTTGATACCGTAATTTTTGCACGAAAGATCGACCGCAAGATGATGTTGAAGACATTGCGCCGAGTCGAGAAGCATTATTATCGCTCGCGCTACGTGGCATTACGGAAAGCGCAAGAGACTGCAAAACAAGTACCAGCACAAAAGGCACACATCGTTGATGACGCACAGAGTGTACAAAATCGACCTCAAGTAAATCCATTAGCATGTTCACACCCAAGCAATGATATCACACTCGAGGATGCCGATGCTACCACCAGCACAAGTATGACAGATGAATACCCCTCTATTGATACATGCCATGAGGTAGCCATCACGGTGTATTCTACACACCTAACGCCGACAGGAGTGGTCTCAATGGCACTTAACATGCCCGATGAATCTGCCGACGTGGTGCTATACTCGACAATTGCACAATGGGAGGCGTACCAATCTAGGCAACACCAAGCACGATGTCAACCTCCACAAACACCACTCCCGGTGCCACTCATGAATATATGCCTCGCTGCAATGGGCACATGGAACAACGGTGTGAAGCAGTTCGTTGCTATCGGCACCAAGCTCAAGAAGCTAGGTCACCGCGTACGTGTTGCAGCCAACGAGCGTTTTCGTACCGAAATCATGGAGCGCGGGCTCGAGTTCTACCCTCTTGCTGGGGCCCCGGAGAGTATCCAAGATTTCGCCAAATTCGTTTATGAGAGTCAAACTGCTGCCCGAACCGCGGTGCCCGGCCGCCTTGGCACTGGGACCATCGAAGCTTTCAAAGAGCTCATCTACTCATTGTGGCCAGCTGCGTGTGGCTCGGATCCCCATGGTGGTGGCACCAATATCCATGGAGAACATTTTCGCGCAGACTCCCTTCTGTGGCATCCACTGCTACTTGGTCACGTGCATGTAGCAGAGCGTCTGGGTATTCCACTGCAATGCCTCAGTCTGGAACCTCTCTCACCAACGTACTTCTTTCCTCACCCACTGAGCTCGATCCCTGACCTCGAACCGGCAATCAGGACGATATGCAAGAGCAACTTGCTGACTTACGGTGTTGTGGATACTACCCTTTGGCATTGTGGAGTAGTGGATGTGTTGACCCAGTTCCGTGCCTTCATCGGCCTCAACAAACGTTGTGATCAGCCTGACCCACTGGTCCGGTGGGAAGTCCCTCACATCTACCTTTGGAACCCTGCAGTATTGCCGAGACCTCTTGACTGGGGAAGCGAGCTATCGGTGGTTGGACACGTGACACTAGACGTCGGCGCTGGTCTCAGTCGACGAAAGTGCAGGAAGCGCGAGAAAGAAAGCAAACGGTTTAAGTGGCCAACTGCACTTGTGGAATTTGCATTTCAGACACCAACACCTCCGGTGATCTACTTCGGCGTCTCCACTCGAAGTATGTCTCCTGGAGATCTGGATGAGTTACTGCAAAAGATTGATGCTGCGGCTGCAACTCCAAAACACGAGGTACGTGTCATTTTCCAGACTCGCGAGGTCGGCGATAAACAGAGGAAGCTGTACCAGTCAGCGCACGTGTTCCAAGTCGCCAGCGACCTACCGTATGCAAGACTCTTTCAACAACAACAAGTGGCTGCAACGGTTCACTGGGGAGAGCCTGACATCCTCGCCGAGGGTCTGTCCGCCGGCAAACCAGTCGGTATATGCGGCACACACTCCTTGCAGCACTTCATGGCTGGCGTATGTGAGCAAGCTCACGTGGGCCTTCCACTGATCGACTGGAAAATCTGCACCGTGGAGTCCGTGGCGTCCAAATTCAGGGCGTTGCTTACCCAGGAGATTCGCGACCAAGCGCAGGCTGTATCAACCACCTTCAAGCCAGATGAAGCTGTCACCGCAGCAGTGAATGCCTTTTACAGCAGCCTTCCGCTGGAGGCCATGCGTTGTGACGTGGACCCAAACAAGCTTGCGCGCGTGTTTGATCCGCGTCATCACCTCAAGTTGTCGCTCCAGGCGTACCTGGCTATTCAGCCACGCCGCGACGAAAACAAGGGTTTTGTGCCGTACAAACCTCTGCGCTTCGGTGGGAGCCAGCCTCCCGTGTTTTCCATTCGACGAAACGATACTAAAGCTCCGAGTGACACAAAACCTGTGCGTCACCTTGATGGTGTTCCTCTCGCATTAGACATACTTGGCAAAATGGGCACTGATCGAAGTAGCACGTCAAGCGGTTCGTCAGTTAGATCGGCACCCTCTGCTCATGCTACTGCTGCGCAGATCGCAATGTTCTGGTCTTCTGCAGAAGAGGAGGCTGCTGTGCGTCGAGCCACAAACATAGCCTATGAACGGCTCGTCAAGAAACCTCAGCATAGGAGCAAACGCGAGGCAGTGAAGCGATTATTCGGGGTGGGGAATGAAGCCAGGCGTCGTGAAGAAGAGCAGAGGTACATTTCCGTGGAATAATATGCATCAGCTTTGTATTCTTGCTCCGCTGCGATCGATCTCTTTTGTGCATGAAGATTGAGAGTCAGCGTATGAAATAAACTGATGACCTCGTACTATCGGAACTTTCGTGGACAGGACCGCAGATAACTCTCCTAGAAGTGCCCGCAACATGTTTGTTTCCTCAGCCAAGGGCTAACTGATTGGTGTTCTCGATTTCAGTTTAAGGTGAGACTACCGACGAAGATGACAGCGACGATGGGCGGTAGCTGGTGCTGGCCTTGCGAGTTGCCAAGACTTCTTCGTATTTGGCATTGATCTCTACTGTAGAAGTTTCTTGCTCCTTCGGTGAGCTCCAGAATGCCGGTATTTCGACTACGTTCAGCGCCATCGACTGGCCGCGCTGCAGTTGACGAACGTCTTTTTTGAGGTGAAGCTCTACTACTCGTGTTGTTTGTCAGCTCCTTGGTCTCGGGATCGTGCGTGTACGCGATGCTGGGGTGACGCTTCTTAGCCTTCTCCGGCGACGAGGAACTCGGCAGCTTCTCGTCTAGCTGCCGCAACGAAAACCTGGGTGGGTTTGTCGCTCAGTGGCTTGTACTTTAAGTCACCTGCACTGCCTCCATCGCCCGTGAGTTGGCGGACCACTAGTCGTGCCTCGTACGACAGCTTGAGCTCATGCACAGAGTCGTAGACGCGAGCAATTCGCATCAGGTCCAGGTTACAAATCATCCCCGCCAATGCGAGATTGTCATAGAAGGCTGACACAGCGGCCTCGATCGCATCCGATGACGAAAACGTCGTCGCGAGGTTCTTGGCAGCTTCGATAAGTGGCAAGTCGAGTAACGTACGGAATATGTGAATGAGGTTGAATGGTGACAGCGCATCAGCAGGTAATGGTTCTACGCCTGCGCCTGATACCTCCAACGCTTGGCTCCACAGACGCTGTAGTTCGCGACGATAGATCACAGCTGCGGGTTTAGCTGCCGCCAAACATTCAGATGTGATTGAAATATCACCCCAGTGCACGGCGGCCTTCACATGTGGAAGGATATACTTCAGGGGGAAGAAGTACTGATCAATCTCGAATACCGCATTAGCTCCACTCACAGAAACCATGAAGTCGGCTTTTTTTTAGCTTGGAAAACAACGCATACCTTCGCGGCGTGAGTGGCATTTTAATTGTACTAACGAGTTGTCGAATACGACGCTGGTCCCATCCATCGCACTGACAGCCGAAGGAGAGGAGTGGAAAGTTAGAGTATTCTTCAGCAAATGAACTTAGTTTTCGCTCGATGGTAGCGATATCGACATTTCCCTCCAGATTGGTTTGGTCAAACCCCACGTATCCAGCAATAGTAATTTCCTTACCGGCTTCGGTAATAACACAGGGTTCCAAAATACGTATGAGGAACACGCCACTCCGCAAGAGGTTCCTCGCCGTAATTTTGCCTATCAGCCCCAGAGAATACCGGAATTCGTTCAACAGTTCTCTAATACAGTTCCACAAAAGCTTGTCGACCATTTCGTATGAAGTTGCGTTAGCTGGTGAGTAGCTATATGGTCTAAGTTGCTCGGCGCTGAGGCCCCGAGCGTCTGGAAACGCTTAAGTACGCGTCTCTGGGTTTGAGCTCATGCAGTGCAAAGGTACACCAAGACGCTCTGCCACGATGGTCTGTCCAAACAAGTGCGGCGATGCAATGATAGTATCGGCTCTAAAGTCCTTTCCAGGAACAAGCGGTTCTACACACGCTGGCCAAAGCGAAAATATAAGCTTACGCAGCTCTGAAAACGATTCTGGGTGGTGAGTGAAGCTCAGAAATTGTGATTTGTTCTCCAGCTTGTTCCGAGCCTGCTGGCGAACGTACTGCAAAAACTTGGTTGGATAAACAAATTCTTTCGGACAAAGCACTTCGAAGCAATAGTCACGGTCTTGATGCTCGGAACGCACCATTTCTCATTTATCTGCTCATGGTCCAAATTATGGACACGGAAGAGTTCAAGACGCTTAAAGCAGCACTAGCGTGGGTTGGTGAGGATGACGATAGCTTCAAGACGACTTCAGACACTTGCAAAACGCTCCCAATCTCTCCAGACCCGCACGAAGTGGAGGCGTTTTGGGACTGGGCCTCCCAAGCACGGCCAACAAAAACCTGCAATGACGCTGTGGTGGAAGACCAAAGTAGCTCTGATACATGGGAAATTGTCCACCTCAAGGCCAAATTATCCGTACCTGGGCGAAATCGGTCCCGGTCCTGCAGTGAAAGAAGTCTGTAACCCTCAATGAAACTGACAGCGCCTGCCGATCACCGGAAAATGGCTGCAATTGTCGTGTGGTGCACACTGCTTCGTACTCAGCGCGTGGCGCACGGTAGCGTGCTTCGTGGCGGCTCGCAAGCGGGCGCCACAAGCCTTGAAGCGCCATGGCGTCGACGTCGTGGGCGGCGCGCCTCAAGGGGCTGGACGCGTACCCGAAGACCATCGAGGAGTTCAAGGTGCGCACGCTGCAGGGCGGGCTGTTCTCGCTGCTGGCCTTCGGCTGCATGGCGCTGCTGCTGCTGTCGGAGCTGCGCTTCTACCTGGCCACGGACACGGCGGACAAGATGTCGGTGGACGGCGCGCGCCACTCGCAGGTGGCCATCCACTTCGACGTGGACTTCCCGCGCATGCCGTGCTCCGTGGTGGCGCTCGAGTCCGCCGACATGGCCGGCAACGCGCAGCACGACATCGAGCACAACATCCGCAAGGTGCCGCTGGACCGGCGCGGGCAGCCGCTGGCCGAGGGCGCGCGCGACGTCATCGGCGGCGCGCTCACCAACAACACGCAGCTGCACGCGGACACGCAGCGCCCCGCGTGCGGCAGCTGCTACGCCGCGGGCGAGCCCGGCGAGTGCTGCAACTCGTGCGACGCCGTCAAGGCCGCCTACGCGCGCAAGAGCTGGATGATGCCCAGTCTGCACACCATCGCCCAGTGCCAGCAGGTCGAGATCGAGCGCGTGCTGCGCGGGGAGGTCAACGAGGGCTGCCGGATCACGGGCTCGCTCGTGGTGTCCAAGGTACGTCGTCCGGCGGCTGACCGTGAGGTTGTGCGATGCTGACGTTTTTGCTCCAGGTCGCCGGCAGACTCTACTTCGCGCCCTCCAAGTTCTTCCGCTCCGGGTATCTGTCGGCGCAGGACCTGGTGGACGCCACCTTCAAGGTCTTCGACACGTCGCACACCATCCGCTCGCTGTCGTTCGGAGAGGCCTACCCGGTACAGTTGTGTCTGGCTCTGGGGGCTGGACAAGCGTCTAGCTAACCATTTCTTTCGCGGTTGATGCTCGTGCAAACAGGACATGAAGAACCCGCTGGACAACCGCCAGAAGGAACTTCCGGATGAATCTACCCGTGGCTCGTTCCAGTACTTCCTCAAGGTGCGTAGCTCATGGTGTTTACAATTCTTCTGATACTTGCCGCGCCATTTACGTTCTTGTGTCCTTTTGCTAGGTCGTTCCGACGGAGTACACATTCCTGTCTGCTGACCGCATCGTCACTAATCAGTTTTCTGCTACTGAGCACTTCCGCCCGCTCACGCCTGTGAGCGACAAGGGTCTACCGAGTACGTGTAGCAATCCCCCTGTTATTTGTTCTGGTTGAAGACGCTAACCATCTAATCGTGTTCTTAATCTGCAGTGGTCGCGTTCAGCTACACCTTCTCCCCCATCATGTTCCGCATCGAGCAGTACCGCGTGGGCTTTCTCCAGTTCCTCACAAGCGTTTGTGCGATTGTGGGTGGCGTGTTCACGGTGCGTGATTGCGATACCTTGGTGACACTGGGGTTACAGCCCTGACTAAAGCGCGTTTGTTCTGTCGCAGATTCTTGGTATCATGGACTCGCTTGCGTTCGGACTACTAAACAAGACGAGCAGCACGACACTGTTGTAAAGAGTTCCAACTAATCTCAATGTCCACGTGAGCTTTTCTTGCTTCATTATTTATGGATTTCTCAGAGGGGCGCTGCCTTAGTAAATTGGTTGTTGCCGAGAATTACGATGCAAACGCCACCGCTTCCGCCCGAGCTGTGGAATTTATCCATTGTAATCTTGCTATGTGGGCTCATGGGCTGGACGATGCGTCTTGTGCGTCTATTGCTCATCTATCTAGAAGCTCGCTTCGCTGTCCAGCAGAACGCTGTACGTTTTAGCGCTGCTTCAAACACTTGTGTGTTGCTGACAGTTCCCTTCCTGTGGAATAAGGTTATTCACTTAGAAAAGCTAGGACCAAGGTATCGCCCTGCTAGCCTCGGTGCCAGGCATTCTGTCGGACTAAATTCATTTGTGTTGCTGTCTCCTGCGCAGTTTACACGTACTTCGACATGCATCCATGTGGCATTTTCACCAGCTCCTGCGCACGCAGCTCCAGGTCGCATCGGCAGCAATGAAGCGAATACGGCTTCCGTTCGAGATCGTTACATCATCGGTAAAGCTTGTTGAGTCAGAAGGCGATCAGCAACAGCACGCGAGAATGAATCTTTCTATCGAGGTCAAGTCCGATTCAAAATGCGTGGTGCAAGTTTTTTGGAATGTGAAGGCAAGTTCGCTAGAAGGGGCTCACCAGAGCCCTACGAATGCATCAATGAACTGGCCGATAAAGCGAAGAACTGAGTTTATTGACGCCATTCTCCCAACACGAGCAGCACTTAGAGCTATTCACGCCGTGCGCTCGCTACCAGGAAAGCTTTACGAAATGGATTTCGCGAGTAAACCTCATCAGCTGCTAGACGATGACAACAGCAAGAGCAATGTCGATGAAACAATTGACGTCGTGAAAAAAGGGAGAGCTGAGTCGAACCTAACTCGCTTGTTCGTGGCAGGTGACTCGTATCACTCGAGATCCGTGATGGAGAGGTACGCATTATATTACCTCTGTTTCAGACTTTATCGACTGTGACCTCACAACTGCAATGCACTTGTCCTGCTTTTAGGAGAGGCGTCAATGAGTTCGTGGCGTCAATACCCAACGTTGTGTTCACCAATTCCGGGGCTGTAGCAGTAGTCGAGTCTTCCATCGTCGCCACCGATTGCGAAGACGAGAAACCAGGTGCCCCTAGCGTCGACGAACCCCGCTACGCCTGCGTGGTCGCCATTGGGTCTCCCCACTTTTTCGAGAGCGCGGCAGGGCCCAAGTCTCCCGGGTCCCGGCTGAAGCGGCGACTGTCGGGATCTGATCGCATTAAGGGCGACGAGGAGGACGAGGTTCTGTGTCAGTGCGTAGCGATCGACTTCCTGCCGACACCGGCCAAGCCCAGCCGCACACCGGCGATCGTCAAGAAGCTGCTGCTGACCGCCACCGACGCCTTCACCTCGCAGGTGCAACCACCAGGCCCCCAGTCTTGTAGCCTGTTGCTAACTCTGATGCCCTGCAGGAGATTTTTGGGCCGGGCGGCGAATGCGTCATCTGCCTGGAGCGGCCGTTAGCTGCTGTGTTGCTGCCTTGCCGCCACCTCTGCGTTTGCCACGCGTGCCTCGAGGAGATCGAACAGTGCCCCATCTGCAGGTCCAAGTTCTCTACCTACGCCTGCTTTCAGGACGTGCAGGACACGCAGGGCACGCAGGATGTCTAGTCTTAAACGTCATGTTACACGTTTTAAGGATGCGATGGTTTGACGGTCCTACCTGAGTTCGCGTTGTGGGAAGCGTTTAATACGGGCATCCGTTTAAATCAAGCAGGTAAGACCTCTTCCCTATGCAATTACGAAGCGTATCGGTTTTTCTGTGACTAACCTTTTTATTGTTTTTAGATGTTTCAGGTCCAAAAAGTTAAGGAAAAGCTATTCTACATTTGAAGTAGAACACTTGACTAATTTTGGGGACCTGGGTTTCGTACGCGCGGATGTTGTTAGTGCCCACCCCAGGATCTATAAAATCACACAGCTCCAGGGTTCACGTGCTCTACTCGGATATTATTTGCTGCTGTACAGTCAGGCAACCATTAAGAAGTAACTATTATCAGTCGGGCAATGACTTCGATGCAGTCAGAATGCGATAAAAAGCAGTTAAAGTAGCAAAGCTAGCTACTGGGTGTGCTTGCTACTTTTAAATTGGTAGGATGAGATGATTCGCGAGCTACGGACAAGAAATACAAGTTCTACTACGTAGTATGGTTAATACATGATTTGACTGATTGATCAAATCCAAGTCGTTAGCATGTTGTGAGGTTTGAGCTCTTGAGTAGAAAAAGTGGTTGCTTTTGGCGTTATAGCTCCGCTGCTTGCCTCCTACGGTGAAGGAGAGATCCTAGGAAAGGAACGGTAACTATATCAACCCTATTATAAAATTTAAATATATTATATAATATATTTAAATTTTATAATAGGGTTGATATAGTAAAATTTAAATATATTATATAATATATTTAAATTTTATAATAGGGTTGATATAGTTACCGTTCCTTTCCTAGGATCTCTCCTTCTCTCCTCTTTCTTTGAGGATTCTTCTTCCCGGGCTCTTCCTTCACCTTGTCTTCAACGGTCGGGTCCTTATCCATCTCTGCAGTCGCCATTAGTCCCTTGGCATTACAAGCATGACCTATATTCCATGAATGTGGATCAATGGGCTGACAATGGCGGTCAAAAGCAGTTTTTCGCTTTGTGTATTAGATATTAATACTCAACTAGAATGAGTAGTGCAACTTTTAACACGTTGCTATGGAAATATTGGATTGATCGCCAAAACCATCACTATGGGAATCGTATGAGTTTGCGACCAACATTTGAGGGTTTCTGAAGCGCTGGATACAAGTACAGGCTGGATACGTCTATTTCAGTTGCACATGTAGCTATTGATCAACGATACGAGATCACAACAATTACTTTAGCAACCCGCGTTCACGATTGCGGTCTTTGCACCTGTCCAGTGGTGGAGTAGTCTCAGGTGGAGGTACGGCTTCCTTTCTCTCGACTTGAGCACTAACTTGTGTCGCGTTCAGCACAACTACTATGGCGAAAATGGAGGGGGGGGGGGTACTAGTAGACGGCACTAGAGATCTATTTGAAGCAGTTTATGGCCCAGTGAAGAAACTTGACTTTTTTCCTTTGCAGATATGATGCTTGTTGGAATGTTTAGCGGCAGCATGATCTTGCGATGGGCCCCGCAATCCTACAAGTAGGCATCGTAATGCTGTTGTGACAATTGCTTATGCTTAAGCAATGCCATTATCAACCTCAAGCAGCACCACGGTCGTGTTTGCGGTGGATTTTAACCATAACATATCTGGTCCGTCGGGATCTTGCTGGCTGCATGTTCAACGTTCCGTTATTGCATGGTTGCGTGCAAGGAAGACAATTGAGTTGATTTGCTGGGTTATTCCTGGATATTGTTTAACCATGGAAGCAGCACGAAAAAAAAAACAAACTGAATGGCCGTTTGCCATTGACGCAACTCATCGTAAGATAACGCTGTCGCTAATCACTTACTGCTTGGTACGCACATGCTTCCAAGTTTCCTATTGCAGTGCATTATTCAAGTTACTTGGTAAGCATCAAAGCAGTATCTGCCTCGCTAAAACAGCAAGGATAAAAGTCACCCAAGCTCTCGTCATCAAGTGAATGTGGTAGGAACGAGTGTGCCTCGTCAGTTGAAGTCCGGCTTCCTGATTGCCGCGTCTCATTTCTCCTCCAAAAGTAGGCGGTCCCGTTAAGTGCGAGCGGCCATTGACTCAGTTGGGCTCCGCGATGGGGGCGTACGAGGCGCTGGGCGTGGCGGAGAGCGCGCAGCTGTATCTGCTGGTGGGCGCGCTGGGCGTGGTGCTGTACCTGCTGCTGGTGCTGTCGTTTCTGCTGGTGCCGACCATCAAGGCGCAGCAGCCGGCGGCCGACCTGGTGGCGTGGCACGCGGGCTGCGGGCTCATGACGTCCGCCGGCCTGGTGCTGAGCTACTTCGAGCTGCGCGGGCCCGAGGACGCGCGCGCGGCCTGCGCGCTGCTGGCGCCCTACACGCAGTTCTTCGTGCTGGCGGGCGCCGGCTGGTACCTGATGCTGTCGCTGGACCTGCTGGTGGCCCTCGTGAACCCGTGGATGGGCTACCGCTGCAAGTCGTGGGCCTACCACTCGCTGGTGTGGGGCGCCAGCGCCGCGTCCGCGCTACTGCTGCGCCAGCTCGGGCTGGCCGGCCTGTCGCCGCTCAACGTGTGCTGGGTGCGGCGCCAGCGAGACCCGGCGCGCGTGAACGCCGCCAGCTGGGGCTTCCTGTTCGGCGCCGTGGCCGCCATCTGCGCGCTGTCGCTGGCCGTGCTGCTCTTCGCCAGCTTCCGCTTCGTGCGGCGCCAGCTCGACGTCACCTACCGCGCCAAGCGCCGCAACCTCATCCAGTACTACCGCTACCTGCTGGTCTTCGCCGGCCATTGGGCCGCCGGCGGCGCGCTCTACTACGCGGCCTACCGCCAGCGCTTCGACGGCGAGCTGGCCAAGCGCTTCGAGCTCGCGATTGCGCTGGTCTTCGGCTCGTACCCCGCGCTGCTGCTCATCGTCTGGGTGCTCAACACGGAGCTCTACCAGAACTTCTCCAGCGAGAACAACCTGTCCAAGTCCGAGCGTGGACCCGGGGACGCGGCCAACACGGAGCACTTTAGCGCCGCGCTGAGAAAGGACCTGATGCGATACACGACGGCAGGGATTCGATGCAGCATTTGCGAATCTCCTGCGGACAGTTTGCGCTCGCCGCTGCTGAGTCTGGCTCGAGATCGGTTTGGCTCACTAGATCGCACCGCGGCGCTGTCGTTTCTGCAGATGGAGGAGGGGGGTTCGGCAGGCTTGTACCACGAGAAAAAGAGATTGGCTACAACGGTTTACAACGGCGAGTATCGATACTACGAAAAGCTAGGCTTCACCGACTATGCCCCGAAAGTCTTTCAAAACATTCGCGAAATCTGCGGGATCGACAACGAAATGTACGAGCAGTCGTTTGCCGACACGCTCCTGGAGCGCGCATCGGAGGGCAAGTCGGGTATGCTCTTCTACTTCACAAGTGACCGCAAGTACCTGGTGAAGACCATGACGAAGAAAGAGCATTCGTTTCTGCTTGAGGTGCTTCCTCTTTTTCATCAGTACATTCTGAAACAGCCCAACTCACTCCTGTGTCGCTTCCTTGGCTGCCACTCGATGCAGCTGCCTGTGGGGTGGAACAAGATGTTTTTCGTCGTGATGGAAAACATTTTTCCGGATGGTCCGGTTGATGAGCGCTACGATCTAAAAGGTATTTTTCATCAGTCCAACTTCAGGCACCAAGAAGGAATCCCGACGCCAGTATCAAGCGACTGGAGCCGCAGCGGAAGGGAAGAAGAAGGGGTTGTGCATATACTGGATGAAGATGAGGCAGCGTCGAGCGAGAGCCAAAGCGTGGACAGTGAGTTGGGGCACGTAACGGAGAAACAGCCGCTGCTTCGTCGAGGTAGCTCACGGCCTTCGCTTCGATACGACAATGACTTTGTAACGCGTCGTGCTTCGCTGCGAGTAAACCCCACGACCCGTGCAAACCTGCTCGCGCAGGTGACAAGTGATTGCGGGTTTCTCCAGGAGCTTGGGATCATGGATTATAGTTGCCTCCTTGGTATCCGAAATTACAACCATCGCATTGAGCCCGACATTATGGATAACCTGGCTCATAATGCCGTCGTATCAGCGGACCAGTCTACGGTGTACTACCTCGGGTTTGTCGACATCTTGCAGCACTACAATATTGGGTGGAAAATGCAGCACTGTTTGCTGGCCGCGGTGGTCGACAAGCGACAAATAACTGCGCTTCCTCCAGCGGAGTATGCTCTGCGATTTTTGAATTTCATCCATGAGTATCTACTGCGAGACCCAGAAGGGTCACACGTGCGCTCGTATGGTAGCATCGGGTACTCGCCTTCCAGCTTCATCCGCTAGTCGCACAAGCAACTATTAATATGAGGTGTGCAGCATCTCATCGCCAAATGGCGAAGAGAACCGAGTAGATAGGTAGACAGCACATTAATAGAGAGCTCTGCTGAATGCAGAACATCAGCTTGGATGTGGAGTTGCAGCGCACGCTCAACGAGCTGTGCTTGGATCTCTTTGCTACTTCTGCGTCAGACGACTGCAACGCCACTTTGAGATCGCTTGCGCTGCTCGCTGAGACGTTTCCTCAGGCGCAGACACTACTCGGAAGATTGCTCTCTCAGAACGACGACAGCCAAGACCGACCCCGACACGCCTCTGTGACGAGGTTGTCTGCCTTGTCAACAAACTTCTTGTACAGGAAAGAAACAGCCTACAATGCTATTGCTTTTTTTAGTGCGTTATCGAAGGATAACATACGGAACCAACGGCGCATTGTTCAGAGTGTTACTGGTGTCAAGCTGGATATCGACCCCAACAAGTACGGCCAATCTCGGGGTACCCTATACGCTCTGACAGTTCCTGCCGCCGTCACAAACACGTATCGGAGCTGGCGAAAACGTCAGCGGGAGCTACACAACTGCCGCCTGCCTACAGGTGCGCCCCCCGCACACGATGGAATTCCTGCGCCATGTTACTGCGATTGCTGTTTAGGCGCGGATCAATTTCTGTCAACCTGGCAGCAGCATTTTCACGATTTGTCGAGGTGGTCTCAAGGTTCTGACAAACAAACCAGCAGAAACGGGCAGCCTCCGTTTTTGTCGACAGAGGAATTCTTTCGCATATTCCTCGCAGACCATCAAGCTCATATGTGCACAGTGGAGGAAGTCTTGGGACCTCAGAAGATAACCGGGGGTTCGGGCGCTGATCGAACGGATCGGCATCGAAGTGTTGTGTATTATTTCGTGTCGCCTGAAGAGCTTGCTGTTGCGACACCGAGGACGCAGGTACAATTCGATCCTCTTCGTCACATAAGTGCAATTGCAATTGCAGCAGAGATTGATATTGCTGCTGAAAGGAGAGCGTGTGCCAAGGTATTTCAACAAGACACGAATCGCACCGACAGTACCTTATCAGGTCCAGTGAAGTCAAATGCTCTTGCCCCTGAACAAGTTATTCTTTTAACAACCTCGTCTGAAATTGAGGCGTGTATTGCAATTTCAGATGAAGCCTCAGAAAGTGACGAGGACCTTCCTCGCTTTCGTGCTCCTGCAGGCAGCAATGAATGTTTTCTTGCTGATTTACTCAGGATTGAGGAGCAATATGGGCAGGTTGTGCAGTGTGACTTGCTAAGGAATTATGTGAGAAGTGACGACAGTCAGCTAACGGAGATGACCGAGCAGCTACTGCTGCATCTGCTCTCATTCTGTGACTGTGTTGATCAAATCCCTCTGTCTGCGTTTCGGCGCAACTCTAAGTGCGATCCTGGCATAGAACAACTTAAAAAAGAAGAAGTTACTTTCTGTGAGACGAAGTATGTCGAGAGCGCACCACTCCAATTCAGTGCTAAGATCATCATGACCGCCAACTTGTCCGAGCAGATTCTTCGAGTTGACTGCTTTTCGGAAGGATGCTCTCCTCGCGCATTCTCGACTAGTGTCCCCAAAGCAGAGCTTATGAGTGTAGGTAGCGCAGAGGATGAATCTAGTCTTAGTTTGCTCTGTCTATCTGATGAAGCACTTAAGAGGCTTCTCCAGCGCTGCCGTATTTGCACGTGCGATAGTGAAAAGGCCCACGTTGAAGCAGGTACTTTCGTATACTTACGGCGAATATGTCCAGAAGGAGAGGAACGCTCGGACACCAACAGCGACGTTGACAGCAATGCCCAGCTAAACCCTGCACCTAAAAGTTCTCCTGCTGGTTGTATTTCATTTTGTGGACTATCTTTTCAGGCTAAGCATGAGTTGGAGAAACTCGAAAAACGCGTTTCTGGAGATAACTACCGTCGGGTTACTGGAGGGGATCTAACAGATACGATAAAAAAGCTTGCACGGGTAGTAACAGACTGCAACAAACGAATATCTTATCTTTCGGTGGCGAGAGACAAAGAACTCGTTCGAGCAGTTCCTGAAGTGAATCGAGCAGCTGCAATCTCTCGGTGTCGCCACTGCCGTGACTTGCTCATTCAGCTTGGCAAGAAACTTGCGTTAAAGGTGAAACCACTTGATATCACGGTTCCAATTTCCCAAACGAAGTTGTCGGGTGTGGCCAAAGTCATACGCCGCTCTATCCACGACATACTTGCTCACAGCGAGTCCTTCGATGCTTGGGAGACACCAGACGCACGTGTTGAGAAGTTAAACTTGGATCGCCGTCTCTGGGCAAGCGGATTTCCCGATGCTGCCTATTACCAAGACGCCAGCGCGCGACAGCGTGAAAACAGGAAGATGCAGCAACAGCTCAGTCAACGGCTGCTACTCCAGCAAAGGAAGAAGGCGTCAAAGGACGTATCCAGAGCGAGGCAGCGCGGGGGCTAGCACCCGCAGCTGTACAGTCACATTTCCTTCTTTGTCCATTCGCCAAACATGTGCTGGTAGTCCTCCAGCTGCCTCTGCACGGCATCACACCCCGTTAGCATTCGCCTGATAACCATAACTAATGCGCGTCGTACTTTGAGCTGGTTGTTCTCCTCCAAGAGGCGGAGATAGGCGTCTGCCTGGCTGTCAGTCTGTCGCCTGAGAGCCCTGCGCAGCATCACAACGAGAGCGTCAGACGTCCACCCGCAGCTCGCACGACGGAGCCGCCACCCACTCGAGCTCGGTGTCTCGCTGCTGCGCCTCGCCCACGGCCCCGCGCAGACACAGCTCCAGCCCGCGCGCGTAGGCGTCCGCCGCCTTCTTGTAGGCGCCCAGCCCGTAGAGCGCCTTGCCCTTGCGCGAGTAGGTCTTGGCCCACTCGGGGTCCAGCGCGATGGCGGCGTCGGCGTCCTGGCGCGCCAGCTGGAACTGGCCCAGCGCGCAGTAGGCGGCCGAGCGGTTGCTGTGCAGCGTGGCCGTCGGGCGGCGCGCGATGCCCAGCGAGTACTCGCGCGCCGCGCCCTCGAAGTCCTTGAGGCGAAACAGCTCGTTGCCGCGCGTCTTGTGCCACGAGTCGTCCTCGCGCGACGGCGCGCTGCGGCCCTGCGCGGTGGACGCCGACAGCTTGGCGCTCACGGGCGCGGCGCCCGCCGCCGCCGCCGACCCGAACAGCCACTCCATCGCAAGTGTCACGTTCGACAAGTGTGGTACACACCAAACGCTTTTCACAAAAGAGAGGAAGTTATAAAGGGGAAATTCCAAATAACGCCCAAAATTTCAAACTAACGGATTTTTTACGAATAGAAGACCTGCTACTATTAAAAGCCCTGTCGAGAATTCTAGAATAGCAACAAAAGCCCGCTACGAATAAAAGACCTCATGCTCAACAGTTAGTAGTTATTGCGTATCATCACAACTCGATCGAACATCTCCAAGAAGCAGGAGGTCATAACCAGCATGGCGAAGCATACCAAATCGAGCAGCAGTTCATTTCCGTGCGCAAGGCTGGAACGGCGACTCCGCCACTTCTACTATGGTAGTGGAATCGGGACGCCATGATAGCTAGCTCACGTCAAAAACGACTCACTGATGTTCGGTTCGCTGGAGGACCTCCTGTCGGACGCTATCCTCCACATGCTACTAGAGATGGATAAAGTGACTCGGGATGCAACAGGCATGGCCGGGCACGCCGTACTCAGCTCCACCAAGCCGCCGGACTCAACGATACCCCTTCGCGCTAATTCATTTGGAACTATGACGTCTACGGTTGGAAGTTCCAGTGCGCATGGGCTAGCTCCAAGCCGGAGCCTAGGGGTGTCGATCCTTTCAACTTAGACGAGCTCTAGATGATGTAGAAGTAGTGGAAGAATAAAAGACCTCTACGAATAGAGGACTCCTTCTTCATTTTTCGCTATCAAAGAGGTCTATAAAAACAATACAAGACCGATCACTAATCGGAAAAAGCCGTTAATTCCAAAATACGTCAAGTTGTCTGCGACTTAGACTGGGAATACCTATTTTTTACTGGGATAGCCTTTAGGCTGGACAGCCCAAATCGGATTATTTCGTTGGCGGTAACTGAAGCCGATTACTAATGCAATAAACCGAAGCCGGTAACTGATGTACGATGGTCGACCTCCATTTCTGCCTACAAACCTCATCCATCAGTGTTGTGTTTCGTTGGTTCTTGCTTAACTGTTCTTTTCCTTTTGTTGCGACTAATCAACGGTCACTTATCGTTTGTCCCGATCTACATGTACAGTCTTGAACACGCGCAGAGCAGAGCGAGACCGGAACGAAGGCAACGACGATGAGCTCGCAAGCACGTGTAAGCACGTCGACGGAGACGGCGGGCAGCCAGGCTCGCGCGGAACGACCAGCGACGACTTCGGCGGCGGTGAGGGACTTGTCGCGTCGGCCGCGTGTGATGGACAACGAGCTCCGGGCGTGGGACTTGTACGACTTGTCCGGGGCGGTGAATCCGGGCACACCGGACGTGATGAAGCATATCTTTCGTCGCTACCGCTGGTTGCGGCGGAAGAGTGTCGAAGGCGTCGAATACGGTGCGCTCCAGGAGTCGTGGTGTGCTTTCATCAGGCGCTGGAATCGGACACACCAAGCTGGTAAAGATTTCATCGCGTGGTTGAGGCGCCGCGAGGACATCATCACTGAGCACTCGCTCAGTGAGCTGCGCAGCAAGGTGTGCGGGCTTACGTGTCAGGACGTGGGGCGCATGTGTTACGTGCGCGTCATGGAAGGCTGTGACCTGTGCGGATCCCGCCTCAGTGAGGGTGAGTGGAACTCTCACGTCGCTGCCCGTCCGCTGCGCTCTGCGGAGAACAACTGGATCCAGCTCTACAGACGAGCGCTCTCCGAGGCCTCTCTGTTGACTAATTCCGCCGGGGCAACCCGGTGGCGCTCACAGCGGAGCCAGTCTCCGCCGGCAGCTGCCAGGGCAGGTGATTATCGCACGCGTCGGCGTTCTCGTTCTCGGTCACGCGCGCGTAGGCGCTCTCGGTCGCGCTCGCGCGGCCGCTCAGGACGTCGTTCGTTCTCGCCAGCAGACGATCGTCGCTCAAAATCGTGGTTGCGGTCGGCGTGGACTGGTTCTCAGGGTCAGCGAGTCCCGACTTGTACTCGCGGACCACATCCGGAACATCGCGAAGAAGATTGGCGCGAGGCTCCCATGTATCATCCTCACAAGGGAACCCAAGCCAGCGGATCCTGTATCGACGAGCGGCCGGGACAGCCCGGCTGGCGTGAGGGCGGCCCTGCGCGCGAGGAGGATCTTCGTGCTCCACGACCTGCTCCACAATCCAGCGGACATCTCCAGCAGCGTCGACGATGGGAGGAGGACCGTCGCGCCGATAATGTTCGCGTCCTGGTCGGCCAGGGCGATGATGCGGTAGAGAATCGCTACTGGGACGCGCTGCGCGAGGTTGATGCTGCCGTTCAGCAGTCGTCGGAGGCCGCTCAGACAGCGACCGCTCTTCGGCAGTCGAATCGGGAGTTGTTGGAGCGTGTACGGGTCCTGGAGCTCGCGGTTCACGGTTAAGCGCGGGCTGGGACGCAGCCACGCGTGCCTGGGACGACTGGCGCAGCGGCGCGTCGCGCGCGGCGGGCGGGAAGATCGACGTACGCAGCGGCACCGGCTCAGTCGTCTGAGCCGTCTCGGGAATCGTAGCTTGATAGTATTTCTTAAGTCGCCCGACGTAGAATGTCGGGTGTAGTCGTAGTGTCGTCGGAATATCAAGCGTATAGGCGTCACCCAATACTTTCATGACCTTGAATGGCCCAATAAAGCGTGGCGCGAGTTTGTTCGCGCCGAGGTTGGTAACCGCAGAGTTTCTTATGCCATCAGTCGACAAAAGTACTTGCTCTCCTATCGTGAATGAGGCGATGTTCTTCCGGCCGCGCTTGTCGGCGTTCTCCTTCTGCTTATCAACGGCGGCCTGGAGAGCGTCGCGCACGAATCTTGTCAGGGCTTGGCGTTGAAGAACAAACTCGGACACCTTTGACTCGTCAATGGGTCGCGCCGACGCTTTCGGCGCGTAGTTCGCTTCGACGTCGCTGACACTGGGCGCCGAGCCAGACTCCGGGGCAATTAGCGTGCGTGCGGTCCACGATGACACATCCGGCACCGTGGTACGCGGCGCTGATAGGGGTTTCTTTGCTTGCGCGCGCGTGATCGCGTTGAACGTTGCCGGCTTGAGAGCTGCACTCGATACTGACGACGAAGCCACTGGAGATATGGCTGCAGCTGGCGGCTTGTCGGCTTCCTCCCCCGCCAGAGTGGAGCCACGCAGCGCCGTGGGATGACCCACGGCGAGGAGAGCCGGAACGCGCGGGTGCCGCGCGGTATTGACGAAGAAGGGAGTTAACCCAGTGGACGCGTGTTCGGCGTTGCTCAACGCGAGCTCTGCCAACGGGAAAAAGGAGCTCCAGTTGGAGAAGGACGTGGCGTAACTGCGAAGTACGTCTTCGAAGACTCGGTTCACGCGCTCGGTCTGACCGTCCGTTTCCGGGTGCGCGGCAGTGGACATCATCAGCTTCGTGCCTAGCAGCTCGAAGAGCTTGGTCCAGAAGGCAGCCGTGAAGCGAGGGTCGCGATCGGAGACGATGGATTCAGGGAGGCCGTGGTGGCGGAAGACATGGTCAACGAAGTGCGCCGCGGATTCTTCCGCGGTGATCTCAGGGCGAACGGGGACGAAGTGGACCAGTTTGCTGAACCGGTCGACGAAGACGAGGACACCCGTCCGGCCGTCTGGGTCGGGCGGCAGACCGCGTCGGTACATGCCGCTGGGCAGTCGCACGGAAGCAGCACACTCACACTGTCCGATCAAACAGGCCAGGCGCGCTGTGCTTGTCAAATGGTCCAATCATTTCGATACACCCAGCTTCGACAGGCTGCCGCGTCGGTACAAGCCGCTGGGAAGTCGCACGGAAGCAGCACACGCACACTGGTCCGATCAAACAGGCCAGGCGCGCTGTGCTTGTCAAATGGTCCAATCATTTCGATACACCCAGCTTCGACAGGCTGCCGCGTCGGTACATGCCGCTGGGCAATCGCACGGAAGCAGCACACTCACACTGGTCCGATCAAACAGGCCAGGCGCGCTGTGCTTGTCAAATGGTCCAATCATTTCGATACACCCAGCTTAGACAGGCTGCCGCGTCGGTACATGCCGCTGGGCAATCGCACGGAAGCAGCACACTCACACTGGTCCGATCAAACAGGCCAGGCGCGCTGTGCTTGTCAAATGGTCCAATCATTTCGATACACCCAGCTTCGACAGGCTGCCGCGTCGGTACATGCCGCTCGGCAATCGCACGACACTCACACTGGTACGATCACACAGGCCAGGCGCGCTGTGCTTGTCAAATGGTCCAATCGTATTGCACAAAGGTAAAATTTGTCACCTTCCTACAGTACACCCACAACACCTGCCTCAAGCAAGCTTGAGGGCGAATCCGAAGATCGCCCAGTCCATTTACAGCGGTGTAATGGCTTCCCAGACATCTGCCAAGTTCTTCCATTAGGAGCCGTGCCACGAGCCCACAGCACGCTCCCCTTAATCGCTGACCTCTATCTCCCCTTCATCTTCTCTTCTCTTGAACCCGTGCCCTCCACCAAAGGATGGACGGCGACGATTTCTCGCTTTGACGGGGCGTAGGCGAAAGACACGCCTACTCGGTACGCTTGCAGGCCGAGTAAAATTCGCGTTCGCCGACCTCGACGAACTAACTTGTGACCACTTGGTCCGATGTCCAAGAACCACTACACATGCTTCTTGGACTTGCCACGCGACCGCGATCGCTTCCGTCACTCCGTCAGACGATCTCAGCGGTGGGCATGATCTAGTCCGCAGAGACGACGTACCGAAGAGTCGTTGCGTCGCGTGCTGCTGTGTTGGACCCCGTAATTCCACTCTGTTATCGTCTGTTATCTTGCTGGGCTCTTGGTCCTCCTAGTAGGTTCATATACAAATATCTCATGAAAACGGGCCGCTACGGCCTCTCCAATACTAAATTCTAGTCAATCGCTGAGGCGACTTGTCACGCTCGTCGACCATCCTATCTTGGTTCGCCGACCCTTCAGATAAATACACTGGCTCTTCAGAAAAACTCCCCGATTGGTGGTTTGAGTAAACGTTGATCGCCGAGCTGCTGGCGTCACCGAAATCCTGCCATAGCCTAGGCAAAATCCGAATTCGCTCTACCACATCAGTGTTACACGAAGCTTGACCGAGATTACGTTCACGCAGTACCGTGGAACTAATTTGTTGGACGCTGTCCATCCCTCATTCTTCGGTATTTCCAGTACAAATTCTGAGCATAATAGAAGCCGCTGCGCCGAACAGACTATGCAGTCCTTCTGTGCCCCCCCCCCCCCTTCCTCCCCGCCCCTTCCTCAATACACACACAATTATTGTGGTGAAGCGCTTTCCCCGGAAAGGCGAGATGTGAAGTGATTTGATTAAGGAAATATGATTGGCGTCACAGATCTGGATAGTGACCCATATCCGGATCCGAGTCGCGATGGGCCATGGAAAAGGGCAGATCGGCTGGATCCGAGGCAGGAATTGCTTCAGGACAAAGACTGTGGGAGTAATGAAGTAATTTGTTCTTTCAGTCTAGGATAGCGAGACTCCGAAATATTCCTCGAGCTCTCCTTCACCATTGCAGCAGGTCTCTTGTCAGTTGTTGGTAGCTTCGGGTACCCATGCCCAGTCCAACAGCACAGGAGTTTTACTTCGGGTACCCGATTGCGATCTCTTAAGAAATTGATAAGGGTACTCTCACCACAGAAATCTTTAGACTACGGGTCATTGCGGACGGATGGGAATACATGGTTCTTATAGGATCGCTTCACACGTGGAATGAGCCGCCAACCAAATACAAACACGCCAACGCACAGCATTGCCCAGGGTAATTTTCTACTTGACTACTCTACCCTCACCAAAGAATTCTTGAGATTACGGTTCTATGTGGACGGGATCGTTCTGCCATCGACTTCAAAAATAAAAAATGGTTTATCGACAAGTTTTTGTGAACGAAAAAGAAAAACTCAATCGACGACTTCACAAAGATTCTCATGCACACCAACGTGTCTGCACAATCCTTCTGGGTTCCGAGAAAAATTACCAGCCTTCAAAACTAGAATTCAGAGTATCCAGTGTGAAAGAAAAAAAAACATCGACGACTGTAAAGATTGCCATGCAGCCGAGAGTCGTGAAGACGAAGTCCATGGAGACTGACTTCCATGGTTCCGTGGCGATCGGAAGCGGGCGCAGAGGCGCCTGTGAGGATGGAGAAGGCTTGACACGCTGGCAGATCTCACAGGTTCGCACCCATTTGCGTACCCACTTGTACAAGTGGGGCCAGTAAAAATCACGGGACACGGCCGCGAAGGTCTTCTCGCGACCGAGGTGACCTCCGATGGGGGCGTCGTGGAACTCGTGGATAATCCGCGAACGCAGATCGGAGTCGTTCGGAACCACGATCCGGGGAATGTCGAACTGGTCGATGCTGTGCGTTAACAGCTCGCCATCGAGACGATATCGGTGGATCTGGTTGCGGGATGACCGTGAAAGGGCTCCAAGTGTATCATCACTGGGAGATTGGAGATGTTTCTTGATGCTGGAGTAGATGGGATCTTCCTCGTAAGCGGCGACGATCTCGTCCCGAAGCGATAGCACTGGGGCGACGCTGGTCAGGTTCAATCCCAACGCCACACACGTGGTACATAGTTCGTCATCATCATCAACTCCAGGTGGCAACGCGCCCCGAGGATCGTAATCGGGGCGACGCGACAGAGCATCGGCAAGGATGTTGTTCTTGCCGGGTTTGTAATGAACAACGAAGTTGTACTCCGAGAAGAACGACAGCCAGCGCGCCATGCGCTAGGACAGGTGTGGGCTCTCCATCGCTGTTCGCAGCGATGCGTGGTCTGTGTAGACAGCGAACGTCTGTTCCCCGAGCAGATATACCCTGAACTTAATCAGCGCGTAGCGCATCGCCAAGAGCTCCTTATCATGCATGGGATAGTTCCGTTCCGCAGGCTTCATTTGGCGAGATTGATAGCTGACGACGCGCTCTCGGCCATCTTCGTCAAACTGCATCAACGCACATCCGATCGCGAAGTCGCTCGCGTCGCACACGACGTGGAATGGTTTGGACTCGTCAGGCAACATCAGGATTGGTGCAGCCGCCAGGCTCTTCTTCACCAGGTCGAACGCCTCCTGGTGCTCGGGACGCCACGACCACGTGGCGTCTTTCTTCAACAGCGACGAGAGCGGTTGGATCAAGCCGGCGTAGTTCTTAGTGTACTTGTGAAGGTAGTTCGCGAGGCCCAACCACTGGCGAAGCTCGGTCGGGTTCGAAGGGACTGGCCACGAGCAAATAGACGAGATCTTCTCGGGATCAGCCCGAACGCCATTCTTGCTCACAAAACAGCTAAGCACCGGGATCTCCGGCGTACAGAATACACATTTCTTCAAGTTCGCATACAGTTTTGCCTCGCGCATCACCTGACATACTTGCCTCAGGTGCCGTAGGTGGACTTCCACGGCGCTGAGGCCGTCTTCAGCGCGGCTGTGCACAAATATATCGTCGAAGTAGCTCGGCGCAAAGTCGCGCAACGGACGCAGCACGTGGGAAACCATGCGATTGAAGGTGGTGGGCGCGTTCTTCAGGCCTTGGGGCATCACAAGCCATTCCCAAAGCATGCCACTCGGGGTACTCACGGCCGTGAGTGGGACGTCGCTCGGCCTCATCAAAATCTGATAGAAAACCGTCTGTCAGGTCGATAGCGCTGTAGATCACGCTGCCTGACATGGAGTCGAGGATCATGTCCTTGCGTGGGATCGGGGTCTGCGCTGGGATCGTGGCGTCGTTCAGCTTATTGAAGGCATGGACGATGCGCCAGCCGCCAGTCGCCTTCTTAACGCAGAAGGTGGGGCTCGAATGAGGAGAGATGCTCTCACGAACGTGGCCAGCTTGGCGACGACTCTCAAAGAAGTCGTCGATAGCTTGGACTTGGTCTCGCGGCAGTGGCCACTGCCGCGTCACACAGTACTTCGTTCCTGGTGTGAGATCTATCTCATGGCGTACGCCGCGATCGGCGGGCAGTTCCGCGGGATCTTGTCGGGGAATACGTCCTCGTATTCACGTGCAAGATTGTACACAGGGTTTGAAGACGCTTCCAACGACTACCACGACTGCGCGGAGAAGCGCTCCTCTCGCGCTGACTTTGGTTCGGCGCGCTTGGGACGTGGAACATCTCCGTGGTCACTGACGGTGTGAACCTCCTCGTCACGTGTAGTGATGAGGCAAACTTGCTCGACCTCGCCGTGTTTGAGATCGCGGAGGAAATTCTTCCAGGAGAGTCCTGGGAGGCGAGTAAGTGAAGAAGCGTCACACGGGGGGTTAGCAACCTTGACAACGCGCTGCTGATGAGCGGCACCGACGACGTATTCCATCACGCAAACGGACTCCATGGTGGAGGGTGCGTTTGAAGTTGGGCTACTTGCCTTCATGCGACGGCGATGCTTGGACTTCTTCTTCTTGCGCTGACCGCACTTACTAGCGGGGAGAGTGGAGTCGTCGCAGGACGAGGAGTCGGACGATGCATCACCCCCCTCTAGGTGTGAGTGGCTATGGCCGCTCGCACCGATGGCGCACGGGTGGGCCGCGCGAGCCCGGACGCCAGCAGGAAGCGGGAGCGGCACAGGCCCGACCGCCGATTCGCTTGTAGACGTGAGTTCTCTCTCGACCGCCGTCTCGTCCATCGACGGGAACCCATGCTCAACCGTCGTCTCGTCCATCGACGGGAACCCATGCTCAACCGCCATCTTGTTCATTGACGGGAACCCATGCTCGACCGCCTTCTCGCTTGATAGTGGGAGTTCACTTTCGACCACAATGTCATTCGCCTCGCGTGTACGCGAGGGGACTTCAGCTGGTGTATCCAGCAACACGGCACACGCCGTACAGACAGGGCCATCGCTCACTCTGTGTACAGTCCGCGTCGTGGACGATCGGTCTACGACGGTAACGTGTGGTCAATCCCGTGGGGATACCAGGAGGTGTGTAAACACTTCACTGACATCGAATCGGTTTCGGTGTCGGACCGACCGCGCAAACCAGTTGATCTCAGGCTGGTAGCGTGCGAGCCACGGCATCCCCAGAATACAGTCGAAGGCGTAGTTCATTGAGATTACCAGGAACGCATCCCGACTAGAGAAGCCGTCGAATATATACGGGAGGTGCACTTCGCGCCGCGGTGCGCGGTGTGACTTGCCGTCCGCGAGTTTCACGACAATCTCGCCGAGATCTTGAAGAACTGGGATCTCCGTAGGCAACACTGACAAACACGACTCGCGGAAGAAGTTGTTCGTTGCTCCTGAATGCAGAAGCGCTCGCAACGGGCGCGTGGCGCCAGTGACGTGGAGATTCAGGATGATCAACCTCGAGTCGTCACTGGCGGTGGTGGCGTTGAAGTGCGCGTGGAGCACACGAGGGCTAAGAGCCCGGGTCGCCACCGAGGGGCCCGGGCCTCCATTCCAGCCAGTAGGGCGCCCTGCGCCTACTGGTCCAGGCCGTTTTTTGACTGGGCAACCGGGCTCGGACTGTCGGCTCCATCAACTGTGGCGTTCACAGCCACGGGAGCAGGCGCGCGACAAACGGCCGCACGATGGCCCGGCTTCCGACAGCGAAAGCACGTCAACGGGCGCGGGGATCTGCTCCGCGGGAGGCGGAGGAGTTCGACCAGCGCCGTGTGGTCGATGCTTCGATGGCGTCTATTTCCATCGGCTCGGGCATGTTCGTTGAGACTGACGTCGGTGCCGCGCGGGCATATGACGACGTCACCACGTAGTCCTCGCGGAGCGCGAGGGCGAACGCCTTCTCCAGGGTGTCGGGCTCCGCGCGAGTGAGGCTGTAACGCGTCATGCCTTCTCGCATTCCGAACACGAAGACATGAACCTGCGAAGCCATGTTGATGGGCTTCGTGGTAATGCACGAAGCGAGATGTCGGGTCTTCTGGACGTAATCCCGCATCGACATCTTGCCCTGTTTGAGCGAGAAGAGATGAGCACGAATACGAGATTCATCTTGCGGGGGCTCGAAGGCCAAACGGAGATCACTCTGGAGCGCCTCCAGAGTGGGGAATGCTTGCGCGTCTACGACAAACTTGCCGAGGGCCCACTCTTTGGCCTTCCCGGATAACCGGGAGAGAAGGAAATTCACCTTTGCCGACGGCGCCTCGGTCAGCCTCGACGCGATGGCGACATCGATTCAACGGCAGTCGGTCTGGGCCGGCGCCGGAGTACGTCGAGGTTTCCATCTTGACAGCATCGTTCTTGGAACGCGAGGAAGTCTGTCCTCGCTTCTGGGCATCAGCGAGCTTTCGTTCCATTAATTCTTGAGCGGCCTGGCGTTGCTGGTCAGGGGATGCCGCAGTGAGCAGCGATGCAACGACAACTTGTCCGGACACCGCCGCGAGGCGGTGGAGAGCCTCCCACTCGACGCGAGTAAGGTGGGGGAAGTTGTCATGTTCCATTGTCGATCCGGTAGGACCGGAGGTTAGGCCGTGCTGCATCTTGATCTTGTTCTTGGTCGTTGGAAGGACTACGAAGTGCTACCAGGTGTGACTGGCTATGTCTTTGCCGTCGCTAGCTTACACGTAGCGATGAGGAAGCTCGCAATGAACAGGATAGGCTTAACTCTTAGCAAATTAGACTCTGTGTTTAGGTTGGGTGAAGGGCAGAGGCCCTAAGCTCGTGTGAGCCACTCAAATCCAGGTCGGCTCCTGATTAGCTGTAATTTTTGCCTTTTCAGTCAATCCGAGGACGCCAACACAGCACCCGCTACTCGCGTGCTCTTGTACCTACTTTTGTATCTAATATCTACATACTTATGTAACTGGGGAGGGCCCATTACAGATCGGACCAGTGTGCGTGTGCTGCTTCCGTGCGACTGCCCAGCGGCATGTACCGACGCGGCAGCCTGTCGAAGCTGGGTGTATCCAAAAAATTGGACCATTTGACAAGCACAGCGCGCCTAGCCTGTTTGATCGGACCAGTGTGCGTGTGCTGCTTCCGTGTGACTGCCCAGCGGCATGTACCGACGCGGCAGCCTGTCTAAGCTGGGTGTATCGAAATGATTGGACCATTTGACAAGCACAGCGCGCCTGGCCTGTTTGATCGGACCAGTGTGCGTGTGCTGCTTCCGTACGACTTCCCAGCGGCATGTACCGACGCGGCAGCCTGTCTAAGCTGGGTGTATCGAAATGATTGGACCATTTGACAAGCACAGCGCGCCTGGCCTGTTTGATCGGACCAGTGTGCGTGTGCTGCTTCCGTACGACTTCCCAGCGGCATGTACCGACGCGGCAGCCTGTCTAAGCTGGGTGTATCGAAATGATTGGACCATTTGACAAACACAGCGCGCCTGGCCTGTTTGATCGGACCAGTGTGCGTGTGCTGCTTCCGTGCGACTGCCCAGCGGCATGTACCGACGCGGCAGCCTGTCGAAGCTGGGTGTATCGAAATGATTGGACCATTTGACAAGCACAGCGCGCCTGGCCTGTTTGATGGTACCAGTGTGCGTGTGCTGCTTCCGTGCGACTGCCCAGCGGCATGTACCGACGCGGCAGCCTGTCTAAGCTGGGTGTATCGAAATGATTGGACCATTTGACAAGCACAGCGCGCCTGGCCTGTTTGATCGGACCAGTGTGCGTGTGCTGCTTCCGTACGACTTCCCAGCGGCATGTACCGACGCGGCAGCCTGTCGAAGCTGGGTGTATCGAAATGATTGGACCATTTGACAAGCACAGCGCGCCTGGCCTGTTTGATGGTACCAGTGTGCGTGTGCTGCTTCCGTACGACTGCCCAGCGGCATGTACCGACGCGGCAGCCTGTCGAAGCTGGGTGTATCGAAATGATTGGACCATTTGACAAGCACAGCGCGCGTGGCCTGTTTGATGGTACCAGTGTGCGTGTGCTGCTTCCGTACGACTGCCCAGCGGCATGTACCGACGCGGCAGCCTATCGAAGCTAGGTGTATCGAAATGATTGGACCATTTGACAAGCACAGCGCGCCTGGCCTGTTTGATCGGACCAGTGTGCGTGTGCTGCTTCCGTGCGACTGCCCAGCGGCATGTACCGACGCGGCAGCCTGTCGAAGCTGGGTGTATCGAAATGATTGGACCATTTGACAAGCACAGCGCGCCTGGCCTGTTTGATCGGACCAGTGTGCGTGTGCTGCTTCCGTACGACTGCCCAGCGGCATGTACCGACGCGGCAGCCTGTCTAAGCTGGGTGTATCGAAATGATTGGACCATTTGACAAGCACAGCGCGCCTGGCCTGTTTGATCGGACCAGTGTGCGTGTGCTGCTTCCGTACGACTTCCCAGCGGCATGTACCGACGCGGCAGCCTGTCTAAGCTGGGTGTATCGAAATGATTGGACCATTTGACAAACACAGCGCGCCTGGCCTGTTTGATCGGACCAGTGTGCGTGTGCTGCTTCCGTGCGACTGCCCAGCGGCATGTACCGACGCGGCAGCCTGTCGAAGCTGGGTGTATCGAAATGATTGGACCATTTGACAAGCACAGCGCGCCTGGCCTGTTTGATCGGACCAGTGTGCGTGTGCTGCTTCCGTGCGACTGCCCAGCGGCATGTACCGACGCGGCAGCCTGTCGAAGCTGGGTGTATCGAAATGATTGGACCATTTGACAAGCACAGCGCGCCTGGCCTGTTTGATCGGACCAGTGTGCGTGTGCTGCTTCCGTGCGACTGCCCAGCGGCATGTACCGACGCGGCAGCCTGTCTAAGCTGGGTGTATCGAAATGATTGGACCATTTGACAAGCACAGCGCGCGTGGCCTGTTTGATGGTACCAGTGTGCGTGTGCTGCTTCCGTACGACTGCCCAGCGGCATGTACCGACGCGGCAGCCTGTCGAAGCTGGGTGTATCGAAATGATTGGACCATTTGACAAGCACAGCGCGCGTGGCCTGTTTGATGGTACCAGTGTGCGTGTGCTGCTTCCGTACGACTTCCCAGCGGCATGTACCGACGCGGCAGCCTATCGAAGCTAGGTGTATCGAAATGATTGGACCATTTGACAAGCACAGCGCGCCTGGCCTGTTTGATCGGACCAGTGTGCGTGTGCTGCTTCCGTGCGACTGCCCAGCGGCATGTACCGACGCGGCAGCCTGTCGAAGCTGGGTGTATCGAAATGATTGGACCATTTGACAAGCACAGCGCGCCTGGCCTGTTTGATCGGACCAGTGTGCGTGTGCTGCTTCCGTACGACTGCCCAGCGGCATGTACCGACGCGGCAGCCTGTCTAAGCTGGGTGTATCGAAATGATTGGACCATTTGACAAGCACAGCGCGCCTGGCCTGTTTGATCGGACCAGTGTGCGTGTGCTGCTTCCGTACGACTTCCCAGCGGCATGTACCGACGCGGCAGCCTGTCTAAGCTGGGTGTATCGAAATGATTGGACCATTTGACAAACACAGCGCGCCTGGCCTGTTTGATCGGACCAGTGTGCGTGTGCTGCTTCCGTGCGACTGCCCAGCGGCATGTACCGACGCGGCAGCCTGTCGAAGCTGGGTGTATCGAAATGATTGGACCATTTGACAAGCACAGCGCGCCTGGCCTGTTTGATCGGACCAGTGTGCGTGTGCTGCTTCCGTGCGACTGCCCAGCGGCATGTACCGACGCGGCAGCCTGTCGAAGCTGGGTGTATCGAAATGATTGGACCATTTGACAAGCACAGCGCGCCTGGCCTGTTTGATCGGACCAGTGTGCGTGTGCTGCTTCCGTGCGACTGCCCAGCGGCATGTACCGACGCGGCAGCCTGTCTAAGCTGGGTGTATCGAAATGATTGGACCATTTGACAAGCACAGCGCGCCTGGCCTGTTTGATCGGACCAGTGTGCGTGTGCTGCTTCCGTACGACTTCCCAGCGGCATGTACCGACGCGGCAGCCTGTCGAAGCTGGGTGTATCGAAATGATTGGACCATTTGACAAGCACAGCGCGCCTGGCCTGTTTGATGGTACCAGTGTGCGTGTGCTGCTTCCGTACGACTGCCCAGCGGCATGTACCGACGCAGCAGCCTATCGAAGCTGGGTGTATCGAAATGATTGGACCATTTGACAAGCACAGCGCGCCTGGCCTGTTTGATCGGACCAGTGTGCGTGTGCTGCTTCCGTGCGACTGCCCAGCGGCATGTACCGACGCGGCAGCCTGTCGAAGCTGGGTGTATCGAAATGATTGGACCATTTGACAAGCACAGCGCGCCTGGCCTGTTTGATCGGACCAGTGTGCGTGTGCTGCTTCCGTGCGACTGCCCAGCGGCATGTACCGACGCGGCAGCCTGTCGAAGCTGGGTGTATCGAAATGATTGGACCATTTGACAAGCACAGCGCGCCTGGCCTGTTTGATCGGACCAGTGTGCGTGTGCTGCTTCCGTGCGACTGCCCAGCGGCATGTACCGACGCGGCAGCCTGTCTAAGCTGGGTGTATCGAAATGATTGGACCATTTGACAAGCACAGCGCGCCTGGCCTGTTTGATCGGACCAGTGTGCGTGTGCTGCTTCCGTACGACTTCCCAGCGGCATGTACCGACGCGGCAGCCTGTCGAAGCTGGGTGTATCGAAATGATTGGACCATTTGACAAGCACAGCGCGCCTGGCCTGTTTGATGGTACCAGTGTGCGTGTGCTGCTTCCGTACGACTGCCCAGCGGCATGTACCGACGCAGCAGCCTATCGAAGCTGGGTGTATCGAAATGATTGGACCATTTGACAAGCACAGCGCGCCTGGCCTGTTTGATCGGACCAGTGTGCGTGTGCTGCTTCCGTGCGACTGCCCAGCGGCATGTACCGACGCGGCAGCCTGTCGAAGCTGGGTGTATCGAAATGATTGGACCATTTGACAAGCACAGCGCGCCTGGCCTGTTTGATCGGACCAGTGTGCGTGTGCTGCTTCCGTGCGACTGCCCAGCGGCATGTACCGACGCGGCAGCCTGTCGAAGCTGGGTGTATCGAAATGATTGGACCATTTGACAAGCACAGCGCGCCTGGCCTGTTTGATCGGACCAGTGTGCGTGTGCTGCTTCCGTACGACTGCCCAGCGGCATGTACCGACGCGGCAGCCTGTCTAAGCTGGGTGTATCGAAATGATTGGACCATTTGACAAGCACAGCGCGCCTGGCCTGTTTGATCGGACCAGTGTGCGTGTGCTGCTTCCGTACGACTTCCCAGCGGCATGTACCGACGCGGCAGCCTGTCTAAGCTGGGTGTATCGAAATGATTGGACCATTTGACAAACACAGCGCGCCTGGCCTGTTTGATCGGACCAGTGTGCGTGTGCTGCTTCCGTGCGACTGCCCAGCGGCATGTACCGACGCGGCAGCCTGTCGAAGCTGGGTGTATCGAAATGATTGGACCATTTGACAAGCACAGCGCGCCTGGCCTGTTTGATCGGACCAGTGTGCGTGTGCTGCTTCCGTGCGACTGCCCAGCGGCATGTACCGACGCGGCAGCCTGTCGAAGCTGGGTGTATCGAAATGATTGGACCATTTGACAAGCACAGCGCGCCTGGCCTGTTTGATCGGACCAGTGTGCGTGTGCTGCTTCCGTGCGACTGCCCAGCGGCATGTACCGACGCGGCAGCCTGTCTAAGCTGGGTGTATCGAAATGATTGGACCATTTGACAAGCACAGCGCGCCTGGCCTGTTTGATCGGACCAGTGTGCGTGTGCTGCTTCCGTACGACTTCCCAGCGGCATGTACCGACGCGGCAGCCTGTCGAAGCTGGGTGTATCGAAATGATTGGACCATTTGACAAGCACAGCGCGCCTGGCCTGTTTGATGGTACCAGTGTGCGTGTGCTGCTTCCGTACGACTGCCCAGCGGCATGTACCGACGCAGCAGCCTATCGAAGCTGGGTGTATCGAAATGATTGGACCATTTGACAAGCACAGCGCGCCTGGCCTGTTTGATCGGACCAGTGTGCGTGTGCTGCTTCCGTGCGACTGCCCAGCGGCATGTACCGACGCGGCAGCCTGTCGAAGCTGGGTGTATCGAAATGATTGGACCATTTGACAAGCACAGCGCGCCTGGCCTGTTTGATCGGACCAGTGTGCGTGTGCTGCTTCCGTGCGACTGCCCAGCGGCATGTACCGACGCGGCAGCCTGTCGAAGCTGGGTGTATCGAAATGATTGGACCATTTGACAAGCACAGCGCGCCTGGCCTGTTTGATCGGACCAGTGTGCGTGTGCTGCTTCCGTGCGACTGCCCAGCGGCATGTACCGACGCGGCAGCCTGTCTAAGCTGGGTGTATCGAAATGATTGGACCATTTGACAAGCACAGCGCGCCTGGCCTGTTTGATCGGACCAGTGTGCGTGTGCTGCTTCCGTACGACTTCCCAGCGGCATGTACCGACGCGGCAGCCTGTCGAAGCTGGGTGTATCGAAATGATTGGACCATTTGACAAGCACAGCGCGCCTGGCCTGTTTGATGGTACCAGTGTGCGTGTGCTGCTTCCGTACGACTGCCCAGCGGCATGTACCGACGCAGCAGCCTATCGAAGCTGGGTGTATCGAAATGATTGGACCATTTGACAAGCACAGCGCGCCTGGCCTGTTTGATCGGACCAGTGTGCGTGTGCTGCTTCCGTGCGACTGCCCAGCGGCATGTACCGACGCGGCAGCCTGTCGAAGCTGGGTGTATCGAAATGATTGGACCATTTGACAAGCACAGCGCGCCTGGCCTGTTTGATCGGACCAGTGTGCGTGTGCTGCTTCCGTGCGACTGCCCAGCGGCATGTACCGACGCGGCAGCCTGTCGAAGCTGGGTGTATCGAAATGATTGGACCATTTGACAAGCACAGCGCGCCTGGCCTGTTTGATCGGACCAGTGTGCGTGTGCTGCTTCCGTGCGACTGCCCAGCGGCATGTACCGACGCGGCAGCCTGTCTAAGCTGGGTGTATCGAAATGATTGGACCATTTGACAAGCACAGCGCGCCTGGCCTGTTTGATCGGACCGGTGTGCGTGTGCTGCTTCCGTGCGACTGACCAGTGTGCGTGTGCTGCTTCCGTGCGACTGCCCAGCGGCATGTACCGACGCGGCAGCCTTTCTAAGCTGGGTGTATCGAAATGATTGGACCATTTGACAAGCACAGCGCGCCTGGCCTGTTTGATCGGACCAGTGTGCGTGTGCTGCTTCCGTACGACTTCCCAGCGGCATGTACCGACGCGGCAGCCTGTCGAAGCTGGGTGTATCGAAATGATTGGACCATTTGACAAGCACAGCGCGCCTGGCCTGTTTGATCGGACCAGTGTGCGTGTGCTGCTTCCGTACGACTGCCCAGCGGCATGTACAGACGCGGCAGCCTGTCTAAGCTGGGTGTATCGAAATGATTGGACCATTTGACAAGCACAGCGCGCCTGGCCTGTTTGATCGGACCAGTGTGCGTGTGCTGCTTCCGTGCGACTGCCCAGCGGCATGTACCGACGCGGCAGCCTGTCTAAGCTGGGTGTATCGAAATGATTGGACCATTTGACAAGCACAGCGCGCCTGGCCTGTTTGATCGGACCAGTGTGCGTGTGCTGCTTCCGTGCGACTGCCCAGCGGCATGTACCGACGCGGCAGCCTGTCGAAGCTGGGTGTATCGAAATGATTGGACCATTTGACAAGCACAGCGCGCCTGGCCTGTTTGATCGGACCAGTGTGCGTGTGCTGCTTCCGTGCGACTGCCCAGCGGCATGTACCGACGCGGCAGCCTGTCTAAGCTGGGTGTATCGAAATGATTGGACCATTTGACAAGCACAGCGCGCCTGGCCTGTTTGATCGGACCAGTGTGCGTGTGCTGCTTCCGTACGACTTCCCAGCGGCATGTACCGACGCGGCAGCCTGTCAAAGCTGGGTGTATCGAAATGATTGGACCATTTGACAAGCACAGCGCGCCTGGCCTGTTTGATCGGACCAGTGTGCGTGTGCTGCTTCCGTGCGACTGCCCAGCGGCATGTACCGACGCGGCAGCCTTTCTAAGCTGGGTGTATCGAAATGAATGGACCATTTGACAAGCACAGCGCGCCTGGCCTGTTTGATGGTACCAGTGTGCGTGTGCTGCTTCCGTGCGACTGCCCAGCGGCATGTACCGACGCGGCAGCCTGTCGAAGCTGGGTGTATCGAAATGATTGGACCATTTGACAAGCACAGCGCGCCTGGCCTGTTTGATCGGACCAGTGTGCGTGTGCTGCTTCCGTGCGACTGCCCAGCGGCATGTACCGACGCGGCAGCCTGTCGAAGCTGGGTGTATCGAAATGATTGGACCATTTGACAAGCACAGCGCGCCTGGCCTGTTTGATCGGACCAGTGTGCGTGTGCTGCTTCCGTACGACTTCCCAGCGGCATGTACCGACGCGGCAGCCTGTCAAAGCTGGGTGTATCGAAATGATTGGACCATTTGACAAGCACAGCGCGCCTGGCCTGTTTGATCGGACCAGTGTGCGTGTGCTGCTTCCGTGCGACTGCCCAGCGGCATGTACCGACGCGGCAGCCTGTCGAAGCTGGGTGTATCGAAATGATTGGACCATTTGACAAGCACAGCGCGCCTGGCCTGTTTGATGGGACCAGTGTGCGTGTGCTGCTTCCGTACGACTTCCCAGCGGCATGTACCGACGCGGCAGCCTGTCAAAGCTGGGTGTATCGAAATGATTGGACCATTTGACAAGCACAGCGCGCCTGGCCTGTTTGATCGGACCAGTGTGCGTGTGCTGCTTCCGTGCGACTGCCCAGCGGCATGTACCGACGCGGCAGCCTGTCGAAGCTGGGTGTATCCAAATAATTGGACCATTTGACAAGCACAGCGCGCCTGGCCTGTTTGATCGGACCAGTGTGCGTGTGCTGCTTCCGTGCGACTGCCCAGCGGCATGTACCGACGCGGCAGCCTGTCTAAGCTGGGTGTATCGAAATGATTGGACCATTTGACAAGCACAGCGCGCCTGGCCTGTTTGATCGGACCAGTGTGCGTGTGCTGCTTCCGTACGACTTCCCAGCGGCATGTACCGACGCGGCAGCCTGTCAAAGCTGGGTGTATCGAAATGATTGGACCATTTGACAAGCACAGCGCGCCTGGCCTGTTTGATCGGACCAGTGTGCGTGTGCTGCTTCCGTGCGACTGCCCAGCGGCATGTACCGACGCGGCAGCCTGTCGAAGCTGGGTGTATCGAAATGATTGGACCATTTGACAAGCACAGCGCGCCTGGCCTGTTTGATCGGACCAGTGTGCGTGTGCTGCTTCCGTACGACTTCCCAGCGGCATGTACCGACGCGGCAGCCTGTCAAAGCTGGGTGTATCGAAATGATTGGACCATTTGACAAGCACAGCGCGCCTGGCCTGTTTGATCGGACCAGTGTGCGTGTGCTGCTTCCGTGCGACTGCCCAGCGGCATGTACCGACGCGGCAGCCTGTCGAAGCTGGGTGTATCCAAATAATTGGACCATTTGACAAGCACAGCGCGCCTGGCCTGTTTGATCGGACCAGTGTGCGTGTGCTGCTTCCGTGCGACTGCCCAGCGGCATGTACCGACGCGGCAGCCTGTCGAAGCTGGGTGTATCGAAATGATTGGACCATTTGACAAGCACAGCGCGCCTGGCCTGTTTGATCGGACCAGTGTGCGTGTGCTGCTTCCGTACGACTTCCCAGCGGCATGTACCGACGCGGCAGCCTGTCTAAGCTGGGTGTATCGAAATGATTGGACCATTTGACAAGCACAGCGCGCCTGGCCTGTTTGATCGGACCAGTGTGCGTGTGCTGCTTCCGTGCGACTGCCCAGCGGCATGTACCGACGCGGCAGCCTGTCTAAGCTGGGTGTATCGAAATGAATGGACCATTTGACAAGCACAGCGCGCCTGGCCTGTTTGATGGTACCAGTGTGCGTGTGCTGCTTCCGTGCGACTGCCCAGCGGCATGTACCGACGCGGCAGCCTGTCGAAGCTGGGTGTATCGAAATGATTGGACCATTTGACAAGCACAGCGCGCCTGGCCTGTTTGATCGGACCAGTGTGCGTGTGCTGCTTCCGTGCGACTGCCCAGCGGCATGTACCGACGCGGCAGCCTGTCGAAGCTGGGTGTATCGAAATGATTGGACCATTTGACAAGCACAGCGCGCCTGGCCTGTTTGATCGGACCAGTGTGCGTGTGCTGCTTCCGTGCGACTGCCCAGCGGCATGTACCGACGCGGCAGCCTGTCTAAGCTGGGTGTATCGAAATGATTGGACCATTTGACAAGCACAGCGCGCCTGGCCTGTTTGATCGGACCAGTGTGCGTGTGCTGCTTCCGTGCGACTGCCCAGCGGCATGTACCGACGCGGCAGCCTGTCGAAGCTGGGTGTATCGAAATGATTGGACCATTTGACAAGCACAGCGCGCCTGGCCTGTTTGATCGGACCAGTGTGCGTGTGCTGCTTCCGTGCGACTGCCCAGCGGCATGTACCGACGCGGCAGCCTTTCTAAGCTGGGTGTATCGAAATGAATGGACCATTTGACAAGCACAGCGCGCCTGGCCTGTTTGATCGGACCAGTGTGCGTGTGCTGCTTCCGTGCGACTGCCCAGCGGCATGTACCGACGCGGCAGCCTGTCAAAGCTGGGTGTATCGAAATGATTGGACCATTTGACAAGCACAGCGCGCCTGGCCTGTTTGATCGGACCAGTGTGCGTGTGCTGCTTCCGTGCGACTGCCCAGCGGCATGTACCGACGCGGCAGCCTGTCTAAGCTGGGTGTATCGAAATGATTGGACCATTTGACAAGCACAGCGCGCCTGGCCTGTTTGATCGGACCAGTGTGCGTGTGCTGCTTCCGTGCGACTGCCCAGCGGCATGTACCGACGCGGCAGCCTGTCGAAGCTGGGTGTATCGAAATGATTGGACCATTTGACAAGCACAGCGCGCCTGGCCTGTTTGATCGGACCAGTGTGCGTGTGCTGCTTCCGTGCGACTGCCCAGCGGCATGTACCGACGCGGCAGCCTGTCGAAGCTGGGTGTATCGAAATGATTGGACCATTTGACAAGCACAGCGCGCCTGGCCTGTTTGATCGGACCAGTGTGCGTGTGCTGCTTCCGTGCGACTGCCCAGCGGCATGTACCGACGCGGCAGCCTTTCTAAGCTGGGTGTATCGAAATGATTGGACCATTTGACAAGCACAGCGCGCCTGGCCTGTTTGATCGGACCAGTGTGCGTGTGCTGCTTCCGTGCGACTGCCCAGCGGCATGTACCGACGCGGCAGCCTGTCAAAGCTGGGTGTATCGAAATGATTGGACCATTTGACAAGCACAGCGCGCCTGGCCTGTTTGATCGGACCAGTGTGCGTGTGCTGCTTCCGTGCGACTGCCCAGCGGCATGTACCGACGCGGCAGCCTGTCTAAGCTGGGTGTATCGAAATGATTGGACCATTTGACAAGCACAGCGCGCCTGGCCTGTTTGATCGGACCAGTGTGCGTGTGCTGCTTCCGTGCGACTGCCCAGCGGCATGTACCGACGCGGCAGCCTGTCTAAGCTGGGTGTATCGAAATGAATGGACCATTTGACAAGCACAGCGCGCCTGGCCTGTTTGATCGGACCAGTGTGCGTGTGCTGCTTCCGTGCGACTGCCCAGCGGCATGTACCGACGCGGCAGCCTGTCGAAGCTGGGTGTATCGAAATGATTGGACCATTTGACAAGCACAGCGCGCTGGCCTGTTTGATGGTACCAGTGTGCGTGTGCTGCTTCCGTGCGACTGCCCAGCGGCATGTACCGACGCGGCAGCCTGTCGAAGCTGGGTGTATCGAAATGATTGGACCATTTGACAACCACAGCGCGCCTGGCCTGTTTGATCGGACCAGTGTGCGTGTGCTGCTTCCGTGCGACTGCCCAGCGGCATGTACCGACGCGGCAGCCTTTCTAAGCTGGGTGTATCGAAATGATTGGACCATTTGACAAGCACAGCGCGCCTGGCCTGTTTGATCGGACCAGTGTGCGTGTGCTGCTTCCGTGCGACTGCCCAGCGGCATGTACCGACGCGGCAGCCTGTCAAAGCTGGGTGTATCGAAATGATTGGACCATTTGACAAGCACAGCGCGCCTGGCCTGTTTGATCGGACCAGTGTGCGTGTGCTGCTTCCGTGCGACTGCCCAGCGGCATGTACCGACGCGGCAGCCTGTCTAAGCTGGGTGTATCGAAATGATTGGACCATTTGACAAGCACAGCGCGCCTGGCCTGTTTGATCGGACCAGTGTGCGTGTGCTGCTTCCGTGCGACTGCCCAGCGGCATGTACCGACGCGGCAGCCTGTCTAAGCTGGGTGTATCGAAATGAATGGACCATTTGACAAGCACAGCGCGCCTGGCCTGTTTGATCGGACCAGTGTGCGTGTGCTGCTTCCGTGCGACTGCCCAGCGGCATGTACCGACGCGGCAGCCTGTCGAAGCTGGGTGTATCGAAATGATTGGACCATTTGACAAGCACAGCGCGCTGGCCTGTTTGATGGTACCAGTGTGCGTGTGCTGCTTCCGTGCGACTGCCCAGCGGCATGTACCGACGCGGCAGCCTGTCGAAGCTGGGTGTATCGAAATGATTGGACCATTTGACAACCACAGCGCGCCTGGCCTGTTTGATCGGACCAGTGTGCGTGTGCTGCTTCCGTGCGACTGCCCAGCGGCATGTACCGACGCGGCAGCCTGTCTAAGCTGGGTGTATCGAAATGATTGGACCATTTGACAAGCACAGCGCGCCTGGCCTGTTTGATCGGACCAGTGTGCGTGTGCTGCTTCCGTGCGACTGCCCAGCGGCATGTACCGACGCGGCAGCCTGTCGAAGCTGGGTGTATCGAAATGATTGGACCATTTGACAAGCACAGCGCGCCTGGCCTGTTTGATCGGACCAGTGTGCGTGTGCTGCTTCCGTGCGACTGCCCAGCGGCATGTACCGACGCGGCAGCCTGTCGAAGCTGGGTGTATCGAAATGATTGGACCATTTGACAAGCACAGCGCGCCTGGCCTGTTTGATCGGACCAGTGTGCGTGTGCTGCTTCCGTGCGACTGCCCAGCGGCATGTACCGACGCGGCAGCCTGTCGAAGCTGGGTGTATCGAAATGATTGGACCATTTGACAAGCACAGCGCGCCTGGCCTGTTTGATCGGACCAGTGTGCGTGTGCTGCTTCCGTGCGACTGCCCAGCAGCATGTACCGACGCGGCAGCCTGTCTAAGCTAGGTGTATCGAAATAATTGGACCATTTGACAAGCACAGCGCGCCTGGCATGTTTGATCGGACCAGTGTGCGTGTGCTGCTTCCGTGCGACTTCCCAGCGGCATGTACCGACGCGGCAGCCTGTCGAAGCTGGGTGTATCGAAATGATTGGACCATTTGACAAGCACAGCGCGCCTGGCCTGTTTGATCGGACCAGTGTGCGTGTGCTGCTTCCGTGCGACTTCCCAGCGGCATGTACCGACGCGGCAGCCTATCGAAGCTAGGTGTATCGAAATAATTGGACCATTTGACAAGCACAGCGCGCCTGGCCTGTTTGATCGGACCAGTGTGCGTGTGCTGCTTTCGTGCGACTGCCCAGCGGCATGTACCGACGCGGCAGCCTGTCGAAGCTGGGTGTATCGAAATGATTGGACCATTTGACAAGCACAGCGCGCCTGGCCTGTTTGATCGGACCAGTGTGCGTGTGCTGCTTCCGTGCGACTGCCCAGCAGCATGTACCGACGCGGCAGCCTGTCTAAGCTAGGTGTATCGAAATAATTGGACCATTTGACAAGCACAGCGCGCCTGGCCTGTTTGATCGGACCAGTGTGCGTGTGCTGCTTCCGTGCGACTGCCCAGCGGCATGTACCGACGCGGCAGCCTATCGAAGCTAGGTGTATCGAAATAATTGGACCATTTGACAAGCACAGCGCGCCTGGCCTGTTTGATCGGACCAGTGTGCGTGTGCTGCTTCCGTGCGACTGCCCAGCGGCATGTACCGACGCGGCAGCCTGTCTAAGCTAGGTGTATCGAAATAATTGGACCATTTGACAAGCACAGCGCGCCTGGCATGTTTGATCGGACCAGTGTGCGTGTGCTGCTTCCGTGCGACTTCCCAGCGGCATGTACCGACGCGGCAGCCTGTCGAAGCTGGGTGTATCGAAATGATTGGACCATTTGACAAGCACAGCGCGCCTGGCCTGTTTGATCGGACCAGGGTGAGTGTGCTGCTTCCGTGCGACTGCCCAGCGGCATGTACCGACGCGGCAGCCTATCGAAGCTAGGTGTATCGAAATAATTGGACCATTTGACAAGCACAGCGCGCCTGGCCTGTTTGATCGGACCAGTGTGCGTGTGCTGCTTTCGTGCGACTGCCCAGCGGCATGTACCGACGCGGCAGCCTGTCGAAGCTGGGTGTATCGAAATGATTGGACCATTTGACAAGCACAGCGCGCCTGGCCTGTTTGATCGGACCAGTGTGCGTGTGCTGCTTCCGTGCGACTGCCCAGCAGCATGTACCGACGCGGCAGCCTGTCGAAGCTGGGTGTATCGAAATGATTGGACCATTTGACAAGCACAGCGCGCCTGGCCTGTTTGATCGGACCAGTGTGCGTGTGCTGCTTCCGTGCGACTGCCCAGCGGCATGTACCGACGCGGCAGCCTGTCGAAGCTGGGTGTATCGAAATGATTGGACCATTTGACAAGCACAGCGCGCCTGGCCTGTTTGATGGGACTAGTGTGCGTGTGCTGCTTCCGTGCGACTGCCCAGCAGCATGTACCGACGCGGCAGCCTGTCTAAGCTGGGTGTATCGAAATAATTGGACCATTTGACAAGCACAGCGCGCCTGGCATGTTTGATCGGACCAGGGTGAGTGTGCTGCTTCCGTGCGACTGCCCAGCGGCATGTACCGACGCGGCAGCCTGTCGAAGCTGGGTGTATCGAAATGATTGGACCATTTGACAAGCACAGCGCGCCTGGCCTGTTTGATGGGACCAGGGTGAGTGTGCTGCTTCCGTGCGACTGCCCAGCGGCATGTACCGACGCGGCAGCCTATCGAAGCTAGGTGTATCGAAATAATTGGACCATTTGACAAGCACAGCGCGCCTGGCCTGTTTGATCGGACCAGTGTGCGTGTGCTGCTTCCGTGCGACTGCCCAGCGGCATGTACCGACGCGGCAGCCTGTCGAAGCTGGGTGTATCGAAATGATTGGACCATTTGACAAGCACAGCGCGCCTGGCCTGTTTGATGGGACCAGTGTGCGTGTGCTGCTTCCGTGCGACTGCCCAGCAGCATGTACCGACGCGGCAGCCTGTCTAAGCTGGGTGTATCGAAATGATTGGACCATTTGACAAGCACAGCGCGCCTGGCCTGTTTGATCGGACCAGTGTGCGTGTGCTGCTTTCGTGCGACTGCCCAGCGGCATGTACCGACGCGGCAGCCTGTCGAAGCTGGGTGTATCGAAATGATTGGACCATTTGACAAGCACAGCGCGCCTGGCCTGTTTGATCGGACCAGTGTGCGTGTGCTGCTTCCGTGCGACTGCCCAGCAGCATGTACCGACGCGGCAGCCTGTCTAAGCTGGGTGTATCGAAATGATTGGACCATTTGACAAGCACAGCGCGCCTGGCCTGTTTGATCGGACCAGTGTGCGTGTGCTGCTTTCGTGCGACTGCCCAGCGGCATGTACCGACGCGGCAGCCTGTCGAAGCTGGGTGTATCGAAATGATTGGACCATTTGACAAGCACAGCGCGCCTGGCCTGTTTGATCGGACCAGTGTGCGTGTGCTGCTTCCGTGCGACTGCCCAGCAGCATGTACCGACGCGGCAGCCTGTCTAAGCTGGGTGTATCGAAATGATTGGACCATTTGACAAGCACAGCGCGCCTGGCCTGTTTGATCGGACCAGTGTGCGTGTGCTGCTTCCGTGCGACTGCCCAGCGGCATGTACCGACGCGGCAGCCTGTCGAAGCTGGGTGTATCGAAATGATTGGACCATTTGACAAGCACAGCGCGCCTGGCCTGTTTGATGGGACCAGTGTGCGTGTGCTGCTTCCGTGCAACTGCCCAGCAGCATGTACCGACGCGGCAGCCTGTCTAAGCTAGGTGTATCGAAATAATTGGACCATTTGACAAGCACAGCGCGCCTGGCATGTTTGATGGGACCAGGGTGAGTGTGCTGCTTCCGTGCGACTTCCCAGCGGCATGTACCGACGCGGCAGCCTGTCGAAGCTGGGTGTATCGAAATGATTGGACCATTTGACAAGCACAGCGCGCCTGGCCTGTTTGATCGGACCAGGGTGAGTGTGCTGCTTCCGTGCGACTGCCCAGCGGCATGTACCGACGCGGCAGCCTATCGAAGCTAGGTGTATCGAAATAATTGGACCATTTGACAAGCACAGCGCGCCTGGCCTGTTTGATCGGACCAGGGTGAGTGTGCTGCTTCCGTGCGACTGCCCAGCGGCATGTACCGACGCGGCAGCCTGTCGAAGCTGGGTGTATCGAAATGATTGGACCATTTGACAAGCACAGCGCGCCTGGCCTGTTTGATCGGACCAGTGTGCGTGTGCTGCTTCCGTGCGACTGCCCAGCAGCATGTACCGACGCGGCAGCCTGTCGAAGCTGGGTGTATCGAAATGATTGGACCATTTGACAAGCACAGCGCGCCTGGCCTGTTTGATCGGACCAGTGTGCGTGTGCTGCTTCCGTGCGACTGCCCAGCGGCATGTACCGACGCGGCAGCCTGTCGAAGCTGGGTGTATCGAAATGATTGGACCATTTGACAAGCACAGCGCGCCTGGCCTGTTTGATCGGACCAGTGTGCGTGTGCTGCTTCCGTACGACTTCCCAGCGGCATGTACCGACGCGGCAGCCTGTCGAAGCTGGGTGTATCGAAATGATTGGACCATTTGACAAGCACAGCGCGCCTGGCCTGTTTGATCGGACCAGTGTGCGTGTGCTGCTTCCGTGCGACTGCCCAGCAGCATGTACCGACGCGGCAGCCTGTCGAAGCTGGGTGTATCCAAATAATTGGACCATTTGACAAGCACAGCGCGCCTGGCCTGTTTGATCGGACCAGTGTGAGTGTGCTGCTTCCGTGCGACTGCCCAGCAGCATGTACCGACGCGGCAGCCTGTCGAAGCTGGGTGTATCGAAATGATTGGACCATTTGACAAGCACAGCGCGCCTGGCCTGTTTGATGGGACCAGTGTGCGTGTGCTGCTTCCGTGCGACTGCCCAGCGGCATGTACCGACGCGGCAGCCTGTCTAAGCTGGGTGTATCCAAATAATTGGACCATTTGACAAGCACAGCGCGCCTGGCCTGTTTGATCGGACCAGGGTGAGTGTGCTGCTTCCGTGCGACTGCCCAGCGGCATGTACCGACGCGGCAGCCTATCGAAGCTAGGTGTATCGAAATAATTGGACCATTTGACAAGCACAGCGCGCCTGGCATGTTTGATCGGACCAGGGTGAGTGTGCTGCTTCCGTGCGACTTCCCAGCGGCATGTACCGACGCGGCAGCCTGTCGAAGCTGGGTGTATCGAAATGATTGGACCATTTGACAAGCACAGCGCGCCTGGCCTGTTTGATCGGACCAGGGTGAGTGTGCTGCTTCCGTGCGACTGCCCAGCGGCATGTACCGACGCGGCAGCCTGTCGAAGCTGGGTGTATCGAAATGATTGGACCATTTGACAAGCACAGCGCGCCTGGCCTGTTTGATCGGACCAGTGTGCGTGTGCTGCTTCCGTGCGACTGCCCAGCAGCATGTACCGACGCGGCAGCCTGTCGAAGCTGGGTGTATCGAAATGATTGGACCATTTGACAAGCACAGCGCGCCTGGCCTGTTTGATCGGACCAGTGTGCGTGTGCTGCTTCCGTGCGACTGCCCAGCGGCATGTACCGACGCGGCAGCCTGTCGAAGCTGGGTGTATCGAAATGATTGGACCATTTGACAAGCACAGCGCGCCTGGCCTGTTTGATCGGACCAGTGTGCGTGTGCTGCTTCCGTACGACTTCCCAGCGGCATGTACCGACGCGGCAGCCTGTCTAAGCTGGGTGTATCGAAATGATTGGACCATTTGACAAGCACAGCGCGCCTGGCCTGTTTGATCGGACCAGTGTGCGTGTGCTGCTTCCGTGCGACTGCCCAGCGGCATGTACCGACGCGGCAGCCTGTCGAAGCTGGGTGTATCGAAATGATTGGACCATTTGACAAGCACAGCGCGCCTGGCCTGTTTGATCGGACCAGTGTGCGTGTGCTGCTTCGGTGCGACTTCCCAGCGGCATGTACCGACGCGGCAGCCTGTCGAAGCTGGGTGTATCGAAATGATTGGACCATTTGACAAGCACAGCGCGCCTGGCCTGTTTGATCGGACCAGTGTGCGTGTGCTGCTTCGGTGCGACTTCCCAGCGGCATGTACCGACGCGGCAGCCTGTCGAAGCTGGGTGTATCGAAATGATTGGACCATTTGACAAGCACAGCGCGCCTGGCCTGTTTGATCGGACCAGGGTGAGTGTGCTGCTTCCGTGCGACTGCCCAGCGGCATGTACCGACGCGGCAGCCTGTCGAAGCTGGGTGTATCGAAATGATTGGACCATTTGACAAGCACAGCGCGCCTGGCCTGTTTGATCGGACCAGTGTGCGTGTGCTGCTTCCGTGCGACTGCCCAGCGGCATGTACCGACGCGGCAGCCTGTCGAAGCTGGGTGTATCGAAATGATTCGACCATTTGACAAGCACAGCGCGCCTGGCCTGTTTGATCGGACCAGTGTGCGTGTGCTGCTTCCGTACGACTTCCCAGCGGCATGTACCGACGCGGCAGCCTGTCGAAGCTAGGTGTATCGAAATGATTGGACCATTTGACAAGCACAGCGCGCCTGGCCTGTTTGATGGGACCAGTGTGCGTGTGCTGCTTCCGTGCGACTGCCCAGCAGCATGTACCGACGCGGCAGCCTGTCGAAGCTGGGTGTATCCAAATAATTGGACCATTTGACAAGCACAGCGCGCCTGGCCTGTTTGATCGGACCAGTGTGAGTGTGCTGCTTCCGTGCGACTGCCCAGCGGCATGTACCGACGCGGCAGCCTGTCGAAGCTGGGTGTATCCAAATAATTGGACCATTTGACAAGCACAGCGCGCCTGGCCTGTTTGATCGGACCAGTGTGAGTGTGCTGCTTCCGTGCGACTGCCCAGCGGCATGTACCGACGCGGCAGCCTGTCGAAGCTGGGTGTATCGAAATGATTCGACCATTTGACAAGCACAGCGCGCCTGGCCTGTTTGATCGGACCAGTGTGAGTGTGCTGCTTCCGTGCGACTGCCCAGCGGCATGTACCGACGCGGCAGCCTGTCGAAGCTGGGTGTATCGAAATGATTGGACCATTTGACAAGCACAGCGCGCCTGGCCTGTTTGATCGGACCAGTGTGCGTGTGCTGCTTCCGTGCGACTGCCCAGCGGCATGTACCGACGCGGCAGCCTGTCGAAGCTGGGTGTATCGAAATGATTCGACCATTTGACAAGCACAGCGCGCCTGGCCTGTTTGATCGGACCAGTGTGCGTGTGCTGCTTCCGTGCGACTGCCCAGCAGCATGTACCGACGCGGCAGCCTGTCGAAGCTGGGTGTATCCAAATAATTGGACCATTTGACAAGCACAGCGCGCCTGGCCTGTTTGATCGGACCAGTGTGCGTGTGCTGCTTCCGTGCGACTGCCCAGCGGCATGTACCGACGCGGCAGCCTGTCGAAGCTGGGTGTATCGAAATGATTGGACCATTTGACAAGCACAGCGCGCCTGGCCTGTTTGATCGGACCAGTGTGCGTGTGCTGCTTCCGTGCGACTGCCCAGCGGCATGTACCGACGCGGCAGCCTGTCGAAGCTGGGTGTATCGAAATGATTCGACCATTTGACAAGCACAGCGCGCCTGGCCTGTTTGATCGGACCAGTGTGCGTGTGCTGCTTCCGTACGACTTCCCAGCGGCATGTACCGACGCGGCAGCCTGTCGAAGCTGGGTGTATCGAAATGATTGGACCATTTGACAAGCACAGCGCGCCTGGCCTGTTTGATGGGACCAGTGTGCGTGTGCTGCTTCCGTGCGACTGCCCAGCAGCATGTACCGACGCGGCAGCCTGTCGAAGCTGGGTGTATCCAAATAATTGGACCATTTGACAAGCACAGCGCGCCTGGCCTGTTTGATCGGACCAGTGTGAGTGTGCTGCTTCCGTGCGACTGCCCAGCGGCATGTACCGACGCGGCAGCCTGTCGAAGCTGGGTGTATCCAAATAATTGGACCATTTGACAAGCACAGCGCGCCTGGCCTGTTTGATCGGACCAGTGTGAGTGTGCTGCTTCCGTGCGACTGCCCAGCGGCATGTACCGACGCGGCAGCCTGTCGAAGCTGGGTGTATCGAAATGATTCGACCATTTGACAAGCACAGCGCGCCTGGCCTGTTTGATCGGACCAGTGTGAGTGTGCTGCTTCCGTGCGACTGCCCAGCGGCATGTACCGACGCGGCAGCCTGTCGAAGCTGGGTGTATCGAAATGATTGGACCATTTGACAAGCACAGCGCGCCTGGCCTGTTTGATCGGACCAGTGTGCGTGTGCTGCTTCCGTGCGACTGCCCAGCGGCATGTACCGACGCGGCAGCCTGTCGAAGCTGGGTGTATCGAAATGATTCGACCATTTGACAAGCACAGCGCGCCTGGTCTGTTTGATCGGACCAGTGTGAGTGTGCTGCTTCCGTGCGACTGCCCAGCGGCATGTACCGACGCGGCAGCCTGTCGAAGCTGGGTGTATCGAAATGATTGGACCATTTGACAAGCACAGCGCGCCTGGCCTGTTTGATCGGACCAGTGTGCGTGTGCTGCTTCCGTGCGACTGCCCAGCGGCATGTACCGACGCGGCAGCCTGTCGAAGCTGGGTGTATCGAAATGATTGGACCATTTGACAAGCACAGCGCGCCTGGCCTGTTTGATCGGACCAGTGTGAGTGTGCTGCTTCCGTGCGACTGCCCAGCGGCATGTACCGACGCGGCAGCCTGTCGAAGCTGGGTGTATCGAAATGATTGGACCATTTGACAAGCACAGCGCGCCTGGCCTGTTTGATCGGACCAGTGTGCGTGTGCTGCTTCCGTGCGACTGCCCAGCGGCATGTACCGACGCGGCAGCCTGTCGAAGCTGGGTGTATCGAAATGATTCGACCATTTGACAAGCACAGCGCGCCTGGCCTGTTTGATCGGACCAGTGTGCGTGTGCTGCTTCCGTGCGACTGCCCAGCAGCATGTACCGACGCGGCAGCCTGTCGAAGCTGGGTGTATCCAAATAATTGGACCATTTGACAAGCACAGCGCGCCTGGCCTGTTTGATCGGACCAGTGTGCGTGTGCTGCTTCCGTGCGACTGCCCAGCGGCATGTACCGACGCGGCAGCCTGTCGAAGCTGGGTGTATCGAAATGATTGGACCATTTGACAAGCACAGCGCGCCTGGCCTGTTTGATCGGACCAGTGTGCGTGTGCTGCTTCCGTGCGACTGCCCAGCGGCATGTACCGACGCGGCAGCCTGTCGAAGCTGGGTGTATCGAAATGATTCGACCATTTGACAAGCACAGCGCGCCTGGCCTGTTTGATCGGACCAGTGTGCGTGTGCTGCTTCCGTGCGACTGCCCAGCAGCATGTACCGACGCGGCAGCCTGTCGAAGCTGGGTGTATCGAAATGATTGGACCATTTGACAGGCACAGCGCGCCTGGCCTGTTTGATCGGACCAGTGTGAGTGTGCTGCTTCCGTGCGACTGCCCAGCGGCATGTACCGACGCGGCAGCCTGTCGAAGCTGGGTGTATCGAAATGATTGGACCATTTGACAAGCACAGCGCGCCTGGCCTGTTTGATCGGACCAGTGTGAGTGTGCTGCTTCCGTGCGACTGCCCAGCGGCATGTACCGACGCGGCAGCCTGTCGAAGCTGGGTGTATCGAAATGATTGGACCATTTGACAAGCACAGCGCGCCTGGCCTGTTTGATCGGACCAGTGTGCGTGTGCTGCTTCCGTGCGACTGCCCAGCGGCATGTACCGACGCGGCAGCCTGTCGAAGCTGGGTGTATCGAAATGATTGGACCATTTGACAAGCACAGCGCGCCTGGCCTGTTTGATCGGACCAGTGTGCGTGTGCTGCTTCCGTACGACTTCCCAGCGGCATGTACCGACGCGGCAGCCTGTCTAAGCTGGGTGTATCGAAATGATTGGACCATTTGACAAGCACAGCGCGCCTGGCCTGTTTGATCGGACCAGTGTGCGTGTGCTGCTTCCGTGCGACTGCCCAGCGGCATGTACCGACGCGGCAGCCTGTCGAAGCTGGGTGTATCGAAATGATTCGACCATTTGACAAGCACAGCGCGCCTGGCCTGTTTGATCGGACCAGTGTGCGTGTGCTGCTTCCGTGCGACTGCCCAGCGGCATGTACCGACGCGGCAGCCTGTCGAAGCTGGGTGTATCGAAATGATTCGACCATTTGACAAGCACAGCGCGCCTGGCCTGTTTGATGGGACCAGTGTGCGTGTGCTGCTTCCGTGCGACTGCCCAGCAGCATGTACCGACGCGGCAGCCTGTATAAGCTGGGTGTATCCAAATAATTGGACCATTTGACAAGCACAGCGCGCCTGGCCTGTTTGATCGGACCAGTGTGCGTGTGCTGCTTCCGTGCGACTGCCCAGCGGCATGTACCGACGCGGCAGCCTGTCGAAGCTGGGTGTATCGAAATGATTGGACCATTTGACAAGCACAGCGCGCCTGGCCTGTTTGATCGGACCAGTGTGCGTGTGCTGCTTCCGTGCGACTGCCCAGCGGCATGTACCGACGCGGCAGCCTGTCGAAGCTGGGTGTATCGAAATAATTGGACCATTTGACAAGCACAGCGCGCCTGGCCTGTTTGATCGGACCAGTGTGCGTGTGCTGCTTCCGTGCGACTGCCCAGCGGCATGTACCGACGCGGCAGCCTGTCGAAGCTGGGTGTATCGAAATGATTGGACCATTTGACAAGCACAGCGCGCCTGGCCTGTTTGATCGGACCAGTGTGCGTGTGCTGCTTCCGTGCGACTGCCCAGCGGCATGTACCGACGCGGCAGCCTGTCTAAGCTGGGTGTATCGAAATGATTGGACCATTTGACAAGCACAGCGCGCCTGGCCTGTTTGATGGGACCAGTGTGCGTGTGCTGCTTCCGTGCGACTGCCCAGCGGCATGTACCGACGCGGCAGCCTGTCGAAGCTGGGTGTATCGAAATGATTGGACCATTTGACAAGCACAGCGCGCCTGGCCTGTTTGATCGGACCAGTGTGCGTGTGCTGCTTCCGTGCGACTGCCCAGCGGCATGTACCGACGCGGCAGCCTGTCGAAGCTGGGTGTATCGAAATGATTGGACCATTTGACAAGCACAGCGCGCCTGGCCTGTTTGATCGGACCAGTGTGCGTGTGCTGCTTCCGTGCGACTGCCCAGCGGCATGTACCGACGCGGCAGCCTGTCGAAGCTGGGTGTATCGAAATGATTGGACCATTTGACAAGCACAGCGCGCCTGGCCTGTTTGATCGGACCAGTGTGCGTGTGCTGCTTCCGTGCGACTGCCCAGCGGCATGTACCGACGCGGCAGCCTGTCTAAGCTGGGTGTATCGAAATGATTGGACCATTTGACAAGCACAGCGCGCCTGGCCTGTTTGATCGGACCAGTGTGCGTGTGCTGCTTCCGTGCGACTGCCCAGCGGCATGTACCGACGCGGCAGCCTGTCGAAGCTGGGTGTATCGAAATGATTGGACCATTTGACAAGCACAGCGCGCCTGGCCTGTTTGATGGGACCAGTGTGCGTGTGCTGCTTCCGTGCGACTGCCCAGCGGCATGTACCGACGCGGCAGCCTGTCGAAGCTGGGTGTATCGAAATGATTGGACCATTTGACAAGCACAGCGCGCCTGGCCTGTTTGATCGGACCAGTGTGCGTGTGCTGCTTCCGTGCGACTGCCCAGCGGCATGTACCGACGCGGCAGCCTGTCGAAGCTGGGTGTATCGAAATGATTGGACCATTTGACAAGCACAGCGCGCCTGGCCTGTTTGATCGGACCAGTGTGCGTGTGCTGCTTCCGTGCGACTGCCCAGCGGCATGTACCGACGCGGCAGCCTGTCGAAGCTGGGTGTATCGAAATGATTCGACCATTTGACAAGCACAGCGCGCCTGGCCTGTTTGATCGGACCAGTGTGCGTGTGCTGCTTCCGTGCGACTGCCCAGCGGCATGTACCGACGCGGCAGCCTGTCGAAGCTGGGTGTATCGAAATGATTCGACCATTTGACAAGCACAGCGCGCCTGGCCTGTTTGATCGGACCAGTGTGCGTGTGCTGCTTCCGTGCGACTGCCCAGCGGCATGTACCGACGCGGCAGCCTGTCTAAGCTGGGTGTATCGAAATGATTCGACCATTTGACAAGCACAGCGCGCCTGGCCTGTTTGATCGGACCAGTGTGCGTGTGCTGCTTCCGTGCGACTGCCCAGCGGCATGTACCGACGCGGCAGCCTGTCGAAGCTGGGTGTATCGAAATGATTCGACCATTTGACAAGCACAGCGCGCCTGGCCTGTTTGATCGGACCAGTGTGCGTGTGCTGCTTCCGTGCGACTGCCCAGCGGCATGTACCGACGCGGCAGCCTGTCGAAGCTGGGTGTATCGAAATGATTCGACCATTTGACAAGCACAGCGCGCCTGGCCTGTTTGATCGGACCAGTGTGCGTGTGCTGCTTCCGTGCGACTGCCCAGCGGCATGTACCGACGCGGCAGCCTGTCTAAGCTGGGTGTATCGAAATGATTGGACCATTTGACAAGCACAGCGCGCCTGGCCTGTTTGATGGGACCAGTGTGCGTGTGCTGCTTCCGTACGACTGCCCAGCGGCATGTACCGACGCGGCAGCCTGTCGAAGCTGGGTGTATCGAAATGATTGGACCATTTGACAAGCACAGCGCGCCTGGCCTGTTTGATCGGACCAGTGTGCGTGTGCTGCTTCCGTGCGACTGCCCAGCGGCATGTACCGACGCGGCAGCCTGTCTAAGCTGGGTGTATCGAAATGATTCGACCATTTGACAAGCACAGCGCGCCTGGCCTGTTTGATCGGACCAGTGTGCGTGTGCTGCTTCCGTGCGACTGCCCAGCGGCATGTACCGACGCGGCAGCCTGTCGAAGCTGGGTGTATCGAAATGATTCGACCATTTGACAAGCACAGCGCGCCTGGCCTGTTTGATCGGACCAGTGTGCGTGTGCTGCTTCCGTGCGACTGCCCAGCGGCATGTACCGACGCGGCAGTCTGTCTAAGCTGGGTGTATCGAAATGATTGGACCATTTGACAAGCACAGCGCGCCTGGCCTGTTTGATCGGACCAGTGTGCGTGTGCTGCTTCCGTGCGACTGCCCAGCGGCATGTACCGACGCGGCAGCCTGTCTAAGCTGGGTGTATCGAAATGATTCGACCATTTGACAAGCACAGCGCGCCTGGCCTGTTTGATCGGACCAGTGTGCGTGTGCTGCTTCCGTGCGACTGCCCAGCGGCATGTACCGACGCGGCAGCCTGTCGAAGCTGGGTGTATCGAAATGATTGGACCATTTGACAAGCACAGCGCGCCTGGCCTGTTTGATCGGACCAGTGTGCGTGTGCTGCTTCCGTGCGACTGCCCAGCGGCATGTACCGACGCGGCAGTCTGTCTAAGCTGGGTGTATCGAAATGATTCGACCATTTGACAAGCACAGCGCGCCTGGCCTGTTTGATCGGACCAGTGTGCGTGTGCTGCTTCCGTGCGACTGCCCAGCGGCATGTACCGACGCGGCAGCCTGTCGAAGCTGGGTGTATCCAAATGATTGGACCATTTGACAAGCACAGCGCGCCTGGCCTGTTTGATCGGACCAGTGTGCGTGTGCTGCTTCCGTGCGACTGCCCAGCGGCATGTACCGACGCGGCAGTCTGTCTAAGCTGGGTGTATCGAAATGATTGGACCATTTGACAAGCACAGCGCGCCTGGCCTGTTTGATCGGACCAGTGTGCGTGTGCTGCTTCCGTGCGACTGCCCAGCGGCATGTACCGACGCGGCAGTCTGTCTAAGCTGGGTGTATCGAAATGATTGGACCATTTGACAAGCACAGCGCGCCTGGCCTGTTTGATCGGACCAGTGTGCGTGTGCTGCTTCCGTGCGACTGCCCAGCGGCATGTACCGACGCGGCAGCCTGTCGAAGCTGGGTGTATCCAAATGATTGGACCATTTGACAAGCACAGCGCGCCTGGCCTGTTTGATCGGACCAGTGTGCGTGTGCTGCTTCCGTGCGACTGCCCAGCGGCATGTACCGACGCGGCAGCCTGTCGAAGCTGGGTGTATCCAAATAATTGGACCATTTGACAAGCACAGCGCGCCTGGCCTGTTTGATCGGACCAGTGTGCGTGTGCTGCTTCCGTGCGACTGCCCAGCGGCATGTACCGACGCGGCAGCCTGTCGAAGCTGGGTGTATCGAAATGATTGGACCATTTGACAAGCACAGCGCGCCTGGCCTGTTTGATCGGACCAGTGTGCGTGTGCTGCTTCCGTGCGACTGCCCAGCGGCATGTACCGACGCGGCAGCCTGTCGAAGCTGGGTGTATCGAAATGATTCGACCATTTGACAAGCACAGCGCGCCTGGCCTGTTTGATCGGACCAGTGTGCGTGTGCTGCTTCCGTGCGACTGCCCAGCGGCATGTACCGACGCGGCAGCCTGTCGAAGCTGGGTGTATCCAAATAATTGGACCATTTGACAAGCACAGCGCGCCTGGCCTGTTTGATCGGACCAGTGTGCGTGTGCTGCTTCCGTGCGACTGCCCAGCGGCATGTACCGACGCGGCAGCCTGTCTAAGCTGGGTGTATCCAAATAATTGGACCATTTGACAAGCACAGCGCGCCTGGCCTGTTTGATGGGACCAGTGTGCGTGTGCTGCTTCCGTGCGACTGCCCAGCGGCATGTACCGACGCGGCAGCCTGTCTAAGCTGGGTGTATCGAAATGATTGGACCATTTGACAAGCACAGCGCGCCTGGCCTGTTTGATCGGACCAGTGTGCGTGTGCTGCTTCCGTGCGACTGCCCAGCGGCATGTACCGACGCGGCAGTCTGTCTAAGCTGGGTGTATCGAAATGATTGGACCATTTGACAAGCACAGCGCGCCTGGCCTGTTTGATCGGACCAGTGTGCGTGTGCTGCTTCCGTGCGACTGCCCAGCGGCATGTACCGACGCGGCAGCCTGTCGAAGCTGGGTGTATCCAAATGATTGGACCATTTGACAAGCACAGCGCGCCTGGCCTGTTTGATCGGACCAGTGTGCGTGTGCTGCTTCCGTGCGACTGCCCAGCGGCATGTACCGACGCGGCAGCCTGTCGAAGCTGGGTGTATCCAAATAATTGGACCATTTGACAAGCACAGCGCGCCTGGCCTGTTTGATCGGACCAGTGTGCGTGTGCTGCTTCCGTGCGACTGCCCAGCGGCATGTACCGACGCGGCAGCCTGTCGAAGCTGGGTGTATCGAAATGATTGGACCATTTGACAAGCACAGCGCGCCTGGCCTGTTTGATCGGACCAGTGTGCGTGTGCTGCTTCCGTGCGACTGCCCAGCGGCATGTACCGACGCGGCAGCCTGTCAAAGCTGGGTGTATCGAAATGATTCGACCATTTGACAAGCACAGCGCGCCTGGCCTGTTTGATCGGACCAGTGTGCGTGTGCTGCTTCCGTGCGACTGCCCAGCGGCATGTACCGACGCGGCAGTCTGTCGAAGCTGGGTGTATCGAAATGATTGGACCATTTGACAAGCACAGCGCGCCTGGCCTGTTTGATCGGACCAGTGTGCGTGTGCTGCTTCCGTGCGACTGCCCAGCGGCATGTACCGACGCGGCAGCCTGTCGAAGCTGGGTGTATCGAAATGATTGGACCATTTGACAAGCACAGCGCGCCTGGCCTGTTTGATCGGACCAGTGTGCGTGTGCTGCTTCCGTGCGACTGCCCAGCGGCATGTACCGACGCGGCAGCCTGTCGAAGCTGGGTGTATCGAAATGATTGGACCATTTGACAAGCACAGCGTGCCTGGCCTGTTTGATCGGACCAGTGTGCGTGTGCTGCTTCCGTGCGACTGCCCAGCGGCATGTACCGACGCGGCAGCCTGTCGAAGCTGGGTGTATCGAAATGATTCGACCATTTGACAAGCACAGCGCGCCTGGCCTGTTTGATCGGACCAGTGTGCGTGTGCTGCTTCCGTGCGACTGCCCAGCGGCATGTACCGACGCGGCAGTCTGTCGAAGCTGGGTGTATCGAAATGATTGGACCATTTGACAAGCACAGCGCGCCTGGCCTGTTTGATCGGACCAGTGTGCGTGTGCTGCTTCCGTGCGACTGCCCAGCGGCATGTACCGACGCGGCAGCCTGTCGAAGCTGGGTGTATCGAAATGATTCGACCATTTGACAAGCACAGCGCGCCTGGCCTGTTTGATCGGACCAGTGTGCGTGTGCTGCTTCCGTGCGACTGCCCAGCGGCATGTACCGACGCGGCAGTCTGTCGAAGCTGGGTGTATCGAAATGATTGGACCATTTGACAAGCACAGCGCGCCTGGCCTGTTTGATCGGACCAGTGTGCGTGTGCTGCTTCCGTGCGACTGCCCAGCGGCATGTACCGACGCGGCAGCCTGTCGAAGCTGGGTGTATCGAAATGATTGGACCATTTGACAAGCACAGCGCGCCTGGCCTGTTTGATCGGACCAGTGTGCGTGTGCTGCTTCCGTGCGACTGCCCAGCGGCATGTACCGACGCGGCAGCCTGTCGAAGCTGGGTGTATCGAAATGATTGGACCATTTGACAAGCACAGCGTGCCTGGCCTGTTTGATCGGACCAGTGTGCGTGTGCTGCTTCCGTGCGACTGCCCAGCGGCATGTACCGACGCGGCAGCCTGTCGAAGCTGGGTGTATCGAAATGATTGGACCATTTGACAAGCACAGCGCGCCTGGCCTGTTTGATCGGACCAGTGTGCGTGTGCTGCTTCCGTGCGACTGCCCAGCAGCATGTACCGACGCGGCAGTCTGTCGAAGCTGGGTGTATCGAAATGATTGGACCATTTGACAAGCACAGCGCGCCTGGCCTGTTTGATCGGACCAGTGTGCGTGTGCTGCTTCCGTGCGACTGCCCAGCGGCATGTACCGACGCGGCAGCCTGTCGAAGCTGGGTGTATCGAAATGATTGGACCATTTGACAAGCACAGCGCGCCTGGCCTGTTTGATCGGACCAGCGTGCGTGTGCTGCTTCCGTACGACTTCCCAGCGGCATGTACCGACGCGGCAGCCTGTCTAAGCTGGGTGTATCGAAATGATTGGACCATTTGACAAGCACAGCGCGCCTGGCCTGTTTGATCGGACCAGTGTGCGTGTGCTGCTTCCGTGCGACTGCCCAGCAGCATGTACCGACGCGGCAGCCTGTCGAAGCTAGGTGTATCGAAATGATTGGACCATTTGACAAGCACAGCGCGCCTGGCATGTTTGATCGGACCAGTGTGCGTGTGCTGCTTCCGTGCGACTGCCCAGCGGCATGTACCGACGCGGCAGCCTGTCGAAGCTGGGTGTATCGAAATGATTGGACCATTTGACAAGCACAGCGCGCCTGGCCTGTTTGATGGGACCAGTGTGCGTGTGCTGCTTCCGTGCGACTGCCCAGCGGCATGTACCGACGCGGCAGCCTGTCGAAGCTGGGTGTATCGAAATGATTGGACCATTTGACAAGCACAGCGCGCCTGGCCTGTTTGATCGGACCAGTGTGCGTGTGCTGCTTCCGTGCGACTGCCCAGCGGCATGTACCGACGCGGCAGCCTGTCGAAGCTGGGTGTATCGAAATGATTGGACCATTTGACAAGCACAGCGCGCCTGGCCTGTTTGATCGGACCAGTGTGCGTGTGCTGCTTCCGTGCGACTGCCCAGCGGCATGTACCGACGCGGCAGTCTGTCTAAACTGGGTGTATCGAAATGATTGGACCATTTGACAAGCACAGCGCGCCTGGCCTGTTTGATCGGACCAGTGTGCGTGTGCTGCTTCCGTGCGACTGCCCAGCGGCATGTACCGACGCGGCAGCCTGTCGAAGCTGGGTGTATCGAAATGATTCGACCATTTGACAAGCACAGCGCGCCTGGCCTGTTTGATCGGACCAGTGTGCGTGTGCTGCTTCCGTGCGACTGCCCAGCGGCATGTACCGACGCGGCAGCCTGTCGAAGCTGGGTGTATCGAAATGATTCGACCATTTGACAAGCACAGCGCGCCTGGCCTGTTTGATCGGACCAGTGTGCGTGTGCTGCTTCCGTGCGACTGCCCAGCGGCATGTACCGACGCGGCAGCCTGTCTAAGCTGGGTGTATCGAAATGATTGGACCATTTGACAAGCACAGCGCGCCTGGCCTGTTTGATCGGACCAGTGTGCGTGTGCTGCTTCCGTGCGACTGCCCAGCGGCATGTACCGACGCGGCAGCCTGTCGAAGCTGGGTGTATCGAAATGATTCGACCATTTGACAAGCACAGCGCGCCTGGCCTGTTTGATCGGACCAGTGTGCGTGTGCTGCTTCCGTGCGACTGCCCAGCGGCATGTACCGACGCGGCAGCCTGTCGAAGCTGGGTGTATTGAAATGATTCGACCATTTGACAAGCACAGCGCGCCTGGCCTGTTTGATCGGACCAGTGTGCGTGTGCTGCTTCCGTGCGACTGCCCAGCGGCATGTACCGACGCGGCAGCCTGTCGAAGCTGGGTGTATCCAAATGATTGGACCATTTGACAAGCACAGCGCGCCTGGCCTGTTTGATCGGACCAGTGTGCGTGTGCTGCTTCCGTGCGACTGCCCAGCGGCATGTACCGACGCGGCAGCCTGTCTAAGCTGGGTGTATCGAAATGATTCGACCATTTGACAAGCACAGCGCGCCTGGCCTGTTTGATCGGACCAGTGTGCGTGTGCTGCTTCCGTGCGACTGCCCAGCGGCATGTACCGACGCGGCAGTCTGTCGAAGCTGGGTGTATCGAAATGATTCGACCATTTGACAAGCACAGCGCGCCTGGCCTGTTTGATCGGACCAGCGTGCGTGTGCTGCTTCCGTACGACTTCCCAGCGGCATGTACCGACGCGGCAGCCTGTCTAAGCTGGGTGTATCGAAATGATTGGACCATTTGACAAGCACAGCGCGCCTGGCCTGTTTGATCGGACCAGTGTGCGTGTGCTGCTTCCGTGCGACTGCCCAGTGGCATGTACCGACGCGGCAGCCTGTCTAAGCTGGGTGTATCCAAATAATTGGACCATTTGACAAGCACAGCGCGCCTGGCCTGTTTGATCGGACCAGTGTGCGTGTGCTGCTTCCGTACGACTTCCCAGCGGCATGTACCGACGCGGCAGCCTGTCTAAGCTGGGTGTATCGAAATGATTGGACCATTTGACAAGCACAGCGCGCCTGGCCTGTTTGATCGGACCAGTGTGCGTGTGCTGCTTCCGTGCGACTGCCCAGCGGCATGTACCGACGCGGCAGCCTGTCGAAGCTGGGTGTATCCAAATAATTGGACCATTTGACAAGCACAGCGCGCCTGGCCTGTTTGATCGGACCAGTGTGCGTGTGCTGCTTCCGTACGACTTCCCAGCGGCATGTACCGACGCGGCAGCCTGTCTAAGCTGGGTGTATCGAAATGATTGGACCATTTGACAAGCACAGCGCGCCTGGCCTGTTTGATCGGACCAGTGTGAGTGTGCTGCTTCCGTGCGACTGCCCAGCGGCATGTACCGACGCGGCAGCCTGTCGAAGCTGGGTGTATCGAAATGATTGGACCATTTGACAAGCACAGCGCGCCTGGCCTGTTTGATCGGACCAGCGTGCGTGTGCTGCTTCCGTACGACTTCCCAGCGGCATGTACCGACGCGGCAGCCTGTCTAAGCTGGGTGTATCGAAATGATCGGACCATTTGACAAGCACAGCGCGCCTGGCCTGTTTGATGGGACCAGTGTGAGTGTGCTGCTTCCGTGCGACTGCCCAGCGGCATGTACCGACGCGGCAGCCTGTCGAAGCTGGGTGTATCGAAATGATTGGACCATTTGACAAGCACAGCGCGCCTGGCCTGTTTGATCGGACCAGTGTGCGTGTGCTGCTTCCGTGCGACTGCCCAGCGGCATGTACCGACGCGGCAGCCTGTCGAAGCTGGGTGTATCGAAATAATTGGACCATTTGACAAGCACAGCGCGCCTGGCCTGTTTGATCGGACCAGTGTGCGTGTGCTGCTTCCGTACGACTTCCCAGCGGCATGTACCGACGCGGCAGCCTGTCTAAGCTGGGTGTATCGAAATGATTGGACCATTTGACAAGCACAGCGCGCCTGGCCTGTTTGATCGGACCAGTGTGCGTGTGCTGCTTCCGTGCGACTGCCCAGCGGCATGTACCGACGCGGCAGCCTGTCTAAGCTGGGTGTATCGAAATGATTCGACCATTTGACAAGCACAGCGCGCCTGGCCTGTTTGATCGGACCAGTGTGCGTGTGCTGCTTCCGTGCGACTGCCCAGCGGCATGTACCGACGCGGCAGCCTGTCTAAGCTGGGTGTATCGAAATGATTGGACCATTTGACAAGCACAGCGCGCCTGGCCTGTTTGATCGGACCAGGGTGAGTGTGCTGCTTCCGTACGACTTCCCAGCGGCATGTACCGACGCGGCAGCCTGTCTAAGCTGGGTGTATCGAAATGATTGGACCATTTGACAAGCACAGCGCGCCTGGCCTGTTTGATCGGACCAGGGTGAGTGTGCTGCTTCCGTACGACTTCCCAGCGGCATGTACCGACGCGGCAGCCTGTCTAAGCTGGGTGTATCGAAATGATTGGACCATTTGACAAGCACAGCGCGCCTGGCCTGTTTGATCGGACCAGTGTGCGTGTGCTGCTTCCGTGCGACTGCCCAGCGGCATGTACCGACGCGGCAGCCTGTCGAAGCTGGGTGTATCGAAATGATTGGACCATTTGACAAGCACAGCGCGCCTGGCCTGTTTGATCGGACCAGGGTGAGTGTGCTGCTTCCGTACGACTTCCCAGCGGCATGTACCGACGCGGCAGCCTGTCGAAGCTGGGTGTATCGAAATGATTGGACCATTTGACAAGCACAGCGCGCCTGGCCTGTTTGATCGGACCAGGGTGAGTGTGCTGCTTCCGTACGACTTCCCAGCGGCATGTACCGACGCGGCAGCCTGTCTAAGCTGGGTGTATCGAAATGATTGGACCATTTGACAAGCACAGCGCGCCTGGCCTGTTTGATCGGACCAGTGTGCGTGTGCTGCTTCCGTGCGACTGCCCAGCGGCATGTACCGACGCGGCAGCCTGTCTAAGCTGGGTGTATCCAAATAATTGGACCATTTGACAAGCACAGCGTGCCTGGCCTGTTTGATCGGACCAGTGTGCGTGTGCTGCTTCCGTGCGACTGCCCAGCGGCATGTACCGACGCGGCAGCCTGTCTAAGCTGGGTGTATCGAAATGATCGGACCACTTGACAAGCACAGCGCGCCTGGCCTGTTTGATGGTACCAGTGTGAGTGTGCTGCTTCCGTACGACTGCCCAGCGGCATGTACCGACGCGGCAGCCTGTCGAAGCTGGGTGTATCGAAATGATTGGACCATTTGACAAGCACAGCGCGCCTGGCCTGTTTGATCGGACCAGTGTGCGTGTGCTGCTTCCGTGCGACTGCCCAGCGGCATGTACCGACGCGGCAGCCTGTCTAAGCTGGGTGTATCCAAATAATTGGACCATTTGACAAGCACAGCGCGCCTGGCCTGTTTGATCGGACCAGTGTGCGTGTGCTGCTTCCGTGCGACTGCCCAGCGGCATGTACCGACGCGGCAGCCTGTCTAAGCTGGGTGTATCGAAATGATTGGACCATTTGACAAGCACAGCGTGCCTGGCCTGTTTGATCGGACCAGTGTGCGTGTGCTGCTTCCGTGCGACTGCCCAGCGGCATGTACCGACGCGGCAGCCTGTCTAAGCTGGGTGTATCGAAATGATCGGACCACTTGACAAGCACAGCGCGCCTGGCCTGTTTGATGGTACCAGTGTGAGTGTGCTGCTTCCGTACGACTTCCCAGCGGCATGTACCGACGCGGCAGCCTGTCGAAGCTGGGTGTATCGAAATGATTGGACCATTTGACAAGCACAGCGCGCCTGGCCTGTTTGATCGGACCAGTGTGCGTGTGCTGCTTCCGTGCGACTGCCCAGCGGCATGTACCGACGCGGCAGCCTGTCTAAGCTGGGTGTATCCAAATAATTGGACCATTTGACAAGCACAGCGCGCCTGGCCTGTTTGATCGGACCAGTGTGCGTGTGCTGCTTCCGTACGACTTCCCAGCGGCATGTACCGACGCGGCAGCCTGTCTAAGCTGGGTGTATCGAAATGATTGGACCATTTGACAAGCACAGCGCGCCTGGCCTGTTTGATCGGACCAGTGTGCGTGTGCTGCTTCCGTGCGACTGCCCAGCGGCATGTACCGACGCGGCAGCCTGTCTAAGCTGGGTGTATCGAAATGATTGGACCATTTGACAAGCACAGCGTGCCTGGCCTGTTTGATCGGACCAGTGTGCGTGTGCTGCTTCCGTGCGACTGCCCAGCGGCATGTACCGACGCGGCAGCCTGTCTAAGCTGGGTGTATCGAAATGATCGGACCACTTGACAAGCACAGCGCGCCTGGCCTGTTTGATGGTACCAGTGTGAGTGTGCTGCTTCCGTACGACTTCCCAGCGGCATGTACCGACGCGGCAGCCTGTCGAAGCTGGGTGTATCGAAATGATTGGACCATTTGACAAGCACAGCGCGCCTGGCCTGTTTGATCGGACCAGTGTGCGTGTGCTGCTTCCGTGCGACTGCCCAGCGGCATGTACCGACGCGGCAGCCTGTCTAAGCTGGGTGTATCCAAATAATTGGACCATTTGACAAGCACAGCGCGCCTGGCCTGTTTGATCGGACCAGTGTGCGTGTGCTGCTTCCGTACGACTTCCCAGCGGCATGTACCGACGCGGCAGCCTGTCTAAGCTGGGTGTATCGAAATGATTGGACCATTTGACAAGCACAGCGCGCCTGGCCTGTTTGATCGGACCAGTGTGCGTGTGCTGCTTCCGTGCGACTGCCCAGCGGCATGTACCGACGCGGCAGCCTGTCTAAGCTGGGTGTATCCAAATAATTGGACCATTTGACAAGCACAGCGTGCCTGGCCTGTTTGATCGGACCAGTGTGCGTGTGCTGCTTCCGTGCGACTGCCCAGCGGCATGTACCGACGCGGCAGCCTGTCTAAGCTGGGTGTATCGAAATGATCGGACCATTTGACAAGCACAGCGCGCCTGGCCTGTTTGATCGGACCAGGGTGAGTGTGCTGCTTCCGTACGACTTCCCAGCGGCATGTACCGACGCGGCAGCCTGTCTAAGCTGGGTGTATCGAAATGATTGGACCATTTGACAAGCACAGCGTGCCTGGCCTGTTTGATCGGACCAGTGTGCGTGTGCTGCTTCCGTGCGACTGCCCAGCGGCATGTACCGACGCGGCAGCCTGTCTAAGCTGGGTGTATCGAAATGATTGGACCATTTGACAAGCACAGCGCGCCTGGCCTGTTTGATCGGACCAGTGTGCGTGTGCTGCTTCCGTGCGACTGCCCAGCGGCATGTACCGACGCGGCAGCCTGTCTAAGCTGGGTGTATCCAAATAATTGGACCATTTGACAAGCACAGCGCGCCTGGCCTGTTTGATCGGACCAGTGTGCGTGTGCTGCTTCCGTGCGACTGCCCAGCGGCATGTACCGACGCGGCAGCCTGTCTAAGCTGGGTGTATCGAAATGATTGGACCATTTGACAAGCACAGCGTGCCTGGCCTGTTTGATCGGACCAGTGTGCGTGTGCTGCTTCCGTGCGACTGCCCAGCGGCATGTACCGACGCGGCAGCCTGTCTAAGCTGGGTGTATCGAAATGATCGGACCACTTGACAAGCACAGCGCGCCTGGCCTGTTTGATGGTACCAGTGTGAGTGTGCTGCTTCCGTACGACTTCCCAGCGGCATGTACCGACGCGGCAGCCTGTCTAAGCTGGGTGTATCGAAATGATTGGACCATTTGACAAGCACAGCGCGCCTGGCCTGTTTGATCGGACCAGTGTGCGTGTGCTGCTTCCGTGCGACTGCCCAGCGGCATGTACCGACGCGGCAGCCTGTCTAAGCTGGGTGTATCCAAATAATTGGACCATTTGACAAGCACAGCGTGCCTGGCCTGTTTGATCGGACCAGTGTGCGTGTGCTGCTTCCGTACGACTGCCCAGCGGCATGTACCGACGCGGCAGCCTGTCTAAGCTGGGTGTATCGAAATGATCGGACCACTTGACAAGCACAGCGCGCCTGGCCTGTTTGATGGTACCAGTGTGAGTGTGCTGCTTCCGTACGACTGCCCAGCGGCATGTACCGACGCGGCAGCCTGTCGAAGCTGGGTGTATCGAAATGATTGGACCATTTGACAAGCACAGCGCGCCTGGCCTGTTTGATCGGACCAGTGTGCGTGTGCTGCTTCCGTGCGACTGCCCAGCGGCATGTACCGACGCGGCAGCCTGTCTAAGCTGGGTGTATCCAAATAATTGGACCATTTGACAAGCACAGCGCGCCTGGCCTGTTTGATCGGACCAGTGTGCGTGTGCTGCTTCCGTGCGACTGCCCAGCGGCATGTACCGACGCGGCAGCCTGTCGAAGCTGGGTGTATCGAAATGATTGGACCATTTGACAAGCACAGCGTGCCTGGCCTGTTTGATCGGACCAGTGTGCGTGTGCTGCTTCCGTGCGACTGCCCAGCGGCATGTACCGACGCGGCAGCCTGTCTAAGCTGGGTGTATCGAAATGATCGGACCACTTGACAAGCACAGCGCGCCTGGCCTGTTTGATGGTACCAGTGTGAGTGTGCTGCTTCCGTACGACTTCCCAGCGGCATGTACCGACGCGGCAGCCTGTCGAAGCTGGGTGTATCGAAATGATTGGACCATTTGACAAGCACAGCGCGCCTGGCCTGTTTGATCGGACCAGTGTGCGTGTGCTGCTTCCGTGCGACTGCCCAGCGGCATGTACCGACGCGGCAGCCTGTCTAAGCTGGGTGTATCGAAATGATCGGACCACTTGACAAGCACAGCGCGCCTGGCCTGTTTGATGGTACCAGTGTGAGTGTGCTGCTTCCGTACGACTTCCCAGCGGCATGTACCGACGCGGCAGCCTGTCGAAGCTGGGTGTATCGAAATGATTGGACCATTTGACAAGCACAGCGCGCCTGGCCTGTTTGATCGGACCAGGGTGCGTGTGCTGCTTCCGTGCGACTTCCCAGCGGCATGTATTGACGCGGCAGCCTGTCTAAGCTGGGTGTATCCAAATAATTGGACCATTTGACAAGCACAGCGCGCCTGGCCTGTTTGATCGGACCAGTGTGCGTGTGCTGCTTCCGTGCGACTGCCCAGCGGCATGTACCGACGCGGCAGCCTGTCTAAGCTGGGTGTATCGAAATGATTGGACCATTTGACAAGCACAGTGCGCCTGGCCTGTTTGATCGGACCAGTGTGCGTGTGCTGCTTCCGTGCGACTGCCCAGCGGCATGTACCGACGCGGCAGCCTGTCTAAGCTGGGTGTATCCAAATAATTGGACCATTTGACAAGCACAGCGCGCCTGGCCTGTTTGATCGGACCAGTGTGCGTGTGCTGCTTCCGTGCGACTGCCCAGCGGCATGTATCGACGCGGCAGCCTGTCTAAGCTGGGTGTATCGAAATGATTGGACCATTTGACAAGCACAGCGCGCCTGGCCTGTTTGATCGGACCAGTGTGCGTGTGCTGCTTCCGTGCGACTGCCCAGCAGCATGTACCGACGCGGCAGCCTGTCGAAGCTGGGTGTATCGAAATGATTGGACCATTTGACAAGCACAGCGCGCCTGGCCTGTTTGATCGGACCAGTGTGCGTGTGCTGCTTCCGTGCGACTGCCCAGCGGCATGTACCGACGCGGCAGCCTGTCTAAGCTGGGTGTATCCAAATGATTGGACCATTTGACAAGCACAGCGCGCCTGGCCTGTTTGATCGGACCAGTGTGCGTGTGCTGCTTCCGTACGACTTCCCAGCGGCATGTACCGACGCGGCAGCCTGTCTAAGCTGGGTGTATCCAAATGATTCGACCATTTGACAAGCACAGCGCGCCTGGCCTGTTTGATCGGACCAGTGTGCGTGTGCTGCTTCCGTGCGACTGCCCAGCGGCATGTACCGACGCGGCAGCCTGTCTAAGCTGGGTGTATCGAAATGATTGGACCACTTGACAAGCACAGCGCGCCTGGCCTGTTTGATCGGACCAGTGTGCGTGTGCTGCTTCCGTGCGACTGCCCAGCGGCATGTACCGACGCGGCAGCCTGTCGAAGCTGGGTGTATCGAAATGATTGGACCATTTGACAAGCACAGCGCGCCTGGCCTGTTTGATGGTACCAGTGTGCGTGTGCTGCTTCCGTACGACTTCCCAGCGGCATGTACCGACGCGGCAGCCTGTCGAAGCTGGGTGTATCGAAATGATTGGACCATTTGACAAGCACAGCGCGCCTGGCCTGTTTGATCGGACCAGTGTGCGTGTGCTGCTTCCGTGCGACTGCCCAGCGGCATGTACCGACGCGGCAGCCTGTCTAAGCTGGGTGTATCCAAATAATTGGACCATTTGACAAGCACAGCGCGCCTGGCCTGTTTGATCGGACCAGTGTGCGTGTGCTGCTTCCGTACGACTTCCCAGCGGCATGTACCGACGCGGCAGCCTGTCTAAGCTGGGTATATCGAAATGATTGGACCATTTGACAAGCACAGCGCGCCTGGCCTGTTTGATCGGACCAGTGTGCGTGTGCTGCTTCCGTGCGACTGCCCAGCGGCATGTACCGACGCGGCAGCCTGTCGAAGCTGGGTGTATCGAAATGATTGGACCATTTGACAAGCACAGCGCGCCTGGCCTGTTTGATCGGACCAGTGTGCGTGTGCTGCTTCCGTGCGACTGCCCAGCGGCATGTACCGACGCGGCAGCCTGTCTAAGCTGGGTGTATCCAAATAATTGGACCATTTGACAAGCACAGCGCGCCTGGCCTGTTTGATCGGACCAGTGTGCGTGTGCTGCTTCCGTGCGACTGCCCAGCGGCATGTACCGACGCGGCAGCCTGTCTAAGCTGGGTGTATCGAAATGATCGGACCACTTGACAAGCACAGCGCGCCTGGCCTGTTTGATGGTACCAGTGTGAGTGTGCTGCTTCCGTACGACTTCCCAGCGGCATGTACCGACGCGGCAGCCTGTCGAAGCTGGGTGTATCGAAATGATTGGACCATTTGACAAGCACAGCGCGCCTGGCCTGTTTGATCGGACCAGTGTGCGTGTGCTGCTTCCGTGCGACTGCCCAGCGGCATGTACCGACGCGGCAGCCTGTCTAAGCTGGGTGTATCGAAATGATTGGACCATTTGACAAGCACAGTGCGCCTGGCCTGTTTGATCGGACCAGTGTGCGTGTGCTGCTTCCGTGCGACTGCCCAGCGGCATGTACCGACGCGGCAGCCTGTCTAAGCTGGGTGTATCCAAATAATTGGACCATTTGACAAGCACAGCGCGCCTGGCCTGTTTGATCGGACCAGTGTGCGTGTGCTGCTTCCGTGCGACTGCCCAGCGGCATGTACCGACGCGGCAGCCTGTCTAAGCTGGGTGTATCGAAATGATCGGACCACTTGACAAGCACAGCGCGCCTGGCCTGTTTGATGGTACCAGTGTGAGTGTGCTGCTTCCGTACGACTTCCCAGCGGCATGTACCGACGCGGCAGCCTGTCGAAGCTGGGTGTATCGAAATGATTGGACCATTTGACAAGCACAGCGCGCCTGGCCTGTTTGATCGGACCAGTGTGCGTGTGCTGCTTCCGTGCGACTGCCCAGCGGCATGTACCGACGCGGCAGCCTGTCTAAGCTGGGTGTATCGAAATGATTGGACCACTTGACAAGCACAGCGCGCCTGGCCTGTTTGATGGTACCAGTGTGAGTGTGCTGCTTCCGTACGACTTCCCAGCGGCATGTACCGACGCGGCAGCCTGTCGAAGCTGGGTGTATCGAAATGATTGGACCATTTGACAAGCACAGCGCGCCTGGCCTGTTTGATCGGACCAGTGTGCGTGTGCTGCTTCCGTACGACTTCCCAGCGGCATGTACCGACGCGGCAGCCTGTCGAAGCTGGGTGTATCGAAATGATTCGACCATTTGACAACTACAGCGCGCCTGGCCTGTTTGATGGGACCAGTGTGCGTGTGCTGCTTCCGTGCGACTTCCCAGCGGCATGTACCGACGCGGCAGCCTGTCGAAGCTGGGTGTATCGAAATGATTGGACCATTTGACAAGCACAGCGCGCCTGGCCTGTTTGATCGGACCAGTGTGCGTGTGCTGCTTCCGTGCGACTGCCCAGCGGCATGTATCGACGCGGCAGCCTGTCTAAGCTGGGTGTATCGAAATGATTGGACCATTTGACAAGCACAGCGCGCCTGGCCTGTTTGATCGGACCAGTGTGCGTGTGCTGCTTCCGTGCGACTTCCCAGCGGCATGTACCGACGCGGCAGCCTGTCGAAGCTGGGTGTATCGAAATGATTGGACCATTTGACAAGCACAGCGCGCCTGGCCTGTTTGATCGGACCAGTGTGCGTGTGCTGCTTCCGTGCGACTGCCCAGCGGCATGTACCGACGCGGCAGCCTGTCTAAGCTGGGTGTATCCAAATAATTGGACCATTTGACAAGCACAGCGCGCCTGGCCTGTTTGATCGGACCAGTGTGCGTGTGCTGCTTCCGTACGACTTCCCAGCGGCATGTACCGACGCGGCAGCCTGTCTAAGCTGGGTGTATCGAAATGATCGGACCACTTGACAAGCACAGCGCGCCTGGCCTGTTTGATGGTACCAGTGTGAGTGTGCTGCTTCCGTACGACTTCCCAGCGGCATGTACCGACGCGGCAGCCTGTCGAAGCTGGGTGTATCGAAATGATTGGACCATTTGACAAGCACAGCGCGCCTGGCCTGTTTGATCGGACCAGTGTGCGTGTGCTGCTTCCGTACGACTTCCCAGCGGCATGTACCGACGCGGCAGCCTGTCGAAGCTGGGTGTATCGAAATGATTGGACCATTTGACAAGCACAGCGCGCCTGGCCTGTTTGATCGGACCAGTGTGCGTGTGCTGCTTCCGTGCGACTGCCCAGCGGCATGTACCGACGCGGCAGCCTGTCTAAGCTGGGTGTATCGAAATGATTGGACCATTTGACAAGCACAGTGCGCCTGGCCTGTTTGATCGGACCAGTGTGCGTGTGCTGCTTCCGTGCGACTGCCCAGCGGCATGTACCGACGCGGCAGCCTGTCTAAGCTGGGTGTATCCAAATAATTGGACCATTTGACAAGCACAGCGCGCCTGGCCTGTTTGATCGGACCAGTGTGCGTGTGCTGCTTCCGTGCGACTGCCCAGCGGCATGTATCGACGCGGCAGCCTGTCTAAGCTGGGTGTATCGAAATGATTGGACCATTTGACAAGCACAGCGCGCCTGGCCTGTTTGATCGGACCAGTGTGCGTGTGCTGCTTCCGTGCGACTGCCCAGCGGCATGTACCGACGCGGCAGCCTGTCTAAGCTGGGTGTATCCAAATGATTGGACCATTTGACAAGCACAGCGCGCCTGGCCTGTTTGATGGGACCAGTGTGCGTGTGCTGCTTCCGTGCGACTGCCCAGCGGCATGTACCGACGCGGCAGCCTGTCGAAGCTGGGTGTATCCAAATAATTGGACCATTTGACAAGCACAGCGCGCCTGGCCTGTTTGATCGGACCAGTGTGCGTGTGCTGCTTCCGTGCGACTGCCCAGCGGCATGTACCGACGCGGCAGCCTGTCGAAGCTGGGTGTATCGAAATGATTGGACCATTTGACAAGCACAGTGCGCCTGGCCTGTTTGATCGGACCAGTGTGCGTGTGCTGCTTCCGTGCGACTGCCCAGCGGCATGTACCGACGCGGCAGCCTGTCTAAGCTGGGTGTATCGAAATGATTGGACCATTTGACAAGCACAGCGCGCCTGGCCTGTTTGATCGGACCAGTGTGCGTGTGCTGCTTCCGTGCGACTGCCCAGCGGCATGTACCGACGCGGCAGCCTGTCTAAGCTGGGTGTATCGAAATGATTGGACCATTTGACAAGCACAGCGCGCCTGGCCTGTTTGATCGGACCAGTGTGCGTGTGCTGCTTCCGTGCGACTGCCCAGCGGCATGTACCGACGCGGCAGCCTGTCTAAGCTGGGTGTATCCAAATGATTGGACCATTTGACAAGCACAGCGCGCCTGGCCTGTTTGATGGGACCAGTGTGCGTGTGCTGCTTCCGTGCGACTGCCCAGCGGCATGTACCGACGCGGCAGCCTGTCTAAGCTGGGTGTATCGAAATGATCGGACCACTTGACAAGCACAGCGCGCCTGGCCTGTTTGATGGTACCAGTGTGAGTGTGCTGCTTCCGTACGACTTCCCAGCGGCATGTACCGACGCGGCAGCCTGTCGAAGCTGGGTGTATCGAAATGATTGGACCATTTGACAAGCACAGCGCGCCTGGCCTGTTTGATCGGACCAGTGTGCGTGTGCTGCTTCCGTACGACTTCCCAGCGGCATGTACCGACGCGGCAGCCTGTCTAAGCTGGGTGTATCGAAATGATTGGACCATTTGACAAGCACAGCGCGCCTGGCCTGTTTGATCGGACCAGTGTGCGTGTGCTGCTTCCGTGCGACTGCCCAGCGGCATGTACCGACGCGGCAGCCTGTCGAAGCTGGGTGTATCGAAATGATTGGACCATTTGACAAGCACAGCGCGCCTGGCCTGTTTGATCGGACCAGTGTGCGTGTGCTGCTTCCGTACGACTTCCCAGCGGCATGTACCGACGCGGCAGCCTGTCTAAGCTGGGTGTATCGAAATGATTGGACCATTTGACAAGCACAGCGCGCCTGGCCTGTTTGATCGGACCAGTGTGCGTGTGCTGCTTCCGTGCGACTGCCCAGCGGCATGTACCGACGCGGCAGCCTGTCTAAGCTGGGTGTATCGAAATGATTGGACCATTTGACAAGCACAGCGCGCCTGGCCTGTTTGATCGGACCAGTGTGCGTGTGCTGCTTCCGTGCGACTGCCCAGCGGCATGTACCGACGCGGCAGCCTGTCGAAGCTGGGTGTATCCAAATAATTGGACCATTTGACAAGCACAGCGCGCCTGGCCTGTTTGATCGGACCAGTGTGCGTGTGCTGCTTCCGTGCGACTGCCCAGCGGCATGTACCGACGCGGCAGCCTGTCGAAGCTGGGTGTATCGAAATGATTGGACCATTTGACAAGCACAGTGCGCCTGGCCTGTTTGATCGGACCAGTGTGCGTGTGCTGCTTCCGTGCGACTGCCCAGCGGCATGTACCGACGCGGCAGCCTGTCTAAGCTGGGTGTATCCAAATAATTGGACCATTTGACAAGCACAGCGCGCCTGGCCTGTTTGATCGGACCAGTGTGCGTGTGCTGCTTCCGTGCGACTGCCCAGCGGCATGTACCGACGCGGCAGCCTGTCGAAGCTGGGTGTATCGAAATGATTGGACCATTTGACAAGCACAGTGCGCCTGGCCTGTTTGATCGGACCAGTGTGCGTGTGCTGCTTCCGTGCGACTGCCCAGCGGCATGTACCGACGCGGCAGCCTGTCTAAGCTGGGTGTATCCAAATAATTGGACCATTTGACAAGCACAGCGCGCCTGGCCTGTTTGATCGGACCAGTGTGCGTGTGCTGCTTCCGTGCGACTGCCCAGCGGCATGTACCGACGCGGCAGCCTGTCTAAGCTGGGTGTATCGAAATGATTGGACCACTTGACAAGCACAGCGCGCCTGGCCTGTTTGATCGGACCAGTGTGCGTGTGCTGCTTCCGTGCGACTGCCCAGCGGCATGTACCGACGCGGCAGCCTGTCGAAGCTGGGTGTATCGAAATGATTGGACCATTTGACAAGCACAGCGCGCCTGGCCTGTTTGATGGTACCAGTGTGCGTGTGCTGCTTCCGTACGACTTCCCAGCGGCATGTACCGACGCGGCAGCCTGTCGAAGCTGGGTGTATCGAAATGATTGGACCACTTGACAAGCACAGCGCGCCTGGCCTGTTTGATCGGACCAGTGTGCGTGTGCTGCTTCCGTGCGACTGCTCAGTGAATTGTACCGACGCCGCAGCCTGTCTAAGCTGGGTGTATCCAAATAATTGGACCATTTGACAAGCACAGCGCGCCTGGCCTGTTTGATCGGACCAGTGTGCGTGTGCTGCTTCCGTGCGACTGCCCAGCGGCATGTACCGACGCGGCAGCCTGTCTAAGCTGGGTGTATCGAAATGATTGGACCACTTGACAAGCACAGCGCGCCTGGCCTGTTTGATCGGACCAGTGTGCGTGTGCTGCTTCCGTGCGACTGCCCAGCGGCATGTACCGACGCGGCAGCCTGTCGAAGCTGGGTGTATCGAAATGATTGGACCATTTGACAAGCACAGCGCGCCTGGCCTGTTTGATGGTACCAGTGTGCGTGTGCTGCTTCCGTACGACTTCCCAGCGGCATGTACCGACGCGGCAGCCTGTCGAAGCTGGGTGTATCGAAATGATTGGACCATTTGACAAGCACAGCGCGCCTGGCCTGTTTGATGGTACCAGTGTGAGTGTGCTGCTTCCGTACGACTTCCCAGCGGCATGTACCGACGCGGCAGCCTGTCTAAGCTGGGTGTATCGAAATGATTGGACCATTTGACAAGCACAGCGCGCCTGGCCTGTTTGATCGGACCAGTGTGCGTGTGCTGCTTCCGTGCGACTGCCCAGCGGCATGTACCGACGCGGCAGCCTGTCTAAGCTGGGTGTATCGAAATGATCGGACCACTTGACAAGCACAGCGCGCCTGGCCTGTTTGATGGTACCAGTGTGAGTGTGCTGCTTCCGTACGACTTCCCAGCGGCATGTACCGACGCGGCAGCCTGTCTAAGCTGGGTGTATCGAAATGATTGGACCATTTGACAAGCACAGCGCGCCTGGCCTGTTTGATCGGACCAGTGTGCGTGTGCTGCTTCCGTGCGACTGCCCAGCGGCATGTACCGACGCGGCAGCCTGTCTAAGCTGGGTGTATCGAAATGATCGGACCACTTGACAAGCACAGCGCGCCTGGCCTGTTTGATGGTACCAGTGTGAGTGTGCTGCTTCCGTACGACTTCCCAGCGGCATGTACCGACGCGGCAGCCTGTCTAAGCTGGGTGTATCGAAATGATTGGACCATTTGACAAGCACAGCGCGCCTGGCCTGTTTGATCGGACCAGTGTGCGTGTGCTGCTTCCGTGCGACTGCCCAGCGGCATGTACCGACGCGGCAGCCTGTCTAAGCTGGGTGTATCCAAATAATTGGACCATTTGACAAGCACAGCGCGCCTGGCCTGTTTGATCGGACCAGTGTGCGTGTGCTGCTTCCGTGCGACTGCCCAGCGGCATGTACCGACGCGGCAGCCTGTCGAAGCTGGGTGTATCGAAATGATTGGACCATTTGACAAGCACAGCGCGCCTGGCCTGTTTGATCGGACCAGTGTGCGTGTGCTGCTTCCGTGCGACTGCCCAGCGGCATGTACCGACGCGGCAGCCTGTCTAAGCTGGGTGTATCCAAATAATTGGACCATTTGACAAGCACAGCGCGCCTGGCCTGTTTGATCGGACCAGTGTGCGTGTGCTGCTTCCGTGCGACTGCCCAGCGGCATGTATCGACGCGGCAGCCTGTCTAAGCTGGGTGTATCGAAATGATTGGACCATTTGACAAGCACAGCGCGCCTGGCCTGTTTGATCGGACCAGTGTGCGTGTGCTGCTTCCGTGCGACTGCCCAGCGGCATGTACCGACGCGGCAGCCTGTCTAAGCTGGGTGTATCGAAATGATTGGACCATTTGACAAGCACAGCGCGCCTGGCCTGTTTGATCGGACCAGTGTGCGTGTGCTGCTTCCGTGCGACTGCCCAGCGGCATGTACCGACGCGGCAGCCTGTCTAAGCTGGGTGTATCGAAATGATTGGACCATTTGACAAGCACAGCGCGCCTGGCCTGTTTGATCGGACCAGTGTGCGTGTGCTGCTTCCGTGCGACTGCCCAGCGGCATGTACCGACGCGGCAGCCTGTCTAAGCTGGGTGTATCGAAATGATTGGACCATTTGACAAGCACAGCGCGCCTGGCCTGTTTGATCGGACCAGTGTGCGTGTGCTGCTTCCGTGCGACTGCCCAGCGGCATGTACCGACGCGGCAGCCTGTCTAAGCTGGGTGTATCCAAATAATTGGACCATTTGACAAGCACAGCGCGCCTGGCCTGTTTGATCGTACCAGTGTGCGTGTGCTGCTTCCGTGCGACTGCCCAGCGGCATGTACCGACGCGGCAGCCTGTCGAAGCTGGGTGTATCGAAATGATTGGACCATTTGACAAGCACAGCGCGCCTGGCCTGTTTGATGGTACCAGTGTGAGTGTGCTGCTTCCGTACGACTTCCCAGCGGCATGTACCGACGCGGCAGCCTGTCGAAGCTGGGTGTATCGAAATGATTGGACCATTTGACAAGCACAGCGCGCCTGGCCTGTTTGATCGGACCAGTGTGCGTGTGCTGCTTCCGTGCGACTGCCCAGCGGCATGTACCGACGCGGCAGCCTGTCTAAGCTGGGTGTATCGAAATGATTGGACCATTTGACAAGCACAGCGCGCCTGGCCTGTTTGATCGGACCAGTGTGCGTGTGCTGCTTCCGTGCGACTGCCCAGCGGCATGTACCGACGCGGCAGCCTGTCTAAGCTGGGTGTATCCAAATGATTGGACCATTTGACAAGCACAGCGCGCCTGGCCTGTTTGATCGGACCAGTGTGCGTGTGCTGCTTCCGTGCGACTGCCCAGCGGCATGTACCGACGCGGCAGCCTGTCGAAGCTGGGTGTATCGAAATGATTGGACCATTTGACAAGCACAGCGCGCCTGGCCTGTTTGATCGGACCAGTGTGCGTGTGCTGCTTCCGTACGACTTCCCAGCGGCATGTACCGACGCGGCAGCCTGTCTAAGCTGGGTGTATCGAAATGATTGGACCATTTGACAAGCACAGCGCGCCTGGCCTGTTTGATCGGACCAGTGTGCGTGTGCTGCTTCCGTGCGACTGCCCAGCGGCATGTACCGACGCGGCAGCCTGTCGAAGCTGGGTGTATCGAAATGATTGGACCATTTGACAAGCACAGCGCGCCTGGCCTGTTTGATCGGACCAGTGTGCGTGTGCTGCTTCCGTGCGACTGCCCAGCGGCATGTACCGACGCGGCAGCCTGTCGAAGCTGGGTGTATCGAAATGATTGGACCATTTGACAAGCACAGCGCGCCTGGCCTGTTTGATCGGACCAGTGTGCGTGTGCTGCTTCCGTGCGACTGCCCAGCGGCATGTACCGACGCGGCAGCCTGTCGAAGCTGGGTGTATCGAAATGATTGGACCATTTGACAAGCACAGCGCGCCTGGCCTGTTTGATCGGACCAGTGTGCGTGTGCTGCTTCCGTACGACTTCCCAGCGGCATGTACCGACGCGGCAGCCTGTCTAAGCTGGGTGTATCCAAATGATTGGACCATTTGACAAGCACAGCGCGCCTGGCCTGTTTGATCGGACCAGTGTGCGTGTGCTGCTTCCGTGCGACTGCCCAGCGGCATGTACCGACGCGGCAGCCTGTCTAAGCTGGGTGTATCGAAATGATTGGACCATTTGACAAGCACAGCGCGCCTGGCCTGTTTGATGGGACCAGTGTGCGTGTGCTGCTTCCGTGCGACTGCCCAGCGGCATGTACCGACGCGGCAGCCTGTCTAAGCTGGGTGTATCCAAATGATTGGACCATTTGACAAGCACAGCGTGCCTGGCCTGTTTGATCGGACCAGTGTGCGTGTGCTGCTTCCGTGCGACTGCCCAGCGGCATGTACCGACGCGGCAGCCTGTCTAAGCTGGGTGTATCCAAATAATTGGACCATTTGACAAGCACAGCGCGCCTGGCCTGTTTGATCGTACCAGTGTGCGTGTGCTGCTTCCGTGCGACTGCCCAGCGGCATGTACCGACGCGGCAGCCTGTCGAAGCTGGGTGTATCGAAATGATTGGACCATTTGACAAGCACAGCGCGCCTGGCCTGTTTGATGGGACCAGTGTGCGTGTGCTGCTCATGTACCGACGCGGCAGCCTGTCTAAGCTGGGTGTATCGAAATGATTGGACCATTTGACAAGCACAGCGCGCCTGGCCTGTTTGATCGGACCAGTGTGAGTGTGCTGCTTCCGTGCGACTGCCCAGCGGCATGTACCGACGCGGCAGCCTGTCGAAGCTGGGTGTATCGAAATGATTGGATTATTTGACAACCACAGCGCGCCTGGCCTGTTTGATCGGACCAGTGTGCGTGTGCTGCTCATGTACCGACGCGGCAGCCTGTCTAAGCTGGGTGTATCGAAATGATTGGACCATTTGACAAGCACAGCGCGCCTGGCCTGTTTGATGGGACCAGTGTGCGTGTGCTGCTTCCGTGCGACTGCCCAGCGGCATGTACCGACGCGGCAGCCTGTCGAAGCTGGGTGTATCGAAATGATTGGACCATTTGACAAGCACAGCGCGCCTGGCCTGTTTGATCGGACCAGTGTGCGTGTGCTGCTTCCGTACGACTTCCCAGCGGCATGTACCGACGCGGCAGCCTGTCTAAGCTGGGTGTATCGAAATGATTGGACCATTTGACAAGCACAGCGTGCCTGGCCTGTTTAATGAGACCAGTTGTTGGCCTTTATAGAATTCTATTTTTGCTCACAGCTGCTTGCGTGGCCTTTCTAGAGAGAAAAGCACGTGAAAAAGACCAAAGCACGCTCGGTACGCGATTTACTAAAAACAAAACAATACGTCTTGCTATGAATTTTTTTAAAGTTCTTATTTGGCTTTCAGCAGGCTGAGTGGCCTAATTAGGTAAAAAGGCACGTAAAGAACACTGGAGCACCCTCGCTACTGGACATACAGTAAGCGGCACAGTACGTTTTGTTAGCGCGCTGTTACTTGTGAAATGGTCCAATTATTTGGATACACCCAGCTTCGACAGGCTGCCGCGTCGGTACATGCCGCTGGGCAGTCGCACGGAAGCAGCACACTCACACTGGTCCGATCAAACAGGCCAGGCGCGCTGTGCTTGTCAAATGGTCCAATCATTTCGATACACCCAGCTTAGACAGGCTGCCGCGTCAGTACATGTCGCTGGGCAGTCGCACGGAAGCAGCACACTCACACTGGTCCGATCAAACAGGCCAGGCGCGCTGTGCTTGTCAAATGGTCCAATCATTTCGATACACCCAGCTTCGACAGGCTGCCGCGTCGGTACATGCCGCTGGGCAGTCGCACGGAAGCAGCACACGCACACTGGTCCGATCAAACAGGCCAGGCGCGCTGTGCTTGTCAAATGGTCCAATCATTTCGATACACCCAGCTTCGACAGGCTGCCGCGTCGGTACATGCCGCTGGGCAGTCGCACGGAAGCAGCACACGCACACTGGTCCGATCAAACAGGCCAGGCGCGCTGTGCTTGTCAAATGGTCCAATCATTTCGATACACCCAGCTTCGACAGGCTGCCGCGTCGGTACATGCCGCTGGGCAGTCGCACGGAAGCAGCACACTCACACTGGTCCGATCAAACAGGCCAGGCGCGCTGTGCTTGTCAAATGGTCCAATCATTTCGATACACCCAGCTTAGACAGGCTGCCGCGTCAGTACATGCCGCTGGGCAGTCGCACGGAAGCAGCACACTCACACTGGTCCGATCAAACAGGCCAGGCGCGCTGTGCTTGTCAAATGGTCCAATCATTTCGATACACCCAGCTTAGACAGGCTGCCGCGTCGGTACATGAGCAGCACACGCACACTGGTCCGATCAAACAGGCCAGGCGCGCTGTGCTTGTCAAATGGTCCAATCATTTCGATACACCCAGCTTAGACAGGCTGCCGCGTCGGTACATGAGCAGCACACGCACACTGGTCCGATCAAACAGGCCAGGCGCGCTGTGCTTGTCAAATGGTCCAATCATTTCGATACACCCAGCTTCGACAGGCTGCCGCGTCGGTACATGCCGCTGGGCAGTCGCACGGAAGCAGCACACTCACACTGGTCCGATCAAACAGGCCAGGCGCGCTGTGCTTGTCAAATGGTCCAATCATTTCGATACACCCAGCTTAGACAGGCTGCCGCGTCAGTACATGCCGCTGGGCAGTCGCACGGAAGCAGCACACTCACACTGGTCCGATCAAACAGGCCAGGCGCGCTGTGCTTGTCAAATGGTCCAATCATTTCGATACACCCAGCTTAGACAGGCTGCCGCGTCGGTACATGAGCAGCACACGCACACTGGTCCGATCAAACAGGCCAGGCGCGCTGTGCTTGTCAAATGGTCCAATCATTTCGATACACCCAGCTTAGACAGGCTGCCGCGTCGGTACATGAGCAGCACACTCACACTGGTCCGATCAAACAGGCCAGGCGCGCTGTGCTTGTCAAATGGTCCAATTATTTGAATACACCCAGCTTAGACAGGCTGCCGCGTCGGTACATGCCGCTGGGCAGTCGCACGGAAGCAGCACACTCACACTGGTCCGATCAAACAGGCCAGGCGCGCTGTGCTTGTCAAATGGTCCAATCATTTCGATACACCCAGCTTAGACAGGCTGCCGCGTCAGTACATGCCGCTGGGCAGTCGCACGGAAGCAGCACACTCACACTGGTCCGATCAAACAGGCCAGGCGCGCTGTGCTTGTCAAATGGTCCAATCATTTCGATACACCCAGCTTAGACAGGCTGCCGCGTCGGTACATGAGCAGCACACGCACACTGGTCCGATCAAACAGGCCAGGCGCGCTGTGCTTGTCAAATGGTCCAATCATTTCGATACACCCAGCTTAGACAGGCTGCCGCGTCGGTACATGAGCAGCACACTCACACTGGTCCGATCAAACAGGCCAGGCGCGCTGTGCTTGTCAAATGGTCCAATTATTTGAATACACCCAGCTTCGACAGGCTGCCGCGTCGGTACATGCCGCTGGGCAGTCGCACGGAAGCAGCACACTCACACTGGTCCGATCAAACAGGCCAGGCGCGCTGTGCTTGTCAAATGGTCCAATCATTTCGATACACCCAGCTTCGACAGGCTGCCGCGTCGGTACATGCCGCTGGGCAGTCGCACGGAAGCAGCACACTCACACTGGTCCGATCAAACAGGCCAGGCGCGCTGTGCTTGTCAAATGGTCCAATCATTTCGATACACCCAGCTTAGACAGGCTGCCGCGTCAGTACATGCCGCTGGGCAGTCGCACGAAAGCAGCACACGCACACTGGTCCCATCAAACAGGCCAGGCGCGCTGTGCTTGTCAAATGGTCCAATCATTTCGATACACCCAGCTTAGACAGGCTGCCGCGTCAGTACATGCCGCTGGGCAGTCGCACGGAAGCAGCACACTCACACTGGTCCGATCAAACAGGCCAGGCGCGCTGTGCTTGTCAAATGGTCCAATCATTTCGATACACCCAGCTTAGACAGGCTGCCGCGTCGGTACATGAGCAGCACACGCACACTGGTCCGATCAAACAGGCCAGGCGCGCTGTGCTTGTCAAATGGTCCAATCATTTCGATACACCCAGCTTAGACAGGCTGCCGCGTCGGTACATGAGCAGCACACGCACACTGGTCCGATCAAACAGGCCAGGCGCGCTGTGCTTGTCAAATGGTCCAATCATTTCGATACACCCAGCTTCGACAGGCTGCCGCGTCGGTACATGCCGCTGGGCAGTCGCACGGAAGCAGCACACTCACACTGGTCCGATCAAACAGGCCAGGCGCGCTGTGCTTGTCAAATGGTCCAATCATTTCGATACACCCAGCTTAGACAGGCTGCCGCGTCAGTACATGCCGCTGGGCAGTCGCACGGAAGCAGCACACTCACACTGGTCCGATCAAACAGGCCAGGCGCGCTGTGCTTGTCAAATGGTCCAATCATTTCGATACACCCAGCTTAGACAGGCTGCCGCGTCGGTACATGAGCAGCACACGCACACTGGTCCGATCAAACAGGCCAGGCGCGCTGTGCTTGTCAAATGGTCCAATCATTTCGATACACCCAGCTTAGACAGGCTGCCGCGTCGGTACATGAGCAGCACACGCACACTGGTCCGATCAAACAGGCCAGGCGCGCTGTGCTTGTCAAATGGTCCAATCATTTCGATACACCCAGCTTCGACAGGCTGCCGCGTCGGTACATGCCGCTGGGCAGTCGCACGGAAGCAGCACACTCACACTGGTCCGATCAAACAGGCCAGGCGCGCTGTGCTTGTCAAATGGTCCAATCATTTCGATACACCCAGCTTAGACAGGCTGCCGCGTCAGTACATGCCGCTGGGCAGTCGCACGGAAGCAGCACACTCACACTGGTCCGATCAAACAGGCCAGGCGCGCTGTGCTTGTCAAATGGTCCAATCATTTCGATACACCCAGCTTAGACAGGCTGCCGCGTCGGTACATGAGCAGCACACGCACACTGGTCCGATCAAACAGGCCAGGCGCGCTGTGCTTGTCAAATGGTCCAATCATTTCGATACACCCAGCTTAGACAGGCTGCCGCGTCGGTACATGAGCAGCACACTCACACTGGTCCGATCAAACAGGCCAGGCGCGCTGTGCTTGTCAAATGGTCCAATTATTTGAATACACCCAGCTTAGACAGGCTGCCGCGTCGGTACATGCCGCTGGGCAGTCGCACGAAAGCAGCACACGCACACTGGTCCCATCAAACAGGCCAGGCGCGCTGTGCTTGTCAAATGGTCCAATTATTTGGATACACCCAGCTTAGACAGGCTGCCGCGTCGGTACATGCCGCTGGGCAGTCGCACGGAAGCAGCACACGCACACTGGTCCGATCAAACAGGCCAGGCGCGCTGTGCTTGTCAAATGGTCCAATTATTTGGATACACCCAGCTTCGACAGGCTGCCGCGTCGGTACATGCCGCTGGGCAGTCGCACGGAAGCAGCACACGCACACTGGTCCGATCAAACAGGCCAGGCGCGCTGTGCTTGTCAAATGGTCCAATCATTTCGATACACCCAGCTTCGACAGGCTGCCGCGTCGGTACATGCCGCTGGGCAGTCGCACGGAAGCAGCACACGCACACTGGTCCCATCAAACAGGCCAGGCGCGCTGTGCTTGTCAAATGGTCCAATTATTTGGATACACCCAGCTTAGACAGGCTGCCGCGTCGGTACATGCCGCTGGGCAGTCGCACGGAAGCAGCACACGCACACTGGTCCGATCAAACAGGCCAGGCGCGCTGTGCTTGTCAAATGGTCCAATCATTTCGATACACCCAGCTTCGACAGGCTGCCGCGTCGGTACATGCCGCTGGGCAGTCGCACGGAAGCAGCACACGCACACTGGTCCGATCAAACAGGCCAGGCGCGCTGTGCTTGTCAAATGGTCCAATTATTTGGATACACCCAGCTTCGACAGGCTGCCGCGTCGGTACATGCCGCTGGGCAGTCGCACGGAAGCAGCACACGCACACTGGTCCGATCAAACAGGCCAGGCGCGCTGTGCTTGTCAAATGGTCCAATTATTTGGATACACCCAGCTTCGACAGGCTGCCGCGTCGGTACATGCCGCTGGGCAGTCGCACGGAAGCAGCACACGCACACTGGTCCCATCAAACAGGCCAGGCGCGCTGTGCTTGTCAAATGGTCCAATTATTTGAATACACCCAGCTTAGACAGGCTGCCGCGTCGGTACATGCCGCTGGGCAGTCGCACGGAAGCAGCACACGCACACTGGTCCGATCAAACAGGCCAGGCGCGCTGTGCTTGTCAAATGGTCCAATTATTTGGATACACCCAGCTTAGACAGGCTGCCGCGTCGGTACATGCCGCTGGGCAGTCGCACGGAAGCAGCACACGCACACTGGTCCGATCAAACAGGCCAGGCGCGCTGTGCTTGTCAAATGGTCCAATTATTTGGATACACCCAGCTTCGACAGGCTGCCGCGTCGGTACATGCCGCTGGGCAGTCGCACGGAAGCAGCACACGCACACTGGTCCGATCAAACAGGCCAGGCGCGCTGTGCTTGTCAAATGGTCCAATTATTTGGATACACCCAGCTTCGACAGGCTGCCGCGTCGGTACATGCCGCTGGGCAGTCGCACGGAAGCAGCACACGCACACTGGTCCCATCAAACAGGCCAGGCGCGCTGTGCTTGTCAAATGGTCCAATTATTTGAATACACCCAGCTTAGACAGGCTGCCGCGTCGGTACATGCCGCTGGGCAGTCGCACGAAAGCAGCACACGCACACTGGTCCCATCAAACAGGCCAGGCGCGCTGTGCTTGTCAAATGGTCCAATTATTTGGATACACCCAGCTTAGACAGGCTGCCGCGTCGGTACATGCCGCTGGGCAGTCGCACGGAAGCAGCACACGCACACTGGTCCGATCAAACAGGCCAGGCGCGCTGTGCTTGTCAAATGGTCCAATTATTTGAATACACCCAGCTTAGACAGGCTGCCGCGTCGGTACATGCCGCTGGGCAGTCGCACGAAAGCAGCACACGCACACTGGTCCCATCAAACAGGCCAGGCGCGCTGTGCTTGTCAAATGGTCCAATTATTTGGATACACCCAGCTTAGACAGGCTGCCGCGTCGGTACATGCCGCTGGGCAGTCGCACGGAAGCAGCACACGCACACTGGTCCGATCAAACAGGCCCGGCGCGCTGTGCTTGTCAAATGGTCGAATCATTTCGATACACCCAGCTTCGACAGGCTGCCGCGTCGGTACATGCCGCTGGGCAGTCGCACGGAAGCAGCACACGCACACTGGTCCGATCAAACAGGCCAGGCGCGCTGTGCTTGTCAAATGGTCCAATTATTTGGATACACCCAGCTTCGACAGGCTGCCGCGTCGGTACATGCCGCTAGGCAGTCGCACGGAAGCAGCACACGCACACTGGTCCGATCAAACAGGCCAGGCGCGCTGTGCTTGTCAAATGGTCCAATTATTTGGATACACCCAGCTTCGACAGGCTGCCGCGTCGGTACATGCCGCTGGGCAGTCGCACGGAAGCAGCACACGCACACTGGTCCCATCAAACAGGCTAGGCGCGCTGTGCTTGTCAAATGGTCCAATCATTTGGATACACCCAGCTTCGACAGGCTGCCGCGTCGGTACATGCCGCTGGGCAGTCGCACGGAAGCAGCACACGCACACTGGTCCGATCAAACAGGCCAGGCGCGCTGTGCTTGTCAAATGGTCCAATCATTTCGATACACCCAGCTTCGACAGGCTGCCGCGTCGGTACATGCCGCTGGGCAGTCGCACGGAAGCAGCACACGCACACTGGTCCCATCAAACAGGCCAGGCGCGCTGTGCTTGTCAAATGGTCCAATTATTTGGATACACCCAGCTTAGACAGGCTGCCGCGTCGGTACATGCCGCTGGGCAGTCGCACGGAAGCAGCACACGCACACTGGTCCGATCAAACAGGCCAGGCGCGCTGTGCTTGTCAAATGGTCCAATCATTTCGATACACCCAGCTTCGACAGGCTGCCGCGTCGGTACATGCCGCTGGGCAGTCGCACGGAAGCAGCACACGCACACTGGTCCGATCAAACAGGCCAGGCGCGCTGTGCTTGTCAAATGGTCCAATCATTTCGATACACCCAGCTTCGACAGGCTGCCGCGTCGGTACATGCCGCTGGGCAGTCGCACGGAAGCAGCACACGCACACTGGTCCCATCAAACAGGCCAGGCGCGCTGTGCTTGTCAAATGGTCCAATTATTTGGATACACCCAGCTTAGACAGGCTGCCGCGTCGGTACATGCCGCTGGGCAGTCGCACGGAAGCAGCACACGCACACTGGTCCGATCAAACAGGCCCGGCGCGCTGTGCTTGTCAAATGGTCGAATCATTTCGATACACCCAGCTTCGACAGGCTGCCGCGTCGGTACATGCCGCTGGGCAGTCGCACGGAAGCAGCACACGCACACTGGTCCGATCAAACAGGCCAGGCGCGCTGTGCTTGTCAAATGGTCCAATTATTTGGATACACCCAGCTTAGACAGGCTGCCGCGTCGGTACATGCCGCTGGGCAGTCGCACGGAAGCAGCACACGCACACTGGTCCCATCAAACAGGCCAGGCGCGCTGTGCTTGTCAAATGGTCCAATTATTTGGATACACCCAGCTTAGACAGGCTGCCGCGTCGGTACATGCCGCTGGGCAGTCGCACGGAAGCAGCACACGCACACTGGTCCGATCAAACAGGCCAGGCGCGCTGTGCTTGTCAAATGGTCCAATTATTTGGATACACCCAGCTTAGACAGGCTGCCGCGTCGGTACATGCCGCTGGGCAGTCGCACGGAAGCAGCACACGCACACTGGTCCGATCAAACAGGCCAGGCGCGCTGTGGTTGTCAAATGGTCCAATCATTTCGATACACCCAGCTTAGACAGGCTGCCGCGTCGGTACATGCCGCTGGGCAGTCGCACGGAAGCAGCACACGCACACTGGTCCCATCAAACAGGCCAGGCGCGCTGTGCTTGTCAAATGGTCCAATTATTTGGATACACCCAGCTTAGACAGGCTGCCGCGTCGGTACATGCCGCTGGGCAGTCGCACGGAAGCAGCACACGCACACTGGTCCGATCAAACAGGCCAGGCGCGCTGTGCTTGTCAAATGGTCCAATTATTTGGATACACCCAGCTTAGACAGGCTGCCGCGTCGGTACATGCCGCTGGGCAGTCGCACGGAAGCAGCACACGCACACTGGTCCGATCAAACAGGCCAGGCGCGCTGTGGTTGTCAAATGGTCCAATCATTTCGATACACCCAGCTTAGACAGGCTGCCGCGTCGGTACATGCCGCTGGGCAGTCGCACGGAAGCAGCACACGCACACTGGTCCCATCAAACAGGCCAGGCGCGCTGTGCTTGTCAAATGGTCCAATTATTTGGATACACCCAGCTTAGACAGGCTGCCGCGTCGGTACATGCCGCTGGGCAGTCGCACGGAAGCAGCACACGCACACTGGTCCGATCAAACAGGCCAGGCGCGCTGTGCTTGTCAAATGGTCCAATTATTTGGATACACCCAGCTTCGACAGGCTGCCGCGTCGGTACATGCCGCTGGGCAGTCGCACGGAAGCAGCACACGCACACTGGTCCGATCAAACAGGCCAGGCGCGCTGTGCTTGTCAAATGGTCCAATCATTTCGATACACCCAGCTTCGACAGGCTGCCGCGTCGGTACATGCCGCTGGGCAGTCGCACGGAAGCAGCACACGCACACTGGTCCCATCAAACAGGCCAGGCGCGCTGTGCTTGTCAAATGGTCCAATTATTTGGATACACCCAGCTTAGACAGGCTGCCGCGTCGGTACATGCCGCTGGGCAGTCGCACGGAAGCAGCACACGCACACTGGTCCGATCAAACAGGCCAGGCGCGCTGTGCTTGTCAAATGGTCCAATCATTTCGATACACCCAGCTTCGACAGGCTGCCGCGTCGGTACATGCCGCTGGGCAGTCGCACGGAAGCAGCACACGCACACTGGTCCGATCAAACAGGCCAGGCGCGCTGTGCTTGTCAAATGGTCCAATTATTTGGATACACCCAGCTTCGACAGGCTGCCGCGTCGGTACATGCCGCTGGGCAGTCGCACGGAAGCAGCACACGCACACTGGTCCGATCAAACAGGCCAGGCGCGCTGTGCTTGTCAAATGGTCCAATCATTTCGATACACCCAGCTTCGACAGGCTGCCGCGTCGGTACATGCCGCTGGGCAGTCGCACGGAAGCAGCACACGCACACTGGTCCCATCAAACAGGCCAGGCGCGCTGTGCTTGTCAAATGGTCCAATTATTTGGATACACCCAGCTTAGACAGGCTGCCGCGTCGGTACATGCCGCTGGGCAGTCGCACGGAAGCAGCACACGCACACTGGTCCGATCAAACAGGCCAGGCGCGCTGTGCTTGTCAAATGGTCCAATTATTTGGATACACCCAGCTTAGACAGGCTGCCGCGTCGGTACATGCCGCTGGGCAGTCGCACGGAAGCAGCACACGCACACTGGTCCGATCAAACAGGCCAGGCGCGCTGTGCTTGTCAAATGGTCCAATCATTTCGATACACCCAGCTTCGACAGGCTGCCGCGTCGGTACATGCCGCTGGGCAGTCGCACGGAAGCAGCACACGCACACTGGTCCCATCAAACAGGCCAGGCGCGCTGTGCTTGTCAAATGGTCCAATTATTTGGATACACCCAGCTTCGACAGGCTGCCGCGTCGGTACATGCCGCTGGGCAGTCGCACGGAAGCAGCACACGCACACTGGTCCCATCAAACAGGCCAGGCGCGCTGTGCTTGTCAAATGGTCCAATCATTTCGATACACCCAGCTTCGACAGGCTGCCGCGTCGGTACATGCCGCTGGGCAGTCGCACGGAAGCAGCACACGCACACTGGTCCCATCAAACAGGCCAGGCGCGCTGTGCTTGTCAAATGGTCGAATCATTTCGATACACCCAGCTTCGACAGGCTGCCGCGTCGGTACATGCCGCTGGGCAGTCGCACGGAAGCAGCACACGCACACTGGTCCCATCAAACAGGCCAGGCGCGCTGTGCTTGTCAAATGGTCCAATTATTTGGATACACCCAGCTTCGACAGGCTGCCGCGTCGGTACATGCCGCTGGGCAGTCGCACGGAAGCAGCACACGCACACTGGTCCGATCAAACAGGCCAGGCGCGCTGTGCTTGTCAAATGGTCGAATCATTTCGATACACCCAGCTTCGACAGGCTGCCGCGTCGGTACATGCCGCTGGGCAGTCGCACGGAAGCAGCACACGCACACTGGTCCGATCAAACAGGCCAGGCGCGCTGTGCTTGTCAAATGGTCCAATTATTTGGATACACCCAGCTTAGACAGGCTGCCGCGTCGGTACATGCCGCTGGGCAGTCGCACGGAAGCAGCACACGCACACTGGTCCGATCAAACAGGCCAGGCGCGCTGTGCTTGTCAAATGGTCCAATTATTTGGATACACCCAGCTTCGACAGGCTGCCGCGTCGGTACATGCCGCTGGGCAGTCGCACGGAAGCAGCACACGCACACTGGTCCGATCAAACAGGCCAGGCGCGCTGTGCTTGTCAAATGGTCGAATCATTTCGATACACCCAGCTTCGACAGGCTGCCGCGTCGGTACATGCCGCTGGGCAGTCGCACGGAAGCAGCACACGCACACTGGTCCCATCAAACAGGCCAGGCGCGCTGTGCTTGTCAAATGGTCGAATCATTTCGATACACCCAGCTTCGACAGGCTGCCGCGTCGGTACATGCCGCTGGGCAGTCGCACGGAAGCAGCACACGCACACTGGTCCCATCAAACAGGCCAGGCGCGCTGTGCTTGTCAAATGGTCCAATCATTTCGATACACCCAGCTTCGACAGGCTGCCGCGTCGGTACATGCCGCTGGGCAGTCGCACGGAAGCAGCACACGCACACTGGTCCGATCAAACAGGCCAGGCGCGCTGTGCTTGTCAAATGGTCGAATCATTTCGATACACCCAGCTTCGACAGGCTGCCGCGTCGGTACATGCCGCTGGGCAGTCGCACGGAAGCAGCACACGCACACTGGTCCCATCAAACAGGCCAGGCGCGCTGTGCTTGTCAAATGGTCGAATCATTTCGATACACCCAGCTTCGACAGGCTGCCGCGTCGGTACATGCCGCTGGGCAGTCGCACGGAAGCAGCACACGCACACTGGTCCCATCAAACAGGCCAGGCGCGCTGTGCTTGTCAAATGGTCCAATCATTTCGATACACCCAGCTTCGACAGGCTGCCGCGTCGGTACATGCCGCTGGGCAGTCGCACGGAAGCAGCACACGCACACTGGTCCGATCAAACAGGCCAGGCGCGCTGTGCTTGTCAAATGGTCGAATCATTTCGATACACCCAGCTTCGACAGGCTGCCGCGTCGGTACATGCCGCTGGGCAGTCGCACGGAAGCAGCACACGCACACTGGTCCCATCAAACAGGCCAGGCGCGCTGTGCTTGTCAAATGGTCGAATCATTTCGATACACCCAGCTTCGACAGGCTGCCGCGTCGGTACATGCCGCTGGGCAGTCGCACGGAAGCAGCACACGCACACTGGTCCGATCAAACAGGCCAGGCGCGCTGTGCTTGTCAAATGGTCCAATTATTTGGATACACCCAGCTTCGACAGGCTGCCGCGTCGGTACATGCCGCTGGGCAGTCGCACGGAAGCAGCACACGCACACTGGTCCGATCAAACAGGCCAGGCGCGCTGTGCTTGTCAAATGGTCGAATCATTTCGATACACCCAGCTTCGACAGGCTGCCGCGTCGGTACATGCCGCTGGGCAGTCGCACGGAAGCAGCACACGCACACTGGTCCCATCAAACAGGCCAGGCGCGCTGTGCTTGTCAAATGGTCGAATCATTTCGATACACCCAGCTTCGACAGGCTGCCGCGTCGGTACATGCCGCTGGGCAGTCGCACGGAAGCAGCACACGCACACTGGTCCCATCAAACAGGCCAGGCGCGCTGTGCTTGTCAAATGGTCCAATCATTTCGATACACCCAGCTTCGACAGGCTGCCGCGTCGGTACATGCCGCTGGGCAGTCGCACGGAAGCAGCACACGCACACTGGTCCCATCAAACAGGCCAGGCGCGCTGTGCTTGTCAAATGGTCCAATTATTTGGATACACCCAGCTTCGACAGGCTGCCGCGTCGGTACATGCCGCTGGGCAGTCGCACGGAAGCAGCACACGCACACTGGTCCGATCAAACAGGCCAGGCGCGCTGTGCTTGTCAAATGGTCGAATCATTTCGATACACCCAGCTTCGACAGGCTGCCGCGTCGGTACATGCCGCTGGGCAGTCGCACGGAAGCAGCACACGCACACTGGTCCGATCAAACAGGCCAGGCGCGCTGTGCTTGTCAAATGGTCCAATTATTTGGATACACCCAGCTTCGACAGGCTGCCGCGTCGGTACATGCCGCTGGGCAGTCGCACGGAAGCAGCACACGCACACTGGTCCGATCAAACAGGCCAGGCGCGCTGTGCTTGTCAAATGGTCCAATTATTTGGATACACCCAGCTTAGACAGGCTGCCGCGTCGGTACATGCCGCTGGGCAGTCGCACGGAAGCAGCACACGCACACTGGTCCGATCAAACAGGCCAGGCGCGCTGTGCTTGTCAAATGGTCCAATCATTTCGATACACCCAGCTTCGACAGGCTGCCGCGTCGGTACATGCCGCTGGGCAGTCGCACGGAAGCAGCACACGCACACTGGTCCGATCAAACAGGCCAGGCGCGCTGTGCTTGTCAAATGGTCCAATTATTTGGATACACCCAGCTTAGACAGGCTGCCGCGTCGGTACATGCCGCTGGGCAGTCGCACGGAAGCAGCACACGCACACTGGTCCCATCAAACAGGCCAGGCGCGCTGTGCTTGTCAAATGGTCCAATCATTTGGATACACCCAGCTTCGACAGGCTGCCGCGTCGGTACATGCCGCTGGGCAGTCGCACGGAAGCAGCACACGCACACTGGTCCCATCAAACAGGCCAGGCGCGCTGTGCTTGTCAAATGGTCCAATTATTTGGATACACCCAGCTTAGACAGGCTGCCGCGTCGGTACATGCCGCTGGGCAGTCGCACGGAAGCAGCACACGCACACTGGTCCGATCAAACAGGCCAGGCGCGCTGTGCTTGTCAAATGGTCCAATTATTTGGATACACCCAGCTTCGACAGGCTGCCGCGTCGGTACATGCCGCTGGGCAGTCGCACGGAAGCAGCACACGCACACTGGTCCCATCAAACAGGCCAGGCGCGCTGTGCTTGTCAAATGGTCCAATCATTTGGATACACCCAGCTGCCGCGTCGGTACATGCCGCTGGGCAGTCGCACGGAAGCAGCACACGCACACTGGTCCGATCAAACAGGCCAGGCGCGCTGTGCTTGTCAAATGGTCCAATTATTTGGATACACCCAGCTTAGACAGGCTGCCGCGTCGGTACATGCCGCTGGGCAGTCGCACGGAAGCAGCACACGCACACTGGTCCGATCAAACAGGCCAGGCGCGCTGTGCTTGTCAAATGGTCCAATCATTTCGATACACCCAGCTTCGACAGGCTGCCGCGTCGGTACATGCCGCTGGGCAGTCGCACGGAAGCAGCACACGCACACTGGTCCGATCAAACAGGCCAGGCGCGCTGTGCTTGTCAAATGGTCCAATTATTTGGATACACCCAGCTTAGACAGGCTGCCGCGTCGGTACATGCCGCTGGGCAGTCGCACGGAAGCAGCACACGCACACTGGTCCCATCAAACAGGCCAGGCGCGCTGTGCTTGTCAAATGGTCCAATCATTTGGATACACCCAGCTTCGACAGGCTGCCGCGTCGGTACATGCCGCTGGGCAGTCGCACGGAAGCAGCACACGCACACTGGTCCCATCAAACAGGCCAGGCGCGCTGTGCTTGTCAAATGGTCCAATTATTTGGATACACCCAGCTTAGACAGGCTGCCGCGTCGGTACATGCCGCTGGGCAGTCGCACGGAAGCAGCACACGCACACTGGTCCGATCAAACAGGCCAGGCGCGCTGTGCTTGTCAAATGGTCCAATTATTTGGATACACCCAGCTTAGACAGGCTGCCGCGTCGGTACATGCCGCTGGGCAGTCGCACGGAAGCAGCACACGCACACTGGTCCCATCAAACAGGCCAGGCGCGCTGTGCTTGTCAAATGGTCGAATCATTTCGATACACCCAGCTTCGACAGGCTGCCGCGTCGGTACATGCCGCTGGGCAGTCGCACGGAAGCAGCACACGCACACTGGTCCCATCAAACAGGCCAGGCGCGCTGTGCTTGTCAAATGGTCCAATTATTTGGATACACCCAGCTTCGACAGGCTGCCGCGTCGGTACATGCCGCTGGGCAGTCGCACGGAAGCAGCACACGCACACTGGTCCGATCAAACAGGCCAGGCGCGCTGTGCTTGTCAAATGGTCCAATTATTTGGATACACCCAGCTTAGACAGGCTGCCGCGTCGGTACATGCCGCTGGGCAGTCGCACGGAAGCAGCACACGCACACTGGTCCCATCAAACAGGCCAGGCGCGCTGTGCTTGTCAAATGGTCCAATCATTTGGATACACCCAGCTTCGACAGGCTGCCGCGTCGGTACATGCCGCTGGGCAGTCGCACGGAAGCAGCACACGCACACTGGTCCCATCAAACAGGCCAGGCGCGCTGTGCTTGTCAAATGGTCCAATCATTTCGATACACCCAGCTTCGACAGGCTGCCGCGTCGGTACATGCCGCTGGGCAGTCGCACGGAAGCAGCACACGCACACTGGTCCCATCAAACAGGCCAGGCGCGCTGTGCTTGTCAAATGGTCCAATTATTTGGATACACCCAGCTTCGACAGGCTGCCGCGTCGGTACATGCCGCTGGGCAGTCGCACGGAAGCAGCACACGCCCACTGGTCCCATCAAACAGGCCAGGCGCGCTGTGCTTGTCAAATGGTCCAATTATTTGGATACACCCAGCTTAGACAGGCTGCCGCGTCGGTACATGCCGCTGGGCAGTCGCACGGAAGCAGCACACGCACACTGGTCCGATCAAACAGGCCAGGCGCGCTGTGCTTGTCAAATGGTCCAATTATTTGGATACACCCAGCTTAGACAGGCTGCCGCGTCGGTACATGCCGCTGGGCAGTCGCACGGAAGCAGCACACGCACACTGGTCCCATCAAACAGGCCAGGCGCGCTGTGCTTGTCAAATGGTCCAATCATTTGGATACACCCAGCTTCGACAGGCTGCCGCGTCGGTACATGCCGCTGGGCAGTCGCACGGAAGCAGCACACGCACACTGGTCCCATCAAACAGGCCAGGCGCGCTGTGCTTGTCAAATGGTCCAATTATTTGGATACACCCAGCTTAGACAGGCTGCCGCGTCGGTACATGCCGCTGGGCAGTCGCACGGAAGCAGCACACGCACACTGGTCCGATCAAACAGGCCAGGCGCGCTGTGCTTGTCAAATGGTCCAATCATTTCGATACACCCAGCTTCGACAGGCTGCCGCGTCGGTACATGCCGCTGGGCAGTCGCACGGAAGCAGCACACGCACACTGGTCCCATCAAACAGGCCAGGCGCGCTGTGCTTGTCAAATGGTCCAATTATTTGGATACACCCAGCTTAGACAGGCTGCCGCGTCGGTACATGCCGCTGGGCAGTCGCACGGAAGCAGCACACGCACACTGGTCCGATCAAACAGGCCAGGCGCGCTGTGCTTGTCAAATGGTCCAATCATTTCGATACACCCAGCTTAGACAGGCTGCCGCGTCGGTACATGCCGCTGGGCAGTCGCACGGAAGCAGCACACGCACACTGGTCCGATCAAACAGGCCAGGCGCGCTGTGCTTGTCAAATGGTCCAATCATTTCGATACACCCAGCTTCGACAGGCTGCCGCGTCGGTACATGCCGCTGGGCAGTCGCACGGAAGCAGCACACGCACACTGGTCCGATCAAACAGGCCAGGCGCGCTGTGCTTGTCAAATGGTCCAATCATTTCGATACACCCAGCTTCGACAGGCTGCCGCGTCGGTACATGCCGCTGGGCAGTCGCACGGAAGCAGCACACGCACACTGGTCCCATCAAACAGGCCAGGCGCGCTGTGCTTGTCAAATGGTCCAATTATTTGGATACACCCAGCTTAGACAGGCTGCCGCGTCGGTACATGCCGCTGGGCAGTCGCACGGAAGCAGCACACGCACACTGGTCCGATCAAACAGGCCAGGCGCGCTGTGCTTGTCAAATGGTCCAATTATTTCGATACACCCAGCTTCGACAGGCTGCCGCGTCGGTACATGCCGCTGGGCAGTCGCACGGAAGCAGCACACGCACACTGGTCCGATCAAACAGGCCAGGCGCGCTGTGCTTGTCAAATGGTCCAATCATTTCGATACACCCAGCTTCGACAGGCTGCCGCGTCGGTACATGCCGCTGGGCAGTCGCACGGAAGCAGCACACGCACACTGGTCCGATCAAACAGGCCAGGCGCGCTGTGCTTGTCAAATGGTCCAATCATTTCGATACACCCAGCTTCGACAGGCTGCCGCGTCGGTACATGCCGCTGGGCAGTCGCACGGAAGCAGCACACGCACACTGGTCCGATCAAACAGGCCAGGCGCGCTGTGCTTGTCAAATGGTCCAATTATTTGGATACACCCAGCTTAGACAGGCTGCCGCGTCGGTACATGCCGCTGGGCAGTCGCACGGAAGCAGCACACGCACACTGGTCCCATCAAACAGGCCAGGCGCGCTGTGCTTGTCAAATGGTCCAATTATTTGGATACACCCAGCTTAGACAGGCTGCCGCGTCGGTACATGCCGCTGGGCAGTCGCACGGAAGCAGCACACGCACACTGGTCCGATCAAACAGGCCAGGCGCGCTGTGCTTGTCAAATGGTCCAATCATTTCGATACACCCAGCTTCGACAGGCTGCCGCGTCGGTACATGCCGCTGGGCAGTCGCACGGAAGCAGCACACGCACACTGGTCCCATCAAACAGGCCAGGCGCGCTGTGCTTGTCAAATGGTCCAATTATTTGGATACACCCAGCTTAGACAGGCTGCCGCGTCGGTACATGCCGCTGGGCAGTCGCACGGAAGCAGCACACGCACACTGGTCCGATCAAACAGGCCAGGCGCGCTGTGCTTGTCAAATGGTCCAATTATTTGGATACACCCAGCTTAGACAGGCTGCCGCGTCGGTACATGCCGCTGGGCAGTCGCACGGAAGCAGCACACGCACACTGGTCCGATCAAACAGGCCAGGCGCGCTGTGCTTGTCAAATGGTCCAATCATTTCGATACACCCAGCTTCGACAGGCTGCCGCGTCGGTACATGCCGCTGGGCAGTCGCACGGAAGCAGCACACGCACACTGGTCCGATCAAACAGGCCAGGCGCGCTGTGCTTGTCAAATGGTCCAATTATTTGGATACACCCAGCTTAGACAGGCTGCCGCGTCGGTACATGCCGCTGGGCAGTCGCACGGAAGCAGCACACGCACACTGGTCCGATCAAACAGGCCAGGCGCGCTGTGCTTGTCAAATGGTCCAATCATTTGGATACACCCAGCTTCGACAGGCTGCCGCGTCGGTACATGCCGCTGGGCAGTCGCACGGAAGCAGCACACGCACACTGGTCCGATCAAACAGGCCAGGCGCGCTGTGCTTGTCAAATGGTCCAATTATTTGGATACACCCAGCTTCGACAGGCTGCCGCGTCGGTACATGCCGCTGGGCAGTCGCACGGAAGCAGCACACGCACACTGGTCCGATCAAACAGGCCAGGCGCGCTGTGCTTGTCAAATGGTCCAATTATTTGGATACACCCAGCTTAGACAGGCTGCCGCGTCGGTACATGCCGCTGGGCAGTCGCACGGAAGCAGCACACGCACACTGGTCCGATCAAACAGGCCAGGCGCGCTGTGCTTGTCAAATGGTCCAATCATTTGGATACACCCAGCTTCGACAGGCTGCCGCGTCGGTACATGCCGCTGGGCAGTCGCACGGAAGCAGCACACGCACACTGGTCCCATCAAACAGGCCAGGCGCGCTGTGCTTGTCAAATGGTCCAATTATTTGGATACACCCAGCTTAGACAGGCTGCCGCGTCGGTACATGCCGCTGGGCAGTCGCACGGAAGCAGCACACGCACACTGGTCCGATCAAACAGGCCAGGCGCGCTGTGCTTGTCAAATGGTCCAATCATTTCGATACACCCAGCTTCGACAGGCTGCCGCGTCGGTACATGCCGCTGGGCAGTCGCACGGAAGCAGCACACGCACACTGGTCCCATCAAACAGGCCAGGCGCGCTGTGCTTGTCAAATGGTCCAATTATTTGGATACACCCAGCTTAGACAGGCTGCCGCGTCGGTACATGCCGCTGGGCAGTCGCACGGAAGCAGCACACGCACACTGGTCCCATCAAACAGGCCAGGCGCGCTGTGCTTGTCAAATGGTCCAATTATTTGGATACACCCAGCTTAGACAGGCTGCCGCGTCGGTACATGCCGCTGGGCAGTCGCACGGAAGCAGCACACGCACACTGGTCCGATCAAACAGGCCAGGCGCGCTGTGCTTGTCAAATGGTCCAATCATTTCGATACACCCAGCTTCGACAGGCTGCCGCGTCGGTACATGCCGCTGGGCAGTCGCACGGAAGCAGCACACGCACACTGGTCCGATCAAACAGGCCAGGCGCGCTGTGCTTGTCAAATGGTCCAATCATTTCGATACACCCAGCTTCGACAGGCTGCCGCGTCGGTACATGCCGCTGGGCAGTCGCACGGAAGCAGCACACGCACACTGGTCCGATCAAACAGGCCAGGCGCGCTGTGCTTGTCAAATGGTCCAATTATTTGGATACACCCAGCTTAGACAGGCTGCCGCGTCGGTACATGCCGCTGGGCAGTCGCACGGAAGCAGCACACGCACACTGGTCCGATCAAACAGGCCAGGCGCGCTGTGCTTGTCAAATGGTCCAATCATTTCGATACACCCAGCTTCGACAGGCTGCCGCGTCGGTACATGCCGCTGGGCAGTCGCACGGAAGCAGCACACGCACACTGGTCCGATCAAACAGGCCAGGCGCGCTGTGCTTGTCAAATGGTCCAATCATTTCGATACACCCAGCTTCGACAGGCTGCCGCGTCGGTACATGCCGCTGGGCAGTCGCACGGAAGCAGCACACGCACACTGGTCCCATCAAACAGGCCAGGCGCGCTGTGCTTGTCAAATGGTCCAATTATTTGGATACACCCAGCTTAGACAGGCTGCCGCGTCGGTACATGCCGCTGGGCAGTCGCACGGAAGCAGCACACGCACACTGGTCCGATCAAACAGGCCAGGCGCGCTGTGCTTGTCAAATGGTCCAATTATTTGGATACACCCAGCTTAGACAGGCTGCCGCGTCGGTACATGCCGCTGGGCAGTCGCACGGAAGCAGCACACGCACACTGGTCCGATCAAACAGGCCAGGCGCGCTGTGCTTGTCAAATGGTCCAATTATTTGGATACACCCAGCTTAGACAGGCTGCCGCGTCGGTACATGCCGCTGGGCAGTCGCACGGAAGCAGCACACGCACACTGGTCCGATCAAACAGGCCAGGCGCGCTGTGCTTGTCAAATGGTCCAATCATTTCGATACACCCAGCTTCGACAGGCTGCCGCGTCGGTACATGCCGCTGGGCAGTCGCACGGAAGCAGCACACGCACACTGGTCCGATCAAACAGGCCAGGCGCGCTGTGCTTGTCAAATGGTCCAATCATTTCGATACACCCAGCTTCGACAGGCTGCCGCGTCGGTACATGCCGCTGGGCAGTCGCACGGAAGCAGCACACGCACACTGGTCCGATCAAACAGGCCAGGCGCGCTGTGCTTGTCAAATGGTCCAATTATTTGGATACACCCAGCTTAGACAGGCTGCCGCGTCGGTACATGCCGCTGGGCAGTCGCACGGAAGCAGCACACGCACACTGGTCCCATCAAACAGGCCAGGCGCGCTGTGCTTGTCAAATGGTCCAATCATTTCGATACACCCAGCTTCGACAGGCTGCCGCGTCGGTACATGCCGCTGGGCAGTCGCACGGAAGCAGCACACGCACACTGGTCCCATCAAACAGGCCAGGCGCGCTGTGCTTGTCAAATGGTCCAATTATTTGGATACACCCAGCTTAGACAGGCTGCCGCGTCGGTACATGCCGCTGGGCAGTCGCACGGAAGCAGCACACGCACACTGGTCCGATCAAACAGGCCAGGCGCGCTGTGCTTGTCAAATGGTCCAATTATTTGGATACACCCAGCTTAGACAGGCTGCCGCGTCGGTACATGCCGCTGGGCAGTCGCACGGAAGCAGCACACGCACACTGGTCCGATCAAACAGGCCAGGCGCGCTGTGCTTGTCAAATGGTCCAATCATTTCGATACACCCAGCTTCGACAGGCTGCCGCGTCGGTACATGCCGCTGGGCAGTCGCACGGAAGCAGCACACGCACACTGGTCCGATCAAACAGGCCAGGCGCGCTGTGCTTGTCAAATGGTCCAATTATTTGGATACACCCAGCTTAGACAGGCTGCCGCGTCGGTACATGCCGCTGGGCAGTCGCACGGAAGCAGCACACGCACACTGGTCCGATCAAACAGGCCAGGCGCGCTGTGCTTGTCAAATGGTCCAATTATTTGGATACACCCAGCTTAGACAGGCTGCCGCGTCGGTACATGCCGCTGGGCAGTCGCACGGAAGCAGCACACGCACACTGGTCCGATCAAACAGGCCAGGCGCGCTGTGCTTGTCAAATGGTCCAATTATTTGGATACACCCAGCTTAGACAGGCTGCCGCGTCGGTACATGCCGCTGGGCAGTCGCACGGAAGCAGCACACGCACACTGGTCCCATCAAACAGGCCAGGCGCGCTGTGCTTGTCAAATGGTCCAATCATTTCGATACACCCAGCTTAGACAGGCTGCCGCGTCGGTACATGCCGCTGGGCAGTCGCACGGAAGCAGCACACGCACACTGGTCCGATCAAACAGGCCAGGCGCGCTGTGCTTGTCAAATGGTCCAATCATTTCGATACACCCAGCTTCGACAGGCTGCCGCGTCGGTACATGCCGCTGGGCAGTCGCACGGAAGCAGCACACGCACACTGGTCCCATCAAACAGGCCAGGCGCGCTGTGCTTGCCAAATGGTCCAATTATTTGGATACACCCAGCTTAGACAGGCTGCCGCGTCGGTACATGCCGCTGGGCAGTCGCACGGAAGCAGCACACGCACACTGGTCCGATCAAACAGGCCAGGCGCGCTGTGCTTGTCAAATGGTCCAATCATTTCGATACACCCAGCTTCGACAGGCTGCCGCGTCGGTACATGCCGCTGGGCAGTCGCACGGAAGCAGCACACGCACACTGGTCCCATCAAACAGGCCAGGCGCGCTGTGCTTGTCAAATGGTCCAATTATTTGGATACACCCAGCTTCGACAGGCTGCCGCGTCGGTACATGCCGCTGGGCAGTCGCACGGAAGCAGCACACGCACACTGGTCCGATCAAACAGGCCAGGCGCGCTGTGCTTGTCAAATGGTCCAATCATTTCGATACACCCAGCTTAGACAGGCTGCCGCGTCGGTACATGCCGCTGGGCAGTCGCACGGAAGCAGCACACGCACACTGGTCCGATCAAACAGGCCAGGCGCGCTGTGCTTGTCAAATGGTCCAATCATTTCGATACACCCAGCTTCGACAGGCTGCCGCGTCGGTACATGCCGCTGGGCAGTCGCACGGAAGCAGCACACGCACACTGGTCCGATCAAACAGGCCAGGCGCGCTGTGCTTGTCAAATGGTCCAATCATTTCGATACACCCAGCTTCGACAGGCTGCCGCGTCGGTACATGCCGCTGGGCAGTCGCACGGAAGCAGCACACGCACACTGGTCCGATCAAACAGGCCAGGCGCGCTGTGCTTGTCAAATGGTCCAATCATTTCGATACACCCAGCTTCGACAGGCTGCGGCGTCGGTACAAGCCGCTGGGCAGTCGCACGGAAGCAGCACACGCACACTGGTCCGATCAAACAGGCCAGGCGCGCTGTGCTTGTCAAATGGTCCAATTATTTGGATACACCCAGCTTCGACAGGCTGCCGCGTCGGTACATGCCGCTGGGCAGTCGCACGGAAGCAGCACACGCACACTGGTCCGATCAAACAGGCCAGGCGCGCTGTGCTTGTCAAATGGTCCAATTATTTGGATACACCCAGCTTAGACAGGCTGCCGCGTCGGTACATGCCGCTGGGCAGTCGCACGGAAGCAGCACACGCACACTGGTCCCATCAAACAGGCCAGGCGCGCTGTGCTTGTCAAATGGTCCAATCATTTCGATACACCCAGCTTCGACAGGCTGCCGCGTCGGTACATGCCGCTGGGCAGTCGCACGGAAGCAGCACACGCACACTGGTCCCATCAAACAGGCCAGGCGCGCTGTGCTTGTCAAATGGTCCAATCATTTCGATACACCCAGCTTAGACAGGCTGCCGCGTCGGTACATGCCGCTGGGCAGTCGCACGGAAGCAGCACACGCACACTGGTCCGATCAAACAGGCCAGGCGCGCTGTGCTTGTCAAATGGTCCAATCATTTCGATACACCCAGCTTCGACAGGCTGCGGCGTCGGTACAAGCCGCTGGGCAGTCGCACGGAAGCAGCACACGCACACTGGTCCGATCAAACAGGCCAGGCGCGCTGTGCTTGTCAAATGGTCCAATTATTTGGATACACCCAGCTTCGACAGGCTGCCGCGTCGGTACATGCCGCTGGGCAGTCGCACGGAAGCAGCACACGCACACTGGTCCGATCAAACAGGCCAGGCGCGCTGTGCTTGTCAAATGGTCCAATTATTTCGATACACCCAGCTTAGACAGGCTGCCGCGTCGGTACATGCCGCTGGGCAGTCGCACGGAAGCAGCACACGCACACTGGTCCCATCAAACAGGCCAGGCGCGCTGTGCTTGTCAAATGGTCCAATCATTTCGATACACCCAGCTTCGACAGGCTGCCGCGTCGGTACATGCCGCTGGGCAGTCGCACGGAAGCAGCACACGCACACTGGTCCGATCAAACAGGCCAGGCGCGCTGTGCTTGTCAAATGGTCCAATCATTTCGATACACCCAGCTTCGACAGGCTGCCGCGTCGGTACATGCCGCTGGGCAGTCGCACGGAAGCAGCACACGCACACTGGTCCGATCAAACAGGCCAGGCGCGCTGTGCTTGTCAAATGGTCCAATCATTTCGATACACCCAGCTTCGACAGGCTGCCGCGTCGGTACATGCCGCTGGGCAGTCGCACGGAAGCAGCACACGCACACTGGTCCCATCAAACAGGCCAGGCGCGCTGTGCTTGTCAAATGGTCCAATTATTTGGATACACCCAGCTTAGACAGGCTGCCGCGTCGGTACATGCCGCTGGGCAGTCGCACGGAAGCAGCACACGCACACTGGTCCGATCAAACAGGCCAGGCGCGCTGTGCTTGTCAAATGGTCCAATTATTTGGATACACCCAGCTTAGACAGGCTGCCGCGTCGGTACATGCCGCTGGGCAGTCGCACGGAAGCAGCACACGCACACTGGTCCCATCAAACAGGCCAGGCGCGCTGTGCTTGTCAAATGGTCCAATCATTTCGATACACCCAGCTTCGACAGGCTGCCGCGTCGGTACATGCCGCTGGGCAGTCGCACGGAAGCAGCACACGCACACTGGTCCGATCAAACAGGCCAGGCGCGCTGTGCTTGTCAAATGGTCCAATCATTTCGATACACCCAGCTTCGACAGGCTGCCGCGTCGGTACATGCCGCTGGGCAGTCGCACGGAAGCAGCACACGCACACTGGTCCGATCAAACAGGCCAGGCGCGCTGTGCTTGTCAAATGGTCCAATCATTTCGATACACCCAGCTTAGACAGGCTGCCGCGTCGGTACATGCCGCTGGGCAGTCGCACGGAAGCAGCACACGCACACTGGTCCCATCAAACAGGCCAGGCGCGCTGTGCTTGTCAAATGGTCCAATTATTTGGATACACCCAGCTTCGACAGGCTGCCGCGTCGGTACATGCCGCTGGGCAGTCGCACGGAAGCAGCACACGCACACTGGTCCGATCAAACAGGCCAGGCGCGCTGTGCTTGTCAAATGGTCCAATTATTTGGATACACCCAGCTTAGACAGGCTGCCGCGTCGGTACATGCCGCTGGGCAGTCGCACGGAAGCAGCACACGCACACTGGTCCGATCAAACAGGCCAGGCGCGCTGTGCTTGTCAAATGGTCCAATCATTTCGATACACCCAGCTTAGACAGGCTGCCGCGTCGGTACATGCCGCTGGGCAGTCGCACGGAAGCAGCACACGCACACTGGTCCGATCAAACAGGCCAGGCGCGCTGTGCTTGTCAAATGGTCCAATCATTTCGATACACCCAGCTTCGACAGGCTGCCGCGTCGGTACATGCCGCTGGGCAGTCGCACGGAAGCAGCACACGCACACTGGTCCGATCAAACAGGCCAGGCGCGCTGTGCTTGTCAAATGGTCCAATCATTTCGATACACCCAGCTTCGACAGGCTGCGGCGTCGGTACAAGCCGCTGGGCAGTCGCACGGAAGCAGCACACGCACACTGGTCCCATCAAACAGGCCAGGCGCGCTGTGCTTGTCAAATGGTCCAATTATTTGGATACACCCAGCTTAGACAGGCTGCCGCGTCGGTACATGCCGCTGGGCAGTCGCACGGAAGCAGCACACGCACACTGGTCCGATCAAACAGGCCAGGCGCGCTGTGCTTGTCAAATGGTCCAATCATTTCGATACACCCAGCTTAGACAGGCTGCCGCGTCGGTACATGCCGCTGGGCAGTCGCACGGAAGCAGCACACGCCCACTGGTCCCATCAAACAGGCCAGGCGCGCTGTGCTTGTCAAATGGTCCAATTATTTGGATACACCCAGCTTCGACAGGCTGCCGCGTCGGTACATGCCGCTGGGCAGTCGCACGGAAGCAGCACACGCACACTGGTCCCATCAAACAGGCCAGGCGCGCTGTGCTTGTCAAATGGTCCAATTATTTGGATACACCCAGCTTAGACAGGCTGCCGCGTCGGTACATGCCGCTGGGCAGTCGCACGGAAGCAGCACACGCACACTGGTCCGATCAAACAGGCCAGGCGCGCTGTGCTTGTCAAATGGTCCAATCATTTCGATACACCCAGCTTAGACAGGCTGCCGCGTCGGTACATGCCGCTGGGCAGTCGCACGGAAGCAGCACACGCCCACTGGTCCCATCAAACAGGCCAGGCGCGCTGTGCTTGTCAAATGGTCCAATTATTTGGATACACCCAGCTTCGACAGGCTGCCGCGTCGGTACATGCCGCTGGGCAGTCGCACGGAAGCAGCACACGCACACTGGTCCGATCAAACAGGCCAGGCGCGCTGTGCTTGTCAAATGGTCCAATTATTTGGATACACCCAGCTTCGACAGGCTGCCGCGTCGGTACATGCCGCTGGGCAGTCGCACGGAAGCAGCACACGCACACTGGTCCGATCAAACAGGCCAGGCGCGCTGTGCTTGTCAAATGGTCCAATCATTTCGATACACCCAGCTTCGACAGGCTGCCGCGTCGGTACATGCCGCTGGGCAGTCGCACGGAAGCAGCACACGCACACTGGTCCGATCAAACAGGCCAGGCGCGCTGTGCTTGTCAAATGGTCCAATCATTTCGATACACCCAGCTTCGACAGGCTGCCGCGTCGGTACATGCCGCTGGGCAGTCGCACGGAAGCAGCACACGCACACTGGTCCCATCAAACAGGCCAGGCGCGCTGTGCTTGTCAAATGGTCCAATCATTTCGATACACCCAGCTTCGACAGGCTGCCGCGTCGGTACATGCCGCTGGGCAGTCGCACGGAAGCAGCACACGCACACTGGTCCCATCAAACAGGCCAGGCGCGCTGTGCTTGTCAAATGGTCCAATTATTTGGATACACCCAGCTTAGACAGGCTGCCGCGTCGGTACATGCCGCTGGGCAGTCGCACGGAAGCAGCACACGCACACTGGTCCCATCAAACAGGCCAGGCGCGCTGTGCTTGTCAAATGGTCCAATTATTTGGATACACCCAGCTTCGACAGGCTGCCGCGTCGGTACATGCCGCTGGGCAGTCGCACGGAAGCAGCACACGCACACTGGTCCGATCAAACAGGCCAGGCGCGCTGTGCTTGTCAAATGGTCCAATTATTTGGATACACCCAGCTTAGACAGGCTGCCGCGTCGGTACATGCCGCTGGGCAGTCGCACGGAAGCAGCACACGCACACTGGTCCCATCAAACAGGCCAGGCGCGCTGTGCTTGTCAAATGGTCCAATCATTTCGATACACCCAGCTTCGACAGGCTGCCGCGTCGGTACATGCCGCTGGGCAGTCGCACGGAAGCAGCACACGCACACTGGTCCCATCAAACAGGCCAGGCGCGCTGTGCTTGTCAAATGGTCCAATTATTTGGATACACCCAGCTTAGACAGGCTGCCGCGTCGGTACATGCCGCTGGGCAGTCGCACGGAAGCAGCACACGCACACTGGTCCGATCAAACAGGCCAGGCGCGCTGTGCTTGTCAAATGGTCCAATCATTTCGATACACCCAGCTTAGACAGGCTGCCGCGTCGGTACATGCCGCTGGGCAGTCGCACGGAAGCAGCACACGCCCACTGGTCCCATCAAACAGGCCAGGCGCGCTGTGCTTGTCAAATGGTCCAATTATTTGGATACACCCAGCTTCGACAGGCTGCCGCGTCGGTACATGCCGCTGGGCAGTCGCACGGAAGCAGCACACGCACACTGGTCCGATCAAACAGGCCAGGCGCGCTGTGCTTGTCAAATGGTCCAATTATTTGGATACACCCAGCTTAGACAGGCTGCCGCGTCGGTACATGCCGCTGGGCAGTCGCACGGAAGCAGCACACGCACACTGGTCCGATCAAACAGGCCAGGCGCGCTGTGCTTGTCAAATGGTCCAATCATTTCGATACACCCAGCTTCGACAGGCTGCCGCGTCGGTACATGCCGCTGGGCAGTCGCACGGAAGCAGCACACGCACACTGGTCCGATCAAACAGGCCAGGCGCGCTGTGCTTGTCAAATGGTCCAATCATTTCGATACACCCAGCTTCGACAGGCTGCCGCGTCGGTACATGCCGCTGGGCAGTCGCACGGAAGCAGCACACGCCCACTGGTCCCATCAAACAGGCCAGGCGCGCTGTGCTTGTCAAATGGTCCAATTATTTGGATACACCCAGCTTAGACAGGCTGCCGCGTCGGTACATGCCGCTGGGCAGTCGCACGGAAGCAGCACACGCACACTGGTCCCATCAAACAGGCCAGGCGCGCTGTGCTTGTCAAATGGTCCAATTATTTGGATACACCCAGCTTCGACAGGCTGCCGCGTCGGTACATGCCGCTGGGCAGTCGCACGGAAGCAGCACACGCACACTGGTCCGATCAAACAGGCCAGGCGCGCTGTGCTTGTCAAATGGTCCAATTATTTGGATACACCCAGCTTAGACAGGCTGCCGCGTCGGTACATGCCGCTGGGCAGTCGCACGGAAGCAGCACACGCACACTGGTCCCATCAAACAGGCCAGGCGCGCTGTGCTTGTCAAATGGTCCAATCATTTCGATACACCCAGCTTCGACAGGCTGCCGCGTCGGTACATGCCGCTGGGCAGTCGCACGGAAGCAGCACACGCACACTGGTCCGATCAAACAGGCCAGGCGCGCTGTGCTTGTCAAATGGTCCAATCATTTCGATACACCCAGCTTCGACAGGCTGCCGCGTCGGTACATGCCGCTGGGCAGTCGCACGGAAGCAGCACACGCCCACTGGTCCCATCAAACAGGCCAGGCGCGCTGTGCTTGTCAAATGGTCCAATTATTTGGATACACCCAGCTTCGACAGGCTGCCGCGTCGGTACATGCCGCTGGGCAGTCGCACGGAAGCAGCACACGCACACTGGTCCCATCAAACAGGCCAGGCGCGCTGTGCTTGTCAAATGGTCCAATTATTTGGATACACCCAGCTTCGACAGGCTGCCGCGTCGGTACATGCCGCTGGGCAGTCGCACGGAAGCAGCACACGCACACTGGTCCGATCAAACAGGCCAGGCGCGCTGTGCTTGTCAAATGGTCCAATTATTTGGATACACCCAGCTTAGACAGGCTGCCGCGTCGGTACATGCCGCTGGGCAGTCGCACGGAAGCAGCACACGCACACTGGTCCCATCAAACAGGCCAGGCGCGCTGTGCTTGTCAAATGGTCCAATCATTTCGATACACCCAGCTTCGACAGGCTGCCGCGTCGGTACATGCCGCTGGGCAGTCGCACGGAAGCAGCACACGCACACTGGTCCGATCAAACAGGCCAGGCGCGCTGTGCTTGTCAAATGGTCCAATTATTTGGATACACCCAGCTTCGACAGGCTGCCGCGTCGGTACATGCCGCTGGGCAGTCGCACGGAAGCAGCACACGCACACTGGTCCGATCAAACAGGCCAGGCGCGCTGTGCTTGTCAAATGGTCCAATTATTTGGATACACCCAGCTTAGACAGGCTGCCGCGTCGGTACATGCCGCTGGGCAGTCGCACGGAAGCAGCACACGCACACTGGTCCCATCAAACAGGCCAGGCGCGCTGTGCTTGTCAAATGGTCCAATTATTTGGATACACCCAGCTCAGACAGGCTGCCGCGTCGGTACATGCCGCTGGGCAGTCGCACGGAAGCAGCACACGCACACTGGTCCGATCAAACAGGCCAGGCGCGCTGTGCTTGTCAAATGGTCCAATCATTTCGATACACCCAGCTTAGACAGGCTGCCGCGTCGGTACATGCCGCTGGGCAGTCGCACGGAAGCAGCACACGCACACTGGTCCGATCAAACAGGCCAGGCGCGCTGTGCTTGTCAAATGGTCCAATCATTTCGATACACCCAGCTTCGACAGGCTGCCGCGTCGGTACATGCCGCTGGGCAGTCGCACGGAAGCAGCACACGCACACTGGTCCGATCAAACAGGCCAGGCGCGCTGTGCTTGTCAAATGGTCCAATTATTTGGATACACCCAGCTTAGACAGGCTGCCGCGTCAATACATGCCGCTGGGAAGTCGCACGGAAGCAGCACACGCACCCTGGTCCGATCAAACAGGCCAGGCGCGCTGTGCTTGTCAAATGGTCCAATCATTTCGATACACCCAGCTTCGACAGGCTGCCGCGTCGGTACATGCCGCTGGGCAGTCGCACGGAAGCAGCACACGCACACTGGTCCCATCAAACAGGCCAGGCGCGCTGTGCTTGTCAAATGGTCCAATTATTTGGATACACCCAGCTTAGACAGGCTGCCGCGTCGGTACATGCCGCTGGGCAGTCGCACGGAAGCAGCACACGCACACTGGTCCCATCAAACAGGCCAGGCGCGCTGTGCTTGTCAAATGGTCCAATCATTTCGATACACCCAGCTTCGACAGGCTGCCGCGTCGGTACATGCCGCTGGGCAGTCGCACGGAAGCAGCACACGCACACTGGTCCCATCAAACAGGCCAGGCGCGCTGTGCTTGTCAAATGGTCCAATTATTTGGATACACCCAGCTTAGACAGGCTGCCGCGTCGGTACATGCCGCTGGGCAGTCGCACGGAAGCAGCACACGCACACTGGTCCGATCAAACAGGCCAGGCGCGCTGTGCTTGTCAAATGGTCCAATTATTTGGATACACCCAGCTTAGACAGGCTGCCGCGTCGGTACATGCCGCTGGGCAGTCGCACGGAAGCAGCACACGCCCACTGGTCCCATCAAACAGGCCAGGCGCGCTGTGCTTGTCAAATGGTCCAATTATTTGGATACACCCAGCTTAGACAGGCTGCCGCGTCGGTACATGCCGCTGGGCAGTCGCACGGAAGCAGCACACGCACACTGGTCCCATCAAACAGGCCAGGCGCGCTGTGCTTGTCAAATGGTCCAATCATTTCGATACACCCAGCTTCGACAGGCTGCCGCGTCGGTACATGCCGCTGGGCAGTCGCACGGAAGCAGCACACGCACACTGGTCCCATCAAACAGGCCAGGCGCGCTGTGCTTGTCAAATGGTCCAATTATTTGGATACACCCAGCTTAGACAGGCTGCCGCGTCGGTACATGCCGCTGGGCAGTCGCACGGAAGCAGCACACGCACACTGGTCCCATCAAACAGGCCAGGCGCGCTGTGCTTGTCAAATGGTCCAATTATTTGGATACACCCAGCTCAGACAGGCTGCCGCGTCGGTACATGCCGCTGGGCAGTCGCACGGAAGCAGCACACGCACACTGGTCCGATCAAACAGGCCAGGCGCGCTGTGCTTGTCAAATGGTCCAATCATTTCGATACACCCAGCTTAGACAGGCTGCCGCGTCGGTACATGCCGCTGGGCAGTCGCACGGAAGCAGCACACGCACACTGGTCCGATCAAACAGGCCAGGCGCGCTGTGCTTGTCAAATGGTCCAATCATTTCGATACACCCAGCTTCGACAGGCTGCCGCGTCGGTACATGCCGCTGGGCAGTCGCACGGAAGCAGCACACGCACACTGGTCCGATCAAACAGGCCAGGCGCGCTGTGCTTGTCAAATGGTCCAATTATTTGGATACACCCAGCTTAGACAGGCTGCCGCGTCAATACATGCCGCTGGGAAGTCGCACGGAAGCAGCACACGCACCCTGGTCCGATCAAACAGGCCAGGCGCGCTGTGCTTGTCAAATGGTCCAATCATTTCGATACACCCAGCTTCGACAGGCTGCCGCGTCGGTACATGCCGCTGGGCAGTCGCACGGAAGCAGCACACGCACACTGGTCCCATCAAACAGGCCAGGCGCGCTGTGCTTGTCAAATGGTCCAATTATTTGGATACACCCAGCTTAGACAGGCTGCCGCGTCGGTACATGCCGCTGGGCAGTCGCACGGAAGCAGCACACGCACACTGGTCCCATCAAACAGGCCAGGCGCGCTGTGCTTGTCAAATGGTCCAATCATTTCGATACACCCAGCTTCGACAGGCTGCCGCGTCGGTACATGCCGCTGGGCAGTCGCACGGAAGCAGCACACGCACACTGGTCCCATCAAACAGGCCAGGCGCGCTGTGCTTGTCAAATGGTCCAATTATTTGGATACACCCAGCTTAGACAGGCTGCCGCGTCGGTACATGCCGCTGGGCAGTCGCACGGAAGCAGCACACGCACACTGGTCCGATCAAACAGGCCAGGCGCGCTGTGCTTGTCAAATGGTCCAATTATTTGGATACACCCAGCTTAGACAGGCTGCCGCGTCGGTACATGCCGCTGGGCAGTCGCACGGAAGCAGCACACGCCCACTGGTCCCATCAAACAGGCCAGGCGCGCTGTGCTTGTCAAATGGTCCAATTATTTGGATACACCCAGCTTAGACAGGCTGCCGCGTCGGTACATGCCGCTGGGCAGTCGCACGGAAGCAGCACACGCACACTGGTCCCATCAAACAGGCCAGGCGCGCTGTGCTTGTCAAATGGTCCAATCATTTCGATACACCCAGCTTCGACAGGCTGCCGCGTCGGTACATGCCGCTGGGCAGTCGCACGGAAGCAGCACACGCACACTGGTCCCATCAAACAGGCCAGGCGCGCTGTGCTTGTCAAATGGTCCAATTATTTGGATACACCCAGCTTAGACAGGCTGCCGCGTCGGTACATGCCGCTGGGCAGTCGCACGGAAGCAGCACACGCACACTGGTCCGATCAAACAGGCCAGGCGCGCTGTGCTTGTCAAATGGTCCAATTATTTGGATACACCCAGCTTAGACAGGCTGCCGCGTCGGTACATGCCGCTGGGCAGTCGCACGGAAGCAGCACACGCCCACTGGTCCCATCAAACAGGCCAGGCGCGCTGTGCTTGTCAAATGGTCCAATTATTTGGATACACCCAGCTTAGACAGGCTGCCGCGTCGGTACATGCCGCTGGGCAGTCGCACGGAAGCAGCACACGCACACTGGTCCCATCAAACAGGCCAGGCGCGCTGTGCTTGTCAAATGGTCCAATTATTTGGATACACCCAGCTTCGACAGGCTGCCGCGTCGGTACATGCCGCTGGGCAGTCGCACGGAAGCAGCACACGCACACTGGTCCGATCAAACAGGCCAGGCGCGCTGTGCTTGTCAAATGGTCCAATTATTTGGATACACCCAGCTTAGACAGGCTGCCGCGTCGGTACATGCCGCTGGGCAGTCGCACGGAAGCAGCACACGCACACTGGTCCGATCAAACAGGCCAGGCGCGCTGTGCTTGTCAAATGGTCCAATCATTTCGATACACCCAGCTTCGACAGGCTGCCGCGTCGGTACATGCCGCTGGGCAGTCGCACGGAAGCAGCACACGCACACTGGTCCGATCAAACAGGCCAGGCGCGCTGTGCTTGTCAAATGGTCCAATCATTTCGATACACCCAGCTTCGACAGGCTGCCGCGTCAATACATGCCGCTGGGAAGTCGCACGGAAGCAGCACACGCACCCTGGTCCGATCAAACAGGCCAGGCGCGCTGTGCTTGTCAAATGGTCCAATCATTTCGATACACCCAGCTTAGACAGGCTGCCGCGTCGGTACATGCCGCTGGGCAGTCGCACGGAAGCAGCACACGCCCACTGGTCCCATCAAACAGGCCAGGCGCGCTGTGCTTGTCAAATGGTCCAATTATTTGGATACACCCAGCTTAGACAGGCTGCCGCGTCGGTACATGCCGCTGGGCAGTCGCACGGAAGCAGCACACGCACACTGGTCCGATCAAACAGGCCAGGCGCGCTGTGCTTGTCAAATGGTCCAATTATTTGGATACACCCAGCTTCGACAGGCTGCCGCGTCAATACATGCCGCTGGGCAGTCGCACGGAAGCAGCACACGCACACTGGTCCGATCAAACAGGCCAGGCGCGCTGTGCTTGTCAAATGGTCCAATCATTTCGATACACCCAGCTTCGACAGGCTGCCGCGTCGGTACATGCCGCTGGGCAGTCGCACGGAAGCAGCACACGCACACTGGTCCCATCAAACAGGCCAGGCGCGCTGTGCTTGTCAAATGGTCCAATTATTTGGATACACCCAGCTTCGACAGGCTGCCGCGTCGGTACATGCCGCTGGGCAGTCGCACGGAAGCAGCACACGCACACTGGTCCGATCAAACAGGCCAGGCGCGCTGTGCTTGTCAAATGGTCCAATTATTTGGATACACCCAGCTTAGACAGGCTGCCGCGTCGGTACATGCCGCTGGGCAGTCGCACGGAAGCAGCACACGCACACTGGTCCGATCAAACAGGCCAGGCGCGCTGTGCTTGTCAAATGGTCCAATCATTTCGATACACCCAGCTTCGACAGGCTGCCGCGTCGGTACATGCCGCTGGGCAGTCGCACGGAAGCAGCACACGCACACTGGTCCGATCAAACAGGCCAGGCGCGCTGTGCTTGTCAAATGGTCCAATCATTTCGATACACCCAGCTTCGACAGGCTGCCGCGTCAATACATGCCGCTGGGAAGTCGCACGGAAGCAGCACACGCACCCTGGTCCGATCAAACAGGCCAGGCGCGCTGTGCTTGTCAAATGGTCCAATCATTTCGATACACCCAGCTTAGACAGGCTGCCGCGTCGGTACATGCCGCTGGGCAGTCGCACGGAAGCAGCACACGCCCACTGGTCCCATCAAACAGGCCAGGCGCGCTGTGCTTGTCAAATGGTCCAATTATTTGGATACACCCAGCTTAGACAGGCTGCCGCGTCGGTACATGCCGCTGGGCAGTCGCACGGAAGCAGCACACGCACACTGGTCCGATCAAACAGGCCAGGCGCGCTGTGCTTGTCAAATGGTCCAATTATTTGGATACACCCAGCTTCGACAGGCTGCCGCGTCAATACATGCCGCTGGGCAGTCGCACGGAAGCAGCACACGCACACTGGTCCGATCAAACAGGCCAGGCGCGCTGTGCTTGTCAAATGGTCCAATCATTTCGATACACCCAGCTTCGACAGGCTGCCGCGTCGGTACATGCCGCTGGGCAGTCGCACGGAAGCAGCACACGCACACTGGTCCGATCAAACAGGCCAGGCGCGCTGTGCTTGTCAAATGGTCCAATCATTTCGATACACCCAGCTTCGACAGGCTGCCGCGTCAATACATGCCGCTGGGAAGTCGCACGGAAGCAGCACACGCACCCTGGTCCGATCAAACAGGCCAGGCGCGCTGTGCTTGTCAAATGGTCCAATCATTTCGATACACCCAGCTTAGACAGGCTGCGGCGTCGGTACAAGCCGCTGGGCAGTCGCACGGAAGCAGCACACTCACACTGGTCTGATCAAACAGGCCAGGCGCGCTGTGCTTGTCAAATGGTCCAATTATTTGGATACACCCAGCTTAGACAGGCTGCCGCGTCGGTACATGCCGCTGGGCAGTCGCACGGAAGCAGCACACGCACACTGGTCCCATCAAACAGGCCAGGCGCGCTGTGCTTGTCAAATGGTCCAATCATTTCGATACACCCAGCTTAGACAGGCTGCCGCGTCAATACATGCCGCTGGGAAGTCGCACGGAAGCAGCACACGCACCCTGGTCCGATCAAACAGGCCAGGCGCGCTGTGCTTGTCAAATGGTCCAATCATTTCGATACACCCAGCTTCGACAGGCTGCCGCGTCGGTACATGCCGCTGGGCAGTCGCACGGAAGCAGCACACGCACACTGGTCCCATCAAACAGGCCAGGCGCGCTGTGCTTGTCAAATGGTCCAATTATTTGGATACACCCAGCTTAGACAGGCTGCCGCGTCGGTACATGCCGCTGGGCAGTCGCACGGAAGCAGCACACGCACACTGGTCCCATCAAACAGGCCAGGCGCGCTGTGCTTGTCAAATGGTCCAATCATTTCGATACACCCAGCTTCGACAGGCTGCCGCGTCGGTACATGCCGCTGGGCAGTCGCACGGAAGCAGCACACGCACACTGGTCCCATCAAACAGGCCAGGCGCGCTGTGCTTGTCAAATGGTCCAATTATTTGGATACACCCAGCTTAGACAGGCTGCCGCGTCGGTACATGCCGCTGGGCAGTCGCACGGAAGCAGCACACGCACACTGGTCCGATCAAACAGGCCAGGCGCGCTGTGCTTGTCAAATGGTCCAATTATTTGGATACACCCAGCTTAGACAGGCTGCCGCGTCGGTACATGCCGCTGGGCAGTCGCACGGAAGCAGCACACGCCCACTGGTCCCATCAAACAGGCCAGGCGCGCTGTGCTTGTCAAATGGTCCAATTATTTGGATACACCCAGCTTAGACAGGCTGCCGCGTCGGTACATGCCGCTGGGCAGTCGCACGGAAGCAGCACACGCACACTGGTCCCATCAAACAGGCCAGGCGCGCTGTGCTTGTCAAATGGTCCAATCATTTCGATACACCCAGCTTCGACAGGCTGCCGCGTCGGTACATGCCGCTGGGCAGTCGCACGGAAGCAGCACACGCACACTGGTCCCATCAAACAGGCCAGGCGCGCTGTGCTTGTCAAATGGTCCAATTATTTGGATACACCCAGCTTAGACAGGCTGCCGCGTCGGTACATGCCGCTGGGCAGTCGCACGGAAGCAGCACACGCACACTGGTCCCATCAAACAGGCCAGGCGCGCTGTGCTTGTCAAATGGTCCAATTATTTGGATACACCCAGCTCAGACAGGCTGCCGCGTCGGTACATGCCGCTGGGCAGTCGCACGGAAGCAGCACACGCACACTGGTCCGATCAAACAGGCCAGGCGCGCTGTGCTTGTCAAATGGTCCAATCATTTCGATACACCCAGCTTAGACAGGCTGCCGCGTCGGTACATGCCGCTGGGCAGTCGCACGGAAGCAGCACACGCACACTGGTCCGATCAAACAGGCCAGGCGCGCTGTGCTTGTCAAATGGTCCAATCATTTCGATACACCCAGCTTCGACAGGCTGCCGCGTCGGTACATGCCGCTGGGCAGTCGCACGGAAGCAGCACACGCACACTGGTCCGATCAAACAGGCCAGGCGCGCTGTGCTTGTCAAATGGTCCAATTATTTGGATACACCCAGCTTAGACAGGCTGCCGCGTCAATACATGCCGCTGGGAAGTCGCACGGAAGCAGCACACGCACCCTGGTCCGATCAAACAGGCCAGGCGCGCTGTGCTTGTCAAATGGTCCAATCATTTCGATACACCCAGCTTCGACAGGCTGCCGCGTCGGTACATGCCGCTGGGCAGTCGCACGGAAGCAGCACACGCACACTGGTCCCATCAAACAGGCCAGGCGCGCTGTGCTTGTCAAATGGTCCAATTATTTGGATACACCCAGCTTAGACAGGCTGCCGCGTCGGTACATGCCGCTGGGCAGTCGCACGGAAGCAGCACACGCACACTGGTCCCATCAAACAGGCCAGGCGCGCTGTGCTTGTCAAATGGTCCAATCATTTCGATACACCCAGCTTCGACAGGCTGCCGCGTCGGTACATGCCGCTGGGCAGTCGCACGGAAGCAGCACACGCACACTGGTCCCATCAAACAGGCCAGGCGCGCTGTGCTTGTCAAATGGTCCAATTATTTGGATACACCCAGCTTAGACAGGCTGCCGCGTCGGTACATGCCGCTGGGCAGTCGCACGGAAGCAGCACACGCACACTGGTCCGATCAAACAGGCCAGGCGCGCTGTGCTTGTCAAATGGTCCAATTATTTGGATACACCCAGCTTAGACAGGCTGCCGCGTCGGTACATGCCGCTGGGCAGTCGCACGGAAGCAGCACACGCCCACTGGTCCCATCAAACAGGCCAGGCGCGCTGTGCTTGTCAAATGGTCCAATTATTTGGATACACCCAGCTTAGACAGGCTGCCGCGTCGGTACATGCCGCTGGGCAGTCGCACGGAAGCAGCACACGCACACTGGTCCCATCAAACAGGCCAGGCGCGCTGTGCTTGTCAAATGGTCCAATCATTTCGATACACCCAGCTTCGACAGGCTGCCGCGTCGGTACATGCCGCTGGGCAGTCGCACGGAAGCAGCACACGCACACTGGTCCCATCAAACAGGCCAGGCGCGCTGTGCTTGTCAAATGGTCCAATTATTTGGATACACCCAGCTTAGACAGGCTGCCGCGTCGGTACATGCCGCTGGGCAGTCGCACGGAAGCAGCACACGCACACTGGTCCGATCAAACAGGCCAGGCGCGCTGTGCTTGTCAAATGGTCCAATTATTTGGATACACCCAGCTTAGACAGGCTGCCGCGTCGGTACATGCCGCTGGGCAGTCGCACGGAAGCAGCACACGCCCACTGGTCCCATCAAACAGGCCAGGCGCGCTGTGCTTGTCAAATGGTCCAATTATTTGGATACACCCAGCTTAGACAGGCTGCCGCGTCGGTACATGCCGCTGGGCAGTCGCACGGAAGCAGCACACGCACACTGGTCCCATCAAACAGGCCAGGCGCGCTGTGCTTGTCAAATGGTCCAATTATTTGGATACACCCAGCTTCGACAGGCTGCCGCGTCGGTACATGCCGCTGGGCAGTCGCACGGAAGCAGCACACGCACACTGGTCCGATCAAACAGGCCAGGCGCGCTGTGCTTGTCAAATGGTCCAATTATTTGGATACACCCAGCTTAGACAGGCTGCCGCGTCGGTACATGCCGCTGGGCAGTCGCACGGAAGCAGCACACGCACACTGGTCCGATCAAACAGGCCAGGCGCGCTGTGCTTGTCAAATGGTCCAATCATTTCGATACACCCAGCTTCGACAGGCTGCCGCGTCGGTACATGCCGCTGGGCAGTCGCACGGAAGCAGCACACGCACACTGGTCCGATCAAACAGGCCAGGCGCGCTGTGCTTGTCAAATGGTCCAATCATTTCGATACACCCAGCTTCGACAGGCTGCCGCGTCAATACATGCCGCTGGGAAGTCGCACGGAAGCAGCACACGCACCCTGGTCCGATCAAACAGGCCAGGCGCGCTGTGCTTGTCAAATGGTCCAATCATTTCGATACACCCAGCTTAGACAGGCTGCCGCGTCGGTACATGCCGCTGGGCAGTCGCACGGAAGCAGCACACGCCCACTGGTCCCATCAAACAGGCCAGGCGCGCTGTGCTTGTCAAATGGTCCAATTATTTGGATACACCCAGCTTAGACAGGCTGCCGCGTCGGTACATGCCGCTGGGCAGTCGCACGGAAGCAGCACACGCACACTGGTCCGATCAAACAGGCCAGGCGCGCTGTGCTTGTCAAATGGTCCAATTATTTGGATACACCCAGCTTCGACAGGCTGCCGCGTCAATACATGCCGCTGGGCAGTCGCACGGAAGCAGCACACGCACACTGGTCCGATCAAACAGGCCAGGCGCGCTGTGCTTGTCAAATGGTCCAATCATTTCGATACACCCAGCTTCGACAGGCTGCCGCGTCGGTACATGCCGCTGGGCAGTCGCACGGAAGCAGCACACGCACACTGGTCCCATCAAACAGGCCAGGCGCGCTGTGCTTGTCAAATGGTCCAATTATTTGGATACACCCAGCTTCGACAGGCTGCCGCGTCGGTACATGCCGCTGGGCAGTCGCACGGAAGCAGCACACGCACACTGGTCCGATCAAACAGGCCAGGCGCGCTGTGCTTGTCAAATGGTCCAATTATTTGGATACACCCAGCTTAGACAGGCTGCCGCGTCGGTACATGCCGCTGGGCAGTCGCACGGAAGCAGCACACGCACACTGGTCCGATCAAACAGGCCAGGCGCGCTGTGCTTGTCAAATGGTCCAATCATTTCGATACACCCAGCTTCGACAGGCTGCCGCGTCGGTACATGCCGCTGGGCAGTCGCACGGAAGCAGCACACGCACACTGGTCCGATCAAACAGGCCAGGCGCGCTGTGCTTGTCAAATGGTCCAATCATTTCGATACACCCAGCTTCGACAGGCTGCCGCGTCAATACATGCCGCTGGGAAGTCGCACGGAAGCAGCACACGCACCCTGGTCCGATCAAACAGGCCAGGCGCGCTGTGCTTGTCAAATGGTCCAATCATTTCGATACACCCAGCTTAGACAGGCTGCCGCGTCGGTACATGCCGCTGGGCAGTCGCACGGAAGCAGCACACGCCCACTGGTCCCATCAAACAGGCCAGGCGCGCTGTGCTTGTCAAATGGTCCAATTATTTGGATACACCCAGCTTAGACAGGCTGCCGCGTCGGTACATGCCGCTGGGCAGTCGCACGGAAGCAGCACACGCACACTGGTCCGATCAAACAGGCCAGGCGCGCTGTGCTTGTCAAATGGTCCAATTATTTGGATACACCCAGCTTCGACAGGCTGCCGCGTCAATACATGCCGCTGGGCAGTCGCACGGAAGCAGCACACGCACACTGGTCCGATCAAACAGGCCAGGCGCGCTGTGCTTGTCAAATGGTCCAATCATTTCGATACACCCAGCTTCGACAGGCTGCCGCGTCGGTACATGCCGCTGGGCAGTCGCACGGAAGCAGCACACGCACACTGGTCCGATCAAACAGGCCAGGCGCGCTGTGCTTGTCAAATGGTCCAATCATTTCGATACACCCAGCTTCGACAGGCTGCCGCGTCAATACATGCCGCTGGGAAGTCGCACGGAAGCAGCACACGCACCCTGGTCCGATCAAACAGGCCAGGCGCGCTGTGCTTGTCAAATGGTCCAATCATTTCGATACACCCAGCTTAGACAGGCTGCCGCGTCGGTACATGCCGCTGGGCAGTCGCACGGAAGCAGCACACGCCCACTGGTCCCATCAAACAGGCCAGGCGCGCTGTGCTTGTCAAATGGTCCAATTATTTGGATACACCCAGCTTAGACAGGCTGCCGCGTCGGTACATGCCGCTGGGCAGTCGCACGGAAGCAGCACACGCACACTGGTCCGATCAAACAGGCCAGGCGCGCTGTGCTTGTCAAATGGTCCAATTATTTGGATACACCCAGCTTCGACAGGCTGCCGCGTCAATACATGCCGCTGGGCAGTCGCACGGAAGCAGCACACGCACACTGGTCCGATCAAACAGGCCAGGCGCGCTGTGCTTGTCAAATGGTCCAATCATTTCGATACACCCAGCTTAGACAGGCTGCCGCGTCGGTACATGCCGCTGGGCAGTCGCACGGAAGCAGCACACGCACACTGGTCCGATCAAACAGGCCAGGCGCGCTGTGCTTGTCAAATGGTCCAATCATTTCGATACACCCAGCTTCGACAGGCTGCCGCGTCGGTACATGCCGCTGGGCAGTCGCACGGAAGCAGCACACGCACACTGGTCCCATCAAACAGGCCAGGCGCGCTGTGCTTGTCAAATGGTCCAATCATTTCGATACACCCAGCTTCGACAGGCTGCCGCGTCGGTACATGCCGCTGGGCAGTCGCACGGAAGCAGCACACGCACACTGGTCCGATCAAACAGGCCAGGCGCGCTGTGCTTGTCAAATGGTCCAATTATTTGGATACACCCAGCTTAGACAGGCTGCCGCGTCGGTACATGCCGCTGGGCAGTCGCACGGAAGCAGCACACGCACACTGGTCCCATCAAACAGGCCAGGCGCGCTGTGCTTGTCAAATGGTCCAATCATTTCGATACACCCAGCTTCGACAGGCTGCCGCGTCGGTACATGCCGCTGGGCAGTCGCACGGAAGCAGCACACGCACACTGGTCCGATCAAACAGGCCAGGCGCGCTGTAGTTGTCAAATGGTCCAATCATTTCGATACACCCAGCTTCGACAGGCTGCCGCGTCGGTACATGCCGCTGGGCAGTCGCACGGAAGCAGCACACGCACACTGGTCCGATCAAACAGGCCAGGCGCGCTGTGCTTGTCAAATGGTCCAATTATTTGGATACACCCAGCTTAGACAGGCTGCCGCGTCGGTACATGCCGCTGGGCAGTCGCACGGAAGCAGCACACGCACACTGGTCCCATCAAACAGGCCAGGCGCGCTGTGCTTGTCAAATGGTCCAATCATTTGGATACACCCAGCTTCGACAGGCTGCCGCGTCGGTACATGCCGCTGGGCAGTCGCACGGAAGCAGCACACGCACACTGGTCCGATCAAACAGGCCAGGCGCGCTGTGCTTGTCAAATGGTCCAATTATTTGGATACACCCAGCTTAGACAGGCTGCCGCGTCGGTACATGCCGCTGGGCAGTCGCACGGAAGCAGCACACGCACACTGGTCCCATCAAACAGGCCAGGCGCGCTGTGCTTGTCAAATGGTCCAATCATTTCGATACACCCAGCTTCGACAGGCTGCCGCGTCGGTACATGCCGCTGGGCAGTCGCACGGAAGCAGCACACGCACACTGGTCCGATCAAACAGGCCAGGCGCGCTGTAGTTGTCAAATGGTCCAATTATTTGGATACACCCAGCTTCGACAGGCTGCCGCGTCGGTACATGCCGCTGGGCAGTCGCACGGAAGCAGCACACGCACACTGGTCCGATCAAACAGGCCAGGCGCGCTGTGCTTGTCAAATGGTCCAATCATTTCGATACACCCAGCTTAGACAGGCTGCCGCGTCGGTACATGCCGCTGGGCAGTCGCACGGAAGCAGCACACGCACACTGGTCCGATCAAACAGGCCAGGCGCGCTGTGCTTGTCAAATGGTCCAATCATTTCGATACACCCAGCTTCGACAGGCTGCCGCGTCGGTACATGCCGCTGGGCAGTCGCACGGAAGCAGCACACGCACACTGGTCCGATCAAACAGGCCAGGCGCGCTGTGCTTGTCAAATGGTCCAATCATTTCGATACACCCAGCTTAGACAGGCTGCCGCGTCGGTACATGCCGCTGGGCAGTCGCACGGAAGCAGCACACGCACCCTGGTCCGATCAAACAGGCCAGGCGCGCTGTGCTTGTCAAATGGTCCAATCATTTCGATACACCCAGCTTCGACAGGCTGCCGCGTCGGTACATGCCGCTGGGCAGTCGCACGGAAGCAGCACACGCACACTGGTCCCATCAAACAGGCCAGGCGCGCTGTGCTTGTCAAATGGTCCAATCATTTCGATACACCCAGCTTCGACAGGCTGCCGCGTCGGTACATGCCGCTGGGCAGTCGCACGGAAGCAGCACACGCACACTGGTCCGATCAAACAGGCCAGGCGCGCTGTGCTTGTCAAATGGTCCAATTATTTGGATACACCCAGCTTCGACAGGCTGCCGCGTCGGTACATGCCGCTGGGCAGTCGCACGGAAGCAGCACACGCACACTGGTCCGATCAAACAGGCCAGGCGCGCTGTGCTTGTCAAATGGTCCAATCATTTCGATACACCCAGCTTCGACAGGCTGCCGCGTCGGTACATGCCGCTGGGCAGTCGCACGGAAGCAGCACACGCACACTGGTCCGATCAAACAGGCCAGGCGCGCTGTGCTTGTCAAATGGTCCAATCATTTCGATACACCCAGCTTCGACAGGCTGCCGCGTCGGTACATGCCGCTGGGCAGTCGCACGGAAGCAGCACACGCACACTGGTCCGATCAAACAGGCCAGGCGCGCTGTGCTTGTCAAATGGTCCAATCATTTCGATACACCCAGCTTCGACAGGCTGCCGCGTCGGTACATGCCGCTGGGCAGTCGCACGGAAGCAGCACACGCACACTGGTCCGATCAAACAGGCCAGGCGCGCTGTGCTTGTCAAATGGTCCAATCATTTCGATACACCCAGCTTCGACAGGCTGCCGCGTCGGTACATGCCGCTGGGCAGTCGCACGGAAGCAGCACACGCACACTGGTCCCATCAAACAGGCCAGGCGCGCTGTGCTTGTCAAATGGTCCAATCATTTCGATACACCCAGCTTCGACAGGCTGCCGCGTCGGTACATGCCGCTGGGCAGTCGCACGGAAGCAGCACACGCACACTGGTCCGATCAAACAGGCCAGGCGCGCTGTAGTTGTCAAATGGTCCAATTATTTGGATACACCCAGCTTAGACAGGCTGCCGCGTCGGTACATGCCGCTGGGCAGTCGCACGGAAGCAGCACACGCACACTGGTCCCATCAAACAGGCCAGGCGCGCTGTGCTTGTCAAATGGTCCAATCATTTCGATACACCCAGCTTCGACAGGCTGCCGCGTCGGTACATGCCGCTGGGCAGTCGCACGGAAGCAGCACACGCACACTGGTCCGATCAAACAGGCCAGGCGCGCTGTAGTTGTCAAATGGTCCAATTATTTGGATACACCCAGCTTCGACAGGCTGCCGCGTCGGTACATGCCGCTGGGCAGTCGCACGGAAGCAGCACACGCACACTGGTCCGATCAAACAGGCCAGGCGCGCTGTGCTTGTCAAATGGTCCAATCATTTCGATACACCCAGCTTCGACAGGCTGCCGCGTCGGTACATGCCGCTGGGCAGTCGCACGGAAGCAGCACACGCACACTGGTCCGATCAAACAGGCCAGGCGCGCTGTGCTTGTCAAATGGTCCAATCATTTCGATACACCCAGCTTCGACAGGCTGCCGCGTCGGTACATGCCGCTGGGCAGTCGCACGGAAGCAGCACACGCACACTGGTCCGATCAAACAGGCCAGGCGCGCTGTGCTTGTCAAATGGTCCAATCATTTCGATACACCCAGCTTCGACAGGCTGCCGCGTCGGTACATGCCGCTGGGCAGTCGCACGGAAGCAGCACACGCACACTGGTCCCATCAAACAGGCCAGGCGCGCTGTGCTTGTCAAATGGTCCAATTATTTGGATACACCCAGCTTCGACAGGCTGCCGCGTCGGTACATGCCGCTGGGCAGTCGCACGGAAGCAGCACACGCACACTGGTCCGATCAAACAGGCCAGGCGCGCTGTGCTTGTCAAATGGTCCAATCATTTCGATACACCCAGCTTCGACAGGCTGCCGCGTCGGTACATGCCGCTGGGCAGTCGCACGGAAGCAGCACACGCACACTGGTCCGATCAAACAGGCCAGGCGCGCTGTAGTTGTCAAATGGTCCAATTATTTGGATACACCCAGCTTAGACAGGCTGCCGCGTCGGTACATGCCGCTGGGCAGTCGCACGGAAGCAGCACACGCACACTGGTCCCATCAAACAGGCCAGGCGCGCTGTGCTTGTCAAATGGTCCAATCATTTCGATACACCCAGCTTCGACAGGCTGCCGCGTCGGTACATGCCGCTGGGCAGTCGCACGGAAGCAGCACACGCACACTGGTCCCATCAAACAGGCCAGGCGCGCTGTGCTTGTCAAATGGTCCAATTATTTGGATACACCCAGCTTCGACAGGCTGCCGCGTCGGTACATGCCGCTGGGCAGTCGCACGGAAGCAGCACACGCACACTGGTCCCATCAAACAGGCCAGGCGCGCTGTGCTTGTCAAATGGTCCAATCATTTCGATACACCCAGCTTCGACAGGCTGCCGCGTCGGTACATGCCGCTGGGCAGTCGCACGGAAGCAGCACACGCACACTGGTCCGATCAAACAGGCCAGGCGCGCTGTGCTTGTCAAATGGTCCAATCATTTCGATACACCCAGCTTCGACAGGCTGCCGCGTCGGTACATGCCGCTGGGCAGTCGCACGGAAGCAGCACACGCACACTGGTCCCATCAAACAGGCCAGGCGCGCTGTGCTTGTCAAATGGTCCAATCATTTGGATACACCCAGCTTAGACAGGCTGCCGCGTCGGTACATGCCGCTGGGCAGTCGCACGGAAGCAGCACACGCACACTGGTCCCATCAAACAGGCCAGGCGCGCTGTGCTTGTCAAATGGTCCAATTATTTGGATACACCCAGCTTCGACAGGCTGCCGCGTCGGTACATGCCGCTGGGCAGTCGCACGGAAGCAGCACACGCACACTGGTCCCATCAAACAGGCCAGGCGCGCTGTGCTTGTCAAATGGTCCAATCATTTCGATACACCCAGCTTCGACAGGCTGCCGCGTCGGTACATGCCGCTGGGCAGTCGCACGGAAGCAGCACACGCACACTGGTCCGATCAAACAGGCCAGGCGCGCTGTGCTTGTCAAATGGTCCAATCATTTCGATACACCCAGCTTCGACAGGCTGCCGCGTCGGTACATGCCGCTGGGCAGTCGCACGGAAGCAGCACACGCACACTGGTCCCATCAAACAGGCCAGGCGCGCTGTGCTTGTCAAATGGTCCAATCATTTGGATACACCCAGCTTAGACAGGCTGCCGCGTCGGTACATGCCGCTGGGCAGTCGCACGGAAGCAGCACACGCACACTGGTCCCATCAAACAGGCCAGGCGCGCTGTGCTTGTCAAATGGTCCAATCATTTCGATACACCCAGCTTCGACAGGCTGCCGCGTCGATACATGCCGCTGGGCAGTCGCACGGAAGCAGCACACGCACACTGGTCCGATCAAACAGGCCAGGCGCGCTGTGCTTGTCAAATGGTCCAATCATTTCGATACACCCAGCTTCGACAGGCTGCCGCGTCGGTACATGCCGCTGGGCAGTCGCACGGAAGCAGCACACGCACACTGGTCCCATCAAACAGGCCAGGCGCGCTGTGCTTGTCAAATGGTCCAATCATTTCGATACACCCAGCTTAGACAGGCTGCCGCGTCGGTACATGCCGCTGGGCAGTCGCACGGAAGCAGCACACGCACACTGGTCCCATCAAACAGGCCAGGCGCGCTGTGCTTGTCAAATGGTCCAATCATTTCGATACACCCAGCTTCGACAGGCTGCCGCGTCGGTACATGCCGCTGGGCAGTCGCACGGAAGCAGCACACGCACACTGGTCCGATCAAACAGGCCAGGCGCGCTGTGCTTGTCAAATGGTCCAATCATTTCGATACACCCAGCTTCGACAGGCTGCCGCGTCGGTACATGCCGCTGGGCAGTCGCACGGAAGCAGCACACGCACACTGGTCCCATCAAACAGGCCAGGCGCGCTGTGCTTGTCAAATGGTCCAATCATTTCGATACACCCAGCTTCGACAGGCTGCCGCGTCGGTACATGCCGCTGGGCAGTCGCACGGAAGCAGCACACGCACACTGGTCCCATCAAACAGGCCAGGCGCGCTGTGCTTGTCAAATGGTCCAATCATTTGGATACACCCAGCTTAGACAGGCTGCCGCGTCGGTACATGCCGCTGGGCAGTCGCACGGAAGCAGCACACGCACACTGGTCCCATCAAACAGGCCAGGCGCGCTGTGCTTGTCAAATGGTCCAATCATTTCGATACACCCAGCTTCGACAGGCTGCCGCGTCGGTACATGCCGCTGGGCAGTCGCACGGAAGCAGCACACGCACACTGGTCCCATCAAACAGGCCAGGCGCGCTGTGCTTGTCAAATGGTCCAATCATTTCGATACACCCAGCTTCGACAGGCTGCCGCGTCGGTACATGCCGCTGGGCAGTCGCACGGAAGCAGCACACGCACACTGGTCCCATCAAACAGGCCAGGCGCGCTGTGCTTGTCAAATGGTCCAATCATTTGGATACACCCAGCTTAGACAGGCTGCCGCGTCGGTACATGCCGCTGGGCAGTCGCACGGAAGCAGCACACGCACACTGGTCCCATCAAACAGGCCAGGCGCGCTGTGCTTGTCAAATGGTCCAATCATTTCGATACACCCAGCTTCGACAGGCTGCCGCGTCGGTACATGCCGCTGGGCAGTCGCACGGAAGCAGCACACGCACACTGGTCCCATCAAACAGGCCAGGCGCGCTGTGCTTGTCAAATGGTCCAATCATTTCGATACACCCAGCTTAGACAGGCTGCCGCGTCGGTACATGCCGCTGGGCAGTCGCACGGAAGCAGCACACGCACACTGGTCCCATCAAACAGGCCAGGCGCGCTGTGCTTGTCAAATGGTCCAATCATTTCGATACACCCAGCTTCGACAGGCTGCCGCGTCGGTACATGCCGCTGGGCAGTCGCACGGAAGCAGCACACGCACACTGGTCCGATCAAACAGGCCAGGCGCGCTGTGCTTGTCAAATGGTCCAATCATTTCGATACACCCAGCTTCGACAGGCTGCCGCGTCGGTACATGCCGCTGGGCAGTCGCACGGAAGCAGCACACGCACACTGGTCCCATCAAACAGGCCAGGCGCGCTGTGCTTGTCAAATGGTCCAATCATTTCGATACACCCAGCTTCGACAGGCTGCCGCGTCGGTACATGCCGCTGGGCAGTCGCACGGAAGCAGCACACGCACACTGGTCCGATCAAACAGGCCAGGCGCGCTGTGCTTGTCAAATGGTCCAATCATTTGGATACACCCAGCTTCGACAGGCTGCCGCGTCGGTACATGCCGCTGGGCAGTCGCACGGAAGCAGCACACGCACCCTGGTCCGATCAAACAGGCCAGGCGCGCTGTGCTTGTCAATTGGTCCAATCATTTGGATACACCCAGCTTCGACAGGCTGCCGCGTCGGTACATGCCGCTGGGCAGTCGCACGGAAGCAGCACACGCACACTGGTCCGATCAAACAGGCCAGGCGCGCTGTGCTTGTCAAATGGTCCAATCATTTCGATACACCCAGCTTCGACAGGCTGCCGCGTCGGTACATGCCGCTGGGCAGTCGCACGGAAGCAGCACACTCACACTGGTCCGATCAAACAGGCCAGGCGCGCTGTGCTTGTCAAATGGTCCAATCATTTCGATACACCCAGCTTAGACAGGCTGCCGCGTCGGTACATGCCGCTGGGAAGTCGCACGGAAGCAGCACACGCACCCTGGTCCGATCAAACAGGCCAGGCGCGCTGTGCTTGTCAAATGGTCCAATCATTTCGATACACCCAGCTTCGACAGGCTGCCGCGTCAATACATGCCGCTGGGAAGTCGCACGGAAGCAGCACACGCACCCTGGTCCGATCAAACAGGCCAGGCGCGCTGTGCTTGTCAAATGGTCCAATCATTTGGATACACCCAGCTTCGACAGGCTGCCGCGTCGGTACATGCCGCTGGGCAGTCGCACGGAAGCAGCACACGCACACTGGTCCGATCAAACAGGCCAGGCGCGCTGTGCTTGTCAAATGGTCCAATCATTTCGATACACCCAGCTTAGACAGGCTGCCGCGTCGGTACATGCCGCTGGGCAGTCGCACGGAAGCAGCACACGCACACTGGTCCCATCAAACAGGCCAGGCGCGCTGTGCTTGTCAAATGGTCCAATTATTTGGATACACCCAGCTTAGACAGGCTGCCGCGTCGGTACATGCCGCTGGGCAGTCGCACGGAAGCAGCACACGCACACTGGTCCGATCAAACAGGCCAGGCGCGCTGTGCTTGTCAAATGATCCAATTATTTGGATACACCCAGCTTCGACAGGCTGCCGCGTCGGTACATGCCGCTGGGCAGTCGCACGGAAGCAGCACACTCACACTGGTCCCATCAAACAGGCCAGGCGCGCTGTGCTTGTCAAATGGTCCAATTATTTGGATACACCCAGCTTAGACAGGCTGCCGCGTCGGTACATGCCGCTGGGCAGTCGCACGGAAGCAGCACACGCACACTGGTCCGATCAAACAGGCCAGGCGCGCTGTGCTTGTCAAATGGTCCAATTATTTGGATACACCCAGCTTCGACAGGCTGCCGCGTCAATACATGCCGCTGGGAAGTCGCACGGAAGCAGCACACGCACCCTGGTCCGATCAAACAGGCCAGGCGCGCTGTGCTTGTCAAATGGTCCAATCATTTCGATACACCCAGCTTCGACAGGCTGCCGCGTCGGTACATGCCGCTGGGCAGTCGCACGGAAGCAGCACACGCACACTGGTCCGATCAAACAGGCCAGGCGCGCTGTGCTTGTCAAATGGTCCAATTATTTCGATACACCCAGCTTCGACAGGCTGCCGCGTCGGTACATGCCGCTGGGCAGTCGCACGGAAGCAGCACACGCACACTGGTCCCATCAAACAGGCCAGGCGCGCTGTGCTTGTCAAATGGTCCAATTATTTGGATACACCCAGCTTCGACAGGCTGCCGCGTCGGTACATGCCGCTGGGCAGTCGCACGGAAGCAGCACACGCACACTGGTCCGATCAAACAGGCCAGGCGCGCTGTGCTTGTCAAATGGTCCAATCATTTCGATACACCCAGCTTCGACAGGCTGCCGCGTCGGTACATGCCGCTGGGCAGTCGCACGGAAGCAGCACACGCACACTGGTCCCATCAAACAGGCCAGGCGCGCTGTGCTTGTCAAATGGTCCAATTATTTGGATACACCCAGCTTAGACAGGCTGCCGCGTCGGTACATGCCGCTGGGCAGTCGCACGGAAGCAGCACACGCACACTGGTCCGATCAAACAGGCCAGGCGCGCTGTGCTTGTCAAATGATCCAATTATTTGGATACACCCAGCTTAGACAGGCTGCCGCGTCGGTACATGCCGCTGGGCAGTCGCACGGAAGCAGCACACTCACACTGGTCCCATCAAACAGGCCAGGCGCGCTGTGCTTGTCAAATGGTCCAATTATTTGGATACACCCAGCTTAGACAGGCTGCCGCGTCGGTACATGCCGCTGGGCAGTCGCACGGAAGCAGCACACGCACACTGGTCCGATCAAACAGGCCAGGCGCGCTGTGCTTGTCAAATGGTCCAATCATTTCGATACACCCAGCTTCGACAGGCTGCCGCGTCGGTACATGCCGCTGGGCAGTCGTACGGAAGCAGCACACGCACACTGGTCCCATCAAACAGGCCAGGCGCGCTGTGCTTGTCAAATGGTCCAATCATTTCGATACACCCAGCTTCGACAGGCTGCCGCGTCGGTACATGCCGCTGGGCAGTCGCACGGAAGCAGCACACGCACACTGGTCCGATCAAACAGGCCAGGCGCGCTGTAGTTGTCAAATGGTCCAATTATTTGGATACACCCAGCTTAGACAGGCTGCCGCGTCGGTACATGCCGCTGGGCAGTCGCACGGAAGCAGCACACGCACACTGGTCCCATCAAACAGGCCAGGCGCGCTGTGCTTGTCAAATGGTCCAATTATTTGGATACACCCAGCTTCGACAGGCTGCCGCGTCGGTACATGCCGCTGGGCAGTCGCACGGAAGCAGCACACGCACACTGGTCCGATCAAACAGGCCAGGCGCGCTGTGCTTGTCAAATGGTCCAATCATTTCGATACACCCAGCTTCGACAGGCTGCCGCGTCGGTACATGCCGCTGGGCAGTCGCACGGAAGCAGCACACGCACACTGGTCCGATCAAACAGGCCAGGCGCGCTGTAGTTGTCAAATGGTCCAATTATTTGGATACACCCAGCTTCGACAGGCTGCCGCGTCGGTACATGCCGCTGGGCAGTCGCACGGAAGCAGCACACGCACACTGGTCCCATCAAACAGGCCAGGCGCGCTGTGCTTGTCAAATGGTCCAATTATTTGGATACACCCAGCTTAGACAGGCTGCCGCGTCGGTACATGCCGCTGGGCAGTCGCACGGAAGCAGCACACGCACACTGGTCCGATCAAACAGGCCAGGCGCGCTGTGCTTGTCAAATGGTCCAATCATTCGATACACCCAGCTTCGACAGGCTGCCGCGTCGGTACATGCCGCTGGGCAGTCGCACGGAAGCAGCACACGCACACTGGTCCGATCAAACAGGCCAGGCGCGCTGTGCTTGTCAAATGGTCCAATCATTTCGATACACCCAGCTTCGACAGGCTGCCGCGTCGGTACATGCCGCTGGGCAGTCGCACGGAAGCAGCACACGCACACTGGTCCGATCAAACAGGCCAGGCGCGCTGTAGTTGTCAAATGGTCCAATTATTTCGATACACCCAGCTTAGACAGGCTGCCGCGTCGGTACATGCCGCTGGGCAGTCGCACGGAAGCAGCACACGCACACTGGTCCCATCAAACAGGCCAGGCGCGCTGTGCTTGTCAAATGGTCCAATTATTTGGATACACCCAGCTTAGACAGGCTGCCGCGTCGGTACATGCCGCTGGGCAGTCGCACGGAAGCAGCACACGCACACTGGTCCGATCAAACAGGCCAGGCGCGCTGTGCTTGTCAAATGGTCCAATCATTTCGATACACCCAGCTTAGACAGGCTGCCGCGTCGGTACATGCCGCTGGGCAGTCGCACGGAAGCAGCACACGCACACTGGTCCGATCAAACAGGCCAGGCGCGCTGTGCTTGTCAAATGGTCCAATCATTTCGATACACCCAGCTTCGACAGGCTGCCGCGTCGGTACATGCCGCTGGGCAGTCGCACGGAAGCAGCACACGCACACTGGTCCGATCAAACAGGCCAGGCGCGCTGTAGTTGTCAAATGGTCCAATCATTTCGATACACCCAGCTTCGACAGGCTGCCGCGTCGGTACATGCCGCTGGGCAGTCGCACGGAAGCAGCACACGCACACTGGTCCGATCAAACAGGCCAGGCGCGCTGTGCTTGTCAAATGGTCCAATCATTTCGATACACCCAGCTTCGACAGGCTGCCGCGTCGGTACATGCCGCTGGGCAGTCGCACGGAAGCAGCACACGCACACTGGTCCGATCAAACAGGCCAGGCGCGCTGTAGTTGTCAAATGGTCCAATTATTTGGATACACCCAGCTTAGACAGGCTGCCGCGTCGGTACATGCCGCTGGGCAGTCGCACGGAAGCAGCACACGCACACTGGTCCCATCAAACAGGCCAGGCGCGCTGTGCTTGTCAAATGGTCCAATTATTTGGATACACCCAGCTTAGACAGGCTGCCGCGTCGGTACATGCCGCTGGGCAGTCGCACGGAAGCAGCACACGCACACTGGTCCGATCAAACAGGCCAGGCGCGCTGTGCTTGTCAAATGGTCCAATCATTTCGATACACCCAGCTTAGACAGGCTGCCGCGTCGGTACATGCCGCTGGGCAGTCGTACGGAAGCAGCACACGCACACTGGTCCGATCAAACAGGCCAGGCGCGCTGTGCTTGTCAAATGGTCCAATTATTTGGATACACCCAGCTTCGACAGGCTGCCGCGTCGGTACATGCCGCTGGGCAGTCGCACGGAAGCAGCACACGCACACTGGTCCGATCAAACAGGCCAGGCGCGCTGTGCTTGTCAAATGGTCCAATCATTTCGATACACCCAGCTTCGACAGGCTGCCGCGTCGGTACATGCCGCTGGGCAGTCGCACGGAAGCAGCACACGCACACTGGTCCCATCAAACAGGCCAGGCGCGCTGTGCTTGTCAAAAAATTGGTCCAATCATTTCGATACACCCAGCTTCGACAGGCTGCCGCGTCGGTACATGCCGCTGGGCAGTCGCACGGAAGCAGCACACGCACACTGGTCCGATCAAACAGGCCAGGCGCGCTGTGCTTGTCAAATGGTCCAATCATTTCGATACACCCAGCTTCGACAGGCTGCCGCGTCGGTACATGCCGCTGGGCAGTCGCACGGAAGCAGCACACGCACACTGGTCCGATCAAACAGGCCAGGCGCGCTGTGCTTGTCAAATGGTCCAATCATTTCGATACACCCAGCTTCGACAGGCTGCCGCGTCGGTACATGCCGCTGGGCAGTCGCACGGAAGCAGCACACGCACACTGGTCCGATCAAACAGGCCAGGCGCGCTGTGCTTGTCAAATGGTCCAATCATTTCGATACACCCAGCTTCGACAGGCTGCCGCGTCGGTACATGCCGCTGGGAAGTCGTACGGAAGCAGCACACGCACACTGGTCCGATCAAACAGGCCAGGCGCGCTGTGCTTGTCAAATGGTCCAATTATTTGGATACACCCAGCTTAGACAGGCTGCCGCGTCGGTACATGCCGCTGGGAAGTCGTACGGAAGCAGCACACGCACACTGGTCCGATCAAACAGGCCAGGCGCGCTGTGCTTGTCAAATGGTCCAATCATTTCGATACACCCAGCTTCGACAGGCTGCCGCGTCGGTACATGCCGCTGGGCAGTCGCACGGAAGCAGCACACGCACACTGGTCCGATCAAACAGGCCAGGCGCGCTGTGCTTGTCAAATGGTCCAATTATTTGGATACACCCAGCTTAGACAGGCTGCCGCGTCGGTACATGCCGCTGGGCAGTCGCACGGAAGCAGCACACTCACACTGGTCCGATCAAACAGGCCAGGCGCGCTGTGCTTGTCAAATGGTCCAATCATTTCGATACACCCAGCTTAGACAGGCTGACATGCTGCTGGGCAGTCGCACGGAAGCAGCACACGCACACTGGTCCGATCAAACAGGCCAGGCGCGCTGTGCTTGTCAAATGGTCCAATCATTTCGATACACCCAGCTTCGACAGGCTGCCGCGTCGGTACATGCCGCTGGGCAGTCGCACGGAAGCAGCACACGCACACTGGTCCCATCAAACAGGCCAGGCGCGCTGTGCTTGTCAAAAAATTGGTCCAATCATTTCGATACACCCAGCTTCGACAGGCTGCCGCGTCGGTACATGCCGCTGGGCAGTCGCACGGAAGCAGCACACGCACACTGGTCCGATCAAACAGGCCAGGCGCGCTGTGCTTGTCAAATGGTCCAATCATTTCGATACACCCAGCTTAGACAGGCTGCCGCGTCGGTACATGCCGCTGGGCAGTCGCACGGAAGCAGCACACGCACACTGGTCCGATCAAACAGGCCAGGCGCGCTGTGCTTGTCAAATGGTCCAATCATTTCGATACACCCAGCTTCGACAGGCTGCCGCGTCGGTACATGCCGCTGGGCAGTCGCACGGAAGCAGCACACGCACACTGGTCCGATCAAACAGGCCAGGCGCGCTGTGCTTGTCAAATGGTCCAATCATTTCGATACACCCAGCTTCGACAGGCTGCCGCGTCGGTACATGCCGCTGGGAAGTCGTACGGAAGCAGCACACGCACACTGGTCCGATCAAACAGGCCAGGCGCGCTGTGCTTGTCAAATGGTCCAATTATTTGGATACACCCAGCTTAGACAGGCTGCCGCGTCGGTACATGCCGCTGGGAAGTCGTACGGAAGCAGCACACGCACACTGGTCCGATCAAACAGGCCAGGCGCGCTGTGCTTGTCAAATGGTCCAATCATTTCGATACACCCAGCTTCGACAGGCTGCCGCGTCGGTACATGCCGCTGGGCAGTCGCACGGAAGCAGCACACGCACACTGGTCCCATCAAACAGGCCAGGCGCGCTGTGCTTGTCAAATGGTCCAATTATTTGGATACACCCAGCTTAGACAGGCTGCCGCGTCGGTACATGCCGCTGGGCAGTCGCACGGAAGCAGCACACGCACACTGGTCCGATCAAACAGGCCAGGCGCGCTGTGCTTGTCAAATGGTCCAATCATTTCGATACACCCAGCTTCGACAGGCTGCCGCGTCGGTACATGCCGCTGGGCAGTCGCACGGAAGCAGCACACGCACACTGGTCCGATCAAACAGGCCAGGCGCGCTGTGCTTGTCAAATGGTCCAATCATTTCGATACACCCAGCTTCGACAGGCTGCCGCGTCGGTACATGCCGCTGGGCAGTCGCACGGAAGCAGCACACGCACACTGGTCCGATCAAACAGGCCAGGCGCGCTGTGCTTGTCAAATGGTCCAATTATTTGGATACACCCAGCTTAGACAGGCTGCCGCGTCGGTACATGCCGCTGGGCAGTCGCACGGAAGCAGCACACTCACCCTGGTCCGATCAAACAGGCCAGGCGCGCTGTGCTTGTCAAATGGTCCAATCATTTCGATACACCCAGCTTCGACAGGCTGCCGCGTCGGTACATGCCGCTGGGCAGTCGCACGGAAGCAGCACACGCACACTGGTCCGATCAAACAGGCCAGGCGCGCTGTAGTTGTCAAATGGTCCAATTATTTGGATACACCCAGCTTCGACAGGCTGCCGCGTCGGTACATGCCGCTGGGCAGTCGCACGGAAGCAGCACACTCACCCTGGTCCGATCAAACAGGCCAGGCGCGCTGTGCTTGTCAAATGGTCCAATCATTTCGATACACCCAGCTTCGACAGGCTGCCGCGTCGGTACATGCCGCTGGGAAGTCGTACGGAAGCAGCACACGCACACTGGTCCGATCAAACAGGCCAGGCGCGCTGTGCTTGTCAAATGGTCCAATCATTTCGATACACCCAGCTTCGACAGGCTGCCGCGTCGGTACATGCCGCTGGGCAGTCGCACGGAAGCAGCACACTCACCCTGGTCCGATCAAACAGGCCAGGCGCGCTGTGCTTGTCAAATGGTCCAATCATTTCGATACACCCAGCTTCGACAGGCTGCCGCGTCGGTACATGCCGCTGGGCAGTCGCACGGAAGCAGCACACGCACACTGGTCCGATCAAACAGGCCAGGCGCGCTGTGCTTGTCAAATGGTCCAATCATTTCGATACACCCAGCTTCGACAGGCTGCCGCGTCGGTACATGCCGCTGGGCAGTCGCACGGAAGCAGCACACGCACACTGGTCCGATCAAACAGGCCAGGCGCGCTGTGCTTGTCAAATGGTCCAATCATTTCGATACACCCAGCTTAGACAGGCTGCCGCGTCGGTACATGCCGCTGGGCAGTCGCACGGAAGCAGCACACTCACCCTGGTCCGATCAAACAGGCCAGGCGCGCTGTGCTTGTCAAATGGTCCAATCATTTCGATACACCCAGCTTCGACAGGCTGCCGCGTCGGTACATGCCGCTGGGCAGTCGCACGGAAGCAGCACACTCACCCTGGTCCGATCAAACAGGCCAGGCGCGCTGTGCTTGTCAAATGGTCCAATCATTTCGATACACCCAGCTTCGACAGGCTGCCGCGTCGGTACATGCCGCTGGGCAGTCGCACGGAAGCAGCACACGCACACTGGTCCGATCAAACAGGCCAGGCGCGCTGTGCTTGTCAAATGGTCCAATCATTTCGATACACCCAGCTTCGACAGGCTGCCGCGTCGGTACATGCCGCTGGGCAGTCGCACGGAAGCAGCACACGCACACTGGTCCGATCAAACAGGCCAGGCGCGCTGTGCTTGTCAAATGGTCCAATTATTTGGATACACCCAGCTTAGACAGGCTGCCGCGTCGGTACATGCCGCTGGGCAGTCGCACGGAAGCAGCACACTCACCCTGGTCCGATCAAACAGGCCAGGCGCGCTGTGCTTGTCAAATGGTCCAATCATTTCGATACACCCAGCTTCGACAGGCTGCCGCGTCGGTACATGCCGCTGGGCAGTCGCACGGAAGCAGCACACGCACACTGGTCCGATCAAACAGGCCAGGCGCGCTGTAGTTGTCAAATGGTCCAATTATTTGGATACACCCAGCTTCGACAGGCTGCCGCGTCGGTACATGCCGCTGGGCAGTCGCACGGAAGCAGCACACTCACCCTGGTCCGATCAAACAGGCCAGGCGCGCTGTGCTTGTCAAATGGTCCAATCATTTCGATACACCCAGCTTCGACAGGCTGCCGCGTCGGTACATGCCGCTGGGAAGTCGTACGGAAGCAGCACACGCACACTGGTCCGATCAAACAGGCCAGGCGCGCTGTGCTTGTCAAATGGTCCAATCATTTCGATACACCCAGCTTCGACAGGCTGCCGCGTCGGTACATGCCGCTGGGCAGTCGCACGGAAGCAGCACACTCACCCTGGTCCGATCAAACAGGCCAGGCGCGCTGTGCTTGTCAAATGGTCCAATCATTTCGATACACCCAGCTTCGACAGGCTGCCGCGTCGGTACATGCCGCTGGGCAGTCGCACGGAAGCAGCACACGCACACTGGTCCGATCAAACAGGCCAGGCGCGCTGTGCTTGTCAAATGGTCCAATCATTTCGATACACCCAGCTTCGACAGGCTGCCGCGTCGGTACATGCCGCTGGGCAGTCGCACGGAAGCAGCACACGCACACTGGTCCGATCAAACAGGCCAGGCGCGCTGTGCTTGTCAAATGGTCCAATCATTTCGATACACCCAGCTTCGACAGGCTGCCGCGTCGGTACATGCCGCTGGGCAGTCGCACGGAAGCAGCACACTCACCCTGGTCCGATCAAACAGGCCAGGCGCGCTGTGCTTGTCAAATGGTCCAATCATTTCGATACACCCAGCTTCGACAGGCTGCCGCGTCGGTACATGCCGCTGGGCAGTCGCACGGAAGCAGCACACGCACACTGGTCCGATCAAACAGGCCAGGCGCGCTGTGCTTGTCAAATGGTCCAATCATTTCGATACACCCAGCTTCGACAGGCTGCCGCGTCGGTACATGCCGCTGGGCAGTCGCACGGAAGCAGCACACGCACACTGGTCCGATCAAACAGGCCAGGCGCGCTGTGCTTGTCAAATGGTCCAATCATTTCGATACACCCAGCTTCGACAGGCTGCCGCGTCGGTACATGCCGCTGGGCAGTCGCACGGAAGCAGCACACTCACCCTGGTCCGATCAAACAGGCCAGGCGCGCTGTGCTTGTCAAATGGTCCAATCATTTCGATACACCCAGCTTCGACAGGCTGCCGCGTCGGTACATGCCGCTGGGCAGTCGCACGGAAGCAGCACACGCACACTGGTCCGATCAAACAGGCCAGGCGCGCTGTGCTTGTCAAATGGTCCAATTATTTGGATACACCCAGCTTCGACAGGCTGCCGCGTCGGTACATGCCGCTGGGCAGTCGCACGGAAGCAGCACACGCACACTGGTCCGATCAAACAGGCCAGGCGCGCTGTGCTTGTCAAATGGTCCAATCATTTCGATACACCCAGCTTCGACAGGCTGCCGCGTCGGTACATGCCGCTGGGCAGTCGCACGGAAGCAGCACACTCACCCTGGTCCGATCAAACAGGCCAGGCGCGCTGTGCTTGTCAAATGGTCCAATCATTTCGATACACCCAGCTTAGACAGGCTGCCGCGTCGGTACATGCCGCTGGGCAGTCGCACGGAAGCAGCACACTCACCCTGGTCCGATCAAACAGGCCAGGCGCGCTGTGCTTGTCAAATGGTCCAATCATTTCGATACACCCAGCTTCGACAGGCTGCCGCGTCGGTACATGCCGCTGGGCAGTCGCACGGAAGCAGCACACGCACACTGGTCCGATCAAACAGGCCAGGCGCGCTGTGCTTGTCAAATGGTCCAATCATTTCGATACACCCAGCTTCGACAGGCTGCCGCGTCGGTACATGCCGCTGGGCAGTCGCACGGAAGCAGCACACGCACACTGGTCCGATCAAACAGGCCAGGCGCGCTGTGCTTGTCAAATGGTCCAATCATTTCGATACACCCAGCTTCGACAGGCTGCCGCGTCGGTACATGCCGCTGGGCAGTCGCACGGAAGCAGCACACGCACACTGGTCCGATCAAACAGGCCAGGCGCGCTGTGCTTGTCAAATGGTCCAATTATTTGGATACACCCAGCTTAGACAGGCTGCCGCGTCGGTACATGCCGCTGGGCAGTCGCACGGAAGCAGCACACTCACCCTGGTCCGATCAAACAGGCCAGGCGCGCTGTGCTTGTCAAATGGTCCAATCATTTCGATACACCCAGCTTCGACAGGCTGCCGCGTCGGTACATGCCGCTGGGCAGTCGCACGGAAGCAGCACACGCACACTGGTCCGATCAAACAGGCCAGGCGCGCTGTAGTTGTCAAATGGTCCAATTATTTGGATACACCCAGCTTCGACAGGCTGCCGCGTCGGTACATGCCGCTGGGCAGTCGCACGGAAGCAGCACACTCACCCTGGTCCGATCAAACAGGCCAGGCGCGCTGTGCTTGTCAAATGGTCCAATCATTTCGATACACCCAGCTTCGACAGGCTGCCGCGTCGGTACATGCCGCTGGGAAGTCGTACGGAAGCAGCACACGCACACTGGTCCGATCAAACAGGCCAGGCGCGCTGTGCTTGTCAAATGGTCCAATCATTTCGATACACCCAGCTTCGACAGGCTGCCGCGTCGGTACATGCCGCTGGGCAGTCGCACGGAAGCAGCACACTCACCCTGGTCCGATCAAACAGGCCAGGCGCGCTGTGCTTGTCAAATGGTCCAATCATTTCGATACACCCAGCTTCGACAGGCTGCCGCGTCGGTACATGCCGCTGGGCAGTCGCACGGAAGCAGCACACGCACACTGGTCCGATCAAACAGGCCAGGCGCGCTGTGCTTGTCAAATGGTCCAATCATTTCGATACACCCAGCTTCGACAGGCTGCCGCGTCGGTACATGCCGCTGGGCAGTCGCACGGAAGCAGCACACGCACACTGGTCCGATCAAACAGGCCAGGCGCGCTGTGCTTGTCAAATGGTCCAATCATTTCGATACACCCAGCTTCGACAGGCTGCCGCGTCGGTACATGCCGCTGGGCAGTCGCACGGAAGCAGCACACTCACCCTGGTCCGATCAAACAGGCCAGGCGCGCTGTGCTTGTCAAATGGTCCAATCATTTCGATACACCCAGCTTCGACAGGCTGCCGCGTCGGTACATGCCGCTGGGCAGTCGCACGGAAGCAGCACACGCACACTGGTCCGATCAAACAGGCCAGGCGCGCTGTGCTTGTCAAATGGTCCAATCATTTCGATACACCCAGCTTCGACAGGCTGCCGCGTCGGTACATGCCGCTGGGCAGTCGCACGGAAGCAGCACACGCACACTGGTCCGATCAAACAGGCCAGGCGCGCTGTGCTTGTCAAATGGTCCAATCATTTCGATACACCCAGCTTCGACAGGCTGCCGCGTCGGTACATGCCGCTGGGCAGTCGCACGGAAGCAGCACACTCACCCTGGTCCGATCAAACAGGCCAGGCGCGCTGTGCTTGTCAAATGGTCCAATCATTTCGATACACCCAGCTTAGACAGGCTGCCGCGTCGGTACATGCCGCTGGGCAGTCGCACGGAAGCAGCACACTCACCCTGGTCCGATCAAACAGGCCAGGCGCGCTGTGCTTGTCAAATGGTCCAATCATTTCGATACACCCAGCTTCGACAGGCTGCCGCGTCGGTACATGCCGCTGGGCAGTCGCACGGAAGCAGCACACGCACACTGGTCCGATCAAACAGGCCAGGCGCGCTGTGCTTGTCAAATGGTCCAATCATTTCGATACACCCAGCTTCGACAGGCTGCCGCGTCGGTACATGCCGCTGGGCAGTCGCACGGAAGCAGCACACGCACACTGGTCCGATCAAACAGGCCAGGCGCGCTGTGCTTGTCAAATGGTCCAATCATTTCGATACACCCAGCTTCGACAGGCTGCCGCGTCGGTACATGCCGCTGGGCAGTCGCACGGAAGCAGCACACGCACACTGGTCCGATCAAACAGGCCAGGCGCGCTGTGCTTGTCAAATGGTCCAATCATTTCGATACACCCAGCTTCGACAGGCTGCCGCATCGGTACATGCCGCTGGGCAGTCGCACGGAAGCAGCACACTCACCCTGGTCCGATCAAACAGGCCAGGCGCGCTGTGCTTGTCAAATGGTCCAATCATTTCGATACACCCAGCTTCGACAGGCTGCCGCGTCGGTACATGCCGCTGGGCAGTCGCACGGAAGCAGCACACTCACCCTGGTCCGATCAAACAGGCCAGGCGCGCTGTGCTTGTCAAATGGTCCAATCATTTCGATACACCCAGCTTCGACAGGCTGCCGCGTCGGTACATGCCGCTGGGCAGTCGCACGGAAGCAGCACACTCACCCTGGTCCGATCAAACAGGCCAGGCGCGCTGTGCTTGTCAAATGGTCCAATCATTTCGATACACCCAGCTTCGACAGGCTGCCGCGTCGGTACATGCCGCTGGGCAGTCGCACGGAAGCAGCACACGCACACTGGTCCGATCAAACAGGCCAGGCGCGCTGTGCTTGTCAAATGGTCCAATCATTTCGATACACCCAGCTTAGACAGGCTGCCGCGTCGGTACATGCCGCTGGGCAGTCGCACGGAAGCAGCACACGCACACTGGTCCGATCAAACAGGCCAGGCGCGCTGTGCTTGTCAAATGGTCCAATCATTTCGATACACCCAGCTTCGACAGGCTGCCGCGTCGGTACATGCCGCTGGGCAGTCGCACGGAAGCAGCACACGCACACTGGTCCGATCAAACAGGCCAGGCGCGCTGTGCTTGTCAAATGGTCCAATCATTTCGATACACCCAGCTTCGACAGGCTGCCGCATCGGTACATGCCGCTGGGCAGTCGCACGGAAGCAGCACACTCACCCTGGTCCGATCAAACAGGCCAGGCGCGCTGTGCTTGTCAAATGGTCCAATCATTTCGATACACCCAGCTTCGACAGGCTGCCGCGTCGGTACATGCCGCTGGGAAGTCGTACGGAAGCAGCACACGCACACTGGTCCGATCAAACAGGCCAGGCGCGCTGTGCTTGTCAAATGGTCCAATTATTTGGATACACCCAGCTTAGACAGGCTGCCGCGTCGGTACATGCCGCTGGGCAGTCGTACGGAAGCAGCACACGCACACTGGTCCGATCAAACAGGCCAGGCGCGCTGTGCTTGTCAAATGGTCCAATCATTTCGATACATCCAGCTTCGACAGGCTGCCGCGTCGGTACATGCCGCTGGGCAGTCGCACGGAAGCAGCACACTCACCCTGGTCCGATCAAACAGGCCAGGCGCGCTGTGCTTGTCAAATGGTCCAATCATTTCGATACACCCAGCTTAGACAGGCTGCCGCGTCGGTACATGCCGCTGGGCAGTCGTACGGAAGCAGCACACGCACACTGGTCCGATCAAACAGGCCAGGCGCGCTGTGCTTGTCAAATGGTCCAATCATTTCGATACACCCAGCTTAGACAGGCTGCCGCGTCGGTACATGCCGCTGGGCAGTCGCACGGAAGCAGCACACGCACACTGGTCCGATCAAACAGGCCAGGCGCGCTGTGCTTGTCAAATGGTCCAATTATTTGGATACACCCAGCTTCGACAGGCTGCCGCGTCGGTACATGCCGCTGGGCAGTCGCACGGAAGCAGCACACGCACACTGGTCCCATCAAACAGGCCAGGCGCGCTGTGCTTGTCAAATGGTCCAATCATTTCGATACACCCAGCTTCGACAGGCTGCCGCGTCGGTACATGCCGCTGGGCAGTCGCACGGAAGCAGCACACGCACACTGGTCCGATCAAACAGGCCAGGCGCGCTGTGCTTGTCAAATGGTCCAATCATTTCGATACACCCAGCTTCGACAGGCTGCCGCGTCGGTACATGCCGCTGGGCAGTCGCACGGAAGCAGCACACGCACACTGGTCCGATCAAACAGGCCAGGCGCGCTGTGCTTGTCAAATGGTCCAATCATTTCGATACACCCAGCTTCGACAGGCTGCCGCGTCGGTACATGCCGCTGGGCAGTCGCACGGAAGCAGCACACGCACACTGGTCCGATCAAACAGGCCAGGCGCGCTGTGCTTGTCAAATGGTCCAATTATTTGGATACACCCAGCTTCGACAGGCTGCCGCGTCGGTACATGCCGCTGGGCAGTCGCACGGAAGCAGCACACGCACACTGGTCCGATCAAACAGGCCAGGCGCGCTGTGCTTGTCAAATGGTCCAATCATTTCGATACACCCAGCTTAGACAGGCTGCCGCGTCGGTACATGCCGCTGGGCAGTCGCACGGAAGCAGCACACGCACACTGGTCCCATCAAACAGGCCAGGCGCGCTGTGCTTGTCAAATGGTCCAATCATTTCGATACACCCAGCTTCGACAGGCTGCCGCGTCGGTACATGCCGCTGGGAAGTCGTACGGAAGCAGCACACGCACACTGGTCCGATCAAACAGGCCAGGCGCGCTGTGCTTGTCAAATGGTCCAATTATTTGGATACACCCAGCTTAGACAGGCTGCCGCGTCGGTACATGCCGCTGGGCAGTCGTACGGAAGCAGCACACGCACACTGGTCCGATCAAACAGGCCAGGCGCGCTGTGCTTGTCAAATGGTCCAATCATTTCGATACACCCAGCTTCGACAGGCTGCCGCGTCGGTACATGCCGCTGGGCAGTCGCACGGAAGCAGCACACTCACCCTGGTCCGATCAAACAGGCCAGGCGCGCTGTGCTTGTCAAATGGTCCAATCATTTCGATACACCCAGCTTCGACAGGCTGCCGCGTCGGTACATGCCGCTGGGAAGTCGTACGGAAGCAGCACACGCACACTGGTCCGATCAAACAGGCCAGGCGCGCTGTGCTTGTCAAATGGTCCAATTATTTGGATACACCCAGCTTAGACAGGCTGCCGCGTCGGTACATGCCGCTGGGCAGTCGTACGGAAGCAGCACACGCACACTGGTCCGATCAAACAGGCCAGGCGCGCTGTGCTTGTCAAATGGTCCAATCATTTCGATACACCCAGCTTCGACAGGCTGCCGCGTCGGTACATGCCGCTGGGCAGTCGTACGGAAGCAGCACACGCACACTGGTCCGATCAAACAGGCCAGGCGCGCTGTGCTTGTCAAATGGTCCAATCATTTCGATACACCCAGCTTCGACAGGCTGCCGCGTCGGTACATGCCGCTGGGAAGTCGTACGGAAGCAGCACACGCACACTGGTCCGATCAAACAGGCCAGGCGCGCTGTGCTTGTCAAATGGTCCAATTATTTGGATACACCCAGCTTAGACAGGCTGCCGCGTCGGTACATGCCGCTGGGCAGTCGTACGGAAGCAGCACACGCACACTGGTCCGATCAAACAGGCCAGGCGCGCTGTGCTTGTCAAATGGTCCAATCATTTCGATACACCCAGCTTCGACAGGCTGCCGCGTCGGTACATGCCGCTGGGCAGTCGCACGGAAGCAGCACACTCACCCTGGTCCGATCAAACAGGCCAGGCGCGCTGTGCTTGTCAAATGGTCCAATCATTTCGATACACCCAGCTTCGACAGGCTGCCGCGTCGGTACATGCCGCTGGGAAGTCGTACGGAAGCAGCACACGCACACTGGTCCCATCAAACAGGCCAGGCGCGCTGTGCTTGTCAAATGGTCCAATTATTTGGATACACCCAGCTTAGACAGGCTGCCGCGTCGGTACATGCCGCTGGGCAGTCGTACGGAAGCAGCACACGCACACTGGTCCGATCAAACAGGCCAGGCGCGCTGTGCTTGTCAAATGGTCCAATCATTTCGATACACCCAGCTTCGACAGGCTGCCGCGTCGGTACATGCCGCTGGGCAGTCGCACGGAAGCAGCACACGCACACTGGTCCGATCAAACAGGCCAGGCGCGCTGTGCTTGTCAAATGGTCCAATCATTTCGATACACCCAGCTTCGACAGGCTGCCGCGTCGGTACATGCCGCTGGGCAGTCGTACGGAAGCAGCACACGCACACTGGTCCGATCAAACAGGCCAGGCGCGCTGTGCTTGTCAAATGGTCCAATCATTTCGATACACCCAGCTTCGACAGGCTGCCGCGTCGGTACATGCCGCTGGGAAGTCGTACGGAAGCAGCACACGCACACTGGTCCGATCAAACAGGCCAGGCGCGCTGTGCTTGTCAAATGGTCCAATCATTTCGATACACCCAGCTTAGACAGGCTGCCGCGTCGGTACATGCCGCTGGGAAGTCGTACGGAAGCAGCACACGCACACTGGTCCGATCAAACAGGCCAGGCGCGCTGTGCTTGTCAAATGGTCCAATTATTTGGATACACCCAGCTTAGACAGGCTGCCGCGTCGGTACATGCCGCTGGGCAGTCGTACGGAAGCAGCACACGCACACTGGTCCGATCAAACAGGCCAGGCGCGCTGTGCTTGTCAAATGGTCCAATCATTTCGATACACCCAGCTTCGACAGGCTGCCGCGTCGGTACATGCCGCTGGGAAGTCGTACGGAAGCAGCACACGCACACTGGTCCGATCAAACAGGCCAGGCGCGCTGTGCTTGTCAAATGGTCCAATTATTTGGATACACCCAGCTTAGACAGGCTGCCGCGTCGGTACATGCCGCTGGGCAGTCGTACGGAAGCAGCACACGCACACTGGTCCGATCAAACAGGCCAGGCGCGCTGTGCTTGTCAAATGGTCCAATCATTTCGATACACCCAGCTTCGACAGGCTGCCGCGTCGGTACATGCCGCTGGGCAGTCGCACGGAAGCAGCACACTCACCCTGGTCCGATCAAACAGGCCAGGCGCGCTGTGCTTGTCAAATGGTCCAATCATTTCGATACACCCAGCTTCGACAGGCTGCCGCGTCGGTACATGCCGCTGGGAAGTCGTACGGAAGCAGCACACGCACACTGGTCCGATCAAACAGGCCAGGCGCGCTGTGCTTGTCAAATGGTCCAATTATTTGGATACACCCAGCTTAGACAGGCTGCCGCGTCGGTACATGCCGCTGGGCAGTCGCACGGAAGCAGCACACGCACACTGGTCCGATCAAACAGGCCAGGCGCGCTGTGCTTGTCAAATGGTCCAATCATTTCGATACACCCAGCTTCGACAGGCTGCCGCGTCGGTACATGCCGCTGGGCAGTCGCACGGAAGCAGCACACTCACCCTGGTCCGATCAAACAGGCCAGGCGCGCTGTGCTTGTCAAATGGTCCAATCATTTCGATACACCCAGCTTCGACAGGCTGCCGCGTCGGTACATGCCGCTGGGAAGTCGTACGGAAGCAGCACACGCACACTGGTCCGATCAAACAGGCCAGGCGCGCTGTGCTTGTCAAATGGTCCAATTATTTGGATACACCCAGCTTAGACAGGCTGCCGCGTCGGTACATGCCGCTGGGCAGTCGTACGGAAGCAGCACACGCACACTGGTCCGATCAAACAGGCCAGGCGCGCTGTGCTTGTCAAATGGTCCAATCATTTCGATACACCCAGCTTCGACAGGCTGCCGCGTCGGTACATGCCGCTGGGCAGTCGCACGGAAGCAGCACACTCACCCTGGTCCGATCAAACAGGCCAGGCGCGCTGTGCTTGTCAAATGGTCCAATCATTTCGATACACCCAGCTTCGACAGGCTGCCGCGTCGGTACATGCCGCTGGGAAGTCGTACGGAAGCAGCACACGCACACTGGTCCGATCAAACAGGCCAGGCGCGCTGTGCTTGTCAAATGGTCCAATTATTTGGATACACCCAGCTTAGACAGGCTGCCGCGTCGGTACATGCCGCTGGGCAGTCGTACGGAAGCAGCACACGCACACTGGTCCGATCAAACAGGCCAGGCGCGCTGTGCTTGTCAAATGGTCCAATCATTTCGATACACCCAGCTTCGACAGGCTGCCGCGTCGGTACATGCCGCTGGGCAGTCGCACGGAAGCAGCACACGCACACTGGTCCGATCAAACAGGCCAGGCGCGCTGTGCTTGTCAAATGGTCCAATCATTTCGATACACCCAGCTTCGACAGGCTGCCGCGTCGGTACATGCCGCTGGGCAGTCGCACGGAAGCAGCACACGCACACTGGTCCGATCAAACAGGCCAGGCGCGCTGTGCTTGTCAAATGGTCCAATCATTTCGATACACCCAGCTTCGACAGGCTGCCGCGTCGGTACATGCCGCTGGGCAGTCGCACGGAAGCAGCACACTCACCCTGGTCCGATCAAACAGGCCAGGCGCGCTGTGCTTGTCAAATGGTCCAATCATTTCGATACACCCAGCTTCGACAGGCTGCCGCGTCGGTACATGCCGCTGGGCAGTCGCACGGAAGCAGCACACGCACACTGGTCCGATCAAACAGGCCAGGCGCGCTGTGCTTGTCAAATGGTCCAATCATTTCGATACACCCAGCTTCGACAGGCTGCCGCGTCGGTACATGCCGCTGGGCAGTCGCACGGAAGCAGCACACGCACACTGGTCCGATCAAACAGGCCAGGCGCGCTGTGCTTGTCAAATGGTCCAATCATTTCGATACACCCAGCTTCGACAGGCTGCCGCGTCGGTACATGCCGCTGGGCAGTCGCACGGAAGCAGCACACGCACACTGGTCCGATCAAACAGGCCAGGCGCGCTGTGCTTGTCAAATGGTCCAATCATTTCGATACACCCAGCTTCGACAGGCTGCCGCGTCGGTACATGCCGCTGGGCAGTCGCACGGAAGCAGCACACGCACACTGGTCCGATCAAACAGGCCAGGCGCGCTGTAGTTGTCAAATGGTCCAATTATTTGGATACACCCAGCTTCGACAGGCTGCCGCGTCAGTACATGCCGCTGGGAAGTCGCACGGAAGCAGCACACGCACACTGGTCCGATCAAACAGGCCAGGCGCGCTGTGCTTGTCAAATGGTCCAATCATTTCGATACACCCAGCTTCGACAGGCTGCCGCGTCGGTACATGCCGCTGGGCAGTCGCACGGAAGCAGCACACGCACACTGGTCCGATCAAACAGGCCAGGCGCGCTGTGCTTGTCAAATGGTCCAATCATTTCGATACACCCAGCTTCGACAGGCTGCCGCGTCGGTACATGCCGCTGGGCAGTCGCACGGAAGCAGCACACGCACACTGGTCCGATCAAACAGGCCAGGCGCGCTGTGCTTGTCAAATGGTCCAATCATTTCGATACACCCAGCTTCGACAGGCTGCCGCGTCGGTACATGCCGCTGGGCAGTCGCACGGAAGCAGCACACGCACACTGGTCCGATCAAACAGGCCAGGCGCGCTGTGCTTGTCAAATGGTCCAATCATTTCGATACACCCAGCTTCGACAGGCTGCCGCGTCGGTACATGCCGCTGGGCAGTCGCACGGAAGCAGCACACGCACACTGGTCCGATCAAACAGGCCAGGCGCGCTGTGCTTGTCAAATGGTCCAATCATTTCGATACACCCAGCTTCGACAGGCTGCCGCGTCGGTACATGCCGCTGGGCAGTCGCACGGAAGCAGCACACGCACACTGGTCCGATCAAACAGGCCAGGCGCGCTGTAGTTGTCAAATGGTCCAATTATTTGGATACACCCAGCTTCGACAGGCTGCCGCGTCAGTACATGCCGCTGGGAAGTCGCACGGAAGCAGCACACGCACACTGGTCCGATCAAACAGGCCAGGCGCGCTGTGCTTGTCAAATGGTCCAATCATTTCGATACACCCAGCTTCGACAGGCTGCCGCGTCGGTACATGCCGCTGGGCAGTCGCACGGAAGCAGCACACGCACACTGGTCCGATCAAACAGGCCAGGCGCGCTGTGCTTGTCAAATGGTCCAATCATTTCGATACACCCAGCTTCGACAGGCTGCCGCGTCGGTACATGCCGCTGGGAAGTCGTACGGAAGCAGCACACGCACACTGGTCCGATCAAACAGGCCAGGCGCGCTGTGCTTGTCAAATGGTCCAATCATTTCGATACACCCAGCTTCGACAGGCTGCCGCGTCGGTACATGCCGCTGGGAAGTCGTACGGAAGCAGCACACGCACACTGGTCCGATCAAACAGGCCAGGCGTGCTGTGCTTGTCAAATGGTCCAATTATTTGGATACACCCAGCTTAGACAGGCTGCCGCGTCGGTACATGCCGCTGGGAAGTCGTACGGAAGCAGCACACGCACACTGGTCCGATCAAACAGGCCAGGCGCGCTGTGCTTGTCAAATGGTCCAATCATTTCGATACACCCAGCTTCGACAGGCTGCCGCGTCGGTACATGCCGCTGGGAAGTCGCACGGAAGCAGCACACGCACACTGGTCCGATCAAACAGGCCAGGCGCGCTGTGCTTGTCAAATGGTCCAATCATTTCGATACACCCAGCTTCGACAGGCTGCCGCGTCGGTACATGCCGCTGGGCAGTCGCACGGAAGCAGCACACGCACACTGGTCCGATCAAACAGGCCAGGCGCTGTGCTTGTCAAATGGTCCAATCATTTCGATACACCCAGCTTCGACAGGCTGCCGCGTCGGTACATGCCGCTGGGCAGTCGCACGGAAGCAGCACACGCACACTGGTCCCATCAAACAGGCCAGGCGCGCTGTGCTTGTCAAATGGTCCAATCATTTCGATACACCCAGCTTCGACAGGCTGCCGCGTCGGTACATGCCGCTGGGCAGTCGCACGGAAGCAGCACACGCACACTGGTCCGATCAAACAGGCCAGGCGCGCTGTGCTTGTCAAATGGTCCAATTATTTGGATACACCCAGCTTAGACAGGCTGCCGCGTCGGTACATGCCGCTGGGAAGTCGTACGGAAGCAGCACACGCACACTGGTCCGATCAAACAGGCCAGGCGCGCTGTGCTTGTCAAATGGTCCAATCATTTCGATACACCCAGCTTCGACAGGCTGCCGCGTCGGTACATGCCGCTGGGAAGTCGCACGGAAGCAGCACACGCACACTGGTCCGATCAAACAGGCCAGGCGCGCTGTGCTTGTCAAATGGTCCAATCATTTCGATACACCCAGCTTCGACAGGCTGCCGCGTCGGTACATGCCGCTGGGCAGTCGCACGGAAGCAGCACACGCACACTGGTCCGATCAAACAGGCCAGGCGCTGTGCTTGTCAAATGGTCCAATCATTTCGATACACCCAGCTTCGACAGGCTGCCGCGTCGGTACATGCCGCTGGGCAGTCGCACGGAAGCAGCACACGCACACTGGTCCCATCAAACAGGCCAGGCGCGCTGTGCTTGTCAAATGGTCCAATCATTTCGATACACCCAGCTTCGACAGGCTGCCGCGTCGGTACATGCCGCTGGGCAGTCGCACGGAAGCAGCACACTCACCCTGGTCCGATCAAACAGGCCAGGCGCGCTGTGCTTGTCAAATGGTCCAATCATTTCGATACACCCAGCTTCGACAGGCTGCCGCGTCGGTACATGCCGCTGGGAAGTCGTACGGAAGCAGCACACGCACACTGGTCCGATCAAACAGGCCAGGCGCGCTGTGCTTGTCAAATGGTCCAATCATTTCGATACACCCAGCTTAGACAGGCTGCCGCGTCGGTACATGCCGCTGGGCAGTCGCACGGAAGCAGCACACGCACACTGGTCCGATCAAACAGGCCAGGCGCGCTGTGCTTGTCAAATGGTCCAATCATTTCGATACACCCAGCTTCGACAGGCTGCCGCGTCGGTACATGCCGCTGGGCAGTCGCACGGAAGCAGCACACTCACCCTGGTCCGATCAAACAGGCCAGGCGCGCTGTGCTTGTCAAATGGTCCAATCATTTCGATACACCCAGCTTAGACAGGCTGCCGCGTCGGTACATGCCGCTGGGCAGTCGCACGGAAGCAGCACACGCACACTGGTCCGATCAAACAGGCCAGGCGCGCTGTGCTTGTCAAATGGTCCAATCATTTCGATACACCCAGCTTCGACAGGCTGCCGCGTCGGTACATGCCGCTGGGCAGTCGCACGGAAGCAGCACACGCACACTGGTCCGATCAAACAGGCCAGGCGCGCTGTGCTTGTCAAATGGTCCAATCATTTCGATACACCCAGCTTCGACAGGCTGCCGCGTCGGTACATGCCGCTGGGCAGTCGCACGGAAGCAGCACACGCACACTGGTCCGATCAAACAGGCCAGGCGCGCTGTGCTTGTCAAATGGTCCAATCATTTCGATACACCCAGCTTCGACAGGCTGCCGCGTCAGTACATGCCGCTGGGAAGTCGCACGGAAGCAGCACACGCACACTGGTCCGATCAAACAGGCCAGGCGCGCTGTGCTTGTCAAATGGTCCAATCATTTCGATACACCCAGCTTCGACAGGCTGCCGCGTCGGTACATGCCGCTGGGCAGTCGCACGGAAGCAGCACACGCACACTGGTCCGATCAAACAGGCCAGGCGCGCTGTGCTTGTCAAATGGTCCAATCATTTCGATACACCCAGCTTCGACAGGCTGCCGCGTCGGTACATGCCGCTGGGCAGTCGCACGGAAGCAGCACACGCACACTGGTCCGATCAAACAGGCCAGGCGCGCTGTGCTTGTCAAATGGTCCAATCATTTCGATACACCCAGCTTCGACAGGCTGCCGCGTCGGTACATGCCGCTGGGCAGTCGCACGGAAGCAGCACACGCACACTGGTCCGATCAAACAGGCCAGGCGCGCTGTGCTTGTCAAATGGTCCAATCATTTCGATACACCCAGCTTAGACAGGCTGCCGCGTCGGTACATGCCGCTGGGCAGTCGCACGGAAGCAGCACACGCACACTGGTCCGATCAAACAGGCCAGGCGCGCTGTGCTTGTCAAATGGTCCAATCATTTCGATACACCCAGCTTCGACAGGCTGCGGCGTCGGTACATGCCGCTGGGCAGTCGCACGGAAGCAGCACACTCACCCTGGTCCGATCAAACAGGCCAGGCGCGCTGTGCTTGTCAAATGGTCCAATCATTTCGATACACCCAGCTTCGACAGGCTGCCGCGTCGGTACATGCCGCTGGGAAGTCGTACGGAAGCAGCACACGCACACTGGTCCGATCAAACAGGCCAGGCGCGCTGTGCTTGTCAAATGGTCCAATCATTCGATACACCCAGCTTCGACAGGCTGCCGCGTCGGTACATGCCGCTGGGCAGTCGCACGGAAGCAGCACACGCACACTGGTCCGATCAAACAGGCCAGGCGCGCTGTGCTTGTCAAATGGTCCAATCATTTCGATACACCCAGCTTCGACAGGCTGCCGCGTCAGTACATGCCGCTGGGAAGTCGCACGGAAGCAGCACACGCACACTGGTCCGATCAAACAGGCCAGGCGCGCTGTGCTTGTCAAATGGTCCAATCATTTCGATACACCCAGCTTCGACAGGCTGCCGCGTCGGTACATGCCGCTGGGCAGTCGCACGGAAGCAGCACACGCACACTGGTCCGATCAAACAGGCCAGGCGCGCTGTGCTTGTCAAATGGTCCAATCATTTCGATACACCCAGCTTCGACAGGCTGCCGCGTCGGTACATGCCGCTGGGCAGTCGCACGGAAGCAGCACACGCACACTGGTCCGATCAAACAGGCCAGGCGCGCTGTGCTTGTCAAATGGTCCAATCATTTCGATACACCCAGCTTCGACAGGCTGCCGCGTCGGTACATGCCGCTGGGCAGTCGCACGGAAGCAGCACACGCACACTGGTCCGATCAAACAGGCCAGGCGCGCTGTGCTTGTCAAATGGTCCAATCATTTCGATACACCCAGCTTAGACAGGCTGCCGCGTCGGTACATGCCGCTGGGCAGTCGCACGGAAGCAGCACACGCACACTGGTCCGATCAAACAGGCCAGGCGCGCTGTGCTTGTCAAATGGTCCAATCATTTCGATACACCCAGCTTCGACAGGCTGCGGCGTCGGTACATGCCGCTGGGCAGTCGCACGGAAGCAGCACACTCACCCTGGTCCGATCAAACAGGCCAGGCGCGCTGTGCTTGTCAAATGGTCCAATCATTTCGATACACCCAGCTTCGACAGGCTGCCGCGTCGGTACATGCCGCTGGGAAGTCGTACGGAAGCAGCACACGCACACTGGTCCGATCAAACAGGCCAGGCGCGCTGTGCTTGTCAAATGGTCCAATCATTTCGATACACCCAGCTTAGACAGGCTGCCGCGTCGGTACATGCCGCTGGGCAGTCGCACGGAAGCAGCACACGCACACTGGTCCGATCAAACAGGCCAGGCGCGCTGTGCTTGTCAAATGGTCCAATCATTTCGATACACCCAGCTTCGACAGGCTGCGGCGTCGGTACATGCCGCTGGGCAGTCGCACGGAAGCAGCACACTCACCCTGGTCCGATCAAACAGGCCAGGCGCGCTGTGCTTGTCAAATGGTCCAATCATTTCGATACACCCAGCTTCGACAGGCTGCCGCGTCGGTACATGCCGCTGGGAAGTCGTACGGAAGCAGCACACGCACACTGGTCCGATCAAACAGGCCAGGCGCGCTGTGCTTGTCAAATGGTCCAATCATTCGATACACCCAGCTTCGACAGGCTGCCGCGTCGGTACATGCCGCTGGGCAGTCGCACGGAAGCAGCACACGCACACTGGTCCGATCAAACAGGCCAGGCGCGCTGTGCTTGTCAAATGGTCCAATCATTTCGATACACCCAGCTTAGACAGGCTGCCGCGTCGGTACATGCCGCTGGGCAGTCGCACGGAAGCAGCACACGCACACTGGTCCGATCAAACAGGCCAGGCGCGCTGTGCTTGTCAAATGGTCCAATCATTTCGATACACCCAGCTTCGACAGGCTGCCGCGTCGGTACATGCCGCTGGGCAGTCGCACGGAAGCAGCACACGCACACTGGTCCGATCAAACAGGCCAGGCGCGCTGTGCTTGTCAAATGGTCCAATCATTTCGATACACCCAGCTTCGACAGGCTGCCGCGTCGGTACATGCCGCTGGGCAGTCGCACGGAAGCAGCACACGCACACTGGTCCGATCAAACAGGCCAGGCGCGCTGTGCTTGTCAAATGGTCCAATCATTTCGATACACCCAGCTTCGACAGGCTGCCGCGTCGGTACATGCCGCTGGGCAGTCGCACGGAAGCAGCACACGCACACTGGTCCGATCAAACAGGCCAGGCGCGCTGTGCTTGTCAAATGGTCCAATCATTTCGATACACCCAGCTTAGACAGGCTGCCGCGTCGGTACATGCCGCTGGGCAGTCGCACGGAAGCAGCACACGCACACTGGTCCGATCAAACAGGCCAGGCGCGCTGTGCTTGTCAAATGGTCCAATCATTTCGATACACCCAGCTTCGACAGGCTGCCGCGTCGGTACATGCCGCTGGGCAGTCGCACGGAAGCAGCACACTCACCCTGGTCCGATCAAACAGGCCAGGCGCGCTGTGCTTGTCAAATGGTCCAATCATTTCGATACACCCAGCTTCGACAGGCTGCCGCGTCGGTACATGCCGCTGGGAAGTCGTACGGAAGCAGCACACGCACACTGGTCCGATCAAACAGGCCAGGCGCGCTGTGCTTGTCAAATGGTCCAATCATTTCGATACACCCAGCTTCGACAGGCTGCCGCGTCGGTACATGCCGCTGGGCAGTCGCACGGAAGCAGCACACGCACACTGGTCCGATCAAACAGGCCAGGCGCGCTGTGCTTGTCAAATGGTCCAATCATTTCGATACACCCAGCTTCGACAGGCTGCCGCGTCGGTACATGCCGCTGGGCAGTCGCACGGAAGCAGCACACGCACACTGGTCCGATCAAACAGGCCAGGCGCGCTGTGCTTGTCAAATGGTCCAATCATTTCGATACACCCAGCTTCGACAGGCTGCCGCGTCGGTACATGCCGCTGGGCAGTCGCACGGAAGCAGCACACGCACACTGGTCCGATCAAACAGGCCAGGCGCGCTGTGCTTGTCAAATGGTCCAATCATTTCGATACACCCAGCTTCGACAGGCTGCCGCGTCGGTACATGCCGCTGGGCAGTCGCACGGAAGCAGCACACTCACCCTGGTCCGATCAAACAGGCCAGGCGCGCTGTGCTTGTCAAATGGTCCAATCATTTCGATACACCCAGCTTCGACAGGCTGCCGCGTCGGTACATGCCGCTGGGCAGTCGCACGGAAGCAGCACACGCACACTGGTCCGATCAAACAGGCCAGGCGCGCTGTGCTTGTCAAATGGTCCATCATTTCGATACACCCAGCTTCGACAGGCTGCCGCGTCGGTACATGCCGCTGGGAAGTCGTACGGAAGCAGCACACGCACACTGGTCCGATCAAACAGGCCAGGCGCGCTGTGCTTGTCAAATGGTCCAATCATTTCGATACACCCAGCTTCGACAGGCTGCCGCGTCAGTACATGCCGCTGGGAAGTCGCACGGAAGCAGCACACGCACACTGGTCCGATCAAACAGGCCAGGCGCGCTGTGCTTGTCAAATGGTCCAATCATTTCGATACACCCAGCTTCGACAGGCTGCCGCGTCAGTACATGCCGCTGGGAAGTCGCACGGAAGCAGCACACGCACACTGGTCCGATCAAACAGGCCAGGCGCGCTGTGCTTGTCAAATGGTCCAATCATTTCGATACACCCAGCTTCGACAGGCTGCCGCGTCGGTACATGCCGCTGGGCAGTCGCACGGAAGCAGCACACGCACACTGGTCCGATCAAACAGGCCAGGCGCGCTGTGCTTGTCAAATGGTCCAATCATTTCGATACACCCAGCTTCGACAGGCTGCCGCGTCGGTACATGCCGCTGGGCAGTCGCACGGAAGCAGCACACGCACACTGGTCCGATCAAACAGGCCAGGCGCGCTGTGCTTGTCAAATGGTCCAATCATTTCGATACACCCAGCTTCGACAGGCTGCCGCGTCGGTACATGCCGCTGGGCAGTCGCACGGAAGCAGCGCACGCACACTGGTCAGTCGCACGGAAGCAGCACACGCACACTGGTCCGATCAAACAGGCCAGGCGCGCTGTGCTTGTCAAATGGTCCAATCATTTCGATACACCCAGCTTCGACAGGCTGCCGCGTCGGTACATGCCGCTGGGCAGTCGCACGGAAGCAGCACACTCACACTGGTCCGATCAAACAGGCCAGGCGCGCTGTGCTTGTCAAATGGTCCAATCATTTCGATACACCCAGCTTAGATAGGCTGCCGCGTCGGTACATGCCGCTGGGCAGTCGCACGGAAGCAGCACACGCACACTGGTCCGATCAAACAGGCCAGGCGCGCTGTGCTTGTCAAATGGTCCAATCATTTCGATACACCCAGCTTCGACAGGCTGCGGCGTCGGTACAAGCCGCTGGGCAGTCGCACGGAAGCAGCACACTCACACTGGTCCGATCAAACAGGCCAGGCGCGCTGTGCTTGTCAAATGGTCCAATCATTTCGATACACCCAGCTTAGACAGGCTGACATGCTGCTGGGCAGTCGCACGGAAGCAGCACACTCACACTGGTCCGATCAAACAGGCCAGGCGCGCTATGCTTGTCAAATGGTCCAGTCATTTCGATACACCCAGCTGCCGCGTCGGTACAAGCCGCTGGGCAGTCGCACGGAAGCAGCACACGCACACTGGTCCGATCAAACAGGCCAGGCGCGCTGTGCTTGTCAAATGGTCCAATCATTTCGATACACCCAGCTTCGACAGGCTGCCGCGTCGGTACATGCCGCTGGGCAGTCGCACGGAAGCAGCACACGCACACTGGTCCGATCAAACAGGCCAGGCGCGCTGTGCTTGTCAAATGGTCCAATCATTTCGATACACCCAGCTTCGACAGGCTGCCGCGTCGGTACATGCCGCTGGGCAGTCGCACGGAAGCAGCACACGCACACTGGTCCGATCAAACAGGCCAGGCGCGCTGTGCTTGTCAAATGGTCCAATCATTTCGATACACCCAGCTTCGACAGGCTGCCGCGTCGGTACATGCCGCTGGGCAGTCGCACGGAAGCAGCACACGCACACTGGTCCGATCAAACAGGCCAGGCGCGCTGTGCTTGTCAAATGGTCCAATCATTTCGATACACCCAGCTTCGACAGGCTGCCGCGTCGGTACATGCCGCTGGGCAGTCGCACGGAAGCAGCACACTCACACTGGTCCGATCAAACAGGCCAGGCGCGCTGTGCTTGTCAAATGGTCCAATCATTTCGATACACCCAGCTTAGACAGGCTGACATGCTGCTGGGCAGTCGCACGGAAGCAGCACACTCACACTGGTCCGATCAAACAGGCCAGGCGCGCTATGCTTGTCAAATGGTCCAGTCATTTCGATACACCCAGCTGCCGCGTCGGTACAAGCCGCTGGGCAGTCGCACGGAAGCAGCACACGCACACTGGTCCGATCAAACAGGCCAGGCGCGCTGTGCTTGTCAAATGGTCCAATCATTTCGATACACCCAGCTTCGACAGGCTGCCGCGTCGGTACATGCCGCTGGGCAGTCGCACGGAAGCAGCACACGCACACTGGTCCGATCAAACAGGCCAGGCGCGCTGTGCTTGTCAAATGGTCCAATCATTTCGATACACCCAGCTTCGACAGGCTGCCGCGTCGGTACATGCCGCTGGGCAGTCGCACGGAAGCAGCACACGCACACTGGTCCGATCAAACAGGCCAGGCGCGCTGTGCTTGTCAAATGGTCCAATCATTTCGATACACCCAGCTTCGACAGGCTGCCGCGTCGGTACATGCCGCTGGGAAGTCGTACGGAAGCAGCACACGCACACTGGTCCGATCAAACAGGCCAGGCGCGCTGTGCTTGTCAAATGGTCCAATCATTTCGATACACCCAGCTTAGACAGGCTGCCGCGTCGGTACATGCCGCTGGGCAGTCGCACGGAAGCAGCACACGCACACTGGTCAGTCGCACGGAAGCAGCACACGCACACCGGTCCGATCAAACAGGCCAGGCGCGCTGTGCTTGTCAAATGGTCCAATCATTTCGATACACCCAGCTTCGACAGGCTGCCGCGTCGGTACATGCCGCTGGGCAGTCGCACGGAAGCAGCACACGCACACTGGTCCGATCAAACAGGCCAGGCGCGCTGTGCTTGTCAAATGGTCCAATCATTTCGATACACCCAGCTTCGACAGGCTGCCGCGTCGGTACATGCCGCTGGGCAGTCGCACGGAAGCAGCACACGCACACTGGTCCGATCAAACAGGCCAGGCGCGCTGTGCTTGTCAAATGGTCCAATCATTTCGATACACCCAGCTTCGACAGGCTGCCGCGTCGGTACATGCCGCTGGGCAGTCGCACGGAAGCAGCACACGCACACTGGTCCGATCAAACAGGCCAGGCGCGCTGTGCTTGTCAAATGGTCCAATCATTCGATACACCCAGCTTCGACAGGCTGCCGCGTCGGTACATGCCGCTGGGCAGTCGCACGGAAGCAGCACACGCACACTGGTCCGATCAAACAGGCCAGGCGCGCTGTGCTTGTCAAATGGTCCAATCATTTCGATACACCCAGCTTCGACAGGCTGCCGCGTCGGTACATGCCGCTGGGAAGTCGCACGGAAGCAGCACACGCACACTGGTCCGATCAAACAGGCCAGGCGCGCTGTGCTTGTCAAATGGTCCAATCATTTCGATACACCCAGCTTCGACAGGCTGCCGCGTCGGTACATGCCGCTGGGCAGTCGCACGGAAGCAGCACACGCACACTGGTCCGATCAAACAGGCCAGGCGCGCTGTGCTTGTCAAATGGTCCAATCATTTCGATACACCCAGCTTCGACAGGCTGCCGCGTCGGTACATGCCGCTGGGCAGTCGCACGGAAGCAGCACACGCACACTGGTCCGATCAAACAGGCCAGGCGCGCTGTGCTTGTCAAATGGTCCAATCATTTCGATACACCCAGCTTCGACAGGCTGCCGCGTCGGTACATGCCGCTGGGCAGTCGCACGGAAGCAGCACACGCACACTGGTCCGATCAAATAGGCCAGGCGCGCTGTGCTTGTCAAATGGTCCAATCATTTCGATACACCCAGCTTCGACAGGCTGCCGCGTCGGTACATGCCGCTGGGCAGTCGCACGGAAGCAGCACACGCACACTGGTCCGATCAAACAGGCCAGGCGCGCTGTGCTTGTCAAATGGTCCAATCATTTCGATACACCCAGCTTCGACAGGCTGCCGCGTCGGTACATGCCGCTGGGAAGTCGTACGGAAGCAGCACACGCACACTGGTCCGATCAAACAGGCCAGGCGCGCTGTGCTTGTCAAATGGTCCAATCATTTCGATACACCCAGCTTCGACAGGCTGCCGCGTCGGTACATGCCGCTGGGCAGTCGCACGGAAGCAGCACACGCACACTGGTCCGATCAAACAGGCCAGGCGCGCTGTGCTTGTCAAATGGTCCAATCATTTCGATACACCCAGCTTCGACAGGCTGCCGCGTCGGTACATGCCGCTGGGCAGTCGCACGGAAGCAGCACACGCACACTGGTCCGATCAAACAGGCCAGGCGCGCTGTGCTTGTCAAATGGTCCAATCATTTCGATACACCCAGCTGCCGCGTCAGTACATGCCGCTGGGCAGTCGCACGGAAGCAGCGCACGCACACTTGTCTGATCAAACAGGCCAGGCGCGCTGTGCTTGTCAAATGGTCCAATCATTTCGATACACCCAGCTTAGACAGGCTGCCGCGTCGGTACATGCCGCTGGGCAGTCGCACGGAAGCAGCACACGCACACTGGTCCGATCAAACAGGCCAGGCGCGCTGTGCTTGTCAAATGGTCCAATCATTTCGATACACCCAGCTGCCGCGTCAGTACATGCCGCTGGGCAGTCGCACGGAAGCAGCGCACGCACACTTGTCTGATCAAACAGGCCAGGCGCGCTGTGCTTGTCAAATGGTCCAATCATTTCGATACACCCAGCTTAGACAGGCTGCCGCGTCGGTACATGCCGCTGGGCAGTCGCACGGAAGCAGCACACGCACACTGGTCCGATCAAACAGGCCAGGCGCGCTGTGCTTGTCAAATGGTCCAATCATTTCGATACACCCAGCTTCGACAGGCTGCCGCGTCGGTACAAGCCGCTGGGCAGTCGCACGGAAGCAGCACACGCACACTGGTCCGATCAAACAGGCCAGGCGCGCTGTGCTTGTCAAATGGTCCAATCATTCGATACACCCAGCTTCGACAGGCTGCCGCGTCGGTACATGCCGCTGGGAAGTCGTACGGAAGCAGCACACGCACACTGGTCCGATCAAACAGGCCAGGCGCGCTGTGCTTGTCAAATGGTCCAATCATTTCGATACACCCAGCTTCGACAGGCTGCCGCGTCAGTACATGCCGCTGGGAAGTCGCACGGAAGCAGCACACGCACACTGGTCCGATCAAACAGGCCAGGCGCGCTGTGCTTGTCAAATGGTCCAATCATTTCGATACACCCAGCTTCGACAGGCTGCCGCGTCAGTACATGCCGCTGGGAAGTCGCACGGAAGCAGCACACGCACACTGGTCCGATCAAACAGGCCAGGCGCGCTGTGCTTGTCAAATGGTCCAATCATTTCGATACACCCAGCTTCGACAGGCTGCCGCGTCGGTACATGCCGCTGGGCAGTCGCACGGAAGCAGCACACGCACACTGGTCCGATCAAACAGGCCAGGCGCGCTGTGCTTGTCAAATGGTCCAATCATTTCGATACACCCAGCTTCGACAGGCTGCCGCGTCGGTACATGCCGCTGGGCAGTCGCACGGAAGCAGCACACGCACACTGGTCCGATCAAACAGGCCAGGCGCGCTGTGCTTGTCAAATGGTCCAATCATTTCGATACACCCAGCTTCGACAGGCTGCCGCGTCGGTACATGCCGCTGGGCAGTCGCACGGAAGCAGCGCACGCACACTGGTCAGTCGCACGGAAGCAGCACACGCACACTGGTCCGATCAAACAGGCCAGGCGCGCTGTGCTTGTCAAATGGTCCAATCATTTCGATACACCCAGCTTCGACAGGCTGCCGCGTCGGTACATGCCGCTGGGCAGTCGCACGGAAGCAGCACACTCACACTGGTCCGATCAAACAGGCCAGGCGCGCTGTGCTTGTCAAATGGTCCAATCATTTCGATACACCCAGCTTAGATAGGCTGCCGCGTCGGTACATGCCGCTGGGCAGTCGCACGGAAGCAGCACACGCACACTGGTCCGATCAAACAGGCCAGGCGCGCTGTGCTTGTCAAATGGTCCAATCATTTCGATACACCCAGCTTCGACAGGCTGCGGCGTCGGTACAAGCCGCTGGGCAGTCGCACGGAAGCAGCACACTCACACTGGTCCGATCAAACAGGCCAGGCGCGCTGTGCTTGTCAAATGGTCCAATCATTTCGATACACCCAGCTTAGACAGGCTGACATGCTGCTGGGCAGTCGCACGGAAGCAGCACACTCACACTGGTCCGATCAAACAGGCCAGGCGCGCTATGCTTGTCAAATGGTCCAGTCATTTCGATACACCCAGCTGCCGCGTCGGTACAAGCCGCTGGGCAGTCGCACGGAAGCAGCACACGCACACTGGTCCGATCAAACAGGCCAGGCGCGCTGTGCTTGTCAAATGGTCCAATCATTTCGATACACCCAGCTTCGACAGGCTGCCGCGTCGGTACATGCCGCTGGGCAGTCGCACGGAAGCAGCACACGCACACTGGTCCGATCAAACAGGCCAGGCGCGCTGTGCTTGTCAAATGGTCCAATCATTTCGATACACCCAGCTTCGACAGGCTGCCGCGTCGGTACATGCCGCTGGGCAGTCGCACGGAAGCAGCACACGCACACTGGTCCGATCAAACAGGCCAGGCGCGCTGTGCTTGTCAAATGGTCCAATCATTTCGATACACCCAGCTTCGACAGGCTGCCGCGTCGGTACATGCCGCTGGGCAGTCGCACGGAAGCAGCACACGCACACTGGTCCGATCAAACAGGCCAGGCGCGCTGTGCTTGTCAAATGGTCCAATCATTTCGATACACCCAGCTTCGACAGGCTGCCGCGTCGGTACATGCCGCTGGGCAGTCGCACGGAAGCAGCACACTCACACTGGTCCGATCAAACAGGCCAGGCGCGCTGTGCTTGTCAAATGGTCCAATCATTTCGATACACCCAGCTTAGACAGGCTGACATGCTGCTGGGCAGTCGCACGGAAGCAGCACACTCACACTGGTCCGATCAAACAGGCCAGGCGCGCTATGCTTGTCAAATGGTCCAGTCATTTCGATACACCCAGCTGCCGCGTCGGTACAAGCCGCTGGGCAGTCGCACGGAAGCAGCACACGCACACTGGTCCGATCAAACAGGCCAGGCGCGCTGTGCTTGTCAAATGGTCCAATCATTTCGATACACCCAGCTTCGACAGGCTGCCGCGTCGGTACATGCCGCTGGGCAGTCGCACGGAAGCAGCACACGCACACTGGTCCGATCAAACAGGCCAGGCGCGCTGTGCTTGTCAAATGGTCCAATCATTTCGATACACCCAGCTTCGACAGGCTGCCGCGTCGGTACATGCCGCTGGGCAGTCGCACGGAAGCAGCACACGCACACTGGTCCGATCAAACAGGCCAGGCGCGCTGTGCTTGTCAAATGGTCCAATCATTTCGATACACCCAGCTTCGACAGGCTGCCGCGTCGGTACATGCCGCTGGGAAGTCGTACGGAAGCAGCACACGCACACTGGTCCGATCAAACAGGCCAGGCGCGCTGTGCTTGTCAAATGGTCCAATCATTTCGATACACCCAGCTTAGACAGGCTGCCGCGTCGGTACATGCCGCTGGGCAGTCGCACGGAAGCAGCACACGCACACTGGTCAGTCGCACGGAAGCAGCACACGCACACCGGTCCGATCAAACAGGCCAGGCGCGCTGTGCTTGTCAAATGGTCCAATCATTTCGATACACCCAGCTTCGACAGGCTGCCGCGTCGGTACATGCCGCTGGGCAGTCGCACGGAAGCAGCACACGCACACTGGTCCGATCAAACAGGCCAGGCGCGCTGTGCTTGTCAAATGGTCCAATCATTTCGATACACCCAGCTTCGACAGGCTGCCGCGTCGGTACATGCCGCTGGGCAGTCGCACGGAAGCAGCACACGCACACTGGTCCGATCAAACAGGCCAGGCGCGCTGTGCTTGTCAAATGGTCCAATCATTTCGATACACCCAGCTTCGACAGGCTGCCGCGTCGGTACATGCCGCTGGGCAGTCGCACGGAAGCAGCACACGCACACTGGTCCGATCAAACAGGCCAGGCGCGCTGTGCTTGTCAAATGGTCCAATCATTCGATACACCCAGCTTCGACAGGCTGCCGCGTCGGTACATGCCGCTGGGCAGTCGCACGGAAGCAGCACACGCACACTGGTCCGATCAAACAGGCCAGGCGCGCTGTGCTTGTCAAATGGTCCAATCATTTCGATACACCCAGCTTCGACAGGCTGCCGCGTCGGTACATGCCGCTGGGAAGTCGCACGGAAGCAGCACACGCACACTGGTCCGATCAAACAGGCCAGGCGCGCTGTGCTTGTCAAATGGTCCAATCATTTCGATACACCCAGCTTCGACAGGCTGCCGCGTCGGTACATGCCGCTGGGCAGTCGCACGGAAGCAGCACACGCACACTGGTCCGATCAAACAGGCCAGGCGCGCTGTGCTTGTCAAATGGTCCAATCATTTCGATACACCCAGCTTCGACAGGCTGCCGCGTCGGTACATGCCGCTGGGCAGTCGCACGGAAGCAGCACACGCACACTGGTCCGATCAAACAGGCCAGGCGCGCTGTGCTTGTCAAATGGTCCAATCATTTCGATACACCCAGCTTCGACAGGCTGCCGCGTCGGTACATGCCGCTGGGCAGTCGCACGGAAGCAGCACACGCACACTGGTCCGATCAAATAGGCCAGGCGCGCTGTGCTTGTCAAATGGTCCAATCATTTCGATACACCCAGCTTCGACAGGCTGCCGCGTCGGTACATGCCGCTGGGCAGTCGCACGGAAGCAGCACACGCACACTGGTCCGATCAAACAGGCCAGGCGCGCTGTGCTTGTCAAATGGTCCAATCATTTCGATACACCCAGCTTCGACAGGCTGCCGCGTCGGTACATGCCGCTGGGAAGTCGTACGGAAGCAGCACACGCACACTGGTCCGATCAAACAGGCCAGGCGCGCTGTGCTTGTCAAATGGTCCAATCATTTCGATACACCCAGCTTCGACAGGCTGCCGCGTCGGTACATGCCGCTGGGCAGTCGCACGGAAGCAGCACACGCACACTGGTCCGATCAAACAGGCCAGGCGCGCTGTGCTTGTCAAATGGTCCAATCATTTCGATACACCCAGCTTCGACAGGCTGCCGCGTCGGTACATGCCGCTGGGCAGTCGCACGGAAGCAGCACACGCACACTGGTCCGATCAAACAGGCCAGGCGCGCTGTGCTTGTCAAATGGTCCAATCATTTCGATACACCCAGCTGCCGCGTCAGTACATGCCGCTGGGCAGTCGCACGGAAGCAGCGCACGCACACTTGTCTGATCAAACAGGCCAGGCGCGCTGTGCTTGTCAAATGGTCCAATCATTTCGATACACCCAGCTTAGACAGGCTGCCGCGTCGGTACATGCCGCTGGGCAGTCGCACGGAAGCAGCACACGCACACTGGTCCGATCAAACAGGCCAGGCGCGCTGTGCTTGTCAAATGGTCCAATCATTTCGATACACCCAGCTGCCGCGTCAGTACATGCCGCTGGGCAGTCGCACGGAAGCAGCGCACGCACACTTGTCTGATCAAACAGGCCAGGCGCGCTGTGCTTGTCAAATGGTCCAATCATTTCGATACACCCAGCTTAGACAGGCTGCCGCGTCGGTACATGCCGCTGGGCAGTCGCACGGAAGCAGCACACGCACACTGGTCCGATCAAACAGGCCAGGCGCGCTGTGCTTGTCAAATGGTCCAATCATTTCGATACACCCAGCTTCGACAGGCTGCCGCGTCGGTACAAGCCGCTGGGCAGTCGCACGGAAGCAGCACACGCACACTGGTCCGATCAAACAGGCCAGGCGCGCTGTGCTTGTCAAATGGTCCAATCATTCGATACACCCAGCTTCGACAGGCTGCCGCGTCGGTACATGCCGCTGGGAAGTCGCACGGAAGCAGCACACGCACACTGGTCCGATCAAACAGGCCAGGCGCGCTGTGCTTGTCAAATGGTCCAATCATTTCGATACACCCAGCTTCGACAGGCTGCCGCGTCGGTACATGCCGCTGGGCAGTCGCACGGAAGCAGCACACGCACACTGGTCCGATCAAACAGGCCAGGCGCGCTGTGCTTGTCAAATGGTCCAATCATTTCGATACACCCAGCTTCGACAGGCTGCCGCGTCGGTACATGCCGCTGGGCAGTCGCACGGAAGCAGCACACGCACACTGGTCCGATCAAACAGGCCAGGCGCGCTGTGCTTGTCAAATGGTCCAATCATTTCGATACACCCAGCTTCGACAGGCTGCCGCGTCGGTACATGCCGCTGGGAAGTCGTACGGAAGCAGCACACGCACACTGGTCCGATCAAATAGGCCAGGCGCGCTGTGCTTGTCAAATGGTCCAATCATTTCGATACACCCAGCTTCGACAGGCTGCCGCGTCGGTACAAGCCGCTGGGCAGTCGCACGGAAGCAGCACACGCACACTGGTCCGATCAAACAGGCCAGGCGCGCTGTGCTTGTCAAATGGTCCAATCATTCGATACACCCAGCTTCGACAGGCTGCCGCGTCGGTACATGCCGCTGGGCAGTCGCACGGAAGCAGCACACGCACACTGGTCCGATCAAACAGGCCAGGCGCGCTGTGCTTGTCAAATGGTCCAATCATTTCGATACACCCAGCTTCGACAGGCTGCCGCGTCGGTACATGCCGCTGGGCAGTCGCACGGAAGCAGCGCACGCACACTGGTCAGTCGCACGGAAGCAGCACACGCACACTGGTCCGATCAAACAGGCCAGGCGCGCTGTGCTTGTCAAATGGTCCAATCATTTCGATACACCCAGCTTCGACAGGCTGCCGCGTCGGTACATGCCGCTGGGCAGTCGCACGGAAGCAGCGCACGCACACTGGTCAGTCGCACGGAAGCAGCACACGCACACTGGTCCGATCAAACAGGCCAGGCGCGCTGTGCTTGTCAAATGGTCCAATCATTCGATACACCCAGCTTCGACAGGCTGCCGCGTCGGTACATGCCGCTGGGCAGTCGCACGGAAGCAGCACACGCACACTGGTCCGATCAAACAGGCCAGGCGCGCTGTGCTTGTCAAATGGTCCAATCATTTCGATACACCCAGCTTAGACAGGCTGCCGCGTCGGTACATGCCGCTGGGCAGTCGCACGGAAGCAGCACACGCACACTGGTCCGATCAAACAGGCCAGGCGCGCTGTGCTTGTCAAATGGTCCAATCATTTCGATACACCCAGCTTCGACAGGCTGCCGCGTCGGTACATGCCGCTGGGCAGTCGCACGGAAGCAGCATACGCACACTGGTCCGATCAAACAGGCCAGGCGCGCTGTGCTTGTCAAATGGTCCAATCATTTCGATACACCCAGCTTAGACAGGCTGCCGCGTCGGTACATGCCGCTGGGCAGTCGCACGGAAGCAGCGCACGCACACTGGTCAGTCGCACGGAAGCAGCACACGCACACTGGTCCGATCAAACAGGCCAGGCGCGCTGTGCTTGTCAAATGGTCCAATCATTTCGATACACCCAGCTTAGACAGGCTGCCGCGGCGGTACGTGCCGCTGGGCAGTCGCACGGAAGCAGCACACGCACACTGGTCAGTCGCACGGAAGCAGCACACGCACACTGGTCCGATCAAACAGGCCAGGCGCGCTGTGCTTGTCAAATGGTCCAATCATTTCGATACACCCAGCTTCGACAGGCTGCCGCGTCGGTACATGCTGCTGGGCAGTCGCACGGAAGCAGCACACGCACACTGGTCCGATCAAACAGGCCAGGCGCGCTGTGCTTGTCAAATGGTCCAATCATTTCGATACACCCAGCTTCGACAGGCTGCCGCGTCGGTACATGCCGCTGGGCAGTCGCACGGAAGCAGCACACTGACCCTGGTCCGATCAAACAGGCCAGGCGCGCTGTGCTTGTCAAATGGTCCAATCATTTCGATACACCCAGCTTCGACAGGCTGCCGCGTCGGTACATGCCTCTGGGAAGTCGTACGGAAGCAGCACACGCACACTGGTCCGATCAAACAGGCCAGGCGCGCTGTGCTTGTCAAATGGTCCAATCATTTCGATACACCCAGCTTCGACAGGCTGCCGCGTCGGTACATGCCGCTGGGCAGTCGCACGGAAGCAGCACACGCACACTGGTCCGATCAAACAGGCCAGGCGCGCTGTGCTTGTCAAATGGTCCAATCATTTCGATACACCCAGCTTCGACAGGCTGCCGCGTCGGTACATGCCGCTGGGCAGTCGCACGGAAGCAGCACACGCACACTGGTCCGATCAAACAGGCCAGGCGCGCTGTGCTTGTCAAATGGTCCAATCATTTCGATACACCCAGCTTAGACAGGCTGCCGCGGCGGTACGTGCCGCTGGGCAGTCGCACGGAAGCAGCACACGCACACTGGTCAGTCGCACGGAAGCAGCACACGCACACTGGTCCGATCAAACAGGCCAGGCGCGCTGTGCTTGTCAAATGGTCCAATCATTTCGATACACCCAGCTTCGACAGGCTGCCGCGTCGGTACATGCTGCTGGGCAGTCGCACGGAAGCAGCACACGCACACTGGTCCGATCAAACAGGCCAGGCGCGCTGTGCTTGTCAAATGGTCCAATCATTTCGATACACCCAGCTTCGACAGGCTGCCGCGTCGGTACATGCCGCTGGGCAGTCGCACGGAAGCAGCACACTGACCCTGGTCCGATCAAACAGGCCAGGCGCGCTGTGCTTGTCAAATGGTCCAATCATTTCGATACACCCAGCTTCGACAGGCTGCCGCGTCGGTACATGCCTCTGGGAAGTCGTACGGAAGCAGCACACGCACACTGGTCCGATCAAACAGGCCAGGCGCGCTGTGCTTGTCAAATGGTCCAATCATTTCGATACACCCAGCTTCGACAGGCTGCCGCGTCGGTACATGCCGCTGGGCAGTCGCACGGAAGCAGCACACGCACACTGGTCCGATCAAACAGGCCAGGCGCGCTGTGCTTGTCAAATGGTCCAATCATTTCGATACACCCAGCTTCGACAGGCTGCCGCGTCGGTACATGCCGCTGGGCAGTCGCACGGAAGCAGCACACGCACACTGGTCCGATCAAACAGGCCAGGCGCGCTGTGCTTGTCAAATGGTCCAATCATTTCGATACACCCAGCTTCGACAGGCTGCCGCGTCGGTACATGCCGCTGGGAAGTCGTACGGAAGCAGCACACGCACACTGGTCCGATCAAACAGGCCAGGCGCGCTGTGCTTGTCAAATGGTCCAATCATTTCGATACACCCAGCTTAGACAGGCTGCCGCGTCGGTACATGCCGCTGGGCAGTCGCACGGAAGCAGCACACGCACACTGGTCAGTCGCACGGAAGCAGCACACGCACACTGGTCCGATCAAACAGGCCAGGCGCGCTGTGCTTGTCAAATGGTCCAATCATTTCGATACACCCAGCTTAGACAGGCTGCCGCGTCGGTACATGCCGCTGGGCAGTCGCACGGAAGCAGCACACGCACACTGGTCCGATCAAACAGGCCAGGCGCGCTGTGCTTGTCAAATGGTCCAATCATTTCGATACACCCAGCTTCGACAGGCTGCCGCGTCGGTACATGCCGCTGGGCAGTCGCACGGAAGCAGCATACGCACACTGGTCCGATCAAACAGGCCAGGCGCGCTGTGCTTGTCAAATGGTCCAATCATTTCGATACACCCAGCTTAGACAGGCTGCCGCGTCGGTACATGCCGCTGGGCAGTCGCACGGAAGCAGCGCACGCACACTGGTCAGTCGCACGGAAGCAGCACACGCACACTGGTCCGATCAAACAGGCCAGGCGCGCTGTGCTTGTCAAATGGTCCAATCATTTCGATACACCCAGCTTAGACAGGCTGCCGCGGCGGTACGTGCCGCTGGGCAGTCGCACGGAAGCAGCACACGCACACTGGTCAGTCGCACGGAAGCAGCACACGCACACTGGTCCGATCAAACAGGCCAGGCGCGCTGTGCTTGTCAAATGGTCCAATCATTTCGATACACCCAGCTTCGACAGGCTGCCGCGTCGGTACATGCTGCTGGGCAGTCGCACGGAAGCAGCACACGCACACTGGTCCGATCAAACAGGCCAGGCGCGCTGTGCTTGTCAAATGGTCCAATCATTTCGATACACCCAGCTTCGACAGGCTGCCGCGTCGGTACATGCCGCTGGGCAGTCGCACGGAAGCAGCACACTGACCCTGGTCCGATCAAACAGGCCAGGCGCGCTGTGCTTGTCAAATGGTCCAATCATTTCGATACACCCAGCTTCGACAGGCTGCCGCGTCGGTACATGCCTCTGGGAAGTCGTACGGAAGCAGCACACGCACACTGGTCCGATCAAACAGGCCAGGCGCGCTGTGCTTGTCAAATGGTCCAATCATTTCGATACACCCAGCTTCGACAGGCTGCCGCGTCGGTACATGCCGCTGGGCAGTCGCACGGAAGCAGCACACGCACACTGGTCCGATCAAACAGGCCAGGCGCGCTGTGCTTGTCAAATGGTCCAATCATTTCGATACACCCAGCTTCGACAGGCTGCCGCGTCGGTACATGCCGCTGGGCAGTCGCACGGAAGCAGCACACGCACACTGGTCCGATCAAACAGGCCAGGCGCGCTGTGCTTGTCAAATGGTCCAATCATTTCGATACACCCAGCTTCGACAGGCTGCCGCGTCGGTACATGCCGCTGGGAAGTCGTACGGAAGCAGCACACGCACACTGGTCCGATCAAACAGGCCAGGCGCGCTGTGCTTGTCAAATGGTCCAATCATTTCGATACACCCAGCTTAGACAGGCTGCCGCGTCGGTACATGCCGCTGGGCAGTCGCACGGAAGCAGCACACGCACACTGGTCAGTCGCACGGAAGCAGCACACGCACACCGGTCCGATCAAACAGGCCAGGCGCGCTGTGCTTGTCAAATGGTCCAATCATTTCGATACACCCAGCTTCGACAGGCTGCCGCGTCGGTACATGCCGCTGGGCAGTCGCACGGAAGCAGCACACGCACACTGGTCCGATCAAACAGGCCAGGCGCGCTGTGCTTGTCAAATGGTCCAATCATTTCGATACACCCAGCTTCGACAGGCTGCCGCGTCGGTACATGCCGCTGGGCAGTCGCACGGAAGCAGCACACGCACACTGGTCCGATCAAACAGGCCAGGCGCGCTGTGCTTGTCAAATGGTCCAATCATTTCGATACACCCAGCTTAGATAGGCTGCCGCGTCGGTACTGCCGCTGGGCAATCGCACGGAAGCAGCATCGTCGCACTGCAGCAGCACAGTCGCACTGGCACGGGCGACCAAGCAAGACGCGCTGTTGCCTTGCCTATGGTGCGATCATTTCGATACATCCGGTTTGTGCAGTTTCGTGTCGGAGCACGGCTAAATTCTCGCGACCTAGCGGTACGAGTCCCAACAGCAACAACAACTACCTCCCCGCGAGGGTCGGCAGTGTTGGATCAACCGGAAGGCTCAGGAACGATCCCTTACTCCGGGCTGGTCTTGACTCTCTCTGTACCGAGGCCTCGGTAGGCTTACCTCAGTACCCGCACCACTAGCCACGAGCAAAGGCTAGGATGCTTGTTCACGCTTTCACGCTTAACCCCGTGGTCCCTCAGAGAGGAGGGTACCGGCTTTCGCAAGCCTACACAGGGGTGCCAAGGGGAACCCAAAGCGGTAAGTCTCGGGAGGCGTCTGACGCTCACTCCCACACACAATAATACACAGAGCACTTCGCTCTGCCCTTCGCCGCTCGGCCACACTCCTTCTCTTGGCCTCGCCTAGGATGAGCTCTCGGTCAAGTGACTTTGGGCTGACCAGCGGGAGCCGGGGCAACCGAGCGTATCCAGGCTCTACGGTAGCTACCTAGGCTTACTGTAGACGGACTTGACCCTGCGTGGTTGGGGGGAATCTGCACACTGATATTTCTGGTCCTGAGACCTTATTTGTTCTTCCTATCTGTCGTCCTACGTCTCAATACAAACTCCTAGTGTCTCAGAGGTTTCGTTCGCCCATCCGAGCTAAGTGCGAACGAGGGGTCGACTTTCCCAACTAGGTACGAATGAACCCACCAGGTAAATTGGCCAATTGAGGCCTCGGTCGGGGTTGTATTATGGCCCGACCGATGGTGTCACTACACTAAAACGGGGTAAATGTGAGTCTGACCGCTCAGCCTATCAGCAACTTGACTACCTTTCAACCGAGGGTTCAAGTCCGTTGCCGTGGGCATTTCCGCCAAAGGACTATCTCACAACTGCCCCCACCGCGACACAAACCACCGCCTGACGCGTGTCGTGGTGTCTTCGTAGCTTGACTTCCGCGTCGTCCAGCTCCGGCGCTCTTGTTCCTCCGCCGCTCCGGCGGTCGACTCTCTCCGTCTCGGTGAGCTCGCTATGCTTGTCAATCTTGTCCTGCCGCATCACTAACGCTTCCTCCACGGGTCCGTCCCTTCAGGCCATGTCTTCGCCGACTCCGCAGGGTTGTCGGACACCCTCAGAGGCCTCCGCTGCAATCGGAGGCTCACCAACTTCCGCCGAGGCTTCTGCTGGCGGGGTGGCCTCCGGCGCAGGCCTTCCAGCTCCTGCTGGTTCATCTCAGAGCTCTGCCGGCCTGTCGATGCCAGCTTCCGCGGCTGCTGATGCGCGCGGGACTTCGTCTGGGTCGGCTGGTGCTCCTGCTGGTGCCTCAGAGGATTCTCATCCTAGCGCTGCGTCTCGATCGACGTCAACTTCCGCCTCTGCGTCGGCAAGCGGGGCGTCCTCGAGTCTGCTTGCTCCTGTTGGCAGGGCGAACGAGTCCTCGGTGCCGAGCGCTGCAACTTCCTCGTCGCCAACTTCCGCCTCTGCGCAGGCAAGCGGGGCGTCAGGAACGTTGCTGGCTGCTGGCACCACCCGTGTATCTGCTCCGCCCACAGACACTAACCCAGTGTCGGCGTCGAGCGTGCCCAGTTCGAGTGTCGGGTCACCTGAGTCCTCGGCGACCGCCTTCACGGGTCAGCCGTCGGTGTCCGCCCAGTCTGGCAGCCGCTCAGAGGGCTCGTCATCCGCTGCGCCGGTTCCGGCGTTGCCCCCGATGCACGCCATCATACCGATGCCGTTTCCCCGCTACATCCGTCTGGAAGAGTTGTCCTCTGTTGTGAACGAGGCCTCTGAGACCACTGTACGCGAGGGTACTCGGGCGGTCGCGGATAACCTGGATGTCTCTTTCGAGAGTTTGGCACGTTTGATGGTGCATCTCGCTCGAGAGCCTCCACTCCGGTTCAATCCGGACTTGGATGAACGGTTGGAGCGGGCTGAGGGACTTCAGGCTGCTGTCAACGCAGTCGTCCCTCCGGCGGATGCCCCTCCTGGACGCGACGAAGAGCTCGCGGCGCTCGTGGACGAGTGTGAGGACTTGCGCTTCCGTCTTGCCGATGCCGAGCGCCGCCTCGCCCGTGAAGTCGCCGATCGACAGCGAGTCGAGTATCTTTGCACGCAAGCGTCGGGCGAGCGTAATGTTGCCCAAGATGAGCTTCGCCGTGTCCGTGGTGAGCTCCTTGCGGCGAACCGAGCTCGGTCCCATCCGCTCATCTCTCGACAACAGCACTCAGATGGTTGCAAACCTCCGCGTCCAGCTGCAAGACAAGGACCGGGCGTTGAACGCCGTCCATCTCCAGCACCGCGTGGCTACCGAGCTGCGGTGGCCAAGTACTCGGCGGAGGTCGCACAGTTGAATCGGCTCTTGCAGAGCTCTGCGACCCCGTGTCGCCGTCGGCACAACCTGCCGGTGCTTCTCACGGTTCGCCGAGGTCTCCGTCTTCTCGTCTGACGAATCCTGGTAAGCGTCCTCTATCTAAGGGCTCGGCTGCTGGACTCTCGCTTGCGGCGGCTGGTCTTGGGTCCTCGAGTAGTGACTCAGAGGACTCCGGCCCGCGTAAGCCCTCTGTCAAGCGTCACAGGCTTTCGCAGGGCAAGCCCAGCCATCCTCTCGGGTCTCCGTCTGGTCCTTCGGCCGGGAAGTCCCAGCTTCCCGCATCTAAGAGGTTGGGTCGCCCTTCCGTCGACCTCAGGGCCAAGGCTGGGTCGTCCAAGGCTTCGAGTCCGTCTTCTCCCGGTCCGGAGGCCTCTGCGGCCTCTCCAGCTGTAGCCTTTAGCTGTCCAAGCCTCTTGCCGGGGTCTCAGAGTCCTGTTTCAGCGTCGCATGCGTCGCTGGCATTGACGCAGCAGTCCTCGGTTCCGTCTGGGGCTGCTACGCCATCTCCACCGGGTCCTCGCGCGGCTTCACCTGCGGCTCCTGAGGTGATCGACTTGTCGGGCGACGACCAAGTTGATGAAGCTCCTACAAGTGTCGACACAAGCCACGAAATTCCGCTGTCGACACCCAAGCGAAGAGATGGTCGCCCCACGCGTGAGGCTTCTGTGACCGCTAGTCTCCGGTCGAAGGCCAGCCTTGAAGAGTTGCTGGCCTCTGGCGACCTCGTACTAGGTCCACAAAGTCCGTCTGATGACGCTGACGGCCCACCGAGCCCTCCAAGCGGGGCTGCCTCTCACGTTCCGGTGGTTAGTTCGTCAGGGGTCTTGACATCTCAGGCCTCGGTGGTGGTTTCGTCGGTGTCTTCGACGGCCCAGGCCTCTGCGGCTCCGTCATCGCCACCATCGCTGCCTCCTGCCTCCGTCCCAACACCGACCGATGCCTCGGCCGGCGTCCTTACTGGAAGTCTGGGATCGGGCTCTGCTTCTTCGGCGCCCCTGCGGCATGGTCGATCGCTGCCGTACTAGATTACGACCACGCTCTCGACCACGCCGGGCACCAACCCGAACGCGTTTACGCCTGTGACGTCGCCTCCGCCACCCCCGGCGTCGAGAACTCTGACGCTGCGGCGAACCTCGGGTAAGCTTCCGGCTACAGCAACCAAGTTCTTGACGCCGGCATTCGTGGGAAATGGGGCCCAGATGGCTTGGTACCAGATCCACAACGCCCGGGTGCCGGATCCGTTGCCGTCGAACGTGAAGACCCCGTGCTCGGTGGCTGGGATCCGGGCTTACGCCAATTACGAGGACCCCAACCACCCGTGGCAGCAACTTCGACGGAAGATGCCGGATCGCCCGTGTACGTTTGACCCTGGCAACGACCCGCTCCGGCCGATCTCTTTGCGTCCTCAAGGCCTCTCTCACGTCACCAAGGTCTGGAGACAGCTCCAGGAAAACCCTGTGGGGAGGTCAGAGAGCTCGGACCTCGGTTTCGCTTCTTGGGAGCGCGGACATTGGATTCCGATTGGAGCCATTGAGCATTGGCTAGATGATTTTGCTCAGGAGGTTGGCGAGGAGTCTGCCGAATTCCAAGCGATCCTCGCGGCTTGGATTGAATTCGATCGCGCTCGAAACCTCCGCGCCGACCGCTACCGTCAGCAACTTCCCCACCGGTACTGGGATTGGGCCATTCGGCCCTCGTCGGACCCCGCTCACATTCCCCCGGAGCTGATGTTGGAACCCACGATCCTCACCTTTTCGTTTGAGGTCATACTGTGGATTCCTAAGACTGCTGACTGGGTGTCAGAGGTCTCTGTTGTAAATGATCGCCAGCCTTGGCGCAATTGTTGGATTGATGTGCCCCGCCAGCACCCTCATCACCACCTTTGCACCTTGCAATCCTCCGGTGCCTCTCTTCGTCCCACGTGGATTTACCCGGCAGCAAGTCATCGACGACATTATGCTGAATCGGCGCAAGATATTATTTCGCCTTGGGCAGTGGAGCTATTGAACCACCGGACACAGCCCTGCACTCCTCCTCCTGCTTCTCCGGCTGCTCCTGTTGACGACGAGTCCAAGGGAGACTCACCACAGAGCTCTGTGGCGGCCGCTGCGGCTCTGGTGGGTGCTGTGTCGTCTACGGGTGATGTCTCAGAGGCCTCGGTCACTGATACGCCCGCCGGGTCAAGTCGTCCAAGCCCGGGTTTGTCTGACTTGGCTGACGCAGCCACCGCGACGTCTTTCTAGGCCTCATTGGACCGTTCCAGATGCATGTCAACTCTCGCTCTTGATGTTACAGCGTAGTTAGCCGATTTGAAGTCCATCGAAGGTAACTCAGAGCCCTCAATAACGTTATGCAAGCTTGAATATCCTTTTCTTGATCATGAAATTCGCCCTCCACATCGTGGGAGGGCCGTCACACGCAATTTTGCAAAGTAAATTATTTTCCACTGCTCGGGCTGCACGTGCCCCGAGCCGTCGGTCAACATAGTGGTGTGATTACCTTTTTCATCTGTCGTCGAGAGTCACACTTCGCTCTCGCACAGTTCCATTTCAATTTGACCCCTAATTCTCAACCGCCACCTGGACCATTTGGAACCGTTGATCTTGGCGTTTCGCGCGGAGATAGTCATAAAGAAGTCCAACACAAGACAAATTCGACGCCGGCTCCTAGGTGGGTTCGTCATATCCAACCCATTTGACCTTAAATTCCCTGACCGCTCGTCCTGTTCCAGTCGAGAGAGGTGTTCTGTCGTCTAGTATGCATTCGACTTCATACTCGCCTGCTAGTCTGTCTGGTTCCCAGCTATCCTCGGGTAGCAACTCCTCGTCGAAGTCTAATCGAGCTTCCTCAGTCACCCCTGGTGCTAGTTGAGTCCTCGGTCGGTCTTCAACTCATTGACCGCCTTCAGCCGTGACTCGTGCACTACCGGATAGAACTTGTAAGCACTCCTGTCAGGTAATTCGAGCTCATAGGCAAACGCTTCCACCCTCTTCTTGACTCGGAAGGGTCCATGCCACAAATGAGCTAGCTTTTTTACCAAACCGGGTTTCACTCTCTCCATGTACAACCACACTCTATTGCCTTCCTTGAAGAGAGACTCTGAGGTTCTGGCCTAGCATCCTCAGCTCTTTCGTCACCTTCTGCTCCTGCCTCACAGGTCTCAACGTCGTTGGGTCTCGGTACCGCGCTCTGTTCATGCCGACTTAGCGTCTCATTATGTTTCTTCGCTCTGCAGGCTTTTTCGCAAAATTGCCATTTTGAGAGCTATTTCTTGGTGTCTGTTCATCTCTCGCCTCCACGCCAACGCGTCGGTCTGGCGTCCGAGGCCTCACTTGAGGGAGGAGGACATTGCTCGCAGCGTCGTTCTAGCGTTAGCGTCCCAACCGTGCACTAAGTAGAACGGAGTCTCCTTTCTTGTAGCGTCCGAGAATTATTAATCGCAAATACGAGCTTCTCTGCGATCTCATCCCAGTCTTGCTGTAGCGTCCTCCGCATACACTCGCACAGACTGCATCACCGTCCTTACCGATCTCTCTTGTTGGCCGTTTGCTTGTGGCCGATAACTCAGGTCGCCCTCGACCGTGATTGCATCATCTCCGCAAAGGCCTGGAAGACCTCGCTCATGAATCGGGGGTCTCTGCCATGCCTTATGAGGGTCGGGGCACCAAAACGTCGGTAAACGCACTCCTCGAATGCTTGGGCAACCGACAGAGCTGTGGTGTCTGCCATTGCTTTCCCCATCACAAATCCAGTGAACGAGCACTGAAATAGTAACAGCGCCGTGTTGCCCCTCCTAGACCTCGGTAGGGGTATCACAAAGTCCATCGAGACTATTTGGAACTGATGATCTGGCAAAAAATGTTGCCCGGCAAGTATCCTCGTAGCTGCGGCTTGCTCTTACTTGAGCAGCAGTCTTGACAAGACTTGACGTGCCTTTCGACGTCGGCATACATCCCTAGCCAGTAGTAGTCATTTTTCACCCTGTGGTACGTCCGAACTACGCCTTGGTGTCCGCCCTCAAGGGAGTTGTGACAGCTCTGTAGCACCTCCTGAATCATCGTTGTTGGTATCACTAGTCGCGGCGTCGTCTCGTCTTTCTCCTGCTTTCCAACGATGACTCACTCCCAAGAAACAGAGCACGTTGTCTTCACTCAACACGAATTTGTCTGCAATCTTCCAAGCGTTGCGGGCATCTATGTATGAAAGCTTGGACTCCTCACCGCGGAGAACGGCCTTCAAGTGTGCCCACCGCAACTCCTCGTCTTGGCTAGCTGCTAGCCTTCGACGTCTCTCTTCTTGAACCTCGGCCGGGTCTATGTCGGTTGCTGATGGTGAGATTGTACTGTTAGCATCTTCGGTGAGGTCCTGTGCCGTATTCTCCTCGAGCATTTGGAATGAGGTCTCTGAGGGGTCTTGTAGTGCTTCCTCACGGTTATTGACAGCTTCCGGTCTGGTCTCAGAGGACTCGTCTGCGAATCTCTTCGCCTCTTTGGCTTGGCTTCGCGTCATTGCTGTTATGTGGCATGATTGTTCTTGCACGAAATCGAAGAAATTCCTTCTCCGAGGCCTCATTCGGTCTATCTGCCCATATCCCGAGTTCACCATGGGTGAGAGCTCTGTTACTGGACTCGTTGCTTCTGCCTCCGGTGGAGTCTCAGCTGAGAGGTCGACCGAGGGTTCGTAGACGACTTCGGGGATGCGGTTCAGTTCCGCCAATTCTGTTTCCTGCTCGTGCTCGGGTTCACCGGCGCCTTATTTTCCAACGTCTCGCTCGCCAGTGCATCCGCTGCCGCATTATATTCATGCACGACGTGAAGGTATCGGACAGACTTAAATTTGGCGGCGAGAGCTCTGTGGTGGTTTAACAGTGTCAGCAGCGACTCCTTCCTGCACGCCATCACCCCTACGGACTGCTGGATTGCGAGCCGCGAGTCACCGACGATGACTAGGTTCTCGGCGCCTTGTTCGAGGGCGGCCGAGACACCGTTGTTCATGCCTTCGTATTCAGCTTGATTTACTGTAGTCGACTCGAGGTAAGCACTCGCAGCGGTCACTATTGTCCATTCGCGGAGCTGCCAAAGAATCCACGCGCAGCTACCATATCCACCATGCTTGGGAATCATGGCCGAGCCGTCAAACGACAGAACGAGGCCCCGGTGAGTCCTGGGCAGCCTTGCGTAGAGCATGTGTGGCGAAGCTGTGGCTCCACCACAGCTTCGCGTGGCCTCGGTTGGGCGGTGCAAACTGAGCCAGGGCTCTGTCAGCATCCACGAAGCTCGTGATGGTAAACTGGAGTAATTGGAAGAAAGCGACATCGCTCTCTTTGACTCGGGTCACCACGAGATGCCACGGGGACAAGAGTGCCGCGAATTGCATGGCGCGGCCAAACAGTGCCTTCGACTTGTGCACCCACTCGAGCGTCGAAAATCGCGTATAGACGTGAATGGTTCGTCCAGCTAGTTGGACGTAGCACTGCTTCAGCAACTGAAGCAAGGCGAGAACTTCTTCTTCGGCCGGATGGTAGTTGAGCTCGGATGGCTTCAGAACTCGACCGCTGAATCGGACTGGATGGAAAACGTCGTCGTGCTCTTGCATTAACGTGGTACTCAGAGCCCACTCGTTAGCAAATCATGACGTGGACAGCTCTGCTTGCATCAAAGTGCCGCAGGATTGGGGCCTCTGCCACCCGTTGTTAAGAGCTGCAAAGCTCTGTCGGGCTACGGTGAGGTCACCCCTGTCGGTAAAGTCATCATCCGCGAGCTGATAAAGCACGGCAGCGTAGACCGCAAAATCTTGGATGAACCGGCTATAGTAGTTCAATGCCCCCAGGAAAGCCTGCATTCCCTTCTTCGATGCGGGCAATGAGAGCTCTGTGATGGCTCTGAGCTTCTTCGGGTCAGCTCTAATGCCCCCTGAAGACACTTGGTGGGACAAGAAGTCCACCCGAGGCTGCACAAAGATGCTCTTCGTGAAGCTCACACTGATTCGGCATTCTTTGAACCGGCATGGCCAGACAAACGTCAAAGGTCTCAGCTCCAAAGCAAATATCATCCACAAAAGACCTTCGATCAAAACCTGGTACCAACGAGGACTCGTCCGGCTCACCGGTGAGGAACATGTCAGCGTCGGGTCTGTTCACCAGCTGCGAAAATGGGTCAACACCGTTGTGAGCCGATCGAGCAGCATCAAATTTTGTCGGGACCAGACGAGATCTCTGAGGCAGGTTTATAGGGTCCGGACCGGTCGCGGGGACCTCACAGTGGGCTCTCAGAGGTCTCGCTTCCGCTTCCCGGACGACCTCTGCGAACTCTTCCAACCTCCCTTGGGCTGGACAAATCCCCACAGAGCGTTGTCAAGCATACGCTGATATATCATAGGCGCATTCTTCAGGCCGAACGGCATACACAGCCACTCAAAATGCCCGAGTGCGCAGACAAAGGCTGACACCTTGCGTGCCCTCGGTGTCATCATGACCGCCCAGAACCCGCTGGCAGCATCCAAAGAGCAGAACCACACATACGCCTCCATCTCCGTAAGCAGGTCGTCAACGAGAGGCATTGCATACTCCAGAATTGCTGTAACAGCATTCAACATCTTGTAATCGATGCATAGTCTGATATCAACTCCATTCTTTCTCAGTACGATAACAATAGGCGATGCCCACGGACTGTCTGAGAAGGCGACGAGCCCTGCTGTAAGGAGTCCTTTCAAGAGCTCGTACAGCTTGCGCAGGTGGCGGAGAGGTACTCGTCGAGCCCCTCAACGGCTGAGTCAAATACGGTCGAGACGTTGTACAGCAATTATGTGTGTGCTCTGGTCGGAGGCGAACCAGATACAGTGGATGCAGCTACGACAGCGACCGCGGAGCACACAGCCACTGTGGGAGGACTGGATGACTACGCCCATGAGCTGGCGTTCTTGCCTGACCTCTCAGAGGTCTCGGTTACGGATCTGATTTACACAGGGGATAATGTACTCAACCAAGACCTCAGCCAGTAAGAGCAGCAGCGTCTCATTGACGTGCTCAAGGCCCACGAGACCATCATGATTTCGAGCGGCAACGCTTTGCCGCTGCCAGCTTACGGAGTGGTTTGCGACATTGACGTCGGTGATCCCCCCCCCCCTCAAACAGAGGGCCTTCAGTAGGGTCGAGCTCACTAGGTTGAATGTCCGCAGCCTCTGTCGCTGCCCCCGTGGGCTGTATCTCATCCCGAGAGTCCTTTGGGCTATCGACCGAGACTTCGGGATCCGTATCACTTGAGGAGCTCCCGTCGCTAGCGGTGCAAGCCCATTCTTGAATATCACCTTCCAACGAGGCCTCTGACGGTCGCCTCAATATTTTATTTCGGCGTCGCGTAGGCCGGACGCTCAACGGCAGGAGGCCGCTTCGCTAGCCACTGCTAATAGAGTTCTCGCTCTTTCTTATACAGCTCCTTTTCCCTGGCGTTAGCGTACGCGAGCACTTGCCATTCATTGTAACGTGCTGAGTTCAGTCGAACGTACCCAGGTTCTCGCGGTAGCTCACCGTGTGGCGTCCACACGAGCAGCGGTAGATGTACTGGGCAGTATGCGCTCCGCGAGGTGACGTTCGTCAATCGGACGCGATGCGGTTTACCGAGTCGGAAACTAACCACAGTCGGAACCAGTGTATCGGTTCGACGTATCCACAGCGTATGCGTCTCACGCGGTGGGTGTCGCCGACTCACCCGAAATTCACCCCACTCGCGCCCTTAAATCTGCAAGGCCTCGGTCGGGCCTGCAACTTCATGAGTACCATATGAGGCCTCGTCTGGGGCGTTGGCGGACTTGACGAGCGGTACCATGACTTCGTCGGGCAGCCTCGCCGTTCCATGAAACAAATCCAATCGAACGCCAGCAGGGATCATAAAATCAGCTCCTAAAAGCACATCCACGCCGGCATTATGATCCATTATCCACACTTCGAACTCGTACACTCGCTCCCATCCAAGGGTAATCTTAACGAGGGCTCTGCGAGTGATTGCCATCACTCCAGGGTTGATACCCTTCACCTCTAGGCTCCGACGGTGGTCTGGAATGTCGCGCAACCGTAGCCTCTTTGCCAACGCGGCCGAGACCACACTCACGTTTGCACCAGTGTCCAGCAGAATCCTCGTTCTAGCGTCGTTGACAGCACCCTGCACCAGGGCTCTCATCCTCTTACGTTTGTCATACTTCTGCGACGACCACCATCCCATTCTTTCGCCTGGCAGGAGTTTCACTGCCTGACTGAGTCCTCGCTCACGCGGTCCTAATCGGGCCATACTGGCAATAGAGGCCTCTGTCATGGTGGCGGTAGCTCCTGCATCATCATTTTCACTTATACAATTTCGTCCGAGGGCTTGCCTCGTTCATCTCCAAATTCCGTCATAATCACACTTTTATCTCGGTCATCTATGGGCCGTTCGCATCTCCCCATGGAAGCATAGATATAATCTGCGTCCACCGCGGGTTCAGCTAACTGTGGCAGCCCGATGGGGACCAACCCAGTTTCAGTTGGCGGGCTGCCCAGTTAAATGACTCCCATAGATCAAAGTGTGGATTTCAAGCGAAAGCTCCTTCTTATCCACTCTGTTTCGGACCAAGTTGGCAATCAATGAAGGCCTGGCACTTTCCAGCACCATGGACTTGTCGACACATTTTGCACCGACGGAAGCAGTAGTGCGCTGAGTGGTTACTCCCACCACACGCTGCACAGGGTCCATACTGGGGCTTGGTCCCTCTGCCATCCCGTCCGAGGCGTCGGTTGTCACGCTCTGACATCTTCCGGTCTCTGTCACCCCTCTGTCGTGGGTCGGACCGACCGTAGGTACCTGCCGCTGCTGCCCGACGCTCCGCATCATTAGCTGCGGCGAGATAACCGTCATCGCTATCTTCCGACTGGTAGCTATCGACCGAGGCCTCGTCTTCACTTCGGTTGTTCCCCGGGGTACTCGCCTCACTGCTACCACTACGTCGTGAGTATACCGAGTCGAACCTCGCTCGATGTCTTCCGGGTGACCGTGTATCGAGGTTAGTGAGGGCGTTAGTCAGCGCCTCGACGAGCGTGATCCTTGACTGGTAGCGTGCATCATCACGGTTATTGTCACATCGACTCCGACTGAGGGCTCGATCGGCACGACGGTGATTGTATTCCGTATCGCGGAGGTCTCGGTCACGTCGGTCTCGACGGTAGGCACCTCTTGAGTCCTCTGTCCGTCGATCATCACGTCGTTGGCTATCTTCCCGACCCTTAGAACGGTACGACGAGGTCTCGCGGTTGGCGCGACTGCGTTCTTCGCTCAAGAGGATTTCATCTATTAAATCCTCGAGGTCATGGGTGTCCTTCACTCTAACATAGCGGAGACGCTGTTCAAGACTTCTGTCGCCACACGTATCGAGGAAATGACGAACATGCTCCTTGGCATAGCGTCCACTATCCTCGAATTGGACTCCGGCATTACGTCTGTAGCCAATCAACCGGTTCAGGTAATCACATACGTGCTCTTTATCCTCCCGGCGGGCAGAGTAGTATCTCGCTTTTGCTGACTGGGCAAAGATGGAGCAATAATACTTGATAAAAGTATCACTGAGCAGCTTCCACGTGCGTCTCGTCTTGCGTGGGAGCTGTCGGTACCAATGCAGAGCTCCCTCTTGGAGGCTCAACTCGAAAGCCATGCACCATTCATTCGGAGGGGTGTGCGTGCCCTTCATCTCGTAGACAAATGTCCGGAGCCACTGCATAGACTTCTCGCTCTTGTTACGACGGCCGTAATAGGGTTTGATGTTCCCTAGCGGCAGATGCGTCGCAATTTCTAGTCGGGGTGGTCCTCCTGACGCCTCTGACGCGCTCAGCTCGTGAATCTGGCGCTTCCACTGTTCCGTCAGGTCCGAGTCGTCATACTCGAGCTCTCTGAGGAGGTCGTCGTCGGACGACGAGTCCTCTGAGACCTCGTAGCGCTTCGAATGAGGCCTCTGAGACCCTCTCCGGCGGTTCGCCTGAGGGTGAGAGTCTTTGGTATCGCGTGCAGGTCTTTCAGAACGGCTCGCTGACCTTGGGGTCACCATGTGCGAATCATGGTAGTACGGAGAGGCTTCTGTCGAGGCTGAGAACACTCCTGCCGCCTTGCCTTCATCTTCTTAAACAGCAATCTTCCTTGGCGTCTGCGGCAGCGACATTTTAGTCGCATCCTCCGCCTCAGGAGCGTCTCGAGCGACCGGCTGATGTCCAGCACCGATGTCTGGTGTCCCGAAAGTTATCCGTAGCTTCCGCTTCCATTTCATCAGCACGGTGCCGGCGTCGGACGGTGTCCAGTCGCGCAGCACTGCGTCAGAGGGGTGCTTCTGGGGCTCGCACCCCATCGCCCTCAAGAGTAGAACGGTGTCCCTGGCGACTTGCCGAGTGCTCGTTGAGTCGACAGGTGTCGCCAGCTCGATGCTGAGCTCAGCCCAGAGAGCTTGGCGAGTTGGCTTGGGGTTGAATAGTGGCATCCACTGGCTCTTCGTTCTTATAAGCTCGATGCATCGACCCAATACCTTGTTGGCAGCCGGAGTATCACCGTTAAGTGGTGGCCGGTTGCCGGTCGACCGAGGTCTTGTTCCGCCTGCCTTGGCAGATGTCGCTGGCGTCTCCGTCGACACGTCTTCACCATCGTGAGCTGGTTCAGGGCCAGCCACGTCATTCAATTCATCGGTGAGGTTCCGCGAGAGCGGTCTCACCCCACGGCTACGGCCTATTGACACCGTAGCATCTTCCGGAGAGCTCGGTGGGGCCACAAAGGGCCCCTTCTCTTCCAGCTAATCATCATCATCTTCTTCATCATGCGCATCTTCATCATACTTGGCGTCCGGATAGTCGACCGAGTCGTCGAAGGTCGCAGAGCTTTCAGAAATCGGTCCGAGGTCTCGGTCCGCCCACCACTCGTCTTCATCGGCGTAGCTGATACCGCTGACTTGCTCCCTTTCGCCATCTCTTCTTCTCTCTTCTCTTCTCTCCCGGTTTGCTCGTTTGAGGTAAAGCCTATACAAGACCACAACACACAGAAAGTCACACCAGTCCCGGGTCGCGGCACCAGTTGTCGTGTCGGAGCACGGCTAAATTCTCGCGACCTAGCGGTACGAGTCCCAACAGCAACAACAACTACCTCCCCGCGAGGGTCGGCAGTGTTGGATCAACCGGAAGGCTCATGAACGATCCCTTACTCCGGGCTGGTCTTGACTCTCTCTGTACCGAGGCCTCGGAAGGCTTACCTCAGTACCCGCACCACTAGCCACGAGCAAAGGCTAGGATGCTAGTTCACGCTTTCGCGCTTAACCCCGTGGTCTCTCAGAGAGGAGGGTACCGGCTTTCGCAAGCCTACACAGGGGTGCCAAGGGGAACCCAAAGCGGTAAGTCTCGGGAGGCGTCTGACGCTCACTCCCACACACAATAATACACAGAGCACTTCGCTCTGCCCTTCGCCGCTCGGCCACACTCCTTCTCTTGGCCTCGCCTAGGATGAGCTCTCGGTCAAGTGACTTTGGGCTCACCAGCGGGAGCCGGGGCAACCGAGCGTATCCAGGCTCTACGGTAGCTACCTAGGCTTACTGTAGACGGACTTGACCCTGCGTGGTTGGGGGGAATCTGCACACTGATATTTCTGGTCCTGAGACCTTATTTGTTCTTCCTATCTGTCGTCCTACGTCTCAATACAAGCTCCTAGTGTCTCAGAGGTTTCGTTCGCCCATCCGAGCTAAGTGCGAACGAGGGGTCGACTTTCCCAACTAGGTACGAATGAACCCACCAGGTAAATTGGCCAATTGAGGCCTCGGTCGGGGTTCTATTATGGCCCGACCGATGGTGTCACTACACTAAAACGGGGAAAATGTGAGTCTGACCGCTCAGCCTATCAGCAACTTGACTACCTTTCAACCGAGGGTTCAAGTCCGTTGCCGTGGGCATTTCCGCCAAAGGACTATCTCACAGCAGCCTACCGCGTTGTACATGCAGACATGCAGCCGGACCGTCGCACTGCAGCAGCCCAGTCGCACTGGCACGGGCGACCAAGCAAGACGCGCGCTGTTGCCTTGCCTATGGTGCGATCACTTCGATACATCCGGTTTGTGCAGCCTACCGTGTTGTACATGCAGACACGCAGCCGGACCGTTGCACTGCAGCAGCACAGTCGCACTGGCACGGGCGACCAAGCAAGACGCGCTGTTGCCTTGCCTATGGTGCGATCATTTCGATACAGCTGGTTTCAGCTAACCTCTGTCTCTTTCTACCGTTCCGTGTGTGCTACAACGTGTGAATCTCTAAGCAGACTGCCTGGTACCAGCTTTCGTGCCGTTTTGCGCGAATGGTTAGTGCTTTTGTCTCAGCGCACCATTGCTTAGGCTTGCTTGCTTATTGCCGCGCGAATTCTTAAGCGTGCTCGTCAGTCCGCAAATTCCTAAGCTCGACGTGCTTGCCAGCCCGCAAAAATGTTGAAGTGAGCAGCCTGATGCCCCTTGTTACTTCCTGGTCGAGCGACCTTTCAACCCCGTGGCCGACCCTTCACACCGAAGATTGTGAACTAGCGGTCCAGAGGTACCGTGCACAGCACCTCACTTTGCCTGCCTCCTGATTCTTAGCCAGCTCACTTACAACTTTAAGCTGGTCGTGGCTACTTTCTTTGTTCGACACAGTCAGAATTGTGCCGCGTGCACTGCACCTGTTACAGACTGATACCCTGTCACTCTTTCATGTAGCCCCGCCACAGTCGAGTGAATAGCTGCGGACTTGGTTATCTACGCCCATGCCCGCCTTTTGTTTGCTGGGGCCGTTTCTTTTGTTGCCTGAGCGAATTCATTCAGGGTTTTCTCAGTATTGACTGTCGATTGAGCAAGTCTTTTTTTTAGACGCGCTCCGCGGACGCACCATCAGGTCTGTCCTGCAAACTTGCTCTTGAAAGTGCCAATAGGGGAGGGGGGACGAACTTAGCATATGAGCAAGAAAAAGTAAGCATTAACAATCCCGTAATCTAAGAAAAAAGAGTCTGGGCAGTAAGCAGGGGGAGTTGTGCACGTTTAATCTCAACATGCAGGAATCGGCTCATTAATCGTTGGATCAAGTTACTTAGCGATTCACACGACCACCACGTGCTGAACAACAGTACTCTACATAAGATTCACGCCGTCCGTGAAAAAAAAATGACTTTTATGGGGGAAGGGGGCAAACTTAGCGAAAATAGTGCTTAGATTTCGCTCTTGCTGATGCTCCGTTTCAGATCCGTTGTGCTGATGTCTTACAAAATTGTAAGCACTCATGTTGCAGGTTATTACCTCGCTCCCTTCACTATTCCTTCACCTTTTTCCTCCGGGTGTGGGGCTCTGCTGGGCTAGAGTGCTGGCACTGCTGGCGGTTCGGCATCACATCGACCAGGTCTCGCAAGAGCTGCTGGTGCTCGCTCACTTCTGCGCGTCTCCTTGCGGATTTGACCACTACATAATATACTTAGTACGGTTAGATAGATCGTTATCTTAAACCTTGTGCTGTGGACTACAAACATACTTGCGCGTTATTTCACACGAGAAACGAAAGGAGCAACAGCATGCCTCGATGAATTGACCGTGACACGTAGGGAACGCATTTTTCAAAATCAGAAAAACCGCTCCGAGTGGGATAGAAGTCCCTCTTGCTCATCTCCTCGCGTTTCGGGGAAAGTCCGTCACGGGAACAACCACATCGAGAACACTTCCAGCATCCTGGAACAGGGCAACACGGCCTCTTGCAAGCACATGTGATGTCGGGAAACCGGTCTGTAGCTTCGAGTTGAGGTGAGTGCCGCTTGGCAGCTTCCATTTGAACTTTGAATTACGAGTCAGACATTTCAAGAGTGGTACCACTCTTGAAATGTCTGACTCGCAAGGAGGTAACCTTAGGTTACCTCCTTGCCGCTTGCAGGTGGTACCATTCTTGAAATATCTGACTCGCAAGGAGGTGACCTTGCCGCTTGCAGGTGGTACCACTCTTGAAATGTCTAAAACCGCCATATTTCTCTACGAATGCTTTGTGCAGCGTGACTACCAGTATGCTGCTACGGTGAAGCGTACTCTTGCATGCATCCGAGAATGCAAGACTGTACCAAGATCGTTTCTCCTCGAAAAAAAAAATTCGTACAAGGAACGATCCAAAACACCAAAGCTATTGGACTAATTCCGCATTTGTTTTTTGTGTGTTTCCCCCCGATCGCTCCCTCCTCTTGGCGGTACTCCCAGTTAATATGTGGAATACATAAATATTAGATACTGAAATCAAGTATACATCGGACAACACAAACGTTACACCATCTGGTGCATGAGGAAATCTGAGAATAATATCTGATACTGATCGGCTTATGAGTTGTACTCTACACTGATGACCTCGCTTCTTCTAGACTACAGCTCGAGATGACTTCCGATAGTTTTGTTGCATGTGTACTATGCACAACACCGCAACAGTTACTACAAGGTCAGAGCTGGCAACCTACACTTCACATACGCAACCATCTGGATCGCTCCACACCGCGTGCCAGTCGACAAACGGCGGCGGTCCACTAGCAACGATATGCTAGGATCGTATACCAGGTGGTTCTGGTAATCATGTGCGCGTCGTCTACATGTAGCAGGCAAAACCAAGCAGAGCCCCCACTTGAATATTGCACGCCAACAACACAAGTACTCAGCATTAAGATGCGTTTCTCGCTTGCCTTCGTATTCCTATAGGCTCTGTCATTGTAAACCATAGTCACGCTAGTGTGAAGCGCGTACAATCGGCCTAGCTCTAGGACGAACGAGCTTGCAGCGGTAGCCCTGTAATCGCAGGCCCAATAGGACACGAAAGCCAACGAGCCAGCGATGCAATGAGATACGTGTAGTACCAACTTGAGAAGGAAGGGCCTTCCGCACGCAAGGCTCTGTGCCCTTGTTTGAATCGACGATGATTCCGGGCAACTCCACGGCTGAGAAGGGCCCCACGCTCGGGATCACATGTTCCCGTCACGGCAGACGCACATGTACATGTACTTGTTGACGTACGCCGATGAGTCACACACGACGTGCTGCATTGCCGAGCTCAAATGGTGTCCACTAAAGAATGGCGTGCATGTTGTGTTATCGTTGCCTGCAACGTAGCGCTTGCACCTACGGTGGCGCCATTTTCGTCTGCCAGCACGACAACACCAGCTACCGCAGCCGGATGGCGTGTTCATCTTCTTAACGTGTATCCCAGGTGTTGATACCGTACTGACGCAGGAAGCAGCTCTCTTACAGATGCAACCACCTTCTTGAGCTTGGCTCACCACGCCCCAGCATCTCATGAAATTCAGCCGCTCGGATGTTCACGCGATTGCCAGCACCATTTGTGTGCTCTCGACTTGACGAGGGGCTTAGCACGTACCATTCCAGCGTTCCAGCTGGCTGTCCGCTATGGCTCATGCTCTTTCGCCGTTCGTGCTCTTCTTATCTTAGAAGCTGTCCATGCACGTCGTCTACATGTACCTAGCAGCACTTGGTCGCCTGAGGCATCACTCACTTGAGAATTGTCCGCCAGCAGCACAAATACCCACCCCAAGATGCGCTTCTTGCTCGCCCTCCTCCTCCTCGCCGCCCCCGCGCTCGTGACCGCGACGCTCGACCCGGCTCGCTCGAACTCCAAGGGCAAGTGCCCGAGCACCTACCACTGCAGCGCGACCACGGTGTCCAAGGCCATCCAGGCGGCAGAGTGCTCGCACAACACGCGCACCCACGAGAAGCAGACTTTCGCGGTGTTCGTGACCGACCACCAGTACGACGGCAACCACGGCTACCCGTACGGCACGTGCACCGCGTACACGTGCAAGGCGCCGACGTCGAAAGAAATGACCGCCAACGACGACTGCTGGACCTTCTTCTGGAGCGGCAACGGCACTGACAGCGATATGGGGACTGGTTGCATCAAGCACCCCAAGACGGGCGAGTGCGGCTGCGAGCGCTCCAGCGACGGTAAGTTCTTCGTCGGCAGCACTAGCTGCAAGTAGCTCTCCTATGAATCGTGTGTTGCGTCAGTTGCTTTGTGTCGCGAAGAGGCTTGTTGAGACCTCCACCAGTTTGGTAAATACATGCGTGTCACTAGTTTTGCCATCCCACGAACATGCGCGTAGCGTATTCTTGTCCCTTTTTCCGCCGCCATCATTCCTGTCTGCGGCGGCGGTGCGGGCAGCAGTTCCCCATCTATAGCGCCATGACGTCGCGGCTGCTCTCCAGCCGCTCGCTGCAAGCCCTGGCGGCGCTGGGCCTGCTCTCCGGCGGCGCCTACGTCGCGGACGAAGCCAACGCGTACGTGGCAGCTCTCGGCCCTCGCCGACGCCGTCCAGAGCGCTAACTGCTGCTGTGTGCAGCCGCATCTTCTCGCGCTCGGCGCGCGTGTTCGCCACGGGCGGTCAGGTGGTCTGGGACTACCGCCGCCACTTCCGCGGCACCGAGCGCAGCGACCCCGACTACCGCGCCAAGCTGCAGGGCCTCAACCAGCGCATCGCCGAGCGCCTGCTGCACCTGTGCTTCCAGAACGGAGGCATCTACACCAAGTTCGGCCAGCAGCTGGCCACCTTCAACCACGGACTGCCCAAGGAGTACACCGAGACGCTGGCCCAGCTGCAGGATCGAGCCAAGCCCGTGGCGCTCGACAAGGTGGTGCAGGCCATCGAGACTGAGATGGGGCGGCCCTGGCACGACGTCTTCCGCGAGTTCGACCCGACGCCCATCGCCTCCGCGTCGCTGGCTCAGGTGCACCACGCAGTGGACCACCAGGGACGGGAGCTAGCTGTCAAGGTGCAGTACCCGCACCTCGAGTCGCAGATGAAGGCCGACATTCGAGTCATCAAGTGGGCCTTCCAGCTTACGGAGTACTATTTCCCGGACGTGCAGATCCAGTGGCTCTTCCCCGAGTTCAAACGCGCTCTGCTGTCAGAGGTACGTTACTGCGTCGAGGTTGATTTTTGGTGTCATGCCTGTGACTGAATTCGGACATGTTGTCGTGTGCAGCTCGATTTTGAAAACGAGAAGAACAATAGCCGACGCAGTGCGACTTGCCTGAAGCACAACCTCAACGTCCACGTGCCTGCCGTGTACGATGATTTGAGCTCGAAGAGAATGATGTCTATGGAGTTCATCAAGGCACCCAAGATCTCGCAGATAGATTCCATCCGAGAGCTTGGACTTGATCCGCCTGAAGTTGCACGGGTGCTCTGTGAAGTCTTCAGCGAAATGGTGTTTTGTCACGGATTTGTCCACTGCGACCCACATGCTGGCAACATATTCGTGCGTCGCAACCCAGATCCAAACGTGAAGCGTAAAGAGCAGCTTGTTCTCCTCGACCATGGACTGTATCGTGAGCTAGACAGTGACTTCCGCAAAACGTATTGCGACCTGTGGCGAGCAATGCTAATGCGTGACAGTGCGCTGCTGGAAGACTGCGGCAAAAGACTAAATGTTGGGGGGCTTGCAAAGTATTTGCCGCTGCTGTTCACGTACCGGACCATTAACCACAAGGGACGTCTGGACGCGTCGATGAGCGAGTCTGAGCGCAAAAAGCTCACTGAAGATCTCAGCAGTGTGCGCTTTTCGAACGTACGCAGCTTATCTTGTATGAAAACCCTGTCAAATAGCTAACCATTTATTGGTCACAGGTCACTGACTTTCTAGAACAGCTTCCAAGGGACATGTTGTTTGTCTTCCGTACGAACAATATGATTCGGGCTCTGAATAAAGACCTAGGAGGGACCACCAGGTAAGGAACTCCGTTATCTACTGCCACCATTCTGTGCACTCCTGAACACGTATGTCCTACTGTTGCTTACCAGGGAGAGGTTCTCGATCATGGGAAATTACGCGGTGAGTGGTCATTCCGCGTTTTACTCTGCTTCTGCTCAAGGAGGGTACAGTGGAATGTGGGCATCGCTAGAATACTGGTGGGAACACCTCAACCTCGTGTTCCGCCTCCGAGTCGTTAATTACTTGGTGGCTGCTATCCAGTACGTCAGAGGAGAACCTCCAGCCAAGATCAAGCGCGTAGGATGAGAGCGTTTCACGCCAACCAAACTACATTAAGATCATTAGACGCAATACACTGGTGGATAGACTGTTTGCGGGCGACGAATATTTCATCGTATAAGTTTGTTCATAGCCGTCGAGAAGCGAGGTGATCTGTTTCTGCTAGACTGTGATGAGCGAGGTGTATTTGGTGCGAGTGGAGTGAAGTCGGCCCGCCGAGGCTCACTTGATCCTTGAAGCAGTGACTGTGGGTTCTCTCTTGGGGAGTGTGACAGCGAGGGAAGAGAAGGAATTGCTACCGCAAGTTTTCGTCGAGGTGTCTTGGCAAACGCCACACTGGTTGAGACTTTCCGAGGCTCCTCGTGCAACGCAAAAAGACTCCCAGAGCCTATTGAGGAGCCCACCTGGACTGCCTGCCCAGGTGGTTTTCGTTGTCGTAAGATGTACGGCTGCTTGGAGTTCTCAAAGAAAGACATAATCTTCTCTCGAAGCCGCGGGAAGTCGAACGGTATTGTGGCAAAATGCAGAGCCCCGTGTGCGAGGCATTCTTGGGCAACCTGCTGTGTTTTATCAGGCTCATCGGTGTTTCCACCAAATAGAACCACGCGGTTGCCTACCCGTCGTTGAATTGCTTGGAGCTTCGTCAGTGCTGTGTCAAGTTCAGTGCCAATATCGAAACACACCTGATTATAAACAAACGTGAAGAGTTGTTAATGCCTCGCAATAGCTGCACCATTCCGCTAATTGTACGCACCAAGTCGGTGTCAAGACCTTCATGTGATCGCAGCAGTTGGAAAAACTCGCGCTCGACTTTGGTGATCATCACTGTCCCCAAGCCCAAGAGCTGGATGTAGCGCCCCGTTACAGGTACATTCTTCGCACTGGCTGAGCCGCCAATTACGATCTTTGGTACCTTGGGCTCCATTGACATTGACCTGAGCGAACACAAGACTGTCAGTTAGCAATCCTACTTGCAATCCCTTACGAACATATACCTTTCTTCATCAAATTTTGGAGCCGATGTTCCTGATGTCGTTTCATCGTCTTCAAATTCAATTGCTACATTCAGGGCGTCGCGCGCTGTATGTTGGTCCGATGTGTCATGGTGGCCCTTTTCGCCAAATTCTCCATCCAAATCAAGCCCAGTGTCAGGACGGCCGTGTCGTGACATCGTTGGTCGGTTGTGCTTGGCATCATCAGGTGCAGAAGCATCTGTTGCTTCAATTGGTGGTCCAAGACTTGCATTCTCATCGACAAAATTACTACCTGAGGCATCAGCCTGGACGCTGTCGTGAGTTGAGACAGTCAGTTTAGGCTTTCGGCTAGAAATCGACGTTTTGCTCTGATGGGTATATCCAGTAACGCCTTGCACTTCTGCAGGGGCTGGAGGCTGAACAGGAAGAGACTGAAGAACGGGTGTTTGCGAGATCTTTTCGTGGCCATTTTTCTTTCTTTTTGTCTTCTTTTTCTTTTCGCTGTGATCGACGTCATCTTTCAAAGGAGCGGCTACTTGCTCCGGCGGTGAGTGCGGTAAAGACTCTTCTACCGGGCCTGGTGGCCTGCTCTCAGTCTCTTGGGCAGTGTCAACAGGTGGTAGCGGCACCGCAAAAGCTCGGCTTGGCTTTCTCTGTATAGGACTTGAGTTCTTCCTCCCAGGGTACTTGTTGATACTTTCAGCAGTTTCATCTTCGACTTCAGCGTCCTTAGCCAAAAGCGCTAGAAACTCTTCGTCCTCGCGTTTGGTCCCTAGCAACTTTACTTCATCGATGGATTTAAGCTCGTGAAAGTCATGCTGAATGTAGTTGTTCACTTTGTTTTCCTGCACAGTGCCTTGCATCCAGCGTTGGGCATCTTGAACAATAGAATCACCCGTTCCGGTCAGGACGGATGCGAAAAAGCCATCGTAAACCTCTTCAACATCTTCTTCGTCGTCAACAATTATACCATGTATACTCAGCTCAAATTTAATCTGCTCTAGCATCACACCTGCAAGTGTTTTAAGACTTTCACCATCTCTCAGCACTAGCAAATCGTACAGTGCGTCGTATCGATCTCGAATCATTTCGTCAGAATGCCTCACGGTGTTGACATCAACACCAAATTTGACCAACTCCTTCCGAATTTCAGGTAATTCAATTTGTCGCTCAATCGAAATCGCCTTCTCGATCAAGAAGGTAGAGCGCAGTGCGTTCACAACACTCGTACCGGCAATCTGCAAGTCACGAATATTGTTAAGGGCTGGAAGATAACCACTACTGTTGTCACTTGCCCCCCGAGCCCGGGTCTTCGGTTGCAGATAATTGCCATTACCGTCAATCGTGCTGGTATTTCCTTTGCTAGATCTAGGGGGTGTAGCGTCATGAAAAACGGAAGCATGACTGTCACGAATAAGTACAGAGTTTGGATCCACAGACCGTGTGATGCCATCCGTGCTACCCATAATACCACCCGTAGTTGATTGGACTTGCCTCGTTTCAGCGTCACTTTTAGTGGAGAAGTTTGAGTTGTTTCCAATACTTCTAGGATTTGGTGACGCAATCCCAGCGGGTGAATTTTCGAGTGACCGAACTTCGTCGTTAGCATCACTGTAATTCGTATGAATCCGTTCAGGGCGGCGATTCTCGTGACCAGCAAGACCAGTTCTATTGAAAGTTTCACTAGCTTTTTTTCTGGTATCATCAGGCTGTGAACGAGGGCCAGCAGCGCTGGGTAGTCTGCGCAATACGTTATTATCAAGTGCATAATTTATGTTCTCAAATTGAAGTGCGATACTTTTGAACATTGCGAGCAGTGTCCGCAGATCCTGCCCAAGTTTGCGCATTTCGCTAAGACCTCCCGGAATCACACCTCCGTTGTTTCGCTGGAGGAAATCTACTCGTTCACGTTCTACAATTTTTGGGTCAGCTCGTGCCAATTCTCCTACTGTGGTCATCCCAGTAGCAGCAACAACACGAGCGACGGATACGAATTTGGGGATCGTACGCAGCGGAATCGACTTCACGACCACCTCCGGCTCGAAGTTATCTGAAAGAGCAAGCTTCAGCTCAGCTCCATCCAGGAAGACAGCAACTCGTCGAGTGATTCGGCGAGCAAGCAAATGAAGGAAGCGTCCGTACGTAGCCTCCTCCATATCGCAAGTCCAGACATCGACGAGCTCAAATACAGCAGCAAAGAATTGGTCAAAGGTCAGTGTTTTCCCGTGGTGGCTGTCGACTTCCCAGTCGCATTGAATTTGCTTGTGCGCCAGCTCCAGAACAAAATCATCCCGCAATACTTTGAAAATAAGCAGCATGAGTGCCATGTAGTCCTCTTCATCGAGTTCCTCGAGCGGCGGAAGAAGTTGTTTGATAGCGTTGGCAGCTGTCCGACGAACACTTTGCTCCACTCGTCGGCCTCTTCCTTGCTCGTTCTCTTCCAGTTGCTGCTGACGAATTCGCTGTGCCATCTCTGCCTGCTTCTTTCCGCCTGCCACCTCCCAGAGAAACTCAATGCGGGTCTTGATAGACTCTGAAAAGCGTAGAGCTCGTCGCTTGGCCATTGCGCTCGCCTCGTTAAAGTCTTTGTCTCCCTGTAAATGGAATGGGAGGTCGCAAGAACTGACCGACAGGAAGATCGAGCGCTGGTGGTCGAATTGCGCATCTTCTCGCGCTTCGGAGTAGCTCACGGACTCGAGATTAGTCAGTACTTTGAACGATGTTTGCTTGGCGAGCGCCCCAGTGGGCGATGCAGGCGTGCGCAGTCGAGCTCCATCGCTGGTGATGGAGACGCCTTGAATGTGCTGATTGAGTTGCAGTACGAGATTAAGGTCGCTGAAAATCTCGTTGGCAGCCATCAGAGCGCACGACTTAATGCGTTGTCATGACTGTCGCGGTGTGCACTAGCAAGAATAGCTGCCGCATCGAGGAGTTGTATTGTCATGCACGAATGGAAAGAGCATGGTGCAGTCGTTTCAAGAAATATAGTGGCGGGGCTAAAGTTAACGCGCAACGGAAGGCCGGAGCGAGATTCTTCTCCGCTCTCTCATCGTGGGATCCTGCGTGGAGGAGGCGATTGTCACGCAGTACTGCTCCATCCTCGCGTTGTGCCGACCGCACAGCCGCACAGCTAGGAATCGAGCTAAGCAGCAGAATGCCCCGGATATTCAACTTTTCACTGCGCCAAAGTGGCGATAAAAGCTTCTCCGGTACGCGGCATCGGTCTAGGAGTGTGCGGCCGTGACAGCTCACTGATAACTGGGGGATGACCGTTGCGTGCAGAGGCAATAATCGACCAAATGTGTCAAGACCTCGCCACTGAGTCGGACGATATCATCAGTCAGGCAAAAAATGCTCTAGCAAGAATGCAGTGCTACGAGGGTTGTCTTCAGCTCATCCAGAAGGCAGGTTTGAGATTAAGCTGTCTTCAAAAATGTACCGACGGAAGAGCTAATGCATGCCGTCGAATTTGTCAGACCATCCGCGAGCCAAATAATGAGGATATGAAAGCCGAGCTCATCACAAGATTGGCTCCTAACATCAGCACGATTCGGGTTTTGTATGAGCTCGCTATCGACATCGGTATGAGTGTGCAAGTGGGTTTTGTGGGGTTGCCTCGACATATCTAACTATTTGCTGGTCGTTTGAAGAAACCATCTTTGCGGCTCTCATCCAGATATCAAGCCAAAAATGTACGCGGTGACTTGTCTAGAGCGAAAACACACATGTGAAATGCACTGACAGCCACTTTCCTCCGTATAGCTACCAAAAAAGCAGCAGGTTTCCTAATGGAAAAGATTGCAAGCCTCGTAGAATTTGCAGTAGCGTTCGACAACCTAAAAGCGAAGACGCCCGACATCCAGAACGACCTCAGCCATTTCCGACGATTTATAGCAGTTAATACTGAAGTGTCAAACCAACTCGAAAGGTACGCTCTCCTAAGATCGTTATTGTCATCGGATATGGGGAATAAATGTGGCACTGCAGTCTCACAGACGCCCCGCTGAACGCAATGTCATTTTTCGTGGCCGACCACTGCCCAATGCTGAAGGTACTGATCCGAGCCATCGAGTGCGCCATGACCAAAGAGCCTGCAGCAGTAGACGTCTCTGCTGTGTTGGCAAACTCTCGGTGCTCCTCCGTGTCAGGTAGCAGGTGTGTGGTTGCCCTCCTCTAACAACACTTACTAAGCGAGACACTAACGATTAGTTGGATCTTGCTACAGACCGAAGGATGGGCGTCCTATGATGAATTACCTGCGGGCCATGACCGGAGCTATCATCCTGTACGACCACACAGCCGTTCACGGCGCATTCGGCTCCAAGTCGGAAGTAAAGGTAGGATTATCTCTCCATGCATTTCTCCTAGCTTCTGCATACTAAATCGCACGCTGCTCAGATCAAGAGGTGTGTCAAGGAGCTCGTTCAATGGAAGCAGAACGCTCACGGAGCAACATCGGAATTGCTCGACACCATCAAGTACTGCAGTCTGCACTACAACGACTCCTCAACGCCGGCAAAAATCCGGGATCTAATGGACAAGTAACACGCTAGCCCTCTCTTGTATCGCCCGTGCAGTTTGTACATTTTGCTCCGATTGACGTCTAGGCGCCAAGAGCTCAAATTAGGCGCCTGGTGTGGACCACGCAGGTGGTGTGGCCCACGTGATGAAGGTTGCACACGGTGTGGACCACGTGGGTTAGATCTTAGCGCGACATTTCCTACTGTGAAGGAAAAGCAAAAGTGGATTGATTGACTTTAGTGCTTTAGTTGAGCTTGGGCGGGTGGATGGTGTACCAGTACTTTACGTATTTAAGCAGCAGAAAGTTCTTCTCCTCGATCGACAGATTCGAGAGCTCGTCCAGCCTCGCGACCATTTTGTCCGGAGTGTAGTTTTCATCTTTGTTGATGACGCTCTTGAATAAACCAGCCAGGCCAGACTCTAACATGTCGTCGAGCCTGTTCACCTTCAGATCGTCATAGTCGTCGACTTTCTCACCGATTGGGACTTCAACACGTCCGCGAAAAACTTGTCAGCCTTCAGCTTGGCCATCACGTCGTCAACGACATCCGCAAACCCCCTCGCTTCGTCGTCGTCGGCATCGGAGACCTTGTGGGCTTTCAGGAAACGGTGATCATCCGGGCGGATGTTGGCCTCAGCCACAATCTTCGAGCTATCAGCAGCCAAAGCAGAGTCGGTGCCGACGACAAGAGCGACTATCGCTACGAGAAAAGTGTAGCTGAGACGCATGAGTTTTTTGGACTGGTAAGCAGGAGAGATTGAAAGCCTGCCAGTCCGACTGCAAATTGCGTAGTGAGAGTAAATTATGCAAAGAAATATCTCTGCATTGTAAATTGCTGTGGATTTAAATTGTTGTTGACGCGGTCGATCGGCTACCGGTTAACAAAACTCCCATCCGAAATGCTATCATGAAAGCTGGGACACCTAACGACATACTTGATCGTTGAGTATATGTACTTAATGAGTTCTTCACAATATACGTAAGTTGAATATGTTGGTTTGTAGGCAATGATGCACCCACGAACACACGGCCGCTTCAGTTAATGATTTTTGTACCGCTCCTGACAGCAAATCTGTATACACGTAAATGGGTGGCTCAGCGCCTCGCTTTTGAACATAGCAAACGAGGTGAGCCCTACTGCCACTAGGTAAAGCAGCGCTCCTGATTCAGGAGTCCTGAAACACATGTCATTCTGGCAGTCAGAGTTCAGTTGCTATGCAATCCTTCAAGTCATGTTCATGCTGAAGTTCACAAAACGAGCACCGTGTCAGTTTGAGATTAGCTCTGGGCTGGCGTTTGAGTGATGTAGAGGCAAATACCTACCAGTGGTGCGGTTGACGCAGGAAGGCTAGTTGGGGCTGGTCTTGATTACGGCTACCAGTGATCTCATCTGAAAGGAGTCGACGTTCCCTGGCGCGATAGATTGCAGAATGTGACAATCGTACCTTGACAAATCTGCAACAGCAACGAACTCGTGCTAATAGGCTTATTGTTATTGTGTGTGCAGAAATAAGTTGAAATGAACTTCTTCGGTATTTACTTCCAAAACTACCGAATTCCTTTTCTGCCAAAACCCGTTATCAAATATATGTAGTTCGCGTGCGTGCTTGCGGGCTGCCTTTGTGTTGTTGTTTGTGCTGGGAGGCGGCTTGTCGTCTTGTTGTTTTGGAGGATATTGGGCGACGGAAGCTATAGTGGGGATTAGTTAGTACAGAGATATTAAGTGACTACAATATACCACTCTAAATAACAATATAGATATATATGTAGTGAGGCCCCGACTAAGGTGTAAACGAATCTGAACTTAGCTTAAATAAATTTAAAAATCAATCGTATTGAATGTAGCTATTGCTTTTTTTCTTTCTTGTCGGCTTATTATTGTTAATCTAGTGAAATGCTTCGGACCAGAGCTCGTAAAAATCAAATGTCGGGCAACCCGATCCGCCCGCTTACATTCCTCTGTGTAAGTCGGGTACGTACTTGAACCGAAATTTGGTACGGGCACCCGTACTCGTATCGGTACCCGTACCCAAACTGTTGTATATTTTGTAAAGAAGTGCATTGGAGGCGTCCTTATCGAGTATCGCTACTGAAGATCAGCATTAGATTGCCCTACCAATACGTCAGGAATCAGACATCGATCTTCAAGCCGGGGCGTTGAGGACATGTTTTGCTACCTTGGCTAGCCTACAAAAGGTAGCTGCCTTTAAAACGCCACCAAAACAGCAAGTCCAATTCCTTTTTTTCAGTCTAAAAAAAGGAATTGGACTTGCTGCTTGGTAAGGGAGACTTTAAGGTATTCGTCAAGCTCTCCCTCGCCATTGCAGGAGGGTCTTTGGTAAGCTTCGGGTGCCCATGCCCAGCCCGAAATTCGGCGAATTTCACTTCGGGTACCCGCTAAATCGATTCGTCCGAATCGTACGAGTACCCGTGTTCGGGTACCCGATAGCGGGCTCTAAAATCGCATTGCAAATTTAGTGTGCTTGTAGTCTTCTTTGAAGCTGAGCACACATCAACCTACTGTACTTGTACTTGTAAAACTTACCCTTCCTTGAAATAACAGGCGTTTGCAGTAATGCGGTAATGCTAAGGTCATCTTCGCTCCAACTCACTTCAGGTATCTAGCTGAGAGTAGTATCACGTTGGGTAGTTCAAGGCTGGAGCCGCTGAGACATAGGTTACGGTGCGATTTGCAGTTAGACACTGAAAGCAAAGTAACTAACTCAGCATTGAAGTCACGAAACGCTGCAAGTAGCAGCGTGCTATGATTTTTCTCGACACAAAACGGCTCAGCTTGTATGTGGGGTTTCCTCATGACTTTTAGAATTTAGAATCGATCATATTTTATCTAGGTTTCTGTATGAAATTGCTGTTCTACCAAGTGATCATAATCTGCTGTTAGTTCAACCATGGAGTATTTTTTATTTACCATTTCTAGTGCATTTTTTTAATACGACGTAGCTCAATGTTTTCTGCTCTAGTACATTGACTTCCTTAAAACTATGTAACACACGAACCGCTGGTGTAAAATGTGCCACTGGTGACTCAGGCCCTGCAGTTAGATTGGGCAGATCTGAATCTATTTTTGTTTGTTTTTGAAACCATAAGGTTTCAATTCAGACTAGAGAAGACCACAGAGGCAATAGTTGATGTTATAAAGAGTTCATTCTGCCATAAATATAAGCTTAGCAGTGACTTCGGGAATTGCCAGCGAATAAACACTCATCTTTTTTCACCTGGCGTGTAAAAAGGAGAACCTAACGCGCAGATCTCAATGTACAACTTGAATTTCTCGTACATGCATCTAACCAACAAATTTAAAACTGGTAGCAAATGAAATGCCCTATTAATCAACTTTTGCTTCTTCTTGTTAATTCCAAATATCGGTCAGAACCGATACTGTCTTTTCATGTACTTTTATGAAGTATAAAGCAAAGCATGTAAGGTTGAGTATAGACTCTCCCGACCGAGCATTGTGAGTACACTTGTATACGTAATGCGTTATCACTCGCGGTAACTGTAGCTATGTTTGTGGCTAAATTCTTCTGGCTACGCAGCGGATCCAGCGATGTAGCAGTCTAGTGCAGTGGCCCATTCATTAAGTGTCACCTGATCAAAATTATCTCTGCCGATACTTTACGTAGGCACGGACCGGCGGAACCAATTCTTTTCCTGTGTTGCGATTCATGGAACATGTACACACTGCAATCACGTTGACCTGAAAGTACCTTCAAAGTTCTAGTAGTATAACGCGTGGTCTCTGCGTTATACTTGTTTATTGTACCAACAAGCTGATCCCAAGATGTCTACTAGCAACCACTGAATTGAGGAAAGATTTATACATGAACGATTTATCATTATTATCCTTGGAGGCACCGTCCCATTTCACTCAGCATCCGACTATATATCTCTGCTGTATAAGGGTGTTGCAGCAGCTGACACAAAAAACGGAGTTTGTTCTAGGGTTATCTGTTTGAATTTTGCATTCCGAAGAAGTGTTTTGGAGTAAGAACAAACTATCAAGACTTCCGCGTGTCGTGCCAGATGTGATCTCTGTTTGCATTGTTTTGTAGAAGTATTTTGTAAAGGTATTTGCCGTAGAATATTTATATTGTTTCATTGCTCTTTCTCGCTTTGAGTCAGAATAGTTTGTAAATTCCTTCTAAGTTTGCAAGCAATGGCATATTGCCCAAGAGCATGCGCAATAGAAGGTCGTAATAGATCGCCCCTATACGATCTCGATCACTTGGAGATGGTGAGTCAAGGCGTCGAAGATTTGGACGATGCACACGATCAACCAGAAAAAAAGGTAAGGAGGGTCCGGTGAGCCGAGCCAACACGATTAAAAACAAAATTTGCTGGTATGCCAACATTGGCAGCTTTACAGATAAAGCTGCACGACTGGCCTCCAACTTCGCAGTTCAAAAGAGACTCGCATGACTTCATTCTTCAATTTACTCTGCTCTGGTTGGTGTTCGAGCTCCAATTAGATGGTTGCAGTCTTCACGTATTCGCTGGCGATGGCCGCGGCCATATCTGTTGTCAATGGCCACGGCTACATGACCAAACCGGCAGCGACTTTCAGTCCCCAAGGCGACAGGACCCAGTTTTCGGAACTATTCCTCAGGAATTCAAGGAACGTTAACGGCGCACCAGCAGACAACGTTGCTACTTTTAACAAGGGATTCGTGTCCAGCTCGTACAAGTCTCTGAAGCATTTCATCGACGCCAAGGCAAAATCACTGTATCTGGTGCCACCCCCTCACCTGTGGCAGTGCTGATCCAAATGCAAGCCCGCAGTCTTTGCCTGATACAGTTGAGTGGTCTCACTCTAGTTCCGAAGGCTTTACACCCTCTCACGAGGGTCCTTGCGAAGTGTGGTGCAACGACGTTCGGACATTCTACGACAGTGATTGTGCCGCTCACTACAAAACTGCTCCGGCTGAGTTGCCCTATGATCGCAATGCTTTCATGGGTTCCAGCAAACTGACGTTCTACTGGTTGGCCATGCGCTCACCGATGTGGCAAGTGTACGTGAATTGCGCTCCTCTCGAAAAACCACTTCCACTGGTCTACGTCAAAATACGCTGTTGGTACCTCCAGCTCCACTGCGCAAACGGGCAGCACGCCAACCTCGGATGCATCCGCTGCTGATACCCCGTCGGTCACCCCAGCCTCCCAAGCTCCCTCCACGGGAAGCGCTGGATCAACTCCAGCCGCACCATCAACTCCAACTACGCCGGGTTCTTTTGCTGCTGCTCCGGCAGAATCGGGGCCATCAACTCCGACTCCACCATCAACTCCGTCAACGCAGGGTTCTTCTGCTGCTGCTCCGGCAGAAGCAGGACAATCAACTCCATCCACAACAACTGGATATAAGGATTCTAACTGCGGTTCGCTGGACGTCGCAGGCACCGATGAAGACTGCGGCTCACTTGACGTGCTTGGTCACCCGTGCCAGTGCGACTGTGCTGCTGCAGTGCGACGGTCCGGCTACATGACTGCATGTACAACGCGGTAGGCAGCACAAACCGGATGTATCGAAATGATCGCACCATAGGCAAGGCAACAGCGCGTCTTGCTTGTCGCGGCAGCCTATTTAAGCTGGGTGTATCAAAATGATTGGACCATTTGACAAGCACAGCGCGCCTGGCCTGTTTGATCGTACCTGCAGGCGGCAAGTCGGACTGCGGTTCGCTCGATATCGCTGGTGGACGCCACGACGAACAAGACAACCAGCTAAGCACCGCTACTGGTTCACAGCATAACTCTGGTACCGGCTCGCAGCACAACAGCGGAGAGAGCCCTCAGTCGCAGCAGAATACGAACGCGCCACAAACGAGTTTCAGCTTCAGCAACGTCCAGTGCTCGTCAGATGCTGGCACGGTACAGCCGCAGAACGCGTAGACGTACTGAAATCGCTTTTCTTGATTGAGTTGTATAGCGTTCTACCACACAAAGGCTGATCAAGCTTGAATATATGTCATTCATCTTGCCTGGTGGTGGTTTTTAATCGATTTCCTACCACGGAACTTGTGCTGGTAAATGTTACCTCAAATGAAGACCACATTAGCAACTCAGCTCGAATACACTTTAAGGTTCACTTTCGTAAGATTGATCATTGTTTACCGTCCGATCTTTTCGTGAAGCGAGATATAGTGTGCTAAACGTTGGGTGTATCGTTCACCAACGCCCTGGAAGATGTCTACTTCCGTCCTGCGATCGTGCCAGACTTCAGTTGTTGTAGTAGCTTATCAGCTCCGATCGTTTTGTACTCCAAATACATGCGATACATGGCTCCAAACTCCGTAGAAGTCACCTTGGCTTGATACATGCTCAAGGCAATGGTTGGGTAGTCCAAACCATCCCATTCCTTGAACGTTTTGATCATGATCGCTAATTCGTCGGTCTCGTCGTCGAGTTTGTCAGATTAATGCTTGTTCTCTCCTCTTCTGTACCATTGTCGTCGCTGCTGATTTTATCTTCCACTTCAGCATTAAGGCTCCGCAGAAACCTTTGATCACGAGACTTGCCAGCTAAAGCGATGGGTGCGTCACTAACCAAAGCAGCCTTTGGGTGGTTGATTAGGATTCCCCATACTTCGTCGCAGGTAGCGACAAGAGCGAACCACAACTGCGAATGCGATACAGTTCAAAAACGCATGTCCGGACGAAGTATCAATAATTTGCGGCGGGGGAATTGAGAGCTGGAACCTTGTGCTCTGGTTGGCAGGTTGAAAAGTGAAAACTGGTTTAGACGTCTACAGTAGTGTTCAGGGCTGAGCCCAAGGTTTTGTTTACGCCCAAATAATATACGCATATCTTCAGGAAACATACGTTGATGTACTCTCTCTACTGTTTCTCGTCGCACATCTCCGATCGGCATGCCTACTTTTCCCGTTATCGCCTATCTACTAGATTGCCCCTATGGTGCACCAGTATTGGTTGTCATCACCTTCACACAATATGCGCATACCGATAGAATTAAAACAGCAATAAAAGACATCTATTTCCATTTTCTTTTTTTCTTTATAGCTGGAGTGAACTTTATAAAGTTCTACGAAGTACAATACTGTATAATAATGTGTACTATTCTACTGATAGTGCGTTTTCCAGACAGAAAAATGGAATTAAAGTGAGGGTATATTTAATAAACTAGACGGGAGGAGGAAAGGAAAAATATGTGGACTTTATGGATAGGCATACATCAAAGCGTTCAAGAAAATCTTAGTGATTGCAAGATATCTCAGTGATTGCACGATAACAGAATCTTGAGTTTCTTCAATATCTACAGTAGCAAACGTACACAACCTACGACAAGATACAGGTACGGTGCCTGACCTCAATTTTATCGATTACATAAATAATTGGACTAACCAATGTCTTCTAGCTTGTTGGTCATTGCAGCCCCTTACGGAGTAGGACAGAGTCTACTGCGATGCTTTCGCTAGCGTAGCCACACCTGCACAACGAGAACTCAAGTCCATTTACTGAAATCTGCTAGTTATATATATATAAGCAACTTAGCTACTATTACATGCAGATCAAAGAAGACGCGAAAAATTGAAATATATTGCAGCAAATGTGGCCACTCCTAATGCCTTGGAGAAGTGGTGATACTAGCGGAGTAGTCGTTGTGGGCCTGGGCATCACACGCGTCACAAAGAATTGTCGCTCCATTGGTTTCTTCAGCAAGAGCAGACTCGTTAGCAGCGCAAATGACACAAGTGTTTCCAATACAGTTATAGAGGCACGTGCACTCGCCGTTAAGGCAGCCAGTGTTTGAACCGTCACCGCAGTCAACCTCATCGCACTCCGTTCCAGCACAATACTTTCCGTCCGCATCGTCGTCGCAAGCGCGGGTACTGTTGCCTAAGCAAGTTCCCGTATCATTGCATGCGGCAGTGTCTCCCTCTGAGCAAATCTCGCACTGAGGTCCACTCCATCCAGTGTAGCAAATGCATTTGCCGTCTTCACACCCTCCGTTTCCGTAGCAAGTGCTAGAGCATTTCGCATAAATCGCAACAATATTTTCGACACTAGTTTGTCGGCAGCGACTCCAGTAATGCAACGCGCTCGTCAATAGGCGTCACCCAGTCGTCCTTTACGAAACCACCTGTGTCAGCGGATTGGGGATTGAAGGCCCAGAAAAAGGATCCAATAGACTTTTTCTCGAGGTACGCCGACACAGCGTTAGCCCACTTTTTGTTCTTGTCCTTCATCTGAGCACCCCAGGACCCAACGACAACAGCTTGGCCAGTTTCCTTTGGAACAAAGCCGAAATACTCGTCCCATAGATCCGGCATGTTATCCGGGAAGCTCGAGTCGCTCACCATGGCGATATGAAGTCCACACCAGGAGAGATTAGATGCGGACTGTACACAAGCCGCTCCATGTTGCTCAACTTGACGGGGTAGTCCTTCGCTCCCTGGAGCGAGCCTCCAGCCTGTCCCCACTCCAAGTTCACACCTTTAATGTTCGTCTGGACTCCTTCCACGAAAACCAGGAGGCGCGGGCATTTCTTCAGCACCGCGTTGCCGATCTTGGCCGCCTGCAAGTTCCAGTCGGTGTCTTCGTCTCCTTTGCCCCACGTGGCCTTGCCCTTGGGCTCGTTCTTGATATCAATTGCGTATACGTTCCAGGCTCCCGGGTCCTCACAATATCTCGTGGCCAGCATCTGCAGCGCTGGTGTAATATTATCCGGCACTGCAATGTCGGGGAAGTCCGGCTCGGACGCTTCGATGCGGTGGCTGTCGAACATGATGAGGATGCTGCGTTTGCGAGCCTCCCTCACAATCACGCCAGCACCTCCAAGTAGGTTTTGCCCGCGAGCGCCAGAGAGCCTCCCGTCTGCGTGCTCTTGACCTTGGGGTCGTCGATCACCGAGTTCATGGCCAGCGGCAGTCGCAGCGCGTTGATGTCGTAGCTGGCGAACAGGTCCAGCGCGTCGCCGATGGAGGTGGGCCACAAGCCTTGCACCACCAGCTCGATGGTCTCTGCGCCGCATTGCAAAGCGCAAAAAGGTCAGCGAACGCATTGCAGAGCGGCAGGTAAACGAGCCAACCCACCGCCGCCGAACCAGTTGATGCCCTTGATGTGGAACGTCTCGTTGTCCGCCTTGAGCTGGCCGTCCACGGAGCGGAAGTCGATGAAGCTGCTGTCGGCGTCGCACAGCGCGACGGAGGCGGCGGCCAGCAGCCCTAGGAGGCGGGCGGCGGGCTGCATGGCGGGGGGACGATCGTTGCGCAGTGTCACGGACAGTGAAACCAGCGCAACGGCCGTGAGGTTGCAGGAATGTGGACCACACTACAGGGAACCTTCGAACGACGCGTTGGTCGCCTACTACATCGCTGTGTCTAGGGGTACTCTAGATGCCATTTTATGCACAGGTTGAGCGGACGAGGTAACCTAATCAATGCAGTGCGTCCACTAGCGTACGCCAACAGAAAGATAGCGCGAGTTAACGTAATCTTAATGTGAATTCTCTGGCATTGCCAGAATTGTCACTTTGAACAATGCTTCACCAGAGCTTGTGTAGTTATCTAATTCCAGTAGTTCTGAAGTTCCGAAACATGAACCGCATCCCATACAGTGTATGGCGATGTCACTTTAAACGACGTGTCATCAGAGTATTCTAGTTTTTAGAATCCAGTAGTGCGTGAAGACGAAATAGGAAAAACACAGAGTAGAATTGAAGAAACACAGAAAAAGCAATAGAAACACAGAAGTAAGCGACGAGCGCACACATTCGATTGCGCAGATATTCCCACCCTCAACCCTACCCTTCAATTGAGCAACACGACCCCTGTTCAACCTGTTTGAGCAACTCGCTCCACCCATTCGCCAACAACGGAAGAGCAGACAGTAACTTATCGACAGCTACCCCTCCAGGTGTCGGTGGCTATAACTCGGGAACGGCGGCTCGGCCAGATCTTGCCGTGGGCAATTCGGAAGCGCACACGCAGTAGGAAGACGATGCAGTACCGTGATCTAGGCGGAGAGCTCTGAGCGTACTGTTTTGTGGGTGCAGTTGGAACTCGACCTGTCAGCGGCTATAACTCAGGAACGGCGGCTCGGCCAGATCTCGCCGTGGGCAATTCGGAAGCGCACACGCAGTAGGAAGACGATGCAGTACCGTGATCTAGGCGGAGAGCTCTGAACGTAACGCTATTTGCTGTTTTGTGGGTGCAGGAGCACTAGGGATTTAGAGAAAATGGCACCACGAATTGATTGGAGAGAGATAGCAGCGCTTGTTACGGATGAAGAGGCAACTGACTGGATTGAGGAAAGAAAGCAAAATGCAGCAGGAATAAGTCAGTTTACTAATTGTACGATGTGTGCTTTCAATGAACCGCATCCTATGAGGTATAAGCTATTGAGTTGCAGCTCTGAACCTTGTCGTCGCGCATTCTCTGGTGACAATGTGGCTGGAAAGGCAAAGTTACGATATGCTGCAAGACGAAGCAAGCAAATATTGACGAAGCTGAAAGACACTTTTCACAGTCACCGGACGCCCCAAATCGTGCGCTCAAGGAGCGCCACAAGCAGTACTGCCGTCTGATGGCTAGCGAAGGCTTGAAGCCACTTCGTATCCGCAACGGTCTACGCACTAAATTTTCACTGTCGTCCGCTGAAATGCCATCACTGTCCACTGTACAAAGTTTTGTAAATAATTTTGCTAGGACACGGCTGGCGAAGCATGACCGTATTCACGACATTAATGCGATGGTTAGAGCTAGAGCTGACCCTGTTTCACAGTCCGATGACAATGCACCGATCACATTCACGTGGCCAGAAGATTTGCTGGGAAACATTTTTGTTGGAAACGGCACTGACTCAAGCCCATTTTTTGCTGGTGTAACTACAAAAGCTCTGTTACGCAAATTAGATAGACCGTCGTCCAGCTATGTATTGCACGCGGATGCTACGTACAAACTTTCCGCTAGCTGGATATCCAGTGCTGGTTGTCGGATTTTCAGACTGTTCTCGTACATTTCACCAAGTGGCCTTTTGTATCGTGTCTCAGACTACAGAGGTAGTGTACACAGCTGCTCTAGCTTCGTTCAATCGGCTGCACTACTCGGTAACTGGTCAACGTATTGCACTGACTTATGTTTTGGGAGACGCGGATGATGCTCAGTTTAAGGCTCTTTATACTGTGTTTGGCGCTAATTCAAAGTTCAAGTTTTTAATGTATTTTTTCACGTGCTTTTGAACGTAAACAAAAAATTGCAAGCATTTCCTGAAAACGTAGCGGCTCATATTCGCCATGACATTTATGATATGTATTTTGCTTCAAGCTCAGAAGAAGTTTTACAATGTGTACGAGAAGATTTAAAAAACTGGAGACAAATAACGAAGCCCCAGGTTTTGCTGAATATTTTTCGGCTGAGTGGCTTGGTGAACGATTTTGCCTGTGGCAGTGTTTTTGGACTCCATCGGGGTATGCAACCACCAACAACCCGGTGGAGCAATTCAATCGTCACCTCAAACAGCACTACTCACTACACATGAAATATAAAACTGGGACACTGTTGCTCCTGCTCTTTCAATGTGTATCGAGTGAATCGAATGCTGCACGGGTTTTTTCGAGAGTCATCCGAACCTCCTACGACGATTTTGAGACGTATGCGTGAGCTAGCCCGCGAGAAGTTGTTGCGTGAGAACGAAACGTTCAGTAGCTGTTCCGAAGGTTAAGTAAGCTATTGCGGCACGACCTGCGCCGCGCGTGTATGTACCTGCCCGCCGACGCACAGAGGAGTACTTGGCGGTAACTGCACAGCTTGGTGTGAACTACGCTCGTATGGAAGTAAAAACCAACCCTCCTACTGGATGGCAAGTGGATGTTAAGCGGCGTACATGCGGCTGCCGTTACTGGGTAAAATTTGGTTACTGCGTGCATTTGTTGTTTACTATGCTCTAGTAGATTCCACGGATAACGAAATCCTATGGAGCCGTTCGATCAATAAAAGCGAGGATGTACCCAGCAGCCGGTCGTCCTAAAACAAATGGTCCAGCACTACAGATTGAACAGGGAAAAGCAACGATTGAATAGGGAATAGCAATGATTGACAGGTTTCGGCACCTGAGCTATAATTGATAGTTCCAACTGCACCCACAAAACAGCAAATAGCGTTGCGCTCAGAGATCTCCGCCCAGCTCACGGCACTGCATCGTCTTCCTACTGCGTGTGCGCTTCCGAAGTGCTCACGGCGAGATCTGGCTGAGCCGCCGTTCCTGAGTTATAGCCGCTGACAGGTCGAGTTCCAACTGCACCCACAAAACAGTACGCTCAGAGCTCTCCGCCTAGATCACGGTACTGCATCGTCTTCCTACTGCGTGTGCGCTTCCGAATTGCCCACGGCAAGATCTGGCCGAGCCGCCGTTCCTGAGTTATAGCCGGCGACAGGTCTTTCGGATGCAGACGGCTAATTTAGCGACCGAGGGGGCAAGGTCAGTGGATTTATGCACTGGAGTATTGCTGGCTGATTAAGCCAAAAAGGCGAATTGAGGCTTGCAGCATAGTTGTGTGGTTTGCAATTCTTTTCTATGCTGTTACAGCTTTCTTCTGTGGTGTCACTACACTCTGTGTTGATTCCATAATCACGTGTACAGCAAAACGATGTGTTGTTACCACGTTCTCGTGCGTAAAGTTCTTAAACCTGATCTGAACCGGTTCCATGTCACCGAACTGACGTAACATCAACAATTGTGATCATGATAGGTTTTATACACAATGCGGGACTAAGTTCCAAAAAAAAAACTCAGCACTGTCTCTCTATCTCTTCTTTCTCTTCTATACCCTACCCCCTATTAATAAATTTACATAAAAATATAAAAGTATAGGAAATCGGAACCCGAGCACCAACAGAAGATGTCAATATAACCACAGCCCTTCTAGTTACTAAAATTCGGAACCAAATTTTAGTAACTAGAAGGGCTGTGGTTAATAGTAAAAGTATTTTTGTTATTAATAAATTTACTTTTTATAATATTAAATAATATATTCTTAATGGTAGAGTCTAACCTTGCCAAGGTTAATGTTGAGGGTTCGAATCCCTTTTTTTGCTTTTTAAATAAAACTTCCTTCTTTGATAATTTCTATAAAGACATACATATTTTTTAAAAATATTTTATTATAAGTATAAATATATTTTAATTCAATGAATATTATTTAATAGGAGAAGAAAAACATGAAGATAATGGAGTACATATTCATTGTTTTTTTTAATTAAAAACAGCTTTTGATACTTCAAATGTATATTATTTAAATTTACAGTTTGAAGGTAAAGAATGAAAGACTCTTGACATTAACCATGACACTGAACTGGGGGAATTGCAAGGGCAAGTCGATTAAATGGATTCGCGATTGCGATAAGGGATACTTCGATTGGCTAGTGAAGAATAAATATGTGGAAGAAAACTGTCCTAACGCTGAGAAAAAAAAATCCTTATCTAGAACTGGAGTAAGAATGGTGAAGGTCGCGGCTTGGAATTCACGAATCGTCGTTATGTTGCTGAGTGAAGGCTTCACACTAACAGCGAGGTGCTATTCAATACGCAATCGCTTTCGAAGGTTGTATGGCGGAGGCGGCGGCAATGCTTTGACTGGTATGTTGTTCGTTGGACCCTCAGCGGCAGTCGCAAATGGAGCCTCGTCGAAGCGAACTCTCGGCACGCCTTTGTCGCTTTTTACACTTCGACTGATGGCCTCAGGACAAGCGCTTTGCACGAGTTGTGATCGGGACAACTGCAATACAGATTGGTGGCTCGGTATTCCCAGCTTCCTTGATACAATTCGGGAAACTGCAATATAGATTGGTGGCTCGGTATTCCCAGCTTCCTTGAGATACAATTCGGGAAATATCTTATTCTCTTATCCCTTGTCTTCGAGTCGGACGCACTTTGCGAGGATCGTTTTATCAGGTCGAGAACAAAGAGTTCGGTTAGCACATCTACGATGCACGTTGCCTCTTGCGTGTGTTGTACGTGTGCTCGGGAGGAACTGGTTTCACCGAAATGTTGTTCGTCGGGCCATCTGTTACAGATGCGAGCTGATACTCCTCGAAGTAGCCCACAAACACTTGACAAGTCCTTCTCTTCAAAAACGTTTCAGCGCGCGAGTTGAGAACAAACTCTTGGCATGAATTTCGGTCAGGACAAATCGCAATGTAGATTGGTGGTTTGGTCATATTCGCGACACCGAAAATCGCATTCATCTTTTCCATTTGAGTACTGCTGATGGCATGCTTTTCTGCGACAATCACTTGAAGGTACGCCACGCCGCCTGACTCAAGCTTCACAATGCTGTCAATATTGGGGAAATTGTCGCACGCAGGAAACCAATACGTGAGCTTGTCGTCGTCCCGCCATTTTTCCAGATATGGCTTGTACTCGCTTGAGGTTCCCCATTGAACAGCAGTACCTGTTTTGAGAAGCACTGGCTTAAATTCATAACCACGAGGTTCACCTGGTTTCCTATATGTCGGTGGACCATATTCGGAGATGTGAAGTCTCAACATGTTGTCAGCAGCTAGACGGTGTACATAGACACTTCCAGCAAGTGATCCGTGTCCAGCGCTTCGAGCCCATGCATAAATTCGAAACAGCGCGTCCGATCGCAGCCTGATAGTGTAAGAATTGCATATTCCGAGTCGATGACTTGCTCCCAACACCGCCTGGCGATAAAATGATTTGTGTCACCAGCATCTTTGACAAATGTATGGCGCAATCGATCAACTTGCCACTTCCCCGTCAATACACTGGAGTTGTTGGAGAGCAGGTTTAAGATATCATCCACACCACTGCTCGCATCATCAATTGCACTGCGTATGTCCTCCGATGTAGCAAGTGTAAATTCACGCACGCTTCCGCCAGAGTAGTAGAACCGTTCTTCCATATCCTCAGTGGCAAACTTGTAAACGAAGTTTCCCACTGACCACAAGTCCTTCTTTGCCCAACAAGGCAATACGCAGCAGTACGCATCAACTCGTTCTTGAGACTTCAGATCCACTTGCTGCGACGTTGCCAACAAATTGAATGTCTCTAGCTCTTCCGGAATATGGTCGTATTTAAAACCATCCAACAGCATCCAGACATTCTCAATGCCCTGCTGCCGACATAGCTCGTCATACACGCGACCAGCTTCGAGTTTATTGCATGCTGGAATCGCAAAATGAACTTGATTTCCCTGGTGTCCCAGATATAGGAGACAATTGCGCTCCTTCAGCTTGGTCAATCGTCGGTACACCAGCACATTCTTCTTGCGCTCGAACACGAGGTAGAACGCCATCACGCACAACAGCGTCGACTTGCCGATGCCCGGTGATCCCACGAGGATGCTCTTCTTGTTCGTGCGCACGTTGGTGTTGTCATCAGTAGACTCTCGAAACCATCCATCAACAAGTATCGCCGCGACCTGCTTGTCTTCCAATCGCCAAAAGATCTTCCCGTTGCTGGTGCATCCACCCAAGCTGCTCATAAACTTCCAGATCAATGGAATCTCGTGCACAGCGTTAATGGCCCATTCTGTCAGTGAGGTACATTCCTCCGCATACTTATCCGGCTCGATGAGGACAGTGGCGCTTGGAATTTCCATCAGTTCGGCCGCTGGTGCTACAGTGCGAGGAACAAGATGCTGCGTCGGAACTACCACGATGAGCGCATAATCTTCGTCTCTTCCAAGACCATTCAGTGAAACCGATGCTTTCAGTGGCTGATCTTCCTTGTCGTCATACACTGCTCGGTTAACGTAGACTCGCAGGTTGGCTGCATCAACATTTGCAAGAGTATTCGGACACTGGACCTTGACTGCATTGCGGAATCGAATCAGGCTGGCATCTTCGGGCAAGACCACTGCGTCAACGGATGTGTCTGGAAGCGGGAGTCGAGTTGCTTTATCCACCAACTGGAATTACACTTCGCGTGACATTCCTTCGTTCTAATCGCAATACAATTTTCCTGTCAGTCTTGGTCGATACCTCCAGGCGGTGCTACCTCGCGCGATCGTCGCTTACCTGCGCTTCCTCCGTGCTTCTGCTTGCTTCTGTGACTGAGAACAATCTCAAAAAAATAACCTCAGTTGAGGTATTATGCTGAGTTCCGAGGTTCCAAAATGATGTCGTACTTACTAGAGCTGCTGTGGTGCTTCAATTTTATAGTGAATTGCAACTAATTGTCGAATTGTGGGAACTCGGGTTTTAAGATTTTCGGAACCAAATTTTAATAACTAGAAGGGCTGTGGTTATATTGACATCTTCTGTTGGTGCTCGGGTTCCGAGTTCCTATACTTTTATATATATGTTAAAATTTATAAATAGGGGGGGTAGGGTATAGAAGAGAAAGAAGAGATAGAGAGACAGTGCTGAGTTTTTTTTGAGGAACTTAAGAACTTAGTCCCGCATTGTGTATAAAACCTATAATGATCACAACTGTTGATGTTACGTCAGCTCGGTGACATGGAACTGGTTCAAATCAGGTTTGAGAACTTCACGCACTACTGGATTTTAATAACTAGAATCACTCTGATGACGCGTCGTTTAAAGTGACATCGCCATACACTGTATGGGATGCAGTTCATGTTTCGGAACTTCAGAACTACTGGAATTAGATAACTACACAAGCTTTGGTGAAGCATTGTTCAAAGTGACAATTCTGGCAATGCCAGAGAATTCACATTAAGATGACGTTAACTCGCGCGATCTTTCTGTTGGCGTACGCTAGTGGACGAACTGCATTGATTAGGTTACATCGTCCGCTCAACCTGTGCATAAAATGGCATCTAGAGTACCCTTAGAGACAGCGATGATGTACCATGTAGTACATCACTAAGAGTACCTGCATGGTACACTTACGAGCACGACGTTGCTGAGTCTGGGAGGTTGGATTCTTGGGAGTGGGTTGGGATATTGATCGCACATCAAGAATTGGCACTTGAACTTGTTCCAGATGCCGCAATACTTGTACTTCTAAAACTAAAATTTGTGATGCAAAATACGTGTTGGAGCAGTATTATCTGGAGTAGTGCAAAGTGCGATACAAAATATGTGTTGGAGCCTATTATCTGGAGAGGCGCACGATCCGCACGAAGTACACAACAAATTTCAGCTCCAGTAGCAAATACAAATCTTTCAGCCAAAGTTCCAATAGGTCCGACGCGAGCAAGTAACGTCAGCAATAGAGGCGCTACTTCAGCAGGGCGTGAATACATGTATCAGCATATGCTATTTTCCAAGAGAAATGACCAAACGCAAAATTCGGATGATAACCGAGACGACTTCACAGCAACATGCAACTACTGCGAAATGAAAGGCACCACGATGAACACATCACTCTGTTCGCGCAAACCCGTAGCTTAACTTTCTGTATGAGCACAATTAAATTTCAATCAAATGCCAACGTGAGCGAGGAGCAAACCCACAGGTCCAAGTTTACATAGCTCTAGTTAATTTAAGCAGTTGTGTCGGAGGCAAAATAAGGCATCCAACGCAGCACGTCGTCTGAGGTCAGCCCAGTACCCATTATGGCCAATTTACCCCTATATTCGAAATCAAAGTGTTAGCCTGCACCTCCATTGCAATGAAGGTATGTACGTACCCACTCACTATGCATAAGGTCGTCGCTGTTCGTGTTCAACAGGGGGATGTCACCGCTACTCACTTCGCTAGACTACAGCAGCAAACGAACATGGCGTTATTGTTAATCCAATAGATTACCCAGCACTGTAAATGAAGCAAGATCTCTGGAGTATCAGCGAAACTACCATCGACCTAGTGAAGGCCACGGCTTCTGATGAATCTGTAGTCGTATATAAACATAAAAAGGTTCATTAGCACATTCATCCAGAGCTGATGGGCCTAGCATTTCAACCAGCACTTCCTTCCAAACGCATTCAAAATGCCAATGGTTATTTGAGGGGAAGAAAAGTAGGAAGACTTTAAGTGCGCTAAGTCGCAAGACTCGTTGGACTTTACCAAGTTCATGTTTGGCACGTGATCATCGTGTGATGCACACAGCTGAGTGTTGAACGAACGTTGACCCAGTTGGCGACAATTAATTCCTGTTGGGCTTCCCAATAGCTAGCTTCGCTACCTACCTCCCAGTACAAAAGACACTGTAAATCAGATAACAGTACAACGCGCAAGTTCACTCCGAGACCTTTATTCAGACTCTCTAAGTAAGCTAGCTTGTCGAGAAGGGGTGCTTCTCGTACCAGTACTTCGTGTAAAAGTACACCAACAAGTTTTGTTTTTCAATCGACAAGTCTCATCTTGAGAGCAGCTGCTCCGCCATTCTCGTCGGGGTGACATGGTCCACTTCGTCCATAGTCTTGAATTGCGCATCAAGCTTTGAAAACACGATATCTGCGAGGTGCTCTTTCACACGTGGATCTTTCAACGTATCAAGTTCTGTGGAGTAGCGCCCTCGCAGAAATTAATAAATTCCCTTGAGTCCGTCCTCGCACAAACCCGTCGCGTCCTCTTGCGTGGTCGCGTCGGGTGTTTTCCCGGTTTTTGAGCAGCATATCTCTGGCTTGGGGCGGAGATCGGTGCGGGGTGGTGAGCTGGAAGAAGATGCCCCCTCTCTCTCTTGTGTCTTCTACGACTTGGACGTCCCGCTCGTGCGCAGTGGCGTCCTCTCCCCTTGATCACGCGGCGAATTCCGGCCGGCGTGTCCTTGGGTCTTGCGTGGCGAATTTCAGCCGACGCGGTTTGTGTGCGGCGTTATCGGGCCAGCACGGGTCTTCGTCGGGGCGCGGGTTATCGGGCGCGCCTTGCGACGGGATAGTTTAACGTGTCCCTCCTGTCGGGCACGGGGTGTTGGGGGTGAGTACCTAACCCAGCCGAGTGACGGGGGGCCGCGTTATCCGGGCGGCTCGACTTGCCGACGCTTGGTGGTTCCCGCTCCACGGGAGGAAGATCTCTTGGGTGGAACGAAGTAGATTTAGGACTGACTATATCCTATCCTATACCACTAACTGTTGACTAAACCATTGGCGTCGGGTCGTGCCTTGCGTGCTTCTCCATCTTCAACCTGATTTATGATATCCTGATCGTAACCCGATCTGAGTTCCCGATCTAGATCCTAGATCGGGGTTTCCAGATCGGGGTCGAGTTGCCAGATCGGGGTCGAGACGTGATTCCCAGATCGGGGTTGCCAAATCGGGGTAGGGTTGCCAGATCGGGGTCGGTACATAGACGGGACCACCCATCAATCTTCGAAAAAATCCCGTCTTGGACACCGTACGTCCTTCGTCATCTTGTTCTCCGGTCTCGCGTCTTTCTCGGAGGCCACTACACCACAGTTCCTTCATCGAATTTGACTTCATTAAGCGCTTGTAGAGCTTTTCACCTCTCATCTTGGACAGCACTTCGTCGACCACATCGAAAAAAACTAAATCCCCCTCTCCTCTGCGCCATCAGTGCGAGGATCCTCGTGAGCTCTCAGCATTCGATTCTCATTTCCCCGACCATTCGTCTGGTCCACAACGCCAAGAAAACTTGGTGTCGTAGGTGCATGAGCAGCAGTGGTCGCAAATGTGGCGACGAGAGTAGCTGCAACTGCGAACAGAACGTAGTTAAATGTAACGGAGAGCCCGTTGCAGAGTTCGTTGCATATGATCGTATGGAGTAGCCTGCGCGAGGACAGCCTCGTACCCGATCGCATGGGTGCGGCTGTTACAGTCGCGAGCTGCAGGTCGCAGGAGAAAGCTAGCTCTACTTTGCCTAAACACTTTAATTCAGTCTTCATTTTGCTTCCTAGCACGCAGCTAGACAAGACTCAAGGACAAGCAAGCAGCTAAAAGCAAGACAATTTCGAAATTAGAGCCGAAGGCTTTGCAACAACCTTCGAGGCAGCAGTGTACTTGTTCGACTAAGTACGGATCAACTAAGTACGGATCTACGAAGTACGACTTGTCCGTCAGCTAATGAGCTCAAGGACGACAGCTCGGCAGACCGAAGACGAATCACCCAACCTTCGACCGTATTAAGTTCCTAGAATGGAGTCCGCAGACGGCACTCAAGTGCCGGGATTAGAAGGCTGCGCGGGGTTTGAACCTGTGCCCGAGCCAAGGCAGCCCTCTGAGGTTCCACCGGCGGCGGATGGCACAAATGAGGGTCCTACCACGCAGACTTTCGGCAATGCCCCTGCAGCACATGCAACCTTCACAGCACCAGCAGGTCCTCTGCCTCAGACTGGGCCAGTCCCACCTGTGCGCCCCGGGTACGCTCCGCCAACTACATCGGCAGGGAGCGCGCAATATGCCCCGCCGCCAGCAGCACCTCCGGCTGCCGACACACCTCAGATGCTGGCAAGAGTATGTTCTCACTACAGCAGCAGGCGATGGCCACCAGCCAGCAGCAGATGCATGCGTTTATGGCTCAACAGGCAAGGTTCCAGCACGAGATGTATGAAATGCAAGCGTGTGAATCGCCAGAAACAGAAGGCGAACCCGCCGAAGTTTCATGGGCGCGCGGAGGAGGACTTAGAGTAGTGGCTCTTTCACATAGAAGAGCACTTTGCCGCATATACCGCCGAACAGAACAACGACTCTCGTTTCGTCGACATGGTAGTACCGTTTGTGGGTGTAGACGTCATGGCTTGGTACCGCGATTTCAAGCTCGCGATGGGCAGTAATCCTCGCACATGGCCGCTGTTCAAGCATCAGATTAGAGCACGATATCGCGATAGTGATTACGAGCTCAAGTTGTTGACGAAGATGCATGATTTGCAAGTCACAACGACACAGAGTACAGCACCAAGTTCATGCAGCTGCTGTCAATGTCATCTATCAGCATGCCCGAGATAGTGAAGCGTTGGTTTTACCAGAAAAATGTACGCTCCGATACCAGCTCCTACCACAACACTGTCCTCCTACCTTGAAGGACACGATCGATTACGCACAAAGATTTGAGGACGCTCGCGAGCAGCTACGTGGTAAACCAAGCTCTGTTAGTGGACTACCCAAACCGAATCGCAAAGACAACCGCTACCAGCAAGTAAAGGGGCGGAACTCTGATGCGAAGGCACAAAACCCGCCCAAACCGATAACGACTTTAGGAGGTGGTACACGGACCCTACCTGTTTCACTTGCGGTGTTAAGGTCACAAATCGCCCGAGTGTCCTCGCAGGGGCACCGTCATGCTTCAACAGACTGATACAGTCTATATTTAAGCTACCACAGCTTCTGCCGCACATATTAAGACTTGATCATTTTCACCCCATCAGACTCCGTGGAAGAGCACGCAGTGGCGCTCAGAAAGGTACTGACTCGCTGTGCGGAGCAGCAATTGTACGTGAAAATCGAAAAATGTGTGTTTTGCGCGCGAGAGATACCATGCCTTGGTGATATCGTCGGGGTAGATGGCGTAAAAATTGATCCAGCGAAGGCAGCAGCCATCCGAGATTGGCCAGTGCCCAAAACAAAGAGAGAACTGCAGTCCTTTATCGGCACGTGTGTTTACGTGAGTCGCTTTTGCGCTGGTTTCGCCGATCACATCGCGCTACTAACTGAGGTTGTTAAGAACAAACTACCAAAAGATTTAATTTCGTTCATGAAGCAGCAGAAGGCGGCGTTTGAGTCTCTCAAGGTCAAGTTGTCTTCGACGCCGATACTCGCTCATGCAGATTTTACGAAAGACTTTTACGTCAGTGTCGATGCCTCGGATTTTGCTGTAGGTGGCTACATTTTCCAGTACGACGACGACGGTCGCGAGCGTGTAATCGCTTATGGTGGGCGCAAGCTCACCCAAGCCGAGCTTATATACCCAACCCGAGAAAAAGAGCTGCTCGCGGCACTTCACGCGATGCGCACGTGGAAAGTCTACCTCATTGACAAGCCATTCTACCTGAACACGGACCACCGGACGATATAGAATCTCCTCCAGCAACAAACTTGCTCACAGAGGCTTGCTCGGTGGCTTAACGAGCTCGCGCTCTTCCAACCGCGCTTAAGTGGGTCGCGGGGAGCACCAACATCGTCGCGGACAGTGTGTCGAGGCGTCCAGACTGGTCGGATGGTACCAGTCGAGCTATTAGCCTCTCAGAGTTACTTCGTCAGCTGACCGCCCAAGAAGCCGATCCCGATGCCGTCACTCTTTTCGCTCAGCAGGCTGCTTGGCTAAGCTCCACGAGACGTGCCGCAGTAGTTACAGCAACGACGCAATGTTTGGTCCAATTATGCGGGACCTCGCCTCAGAAGTGGATCGGGGGTCACGACGTCTTCGTCGGTTTACAGTCGACGACGGCCTTCTTTACTTTCAGGTGAGACCCGATACACCTCGGCGGTTTGTGTATTCCTGACGTGGTTGGGCTAAGCAATTCAATTATGTTTGAGGAACACGACTATCCTACGCGCGGCCATCCTGGACAAGCCAAGACACTCTTCACGTTACTCGGTAAATACTACTGGAGAGGCATGTCCGAGTCTGTGCAACGCTACGTAGCATCGTGCGAGCTATGCCAGCGCAACAAGTATGTACGCGGCAAGCCAGCAGGAATGCTTCACCCCCTTGAATCCCGCACAACGCTGGACCGATATTAGAATGGACTTCATGACTCAGCGGCCTCCTACTACCTCCGGGCACGACGCGGTAATGGCATTTTTTCTCGTTCTATGGAGGAACAAGTGGATCATATACGCCAAGTCGGTGAAGTGCTTCGTGCCAACAAGCTTTACGCTTGCCCCGATAAGTGTGCGATTTTGGCCAGAGTTCAGTTGACTTCCTTGGCCACACCATTTCTGGTGCGGGGCTCCATGTCGACGCCCGCAAGACCCGCGCTATCGCGGAGTGGTCGGAGCCTGGTAATGTCCAATAGCTGCAGCGGGTTTTGGGACTTGCCGGGAACTATACGCCGGTTCATTCACGGGTTTGCTCAGCTAGTCTTGCCGCTGAGTTCTTTGGTGAAACATAATGTTGACTGGGTCTGGGACGAACCTCGACGACGGGCCTTCAACTCCATCAAGCTGGAGCTCCAACAGGTCCCGTTCTACGTTTGCCGGATTTTGACAGACCTTTCATTGTCACGACGGACGCCAGTCACGACTATTTTGGAGGTGTGCTATCGCAGATGCATGATGGTCATGATTTACCCGTGGCGTTCTACAGTAAGAAGTCGGTGTCCATGAGCTCAACTGGCCTGTGCATGAGAAGGAACTTTTCGCTATCAAGCAAGCGTTAACTCGGTGGCGCCACTATCTGCGTGGGTCTCATCTTGACGTTGTCACAGACAACTCGGCGTTCAAATGGTTTCTTCAGCACCCTCGAGTCTCGGGGCGACTTGCACGATGGCTCGACTTCTTTGCGTCCTTTGACTTCAAGCTGCACCACCGTCCCGGATCTCAGAACGTGGTCACTGATGCTTTATCGCGTCCGCCGACGGCTTCAGCTCCACCGGGGGGAGAGGGCGATGATGCTGTTACAACTAGATCGGTCTGTGCGCTCCGTTTTCCTGTTCTACGTGCTCAACCGTGCGCAAGTCTAGTGCGCGACGCATGGCAACAATGGATAAGTTGTTGACTATATCATCTCGCGATCAAGCGGTCATGCTTGGTACCAAGCATCCGGCATCGCCAGTACGTTCCGTCGGAGCTTCGCAGAGGCAGATCCAGATAAACGCTACGGCAGTTGAGACTACGATTACGGTCAGCTCCATCCAACTGGATAGGACCACGAAGAAGTCGTATCAGTAGGCCTACGCGAGGGACCCTGCCTACAAGAAGCTATGGCGCGCCAAGAACAATAGCAGTGACTACGAGTTGCTCGATGGCCTGATCTACTTGGAGGGTAGTGCCAGTAGTACCACTGTGCAGCAGCCAACTGCGTGCGACGGACTCCGGGGTGCGCCATAATGCCGCCATTATAGATGACATCCACAACGTCCATGATGCCGCCATTATGGCGCACCCCGGAGTCCGTCGCACGCAGTTGGCTGCTGCACAGTGGTACTACTGGCCTGGTATGGATGCTGACATCAAGGAGTACGTTCACAGCTGTGAGTCTTGCATGAGATATAAATCCAGCACGGGGCGCAAGACAGGCAAGCTCCAACCGATTCCGCTGCCTACAGCCTGCTAGGACGTGGTGTCTACCGATTTCATTACGCATTTACCGGTATCCGATGGATTCGATGCCATTATGGTTGTCGTTGACAAGTTGTCCAAGAGGCCGGTGTACATCCCCACTCATACTACGGCTACAGCGGAGGATACGGCCAAGCTGTTCTTCAACTATGGGATCCGGTACTATGGCATCCTGTCGACCATCATTTTGGATCGAGACCCAAAGTTCACGTCTAAGTGTTGGACAGCCTTGACAAGGCTGATGAAGATTAAGACTGCTACGACCACGGCGCATCGTGCTCAAGGCGACGGCCAGACAGAGCGCAGAACAGAACGCTTGTAGACTCGCTGAGATGCTCCATCTCATATCACGGCAACGATTGGAATGAGCATCTACCGATGATCGAGTACGCACATGCAACATTGGTGTCGAGCTCGTCTAAACTGTCGCCATTCTTCGTCGACACTGGCCGGCTACCCAAGAATCCTTTGGGCCAAGCCAACAAGAGCGAGCCTATTACACAGTCAAGAGTGGAGTACGCCTCGCGCTTCGTGCAGCATCGTCAAGAAGTGATCACCCGCGCTCGTAAGAATCTGTTGGACGCACAGAAATCTCAAAAACGATTTTAGACAGACGTCGCGCAGAGAATCCCGTTAAGGTCGACGATCTAGCTCTACTATCGACGCAGGATCTGAACATCGCGCACGTAACTGCAGAAACCACTCTGCGCTCTCGCAAGTTGACTCCTCGCTTCATCGGGCCGTACACCATATTGGAGCTTAGTGGCAACGTGGCCTTATTGGATCTTCCGGCAAACCTCAAGCATCTGAGCCCGCGGTTTAACGTCGACATGCTGAAGGTATACACCAGTAACCCGGACCAGTTTGAGGGGCGTGTAATTCCCAAGTCAACCCCTGTGATCTTCGACGACGAAGGAGAACCGCTGTATATCATCGAGGCTTTCATCAAACGGCGTATCTTCAATCGTCACCCGGAGTATCTCGTCAAGTGGCACGGACTGCCGCACCACGAAAACATGTGGGAATGAGAGCGCGATATCAAGCACGTCAGCCACTGGAAAACGTTGCTCAAGGACTTGTGCGAACGTCAACAAGAAGTGCGTGTGATGTGAGTCGTCCCGTACAGCTTAAGGTATCACCAGCTGCTACATTTACGGCGACTTCAATCAAGGTGTCGGCGCTAGCTCAACTGGGGGGGGAATGTAAGGATCTGTTCGGGGATCTGCACACGAACATCATCGGTTTAGTCCAAGCCATACTTCAAGAGCAAGCACAGTCGTCTGCATACTCACGGTTTGCGCACGGAACTCGCCGCTGTCGTCACTCCACGGCCAACCGTCTGCATATCGTACAAGGGTGCCGGGAGCACACCCCACGGTAGATCGAGTAGGAACGAAAAGGATAAAGCACAGAATGTCAGTTTCCGATTTACCTCGAAGTCCAACAGCAGGGGTAAAGCAAATGGGGACAGAAATAATGTGAAGCCGCAACAAGATTAAGGAACGCGCAGAGTCGGTTGAACTGGAAACGAACAAAAATTAAGGACAGCATGGGGCAACCGGCTAAGGCGACCAAGGAGGAGCAGAACGCGTACTAAACGCAAAGATCGGAGGAAATACAATATAGCTTTCTGAATACTTTTCCACAACAGGAAGTGAAGCCCTTTTCCATCGACATGGCTATATCAGAACCTGTCAAATAGCCTGTTAAAAACTGCGCTTTGGCCTACTCCTGACTCCTGAAGCCGCGATGCGCCTCGTGGTGGACACCGACGCGGGCGTGGACGACGCCGTCGCCATCCTCATGGCGCTGCACGCGTTCCCGGGCGAGCAGGTGGTGGCCATCACCACCGTCTTCGGCAACGTGGACGTGCACCAAGCCAACCACAACGTGGCGCAGTAGGTGTGGCCGCAGTGGACGCCCTCACGCAGAGGTCTGACGCCCCGTGCAGCATTCTGCAGGCAGCAGGGCGCGCCAACATCCCCGTGTACAGCGGCGCGTCCAAGGCCATCGTCGCCAGCGTCTCGGAGCAGAAGTGGGCGGTAGGTCACTAGTTGATCGTCCTCAGTCAAAAGACGTCGTGCAAACTCACGACCACCGGTGTGTGCTGCGACCTTGTTAGGGTCACGGCCCCGACGGCCTCGGCGGCGAATCGGGCAAGGTCGAGGCTTCGCTGACTGCTGCGCGACGCAATGAGGCTGTGCACGCGCTCATCAACTTGGCGCACAAGTACAGCGGGGAGCTCGTGATCGCGGCGGTGGGGCCGCTCACCAACATTGCTTTGGCCATTCTGCTGGACCCGAACTTCATGTCGAACGTCAAGCAGCTGGTGGTCATGGGGGGACTGTCGCGCGGCGAGGGCAACCAGACGCCGCACTCGGAGTTCAACGTGGCTTGCGACCCCGAGGCGACGGACATCGTGTACCAGCACAGCAGCTCCAAGCAGCTCTTCGTTGTGCCGTTCGAGACGTGCCTGGACAACGCTCTCCCGTGGGAAACCTTCGACCAAATCTTCCACGAGGAAGCTAATGCTCACGGCGAGTATGTCAAGAGGATCTGGAAGTTCACGCGGTCTTTCTGCGAGCACGAAGGCTTCTTTCCGTGTGACGCCTACGCTATTGCCGTCCTTCTGCACCCCGAGTACATCAAGACTGCGCCTACATTGAAGGGCCGCATTCACTTGACTCCCGATGAAAAACGTGGTGCTTGCATTTGGGACAACGATTGCCCTCCGGAGAAGGCCAACGTGACTCTCGTGACCGAGATCGACACCCGCGTCTTCGTTGACCTGCTACACCACCTGGCAGCCTAAGCGAAGCGCTAGAAAATCCTGCCGTACTAACCAAACGTGCGTCTGAAAAATTTATGTTTGCTGGCAAATGGGCAGTGCGTTACAGTACTGCTGTCAGCATTTACATTTAAGCTTGAGTTGCGTCCGGAGTTAGGGGGGGAAGAGGTTTCTCGAAGATTGAATGCACCCACACCCGAAAGCGGACGACGTTTTGCTGCCTGTTAGCGTATTGGCGACGGATGTACTCGTTCTCGACTGGGACAAGACCCGCCTCTGTAAAAATCTCCTCTACTTCCTCTGTCGTGAAGTAGTATGCGCGCGTATTGTCCTGGCGAACGTAAAAGTTTTCCTGCAGCTTGCAGCCAGGACGGAAGCGCAGCTGTGCCTGGTCGTAGCGGCCATAGTCGCGGAAGAAGAGCTTACCGCCGGGTTTAATTGCCGCCACCACCTTCTTCACGGCATCTTTCATCTTGTCTGGGTGCAAGGCCGACAAGCAAAAGAGAAATAGTGCAAAATCCACGCCACCGTTGGCAAACGCCGCATTGGGGAGAGCATCGTTCGTGATGTCGCACACCGAGGCCACCACGCGCGTTTCATCATACAGCGGTTGTTTCTGTAGTAACAGCACGGTAAAGGTACACATCAGTCAAACTAACGCTCCCTAAAAGCATGAATGCGACATTATCCGAGATTCCACCTTCAAAAGCTCAATGGCGGAGTCTGCAAAGTCGATGGCCACGATGTTCAGCGCCGGGTTGACCTCCAGCAGAGGCAGAGCCGCGTTGCCGACACCACTGCCGACCTCCAGAAGAGTCCTAATTTCGCCATTGTCTGGCACGACACCGAGGTCCTTGAACACCAGGTGCAGGTAGTGTCTGCAGCAAAAGCAAATATCAGCTCAACGCTCTCGTCCCCACTCGAAGTTCGCTCCCCGCACCTGTCCTTGTAGAAGTTGGTGGAGTTGCGCTTGTAGAACTTGTCCCAGCTCTTGGCCGCCTCCTTCTCGTACTTGTCTGCAGCCACGCACACGCCACCGATCCGTCAGCACGCACTCGCCCCTTAGTCCGTCCACGCCGCGCACTCTGCCAGAACTCGGGGATCGTGGACTTGTCCTGGCTCAGGTGCTCGCGCGCCAGCTGCTCGCGCTCCTCCGTCCACACGTCGTCGCACACCACGCGCTCCGGGTCCTCCAGCACGTGCTTGCCCACGCCGGCGCGCTCCACCAGCTCCTCCAGCTTCTTGTTGGTCGGGTTCTTGTTGCCGCTCATGGCCACTGCTGTCACTGCCAGTCAAAGAGTGGGCCTTCCTTTTCCGCCAACCAGCGAGCGCGCCTCGCAGTACAGTACTCCCGATCTTGAGCGGTCGCAGACCAACATGGCGCACGTTGTGCAGTGCCGCGGCGCGCAGATCTGCAGCCCGTTCGTGGCCAGGGGCGGCGCCGACGCCTCCATCTACTACGTGTCGGCCGGCACGGGCGAGGTCTTCCAGTTCCAGGCGCCGGACGCGCACGCGGCCGTGGTCTTCTCCGGCGGGGAACCGTTCGGCGCTGCGTTCGACCACCGAGGCCGCCTGCACCTGGCCGACTGCGCGCACGCCGCCATCCTCCGCGTGGACGACGCGGCGCAGCCCGGAGTGATGGTCAAGGCCTACGAGGACCGCGCCTTCCGCGGCCCCAACGGCATCGCGTTCGCGCCGGACGACACGCTCTTCTTCACGGACAGCGGGCCGCTGGGCGAGACGACGCTCGAGAAACCGCGGGGCAGCGTCTTCTGCGTCGCGCTCAGTCCGAGCGGCGGGCAGGTGCTGCGGCCGCTCGTGATGGAGGGCCTCGCGCACCCGTGGGGCATCGTGATGGCGCCGGACTCCGGGGCGCTCTTCGTGGCGGAGACCATGCAGAATCGCATTCTACGCCTTCAACAGCGACCGAGCAATGCCTACCACGCCAGTGTTTTCTACCAGTTTTCAGGTGGAATGGGGCCGTCTGGGGTCGCGTGCGGTGCCGATGGCACACTCTATGTGGGGCATTACGACTTTTCAGGTAACCTCTGCGGCGTTGCTTTGGATGTAGGCGAGGCCGACTGATGTACGCAATACTTCTTTATGCAGGCGGCAGCACTAGCAACGGGAAAATATCTATCATCGGCGCTGACGGGGTTCTGCAGCAAACAAAGGCAATACCAGGCACAGAAATCACTGGAATCTGCTTAAGGTTAATTGCGTTGCTAGCTAGGGTATCTGCTTTCGACTGACTTCATCACGTGTTTGTTTTCTCAGTGCCGACGAGGACTACTTAATAGTCACAGAAGCGTCGACCAATACTATCCACCGGCTTCCGATTCGGTGATGATTCTCATGATGTGCTAACTTCGCTGCGCTTGTCTCCTGGAGAGGCCTCACCCGAAAACAACTCCTTCAGAAGACCTTGAGCTGCTTGGGGAGTGTACTTCAGATACCTGGACGTGTGTTTCTTGGAGAACTGGATAACCGAGTATCTGCGCATTACATTGCAATTGCACGTCAATAACTATCACCAAACGAAATTTCACGTATATCCGTACTTTTCGTAGAACGCCTTGTATGCTGGGATAATAGTGTCGACTGCAGTTCGGATTAGGTGCTGACGAATAGGAACTTCTGAGACGACGTAGGTCCTCTGGGTCTTGTGCAGCTCTTCCAACTGATCGTTGAATTTCTGTGTGACCGGATGGGAACAGTAACTTTTAGTAACATTAGTGAGCACAACACGAGTTCAACATCAATGGTGCTTACTGAAAACTTCTCCTTGAGGAGCCGCCCACTTTCAAGAGTCAGCACGTTGCCACCTTTTGCATACTGCAGAGTCTCGGTCGGGTCGTTCAGGTATTCCTTGAAGGAAATGTAGCTGAGATGAATAAAGGCGGCAAGAGCATCATTTCGCATAGCCTCCGCGCGTGGCTTAATAACACCGTGAAGATGCTTTTCTAAATCCGCATCGTCGGGCCCAGGGCAATGCGGCAGCGAGTTCACAATGTAGCCGAAATTGTTCACAAAAAAAAGTTGCTTCAAGCTTTCCTTCCCTTTGAGTTGATCAGCTTTTGTTGTTAGGGATTCGACAAGCTGGGTAACGACCGTGTCAACAAATGAGACCGGGGTTACGTCTGAGTCCATCCCAAGCAAAACTTTCAGTGCCTTTGCTTGAGCACAAACCTTCCGCAGAAAATTGAGCGTCTGACACAGGAGCACACTTAGCAATAAGAATGAACAGAGGTGATGCTAGTACTGGGAAATACTTACGTGGCTGGAAATCGGATGAACGTTGCCGTCTCGTGTTACTGTCCGGTCTCCAGAAGCGTCAACCAAACCAGGCTGGAAGGTGAATAGCTTTTGCTTTGCGCTTGCGGCAAGGTCACTAACGATTTCCTTCACAGCTTTTGACAGGACCCACGGATCTCCGAGCCCCTTTCCGTCGCGGTCACGCAAGAGCAAAGGCGGCAGCACCGCGTCCTCCAGAGTTTCAGCTCGCGCTAGCAACAAATCATGAACCAGTAATAACTTGACAGCGTCCAGTTGCTTTGAGGAGCGTAAAGATAAGTCGATGTTCTTCTTCCACGACTCAAGAACATGGTGCGCAGAATACCGGAATGCCCCGTTGGCCAGATCTTCATTAGAAAAAATGAGCCCAGCCAATGTTTTCTCAGCCTCAATCGTGATTTCAATGTCTTTCAAGCATTTGGCCAGTGCCGTGACTGGAGCGTTCAAATCGAATCCCATCGAACTCCCGGATGGGTCGTCTCCTAAGAACATCCTTATAACGTCAAAGCGCTCTTTGCCATATTCGCGGAGTAGCTCTGTCTGGTCCACGCCGGAGCTCAGCAGGCACTCCAGGAGCTGGGCAGCCCTCGATACGTCATGCCTGCTGGGCTCAACCCAGTTTAAGTCACCATCGTCATTTCGCTCTCCTCTTGACAGCACACTCACGACGCTGACAAAGTCCGCCATGCATTTACGTCTCACCTGGGTGTGCAGCTCTTTGGCTTGCTCCAGCGCCTTCATTGAGCCCTCATAGGATCGATGACCTTCCAGAAAGGTGATCGCAACCAGCAGCTTTTGTAGAGCCTTCAAGTACTCATTTTGGTCGAACTTGGAGCCGTTCAGCAGCACAGGAGCGAGCTACATCGCAGAATAGTCGAAGCTCAGCAGTGAAGAGACTACCAGACCCAAACACCGCCTCACCTCGTGCGCCGCCACAAAGTTCTCGTTGATTTGGCGCAACTCCTGCACGCTCAGGTCGATGTTCTTCTGCGTGCCTCGCAGCTGCTCCGTGAGCTTGTAGACCGGCAGCATCTCCCTCTCCACGCCCAGGAGGCCCTTCTGGAAACCCAGCAGCGACTGCTCCACCTGCCGCATCTGGAGCTGCACCGGCAGTTCGTCAGAGGCGAGCGGCCCCTCTCCACCAACCACCGCAGCAAAGACGCACCTGGTTCTCCAGCACCGCCTCGCGGATGCGCGCCACGCCGTCTCCGTACGCGCCGTAGACCTCCATCGCCGATCTTGAAGTTGTCGCGGCTGTTCGGCAGACATGGCTACATCGCGTGGCACACACCACTGACGTCAGTAGAGACTTGGCCCACAACCCAGCGGCAGCACAGTACGCGCCTCCCCACGCGCCGAGATGAAGCTGGTGCGCATGCTGGGCGGCATGCTGCTGGTGGCCGCGCTCATGTGCTCGGGCAACCTGTGCATCAGCGCGTCCAAGCGCGACGGCAAGATCCCGTACAGCAGCACGACCGTCACGCTGCTCATCGAGGTGCTCAAGCTGGCCGTCATGCTCGCGGCGATTGTCGTGACAGACACGCCGGCGCCCGCGCGCTTCGTGCCCATCGAGGCCTTCTACTACGCGGTGCCCTCCTTCCTCTACACCATCGACAACAACCTGAACTACGTCATCCTGCGCTACATGGATGCCGCCACGCTCTCCGTGCTCTGGAACCTCAAAATCGTGGTCACGGCCGTGCTCTTCCGCTTCGTGCTCAAGCACCCGCTGTCCGAGCTGAGGAAGATCGCCATCGTACTGCTCGTGGTGGGCGTGCTCACGAGCCAGTCGAACCATCTTCGCCAGATGGAGGCGTCCATGGCCAACAAGAGTAGTGGCAGTGGCAGTGGCATGAAGATGTCAGAGGAGGAAACTGCTGCGAACAAGAGCGCGCGGGACCTGATCATTGGCGTGCTACTGGTGCTTGTTGCTGTGGTCATCTCGTCCTGCGCGAGTGTGTTCACGGAGTGGACGTTCAAGCGAAAGTCGAGCTGTCCGTTCCTGTGGCAGAACATCCAGATCTATGTGTTTGGCATCATATTCAACGCCGCGGGGGTTCTGTTGGTTGAGGGTGAAGAGATCTCCTCGAAGGGATTTTTCCACGGCTACAACAGGTGGACGCTGGCTGTGGTGGTGGTGAACAGCATCGGTGGTATCGGCATGGGCTTCATCCTGAAGTACCTGGACAACATCGCCTGCGTCTACTCGCACTCCATGGCCATGATGCTCACCATGCTCTTTTCGATGCTGTTTTTCTCCTTCTCGCCGTCGCTCGAATTCGGCTGTGGCCTCACAGTGCTCATTATCTCCATGTACATTTACCACCACCCGCTGGCTCACGCGGACGTGGCTGGACCGGCAGACGCAGTCAAGTCGCGTCGCTCATCCGGTTCGTGCTCCGAGAAGCACGAATCGTCCAGCGGAATCACCGAGCGCAGCGAGAAAAAGCGCATGGCCAAGCTGAAGCAGCAGGAGAACGACGGCGAGGACGACGATTCGGACACCACCACCACCAGCACGTCCAGCAGCGGCGGCTCCTTGTCCTCGATGGCTCCTAGGTCCATGCGGGGGCTGCAGCTGAAGAAAATGCAATACTTCAAGTTGCCGGGGGAGTCGGAGGACCTTGAGAGCGCGCGCGCCAACGCACAGGCGATGGACACGTCGCTGAACAACCAGACGCATCAGTGAGCTGGCAGCCCCCTTATACAGTATCAAAACATTGAATGTCCGTTACTGCAAGTTGGCAGACTGCAACACCGGTTAAAGCGCACTTCAAGACGGTGTAGCCATGTCGTCGTGTGTACCGTCACTTCTTAAAGCCTTTGAACACAGGATCAATAAGTATCCTGCCGTAGACGATCAAATCATAGTAGTCGCTTAAAGGGGTACACGTCATTATACTCATTTCAACTAAATACCACCAAAATAGCATTACCTTCTATATTCTATAATGAGTATGAGATAACAGAAGCAAACCGGCCAAAAGACAAAGCAGCATCTGTACTTCCGTCCGGAGGGAGAAGTAGGGACCAACACTCCTCGCGCATACAAAAGCCGAGTGAACTCGGCACCGGAGCAAGAAGGCATCCACCGCGGAAGCGCCGACGTCGCTCCCCCCTCCCCGCCATGATCTCGCGCCTGCGCCTGGGCGGCTCCGGGGGCACCAGCAGCAATGGCGGCGGCAGCACCAGCTCCAGCATCTTTGGCGCCGCCGCCTCGGCCATGAGCAGCATCAGCGGCGGCGGCAGCCTGCTGCCCGGCAACAGCAGCGTGGAGAGCGCGGCGGCGGCGGCGGCCGCCAACCACGCGGCCAGCTCCGGCGCCGCGCCAGCCGCAGGTACTAGCGCGTCCTCGGCCGAGGCTCTGCCCCCGGGGTGGCGGCTGGTCAGCAGCCGGAACTCCGGCCGCGACTACTACCTGCACATCGCCTCGGGCCAGACCCAGTGGGACCGCCCTACCGAGGCCGACGCCACGCGTAGGGCGCGCCTCGGCCGTCGCTCCGTGTCCGGAACTAACTGTCGTGCTCGTGCTCTCTGCAGGCCTGGACACGCCCAACAGCGGCAAGGCGGCGGGCGGAGGCTTCTTCGGCGTCTCGCGCATGGTGGCGCTCGTCAACCAGGCCAACCGCAGTCTGCAGACGTCGCTGCAGAACACAGCGGCCGGGCCCGGCGGCAAGGCGGGCACGCAGTCCAGAGGCTCCGGCTCGCAGGACGTCGACCGAGACGGCCAGGTCGTCGTGGAGATCTTCGAGAACGAGCGGCTGGAAGGAAAGCTGCAGCCGATGGACCCCAAGAGATTCAGCGACCGCCACGCGGCGCCAGGCGCAGGACAAGACGAGAAACCTGAGGGCGATCTCCCTGCTGGCCACGAGTGGGTCACCGACTGGGAGATCGACCAAAATTACACAGCCGTTGATCGGGACGGCTGGACCTATGCGGCGGATTTCGTCGAAATCGTGCGTTTGCTTGGAGACGATCTAAGTCACGCATCGCGCCACCCCACCGATGCAGTGCGTCGACGTCGATGGATCCGCTATCGCCAACCTGTGGATGAAAATGCACCGCAATCCCCTACGGACTCGGTTGGTGAAAATAAGTCTTTAGCTTCGTCGGCTACCTCGAACAACTGGGCCGATTCAACAAATGGAAACGACTACGTGCTGGATGACAATGATGACCCATTCATGCGCACCGCTCAAAAGACCCAAACAGGCTTTCGTGTGAACGTGAATTTTACTCATCGTGGAAAGAAAGACAACACGAAGGACTACCAGAGCATCAGCTTAACCGATGTCATGTGGTTAGTCAATGCACACGACGTGACAAATGCGCCCACTGAAGAGCTGATGCGCGAAAAGACAGCAAACCTTGAGGAACAGATCAAGGAGGCAACGCTACACTCGAAAAATTTGGAAAAAGAACTCCGCGCGCAGCATGACAAGCAGACAAGGGAACTTACTCTTCAGCAGAAGAAATTTGACGCCCTTGTTGCTCAATACAAGAAGATTCAAGCAGAAAATGAAACTCTTCAGGCCAGTGTGTCGGAACACCGCGTTGCTGTGGAAGCGTTACGCAAGGAAGCGGTAAGTCTACGAGTCAACCACCACCACCCTGCGAATTTGAGAGGTGACTGATGTTTCAATGTGATGTTGCGATGCTGTTTTTCTTACAGACCGAGAAAGATATGTTAGCGGTAAGTGGTGGCCGTTTCTGGTGTGTGAAAGCATGATTGAGGTACTGATATTTGCATTGCCCGTTGCATGTTTTGTGGTGTGTAGAATGAAGAGCAACGAGCGCTTAATGCTGAAACAGCTGCGCAGAACCAGGCACTCGAGGAAAAGGCAAAAGCTCTTGCAACTGCGCGCATGCGCTACAAGCGCGACAACAAGCAGCTTGCTGCAGCTGTGGAGGATGCGAAAAAGCGCCTAGAGCAGCACAAGGCTCAAGCCAATGTGGATTCACAGGATCCTGTCGCCAAGGACCTGAAAACTGAGATGGACAAGGTCCGGCAGTTGCACGCGAAGCTGGAGGCGGTGCGCCAGCACCGTCTCGTTGTCGAGGAGGAGAGCAAGGCACTATTTAACCAAGTGGTAGAGAAGAAGGCTGACCTGAAATTCAAGTCCAAGAAGAAGGTGAGCAGTCCAGTTGTCGGCTTGTGCCTCAACGCTTCGATAGTCCTAACCTTATCTTTTTATATCTGCAGATGGAAACGGCATTGAGCGAGGTGGATGCTAAGATTAAGAAGCTAAAGGAGGAACAAGCTGCTGTGTCAAAGAGTTTGGCGCAAAAGCCGGAGGGTGACGCTCTACGCAAGATTAATGCTCGAAGGAACGACATCAGAAGTGAACTTGGCGCATTGAAGGAAAGGCGGACTATGCTGCTTGCTGAGAAGCGGAAGCAGGAGGGTGTGGAGCTTTAGAGGTTTTCGGAAGGAGCCCCCAGCCTCATCTGGGTCGTGTAAGATGTTTGCTGGCGTTACGGACGTCCAAGCCGCACGTTCGATTGCTGCAGGCGAAACTACTGACGGTTGATGTCAAATTGACACGTACTTGTTGAACAAAGTGTGTGATTTTCTCTGATAGTTTCTCCACATACAAGCTTGGCGGGCTTTCCAAAAACGCGATCGAGCATTTGTCAATCGCAATAAGCCTTTGCCGCTACTATCCCTACGATCCGAAGTTTCTTACTGTATACCTGCTCCCGGGGTATCAACCACCCAACACTGCAACAATAGCAACGTGCAAATGGTTTTAGCTCCATCCATCATGATGACCTTTATCTCTCCACTCGAGAGATGTCCAGCGAAGCGCACAGGGTCTCAATGGCGTCGTCCAACATGTCGTCCAGCACGAACGCCACGTTGGAGCCGAAGCAACTTACGTTAAGCACCTGTGTGTCCGTGCTGCACCCTGACATAGCAGCGACCACTCCAGTCTCGTCGAAGCCGTATGCGCGTCCGCTAAGCTTGATTGCGCGCCATCGGTCGGGTGACACGATCAGCGATTCCTCCTCGAACGACGACAAACAGCGCTCGTCCATAATCAGGCTAACTTCTTCAGCGGTCTCGCAACAGCACCAAAAGGACATTTCTCCCGTCTCCCCCATTGGTTCACCCTCGCTCTCACTTGATGTTGATCCAGTTGAGAGCAGCACGAGCTGCGTCAACCCGTAAGCGCTAGCCCGAAGAGCATCTTTCTGAAGTCTCACGAGTACAAGCGATTCCGGATAAACTGCACACGGACGTTAGGGTTTACTATTTTGAAAACAATTTTGAGAAGCGAATTAACGCACCTGTGAGATACTGTCCATCCCCGACACGAGATGGCGAATCACCACTCACTGCCCCCTCTCCACCTTCTGTAGGTGATGTTGGCTCGCGGTCAGACAAAGCGTTTTCTGCATCCTTAGCCTGCAACGATTGAAGGAAATATTAGGATCGTAAAGCTGAGTGTGAGAACTCCAACATCACACATTAAATCCGCACCTCTTTCAAGCCGTGCAATCCTCGCGACAACTTCGACTGCAGGCACGAAATTGCCGCCTCCAGGTGGAGTTCTTGCACGAAAATGACGTCCGTGTCGTACGTGCTCATGTTGAGGATACTGATCTGGTCGTCTGCCAATAACTTGGACAGGAAGCTCACGACGCCTGGAAACTCGGCCACCATTGGGCCTAAGTGGATCTGCACAACACGACCAGGTACACACAATAAGCCCACGCCGTTCATCCTGCTTTCACAAATGGCACATGCTCGCGTCTCCAAACCTGAATGGCCCGCCACGACTGCGGCGCGACGGTGATCAAGTCTCCCATGCCCTGCAAAAATCACAGCAAGCGCCACCACCTGTGTCAGGACGGCTCTGCAGCAGCGTCTCGGTGGACATCACACATAGATGACGCACCGCGCGCTTGAACATGTCGACGCCGCTGGGGTCCATGAAGAGCGTGGCGCCCTCGCGGTCCGACACGATGGAGAAGATCTCAGTCTGCACGGAGCGGCACACGTGGCTCTCGGCGCGCACGCAGCCGCCCTCGTTCTCGTCGAAGCTGCAGCCGCTGTACAGCAGCAGACTGGCGGCACACGACACACAAGAAACAGGCGTCAGTTGGAGACCCGGGCGCCGGTCTGCACTGCCTGGGGCTGCGACGCGCGCGCACATTCATAGCAGCTCACGCACTTGAGCAGCGGCCAGCTGCCGCGGCGGATGTGCTCGGCCGGCACGAACACGACGCTCACGAGGCCTGCGGACGCGGCGGTTAGCGACCTTCAGGACGAGGCGGCGGCGGGCCACGCACCTGGCAGCAGCGTGGCGTGGAAGTTGGACGTGGTCACGATGTCCATGGCGCTGGTCGGCGACTGAGACTGGCGGACGCCGCTGACGCTGACTTTGGCCGGCGGTTAGGAAGCGGTTTGACCTGTGACCAGCATGCGGTACAGCGAGCCAAAAAGCGACGCCACAAGAACTTCGAGGTGCGCCACACCAGTGTACCACTGAGGGGTGTGCCACATCAGTGTACCACTAGCACAGGATGGGGTGCGCCACATCAGCGTACCAGTCCGGCCGGTACCGGCGTGGCCGGAGGGGGCCTTTGCGTTTTGCCACTCCTTGTTGCTGGCATCGCGCGGCAGTAGGAACAGTTCCCTCCTCCTCCGGCCCGCAGCGACGCGCGGCTGGCCGGACGTCAGCGCCCGCCTCCTTCCTCGCCGCCGCCCGCGCGCCGCGCGCCTCAGCCGCCCGCGTCTCCACTTGCCGCGAGCGCTGGCGCCGTGTGCGCGTCTCGCCGCGTCCCCCTCGCGCCGCCTCTCGCGCGCCGGCCCAGAGCCGCACTGACGCCCGGCGGCCCGAGCCCCGGCGCCCGACACCCCGAAATAGACGCGCGCGACCGTTAACTAGTTAGGAGAAAGGTGCGTCCCGGCGCTTGAGCTCGGGATGGAGACGATGTGCTGACTGGCTGTGAACCCTCGCTCTCGTGCAGATGGCCAAGCGGAAGTTCGTGTCCTCCAAGAAGAACGCGCCCAGCCGCGCCATCTCCAGCAAGGAGGCGGCGCTGCACGGCCGAACCGCTGGCGGCGGCGCCGAGTCCGACTCGGGCGACTCGGCCGCCTCCTCCGACGTGGGCTCGTCCACGCCGCTGTCGTCGGACGACGAGGACGAGGAGACCCCGGGCCAAGACGCAACGCCCGTGGCCGTGGAGGTCCTGCCGGCCAGTGTGGGGCGGGGGAAGCAGTTGCGCTTTCCGACTGCCATCTCGCGGGGTAAGGTACTGCCCACTGACGGCGGCGGTGCGTCCGATGCTGACGACTCGGATGACGAGAGTTTGCTGTCTGTTGGAGACAGCGACGAAGAGGAAGACCGCGGTGCCACCGCGATGGAGGTCGAGGAGGAGCCTGCAGCAGCCACGCCTCCGGTGCACGTAGAAGTTGCCCCCGCGACCCACGATCAGAAAATGAAAGTGCAGGATGCTCCGTCCTACCCGATTAAAGCTGCTCGCGCCCGAAAACGGCATCGCCCAGACTCAGAATACTACAAGCAAATGTCCACATACGTACGAGACTGCTTGCTCAGCGTACGGCATGCTGGTAATAACGATTCGCCCGTTGACTCCTTTAAAGAGGAGTCGTCACCGCGGCATGAGGAGTTTCGACGAAGGCTGGCGACTGGCGATGTAGAGCGCGTGACATGGAAAGAACCTCCTTCTGTGGAGTCGGGTACTAGTGAAACACGAGGAGATCAGCCAGCTGAAGCTGTCTCCAGCAAATCTAGCAAACCAAGCAAGTCCAGTAAATCCAGCAAGTCTAGCAAGTCAAGCAAGTCCAGTAAGTCCAGCAAAAGCACTAGCAAAAGCAAGTCGCTTGCCTCGGAAGCTAAGAATGCCGACACAAATAAGTCGACCCACTCGTCATCGAACGGGTCCGCAAGTAACCTGACACCACCAACACAAGCTCCAGCTCCAGTGGCTCCGAGTGCGCCGGCAATGTGTGAAGTGTGCAAAAAGAAGTTAAGCGGCGAAACATCAAAGGAGGAGGAACTGGGAAAACCTGTGAAAAAAGAAATGGATGTTAAGTCAGAAGACGTGAAGCAGCTACCAGAAGAGGTGAAAAAGGAGGCTTCGCAAACTGCTACTCCACCGATACCTGCTGGGTATTTCACGATCACATTTTCGCCTGGAAACGATGTACAGAAATTACGCCAAGAGTCCGCGAAACTTATGGACGAGGCACGAAAACTTAAGCACGAGGGGAACCGCCGCGGCTCGAGTGAACGTGGCAGTGAAGGACAGCTCACACAGGGCAAATATTACTTGCGATCGGGCGCAAAGTTTTTCGAATACGCACTTAAACTCCAGGAAATTAAAGTGGCATACCAGGAGAAGAACGACGCGCCGCACGCACACACGTATGGCGAGAATTGTGTTACAACGTTAGCACAAACATCTTCTCTGATCGAGAGCACAATTCGTGCTTTTCAGAGTGCAGGCAGCATGCGGCTTGCGGCTCTCGGATGCAAAATGGCGTCTGTGGTACACCTGACCGTTTACCGGCTACAGCACCGTAAGTTGCAGTCGTTTTACTCCGAGCTGTTTATGCCTGGTCGCTCGCCTGAATCACGAGAGAACGGCCTCACCCCGCCTATTGACCCGAATAGCAACCTGAACAGCAATACCAGCAAAGATGCCGCCATGCGCAAGCACTTGCTGAAGGAGATGGAGCACACGCTACGCGGTTTCGAAATGTGGCGGCGCTACGAGGCGTACAAGGTGAGCGTGCTGCCGCGGGTAACAAATCCCGTGATTTTAGACCTGACCGTGTTCTTCGAGGACCTTGAGGCAGAGCTCAGTCAGTCTTAGCTCCACGATTCAAAGTTGACAGCGAAACTTAGGACGAAGTATCATTTTTCAGCAACACTCGTAGTAGCATAGTAACAGCAGCCCAGGATTGAAACCAGGATAGCGTCCCTGGTCTTTTGCAGGTGGTCCTCACAGAACAGAGAGAAACATTGCTAACTAGCAGCAATGTACCCCGCTCGACAAACTTACTCAGGAACTTGATGGCTCGTTGATGGCTACTTTTTGACCGGTCCGGATGTACCCGGAATCTTGGTGATAGGTTCCTACTAGGTACGAAGTAGCATAGTTGGGGAAGTTCTCATTCCAGAATTTGCTGCGTCGGAAAACATGACAACTCGGGACACTAAATCAACACCAAGTCGAGCACGCCAAGACCGTTGGGATAAACTGAACCAGATTCTTGATGGCAAGGAAGAACACGACCACCCAAACAGCCCCACATCCAAGACGCCAAGAGCGATGGGATAAACTAAACAAGCTGCTTGACACGGAAGACAAGTGTTTCGTACGATGAAATTGTCAGGATCATGCCAGTGACGAGATACGAGCAGAAGTCGAAGCCGATCCCTGATGGAAAGCTAGACACATTACATGGGTACTTACCTTTCGTGACCAAAGCTTTTGGAGATATTAATGCTGGAACAGAAGCCAACCGACTATACTTTATCGCGCCCATTCTCATCAGTGTATGTGCGCTGTTCGATGGGGATGCCCGCATGTTGTTCGATGAAACAGTAGTCGGAAAACGTGTCCACGGAACCGGAACGTTTGAGTTTGTGCTTCAGCGAGGAGACATACGCGTGTGTGTTGTCCAGGCCAAAAAGGGAAATATTCAGCAGGGGCTTGCAGAAGCTTATGAAGGATGTGAAGCACTCGCGGATGTAGAAGGATTGACGTCCGTTTACAGCATTGTCACGAATCTCACGCAATGGTGCTTTTCGAGAAATCTAGATGAGAGAGTCGAACGAGCGGAACCCGTGGTGATGACTTGGGAGAAGGATAATCTAGCGCGTAAATTGGTGGATCGCATTGCGGGGATGATTTACGCCATTCTGTCGGGGGACACTTAGTTGCATACATCGAAGAGCCGGAGGAATTGCGTTCTCCGGAGGAATTGCGTTCTGATGTTGCTGGCAGAAACACAAGCTGCAAGGACCTAGCTAATCTTTCATTTTCGGCTTTTCAAATAATAGTAGTTAAAGAAACCTTGCCTCGACAACAGTAGTGGGTCATGGAACATTACGCCGGCAGTTTTTTTCCTTACCGTAATTTACCACCAAGAACAATCCTGGAACCTTCTTTCGGGCCAGGTGCTATTTTGGCGACGCAACCTCTCAACCACCTGAGAGCGAAAGCCACGTCTTTTCGATCTAAGGGTGGTCTTAGAACCGCTCGACCACTGAGAACAGGTTTTCTCTGAATTTCATAATTAATTTATTTTTCTCAAAAAAAATTAAGACCCTATGTATATAGATACACATAACTAATAACATGCCGAACAAACTAACTTTTGGGAAATACAAGGGCACGCCGATCGAAGAAGTATTCACTTCTGATCCTGGTTATTGTCGCTGGATGCTCAACCAACCAAGTCTCAATATTAATGAGGAAATCAAGATATTCCTCCACTCCAAGTTTCTAACCAATGATAACTCGTATATGATGAGTTGGGGCAAGTACAAGGGTAAGACGCTAAAACAAATTAGTCGCACCGATTCTAATTATATCGATTGGCTTTGTAAGAAGCCATTCGTAATTGAGAAATGTCCTAAGCTTTTCGAGGCTTTACAGGCTAATTAAAAAAATATCTGTTTTTTTAAATCCAAATCTAAGCAGTGGTAAAATCAAGAACTTCACCCGTTAGACGATCGTAGGAGAGCTCTTGCTCGCTCACAACCAATACAAGCATGTTGGTTCCCTGGCAACCAGCGTTGACACCCTGGACCTGAATGGCCTGAGGGATATCACGCTCCGTCAGGCGGCTAACGTCAGCGATAAGGACGCGGTTAGTTAGAGACCACGTCTGATAGTCAAGAAGACCATTCACCAGCTCAGGAGTCAGATCACCATTAATCGAGGCAATCTTAGCGAACTCGTTTGTGAATTGGTGGAAATCGTAGTCATGGGAGATATCGAAGCACTGAGTCGAACCAATGCGGACGTTGAAGTTGCGAATGCTCGAACCAGGGTGAAGAGTCCAAGGAGCCGAATCGAAAGGACTCTGAAACTCTTGGACAGCAGCAGAAGCAAAACTACCGCTCTGTTCGGCAAAAGGAAGGAGGATAACATACTTAGCATTTTTAACAGAAGCCGAAAGCTGGAGATCAAATGCAGTATTGAGCTGAGTCGACTGCTTGCCAATGCCAGCACGCTGGTAAAACCACTGTGCATAACAGTCGTTGTAGCGGACTTTCTTGACCGGCTTAGAGATGATAGCCTGAGGGTTCTCCAAATGAACGAAAGGAACATACAGTCGAGAAGTCGTGAAAGGCATGTAGGTTCCATCAATTGTACGCTCAAGCGAGTTAACCACAGCACCCCAAGAAACTGCAATCGAACCAGCGACACTAAGAGCATTGTACATTGGGTTTGGACTGGTCGCAGAAGCAACCATTACTGGGCATACATTGCCACTCGATAATGTTGTTCCCGTTAGCGTCATATTTCTCGATGCATCAACATCAATAGCTGAAGTGCCCTGGTTAACGCGGAAACGAAGACGAATTTGTGGATTAGCCATCAAGTCAAGCTCTTTGAAGATCGGATGTAAATCAGTAAGCTTAATCTTAAGCATATAGTTCCATGTTCCCATAATAGCACCCGGCGAACCAGAGCCAGCTACGAACGCACCGCGACCAAGTTGATTAGCAATGAAAGTCGTGGCAGATGCAGCACCAGTAGACGGCCACGACGTAGATGAGTCAGCTCCAGCATTTGGAGGGTTAGAGAGAAGACGCTTAGTAAAACCATCATTTGCTACCGATGCCGTAGCAGAAATAGTACCGGCGGTGAAGGTAGTAGAGATTGCTGTGTTATTCGAATACCCGTCTCCGGTGGTAGCAGCTGTACTACTATACTTGGTTGATTGAGCAGCATCCGGGTATAGAAACGATTCAGCGCCATGCTTCTCAACATACTGAAGGCTGTACCCGGTCTGAGCACGGATATTGTTCCAAAACAGCTTATAATCAGCCATCGAAACTATAGTCTTACCATTTAGCTCCAGAGACATCGAGTCGATAACATTGAAATTGCCACACTTCAGACCAACACAAAATCGGTTGGCTGCATTCTGTACATTTGTAGCGTGCGTGTTTTTCATCGAAACCTTGTATGGTAGCACAATGTAAGCATCGCGGAGGCAGGCAAATCCTTCACTACCATTAAGCTGAGACGTAGCGTCGATAGTGATAACACCGTTTTGGTACGAACCTTGGTTAAGATCGATAACAAAAGGCACGCGCTTGCCAGAGGAGACCTTAATCTCCGGATCACTCTTGAGCGAGCTCTGGTAAAGGTATTGGTCGGAAAGTTGTGTTTCAGACATCGTTGAGATTCTATATGGCGTGTAATATACTTTATCAAAAATAATTATTATGGAACTCGTCAAGCCTATCACATCTGATCATGATCTCATCGAACTTGCCAAGCGTATTGGGGTTCATCTCGATGATATATTTGAGTCAAACGAGATCGCAAAGCCACTTCCGAAGAAAGGTTCATACCTGGTTCTACTTAGACCGCCTAATCTCGATGTAGAACACTGGACGGCTGTTCATAATGGAGAATATTTTGATAGCATGGGAGAAGCGGCGCCTACTAAGTATGGGGTCGGGCGATATAATCCCAAACAATATCAAGGTACGTATGGCGATTACTGTGGAGGCTTCTGTATGCTTTGGCTCTATTCCAAGCAGCACAAAAGACCTGATGTATTCAAGAACATGAAAGATCTGAATTTGTCAATTCTGTATTAAATATGTTTCAGGGAATATAGCAATCATGTATCGTGAAATAACGATTTCCAGCGACGTTCCAGCTCCCAAGCTGACTAAAGCCCTCAAGACAGGTAAGCTAAGTCTTACATCTGATCAACTCAAGGGGCTCTGTTATCCATCTCCACCCAGCTTCGTATGAGAAAGCGCTAAAGGCACGCAAGGCAGGTCGTGGTGTTAGACTTGACATTACCAGACACGAGATCAAGAAAGGTTACAAGAAACTCCAAGGGGGATCCATTTGGAGTAAAATCAAATCTGGGTTATCAACAGCATTCAAATTTGTAAAAGACAGCGGATTGCTTTCAAAGGGATTAGACGCGGCGGTTCCGGCTCTTGCGACAGCGTTTGGAGCCCCTTAAGCAGGAATCCCCGCAAGAGCAGCTATTAAGTCATTGACAGGGGTTGGAGTATATGACTCTGACAGCGATGTAGAGAAAGAAGGTGGCCGTATTTCGGTAGCGGATGTTAAGAAGGCGGCAAAGAATGCACTATCCTACGCTAAGCGAAAGGGGCTTCTAACCGATGCGGTCGATGCAGGTGAAAAGTTTTTACTATCAAAGGCAACTAAACCTGAACATGAAACTCTAATCAAGTCAGTGCGAGGTGAGGTAAAGAGACGATATGGAGTGGGGGTTGCTACGAAGCAACACGCTAAAGGTTCGTCCGAAATGAAGGCTAAAATGGCTGCACTCCGTGCTAAACGCAAGAAGCCTATGCAAGCAGGATCCTTTCGATTAAATTAATTCCACCCTATTCTGATTGTGAGAAAAAAATATCATTGAATGCTTATTTTTTTGGCCGCAGCAACAACATGATCGATACTAAAGTGTCGCGGAACTTTACTTTCAGATCGTTTTGATTATAGATACTGATCGTGATTGAGGTACGCGCGCCGTTGTGACAGTTCATCCAAGCATACTGACTCGGCTTATAGCTGATTAGTTGTCCAACTTCAGCATCACCACGATCAAAAGCACTAAGAGTATCACCGGAGGCAACATACTCGTTTTTGATCAGGTCGCATCGAACAATGTAGCTCGAGGTTGGATGAATCTGAGGAATGATATTTGATAACTGAGCACTTGAAACCGTTGCAGAGGCTGAAGGATACGTACCAGCAGTCAATCCTACTACTTTACCAAAAGAGGCGTTATCAATGATGATGCGAGGGACACGCGTTTTTGTTGGCAAACCAGTACCGCCTGACGAATAAAGACCACTTGCTGGTCGTGTCCAAGTGCCACCAGCCGTAGGAAGTGTCGTTGGAGTAGCGCTAAAATCGAATTGAGCAGCATAATACACACTGTTTTCCGTTAGTTGAATATAGAAAACGTTCTCACCAGATGGATTAATTAAATACGCTCCAGCATTTACGAGAGCCGCCTGAATGCTTCGATTTATATCAGTATAACTGTAAAGTCCATCAGGCAAGCTAACAGATACAATGGATGTGGTTCCAGCGGTTGGAACTTCGATTTTAAATGAATTGTTATAAAACTGAGTTGCATCGATGTTGTATTCAGAGTTATACATCGAAATCGATTGGACCGCGCATGCTCGTTCGCTGTGGTTGATCGATTGCCATGATGGACTTGGATCTGGAATTGAACAGGAGTCGTATTCGACCCGGTTAGAGTCATCATTCGTGTGTAAGAACCATCAAGAAAGTCCAATCCACTACCAGTGATCGAGAAATATTCATTCGTTGCTGTAGAGTTGATCCCAAGCTCTGTCAGCGATCCTACTGTTGTTATAGCTGATTGGTTTCCATACGCTAAAAACCCATTGATAACGCCGGAGCAGCTGATATCCCCACTCGTTGACAGATTATTGAGCGAGAGGGAAGTCGGAATAGATGTTAAAAAGCTTGATAGATCATAATACGTCGAGCCCTGGCGCAAGTTCGTGCAGGTCAGAGTAGTAGCCGTTACCGAACTTAGGCCTCCGATATTCAAGCTTGAGTCGCATAATAGGAATTTATTTGGCGTTGCGGTACCAAAACTAACTCCGTTTATGTATTCAAGAAGGCCCAAATCGTATATAGTCCCGTTCTGGCGATATTCTCGACAATCGATGTAGCTTGAAGTGCCTGTTATCGATATCGAGCGCGATGACCCACTGAACGATAAATTTCCACCGATCGTAAGACCTGATAAAGAGCCGAGAGACGTTATATTTGGTTGGGATCCGGTTTGTAGCGTTCCAGTAATAGTAGAAGCTCCAAAGCTATTAATTCCGCTGATATTGCCGGACGAATCGAGAATCAAAGTTTTGCTGTACGAAGCAGTTCCCGCTATTACTCCGCTAAGGTAGCCCATCCTGTAATCATCCTTGCTCAAATATAGTGTCTGCGCATAATCGTATGTTAGATAACCACTCGAGTCTAACGAAAGATAGAATGAAGGATTATAAATGGATGATTGAAATGTAGGCTGTGGATATGAAAAACCGGAACTCATTTTGTTTAATCCTATATAGATCAAACGATTTTAGTCACGAGTGCTATTCCTGACTTCGGGGCTTCGATTCCGAAAAAATTCAAGTCTGCTTCGATGGGTGATATCCCCGCATTGGATATGAAAGCTTTGTTTAGAATGGTTGTGCTCGGTCCAAGCTTTTCAGGAAAGAACAATCTTTGTATGTTTATTCTCAAGCATTCTCCTCACGTATTTGCTCATCTAACTATCATTGCTCGTAATCCCCATCAGGAGCTTTATGAGTATCTCCGGGAAAAGTTGGAAGGATTCGTCACATTTGCTGACCCAGATAGCCCTCCTAAAGTAGATCAGGTGCGTCATACTCCATTAAGCTCTAACAAACCGGAGCTTGTTATCATCGATGACTATAGCAATGATAAACTACTTCAGAAGAATATCTTCTCTCATTACTATACACGTGGGCGACACTTTAAACTCTCAACCATATTCCTAAGCCACAGCTACTTTGCCACTGATAAGATGATTCGGTTGAATTCAGAGTACGTAGCGATTCTAAAAGCGAATTCGAAGCGTGATTTACAGATGGTTGTAAAGGATTTTAACATCAAAGGCGTTGATGAACGATCAATCGTCTATTACTACAATAAAGCCACGGAGCGCAAAGGACAGATGCTGTTCGTGGATTCAGTCAAAGGTCAAATCAGATATAACTTCGATAGGCCGATCGATATTGAGCAATAATTTGAAAATATTTTGAGTGAATCAATATACATATACCATGGCAAGTTTTGTTAAGCTCGATTCCACTAACCTCGTTCAAGATAACTATAACAGCACATGGAAATACAGCTTTCCTGGTAGTGCTGCTGACTTTAAGGACGGGAACATCACAAACAACGACCTCAGATTTGGGGTCAATAACTCGACGTCGATGATTCTAATTACCACAGGTCGTCTTGGTCTTGGTACTACAAGTCCTTCAGCTCCGCTGCACGTCCCTGGCAGCAACAGTTTTGTATTTGGAGCAGGCGGAACGACAGTGTATCGCCTCAGAACAGATAGTGGAGCTACAGAATCCGCTCTTGGCCCGATCACATATTCAGTAGCGGGTATATTCGGAGGATACATTGCCTGTACAGCCATGGCGATGACGAGCGACCGCAGATTGAAGAGGAACATTCAATCGTGTCCGCTCGAACGCATCAAACGACTCTACGATAATTGTGATGTAGTTTTGATGTAGTTTTGTATGACTGGATCGAATCGGAAAATAGACCTGGTCAAGAGGTGGGCCTCATAGCTCAAGACCTTGTCTCAGCCCACCTAACCGATTTAATCAGTGTTTTCTATCGCGATGATATCCAGGAAGGCGAAGACCCATCGTTTGAACCTGCCAAAACACAACTTAACGTTGATTACAGTCGAATTGCAGCATACAATATGAAATGATTCAACATCTCTTGGATCGAATTGAGGAATTGGAAGCAAAGGTATCATCTCTAATATAGACCATGCCATTCACATTTCGTATTTCGAAGAGAAAAGACAAGAAATATGATGCTGTGTTTGATGATGGTCGAGTTGTATCTTTTGGTGGTATTAAGCGGAATGGTGAACCTTATCAACAGTATCGAGACATCACGCCATTGAGAGCATTCAGTAAGTACGACCATGGTAACATTGAACGAAAACATCGATTTTATAGGAGACATGGACCTATCGATACTTCGAAACCATACACCGCTTCTTGGTTCTCAAAAACTTTTCTTTGGTAATGTATAGACCAGAGTTCTAATAACCATGGGTTGCGGACCAAGCAAAGAGCTAAAAACTAATTTAACAACTGATGAACCAGGTTAAATCGTTGAATCAACACTTCTGCGGGCCGATCAAATTGTGGTTCTGGGAGATAGCGTTTTCCTACCTACGAAAAATGATAAAGGAGAGTCAGCTATCATTGAAATAACAGTGAATCAGAAAAAATAGAGATTTACAAGGGATACAAGAATCGCCTTGTAAGAGAAGGAATTTCTCTTTAAAGAACTGACGTTAAATAGCAAAGGTCTTCACAGTTTTATTTTTTTTCTTACTTGTGTAAGCCCATACTCTTCCTCCTTCTGTCTGAGTCGATGCATCAACCTTCCTTATGGACTTATCAAGGTCAGTAGCCCAAACAGCTTCCTGAGTCTTCTGTGGGCGGTCATGAATGATAAGATTTTTCATGATAGCTTTTAGCTCGGCTATGTTGAGATCAGCGTTGTCTCCATAGCTACCAGCTGAGCTGCAAATAATTCGGGGGTTGAAAAAGAACATGATTCTATAGTAGTCGCGTGATAATTTCCTTGAACTCTTCATCATCAATTATTCGATTGCTGTACATATCCACACTAAGCGATTTAAGTTGCTTAACGATTGAAAGATTATCATTACCGAGTTCGAGCTCACCTTTTAGCTTATCATATTCAGCTTTTAGAGCTTCTAACGGATCCTCAACGCGATCATGGAAATTGTACTGAAGATGAGTAATCGCGAGAATCTCCTTAAAAAGCTTTTTATCATCGATACTGAGCTTGTCGTACTCTGCCTGATCGATATGCTGCTTGAAGGCGAAAGTTCGAATCATTGACTCTAGCGGATCACTGATAACGCGCTTTGGTCCGCACTTGCGTCGATTCGGCTGAACAATGACCAGAGTTTTGTTATCAAGGTCGGGGATCCGAATGTACTTCGAACCGAGCTGACGATAGATGTATGCTGATGGGGTGGCTAAACCTTGGATCTCATTGAGGTTGTATGTTCTCCCGCGACGGACAACTCCTTCAAGCGGGGCAACACCAGCACGAACGACGTTCGAGGTCGCCAGACCCTCGGACTGAGTTCCGAGAGGCCTTCCTCTTCCTCTTAACCCACGACCCTGAAGCTTCCTTTTAACCCCTGACCCCACGCCTGTCGTCCTTACCTGATCAACCATGTTATTCACAGTTTGGCGAACCGTGCGCTCGTCTTGTCTATCACTGAATTGACCAACCTCGGTATAGTTTTTAGCATCGGAGTAGCTTTTAGCCTTGATTTGATAGACAGCCTTAGTCGCTTTCATGGCAGCAGTTGCCGCCTTCAACGCTGATCTTGCAGATTTTGAGTTATTACCCTTTATTGCTCGCTTCGCCTCATCGTATTTCCTCTGAGCTTCGCCATACTTTAGGAATGCGGCTTCTGACTCATCGTGGAGTTTTTGCAAAGTGTTATCGCGATATTGAGTACCCTCAGAGGATTTGATTCGAGCTGATGTATTTGTCGATTTTGTATTGTCGAGGATGGCTCGATTCAATAGCTGAAGATTAGCTTCGAGATTTTTTTTCAGTGGTGGATCATCATTCTCATAAACGTATCGCTCTATGTCTTCAAATCCGGTCATCAGGCTATTGAAAGTGTCCATCCATCTAATGGTTTTCATAAGATCGTTGAAAACCTTGCCAGAAACCGCTTTGTTCTCGTGGTTTCTAATGTAAAATGGTTTTGCTGCGGTAGGCTCACTAAAGTAGTAATCTTGATTAGCTTTCACACCACTTTTGGTATCTACTATTGGTTTCAGTCTCAAAGGAATTTGAACTCCTTCAGATACTATTTTGCTGTAGTAGTCCATGAGAATTTTCTTCGCATCGTTATCAGCATTAGTTAGAGAACTCTTCATATCTTCATCAATTCCAATCTTAATTCCATGGCGAGCCTCACCATCGCGTGGCTCAAAGGCCTTTGCAAGTTTGGTGGTGTCTTCGTTAGTAAATAGATTAATATCGTCACGATCTTTCACAAAATCGATAAATTCTTGGAATGTTGATCTCCAATCGACTTTTTTAGTAATCGCTGGCTTGACTCTCCCACTATCAATACCAAATACACTAATTGATGAACCATCAATCCACACGTATCCAGTTCTATCCATCTGAGATGTTTTACCCATGCTCTTGAGGATAGGAATGATTTTCTTTTTCAAACCAGCCGACTCAAGCACTGTCTTATTCTTGAAAATAGACCAAAGCAATCGATTCTTACTATCAACTTGATCTAATGAGGTTGAAGTCGATGTGTCAAACTCGAAGCTGTCTTCAAGACGTTGCCTTGTACGGAATGCATCATCACCTTCACTTGGATCGGCGATTTTTCGTTTTCGCGTTAGTGAAACGTGATAAAAAGGGTCTTCAAGTCTCATATAACTGCTCTCATCGATCGATTTACTTTCGCCATCATACCAGATGTCCCTAATTTTCTCCCCTGTAGCCACCCAGTCAATAGATTGATAAGTCTTACTCTTTCTACCCGTTTTGGCTGCAATTAATGACCCCTTTTCACCAAGATAGTATCTATTGTCATCCTTACCAGTTTTACGCTTAATTGGCTTAATTCGAAGCGCTACCCAATTAGGATTGGCGTTAAACAAATTCTTAACCCATGATCGCGCCTCCACTTGATCTTCCATATCCAGGTTTTTCATGTTTGTTTCAGCATCTAACATTCTTGGAGTATTGTCGATTCCAACATCAGCTGTTTGCTGTGTGTTATCGATACCAACATCAGATGTTTGAGGTCTCGCTTGAATATTTCTATCAGTTTGGTTAACACGATCAGTATTGTTTGAGCTATTTACCATCTGCACGCCGCTATCTACTCCAACATCGATCATCACAGGTCGAACATTTGGAGTTGAGACCTCAGGGTTTGTTTGGGAGTATCCATCAATCAGTGTTTTTTTTAATGACTCAGCAGACTCGGATGAGTCGGTCTGAGTTGATTCGGTTGATTTCTTAGAGACTGTAGTAATCCCATTCGTGATATCACTTGCCCATGACGTTCCTGCATACATCTGACGCTTAGTGTTGGATTGTCGAGCGCGGCGCTGAGCTCTTTCAAGAAGCTCCTGTCGTTTTTGCTCTCTCTGAGCGAGCGATGTAAAATTTGGAAACATATTGATCCTATATCAAACGAATCATAAAAAAATGAGTAGTGTTAAATGCCCTTACCACAAACTCGGCATAACTGAGTCATGTCTAAATGGTTGATAGTTATGACAGATACTATTCCGCTCATTTAGAAGATTTAGATAGCGATCCTTAATGCAATGGAATGGAACTCCAAATATTGCTTCCAACTCATGTCGATACTTTCGATTTACTACTGTTTTACGAAAGTTTGCTGATGCATCAAGATTTATCAACTCATTCTTGACTCTACTCACCTCTTGAATGACCCACAGCTTTCGACGTAGCGTAGCAAGCTCACGTTGATTTCTTAAACAGTTGGGGCACATATTTATAATAAGGGTTTATATATATATATCAAGTCAGATATTTCAATAATCTAATTAAAAATAGTAAATATACTATAAATGAGTCAAAGCTTACAGAGGATTGCTCTAATATATTTTTACATAAAGCTAATTATGACTCATTTGTGTTTTTTTTGCCCAGTACTCTTTTTCTAGCATCGACTTCCGATTCTTATTTATCAATCGGAGATTATCTTGAGGTTCCCAGGAATCAGGCTCATTACCAAGCCATTTGATCAGATATTTGTACTTCCCAGACCGTGTCGTCTTATGATCCAAGATCTTCTCAGCTTCAAGAATATCGCCACGATTAATAACAGCATCTGTAGTCTCTGAGTTAACCATTTTAAGATCGTTTGGCGCCTTGTAGAGGGTATGACCATTTCTTGAACGGATTTGGACTCGGTAGCCATCAATTCCAACGATATTATAGACTGCTTTGCTCCATCGAGCCGCTTCTTTATCAAATGTCTGCTTTTTGAGACGGTATAATACGCTTGATCCGACGTCAAACTCCTTCTCAATTCTATCGGCTTCCACCTGATTATGACTCAGATCTGCATTCATTACTTTGCCTTTTGCCTCATTTGGAGTCATACCAATCGAACGATGAAACGTAGTATTGTAGTTTTCAATAACATCAGTGATAAGCTTTTGCGTAATCCTCTTGGGGGACATTTTAGTTAGTCTCTGTTTCAACGTTCTGTTGAATCGTTCAATTTTTCCCATAGTTCCATGATCACCTGGCTCATTGTTGTAGTGCTCAATTGTCTTGGATTTGAAGAGCTCTTGGGCCTGTAAGTTCATGAACTCACTACCATTATCACTTGTTAGGATGTCAACTTTGTGGAGACGAACAAACGCTTTAAGCGCTTCTAACACTGTTGCTGCCGTCTTGTTTCGTAAGAGCTTTGCGTACCCCAGCCTTGAGTTGATGTTAATAGCAGTCAAAATTGGCCGTTTCTCCCAAAACGCAAGATCAATTTGCCACGAGTTGGGGTTATGCGAAGCTATTTTGAAACCATTGAATCTCTTCTTTTGCTCCTGAAATTGTTGAATATCGGGCTGACTCCCATACCAATCCTTTACTATTTTGAAAGTTATCTTAGGATTCAACTCCTTTGCCTTCTGATACAGAGCTTGAGCTCCTATAAAACCGGTTTTTGGGTCATAGTAGAGTTTCTTTAATAGCGCGTCCATGATCTATATTTACATTAAAAAAATCCCCAGTGGTTAGCTGCTTAAATATCAAGTGGTTCAGTCGTGATACCATCATCAAGTACTCGACGTTTGTCATAGTAGTAGTTAAGCGCTGTTTTGGTTTGAGTATAGGTGATGATAGACTTGGTTTCTTTCGATAGTCTGAACCCCTTGTTTGTACCTTGTAGCGTGATGTGATCCCGTACGACAGTCTCAAACCCATCAGGATTAAGAACACCATTGTTTCGACCACTTCCCTGTTGAATACCCTTCGCTGAAACCTTTACTTTGTATGTCTCATCAGGTAGGTAGCAAATATAGTTCTTACTCGATAGTGAGACCATAGCATCACCTGACCATTCATCTTTGAACAAACCAGGCGTACGGCGATCAAACTTAGCTACCTCAGTGTTGTAGTCACGTGGGAACCAATCGTATTTATGCTCCTTGAAGTGGGTTCGTAGCTCAGGCTTAATACAGTCTTGAAATGGATTATCACAGCTGAAAGCGATATAAGCCGAATCAGTGTCCATCTCCTGATACTGGAAGTCAGAGCGATCGAAGTAGAAATCTATGCAGTCATAGTAAAACTGAAGCATGCGTAGCTTAGCAAGCTGATAGATAGCAATCGACAAATGGATTGGGTTCTTATTATTGAGTCGGCTCTTCTTCATCGTGATCTCACACGCATCATTAAGCTCCTCGAGACCATGGAACGTAAAGTGTTCGATCTTGTTCTTAATAGCTTTGTCACTCGACTCATATTTAACCTCTTTGTGCTTGCTCATATCCATGCCAGATCGACCAAAAGCACTGTTGCCTACCAGTTTCATCATCTCGGCAATCATAGCCTTAGACTTATCAACATCACCCTCTCGCCGGGCGTTTGATACAGCCTCCATAAATGGAGCAAAAGCTTTATGGGAGCTCGCTTTTATGAAGCTGTAAGTCTTGGTGATCTCCAAACCATGAGAGAGATACCACTTCAGCAAAGGTGCGTATATGAGAATCTTTTCACCAAAGTAGCTACCAATCAACTTGCGAGTTGGTTTTGCTCGGCTTTGCTTGCGCGCCTCATTGTGATCGAACATGTGCTTACCAATGACGCTCTCATTCGTACAGTCGATCAGTACATTCTTGAAAATTGGAGTCATCTCACCAAAGTACTGTTTGAGGTGTTCTGGTGTTCGAATATCACATTCAAGAAAGCCGAATACCTTGTCTGCTTTGATGTCGTCGATGATACCATCATACGCTTCAACCGTAGTCAATCGACCGCATGGCATCTCATTACCAAGGGCCCATATGTATAGAGCGTTAGCGTCGTATCCGATAATTTTCTTGCAGATCTTACCTCCACGAATCTTCGTCTCGTTTCGCTTAGCATACCTGTTGAATATAATTGATGGTCCACCAGCGATGTTAGCTTTCATTTCCCCGTAAATCTCAGATTCCTCCTTGTCAATCGAAAACACCAATCTGTCTGCGTTAAAATCAAGCAGTTTCTTGTATCTGAACCCCCTGAGAGACATATCTTTTCGAGCGGTGTTGCAGGAAATGCAGCTGATCAAGATATTACCATCAGTGTGCCCAAGATTGTTATTGATTCTATCAGCGGAAGCGGTATCAGCAGTCAGCTGACAATAGCATAGACCACACAGATACTTTTGCTTTTGCAGCAATGTATTCACGTGCTCAAGCGTCATACCAAATTTTCGTTTTGCCTTAGCATCCTGACTCTTGTAGCCAGCCATGCGCTTAGCTGGAAATCGGAATGCGTTAGCAGGTTTCTTATCCGGATATTGGAGATTATTGAAGCAGGTCTGATACATGACCTTCTCTGAAAGACCAGGTAGGGACACTCCATCCGCAAACATATCCAGATCGAAGCGCTTAAATAGCTCTCGCTGAGCATTGATAGCTTTGGTGAAAGGGACTACGTCGAGATTATTGTACCAGATCAGTAGGTCTTTGATTGATTTCATCTCGTAGTAATCCCACACGAACTTCACTCGTTCGTAGTCATCGCTCGTGATGCTCGTTCCACGGAGCTTGCATCAAAAGCTGACTTAGGTGGGATAGTAGTCTGCTTTAGAACATTGAACGCGGTGATGTACTCGTAAGGGAAAAGACCCTTACCAAGACCACAGAAACATCTAATTTTGTCATCGCATTTGCAGCCACCGAGATATGTTGTAAGATACTTGTCGTAGCTGGTACCAGCTGGTACATAGTTAGTGATATCAAGCATTTTCATGTCCGATGTAGCAATGCACATGTAGCTGGGGTTCTTGATGACAGATTTGATGCTGTCGGTACCAATTACGGCAAACAAATCTTTCTTAATCAAGTTAATATCATATCGACCAGAATTGAAGCCGAATACTGGTACCTGGTCAAGCTGCTGTTTCAGTTTCCCATAATCAGACCTTTGCTTACCAAAACCAAGACTGCGGTGAAAGTCAAAGAAGCTGGCATACTTCCCCTCTTCAATCCAACTCTCCACATCAGACATCTTGTACTTTTTATCAGAATTAGCGCCTGGGACTTCCATACCTGTCAGACCATGTGCATTGATGATTTTTTGTAGAAGCGACATATATTTATTGACATTGTACTGCTGAATCTTAACCGATACATCACCAATGTAATTGAACATTTCCGTAAGTAGCATCTTTGGATCGTCATTTACAAAGCAACGCACCCCCTCGGTTAAACTATCAGCTACTGATACCGACACAGGAATGTGTTCGTTCGTGAAGACAGTATTCTCCCCGTGTTGAGTCGCGGTAGGCTTAAGAATGGCCTCAAAGTCATAAACGATGAAGTGATCGATGTACTGGTCAGTATTCTTGATTGAATACTTCGTAAGCAGTGATCGTATTACGTTCTGAGCTGGTTTGTAGATAGTTGGCTCAGCTGGGAAGCTTTCGATATTCACGAGCTCACATTGATTCTTTTTGTGATTTTTTACTCTTTCAGCGCTGACGAAAACCATTTCACACTTAGGACATTGATACATAGCCTGAAGCATATCAATGTTCTTGATGTAAAGAGCATGATTCTCGAACGATAAAATATCCATAGCTTCATACCCCTTGTCCGATCTACGAATGCATTCTACATTTCCGGAAGCTACATCCATGCTATAGACGTTAATACCGAGTTGGAATCAGTCCTCAACCTCATCGAGCTGTAGTAGGTCAATAGGCTTGAAGCTTCTAAATAGACTCAAGGTATACTTCACCCCCTTGAAAGAGCAGTAGCGCTTGAATACCTCCTTCACCTGAGACTGAATTCTGCGGGAATCCTTCTTAGGGCTCTGGAATGTATGCCAGGCGATACAGTGGAAGACGCACTTGTTATTGGTCTTAGGGAAGTTGATTACATGCTTGTTTTCGCGGATAATCTTAGGAATAACAGCGTCGCTATCTCCAAGAGCATGGTCGCGATGGTAGACGAAAATCTTGAATGCAGTGATCGCCTTGAGCTTATATCCAGAGCTGGGGTAGTTCAGCTTGTCAGCCAACTCCATAGACCGGATCTCCGAAATCACCTTCTTTCGAATATTTGGGTAGAAGTAGCGAGTGTCATCAGGATCAGTCTTGCTCACAAGTTCGTACCCAGGAGCAATATTTACCTTAAAAGCACTTACCTGAGTTGAAAGAACGTTCTCGAGCTTATCGTAGAAATCAGTAGCCTCGATGGCCTCATATAGGTGTGATTCCATGGGATTACCACTGTAAAAACGGTACTTGGGATCAGCCTTATAGTCAGGCGACATATGCTTCTCAAGGGTTTCAACTGAAACATTGTATTGCTTAGCCACCAATTTCTTGTTGACTGAACGTGAAATGTTGCTAACATACACCATCTTGCCAGTTCTACCACGAACCTTAACACGGTAGCTACTACCCCATTTGATAGCTTGGATATTTAACTCTTAATCCTTCCAGCTCGTAGGCAAACATGATGCCTATATATTCTTGGGTATATTATTCTTCGTTGATATGACTTTATAATATTTTGGATCTTGTATCAGGATCGACTTTATATCCTAGTTATCTACAAAAAAATTTGAAATTTATTATTTGGTTTATGCCTTGTTGGAGGCTTTAAGCCAGTCATTTGAAGCGCGTCAGTCATTGGGTTTGACTATCAGAGAAAAATACTTTAATTAGTTAGTTAAGCTCGGTTCACAATTAAGCGCTTTCTGTGTCGTTACGTTCGGTTCTCGGCTTATCGAATCTGGTCTCTATTCTTGTCGTCGTAGCTCTTTTGATACAACAAGCGAGCGTCGCGTGTGCGCTGGTAGTAGCGCTTCTGTGCTGCTTTAATGCGCTCTTTGGTAGCGATGTATTGTTCTGGTGAGTACGCCATCTCACTATATTACTATATTATTAACTTTACATTTGTTAGGAATAAAAAATTGTAAGTGGAATAATACAAAATCCTATACACACCGTGCGATTTCACTCTTCACTTAAACTGTGTAAATTAAACAGTACACTAAAAACCATATCAACTTTCTATTAGCGATTCGATGGCCGTCAGGAGTAATTTAGCCGTGGGTCTGCTTGACGGATCCTTCTGCAAACACTGTGATTTTATTATTTCCAATTCAGGCGGAAGATCTTGAAAAGGAGATGTCATCAAAAGGTAGCCCACGCTCCAAATGTCAACCTTGACCGTGTGGGACGAAGATGATAGTATCTCGGGAGCATGCGATTCCGCCTTCAAATGAGTTACTTTCGCAGCCGGCGATGATGTTCCCTCGTCAAAGTCAATAAGAAACCACTTGTCGCCTTCGGTTGAGTACTTGAGCACATTTTCCCATCTCAAATCTCGATGCATCAGCTTGATTGCGTGCAGTGCCACTAGCGCCTTGAGTATATCGCGCAGAGCCATCAGGAGCTGCTGGCCGTTTTCAGGCGGGGCAAGTAGACCAATGGGTGCCAGCTTCACATGCTTCTTCTTCATGTTTGTGTTCTTTAGCTCCACAACGTTCGGGACTAAATGTTTCTTCATTAGACGATGTAATCCCTTCAAATTGCGGATTATTTCATCACTTGGCATGCTCTCGGGATACGTCTTCACCACACAATCTTCTGCAAACTCAATCAGCACTCCGTTACTTCTTTTGAGAGTGATGTACTCGGGTATACCCAGCGGACGGATAAGATCCACAACAGGCTTGAAAAGGGTCGAAAGGTTCAGCACGGCGAGAAAGAACGACAGCCTGTCTTTGAGACTTCCCAAATTGTACGTTTCAATCTTTTCAGCTTTCGCACCACTCCCTGTTTTTTTGTCTTTTCGAATAGTGACCAAGCACACCAGTAGTCCCACAGCAGCATAACCGAAAACGTAGGGCGCGTCGTCATATCTCCATGTTAGTTTCTCATACAACTCTTTCACCGGCACATCCAACTCGCCACTTGCTTTTTCTTCACCGCGAAACACGCACACATTACTATTCACGCTATAGAAGCACAAATCTGGTCGATAGGCGCCGGTAGAAGCGGACACATTCGTGTTGCGACGAAAGTTCCCGCCAGTCACAAGCCTCAACAGAGTCGCAATGACGGAATCCCACAAGTAATGATACGTATCTTCAGTAGCCGACTCGGAGCCGGACCCAAGAGGATCGATTATTTCCCTCAAAACTGCCGCAGTAATATCTGAAATTGTTTCACGCGGTTCGGGCTCAAATAGCTTGTCCAACACGCTAGATAACTCTCCTGTTGAGTTTCTCGTCGACATAATCTGGAATAATCTGTCATTGACGGGGATCTTGACGTGAAGTGCGCGTTGCAGGTGGTCTTTCACAACTTCACAGGTCGACGGTAGTGCTGTAACCCGCTCATCCTTTATAGCCTTTATCCAGGCGTCTGGAGCGTCCTCGTCTTCCATTCTTTTCCTCTTCCTTTTATTCTCAGGTGCCGGAGCACCCCTCGGAACCACCACCAGCACGTGAACTTGACCTTCACCCGGTTGAAAATTATCGCCAAAGTGCTTGGGGTTCTTGATCCACAGTGTGGGATCCATCTGCACGCAGCCTTGCGGGTGTCCACGTTCATCGAGCGCCACAGCTGCCGCGCCAGCCCCATCGAGCCACGCGCCGCCCTCCGTCTTCGCCAGGAAGAGACGCAGGTCCTTGGCATCGCACGTGATCGTCACTGGGTTCTTCGCCTTGACCGCGTCCTTCAACGCGGCAACCGACGCGCCATCGTCGATATCCACCTCGAACGCGCTTCCCGCCGCACCAACGATCGCACAGAAGAGCTTCACCATCTTTCCTCGAGCCGGCAGATTCTGGAATGAGGAAGAAGGGAGGAAGAATTTCTGGCGTACTTAAGCGGAAAAAAGGCGTGTGACATAGATTTTCAACCAATGATGAGACACCACGTCGCAAGATCCAAAAGACGTCGTCAAATCAACGTCTGCCGGTTGACTCAACCGTTGAGCGGTTCTGAAACTACCCTAAGATCGAAAAGACGTTGCTTTCGCTCTCAGGTGGTTGAGAGCTTGCGTCGATTAAACCAACAGCTGTTAGATCTCAGTGGTCGAGCGGATCTGAAACTACCCTTTGATTCAAAAGGTGTTGCTTTCGCTCTCAGGTGGTCGAGAGGTTGCGTCGTCAAAATAGCAGCTGCCTCGAAAGAACGTTCCAGGAATGTTCTTGATGGTAAATTACGGTAAGCAAAAAAACTGCCGGCGTAATGTTCCATGACCCACTACTGATAACCATTTTCTCTAGTGAACGAATTTGTTGTACGCTGATATACAGGGGTACGTGTACGTTTTTAAGATGGAGGTTGTAAGTCATCGAACATTAGTGTTCTTAGAGAAAATTCGGCTACGTTTCTTTAGTAAACTCGCTTTTAGACACAACAACGTTGTCACCTTTTAGCTCGTACAAAAAGGCCACGACCTTGGGTCCCTGCAACGCCATGAGCATGAAACTTGGAATCACGTCACTTGCAAAGGTGCTGAACGCGCCTGTAATGGACCCAGGGTTCACGAACCACTTGCCACTCTCCGTTCGAATATGTGACCTGACCACGACGACAACAATACGACAAGATAAGCAAGCACCACTGCACGATCTAAAGCAAAGCACAACTTACACGTGAGTGTGGCCAGTGACTAGAATATCGACGTTCATCTGTATCAATGACGCATCCGTGAGTCCCAAGAACATCCAACCACCACATTCGTTTGCACGAACCTTGCGTTGCAAGGCTGCAAGACTGTGTTGGTCGCCCCAGGGGACGATCTGGTGGCCGTGACACAGTCCGATCCTAAATTGCCCGATAGTAATGACCTTTGTCTCTGGATACGCCCCCTCCTACAGTCAGAACGTCCACAGAGTCGCCGTCAGCGGCGGTTCCTCGAGCTCCGAAGAAGCTCCGCGCACCTGGTCGCAGTCCCCCGCCACGACGTGGACGTTGGGCGCCAGGCCGCGCAGCTCGTCGAACTGCTCCTTGGTCACCAAGTTGCCCGTGCACAGCACGTGCTGCATCTTGTTCGGCACCTGCAGCAGCACAGCGTGAGCGTCAGACGGCGCGGGGCGGTCGCACGCTTGCAGCGCTAACCAGCATCTTCTGGAACTTCTCGGGGATCTCCGACGCGCGGCTCGGGATGTGGTGGTCCCCCACCACCAGCACCAGCTGCAGCACACACAGCAGCGTCAGCCGCGGGCCCCAAGCGCCCACACACACAGCCGCCAGACCTCGCCGAAGCCCGACGCCATCTTCTTCAAGTGATCCGCCGGGTGTACAGATGCTGCTCCAATAAGTGCGATCGACGTGTGTACTGGGATGGGTCGGGTAAGTGCGTGACGACGGTACGATGTACCATGCCAACGTCAGTCGTAGTAGCCAGCTGAACTGCAGTTACGCGAGCGCGGTAACGGTAGACGTATCACCCGCCGCGCCCAGTGTCCGTCCTTCCCTCCCCCGCCCAGAGCTCGCCGCGTGCCATGGGGGTCTCGCTCAAGCACCTGAGCTTCGTGATGCTCGTGCTGCAGAACACGGCGCTGTCCATCGTGTCCAAGTACTCGCGCGCCACGGCCGGGCCCAAGTACCGCCCCAGCTCCGTGGTGCTGCTGGTGGAGATGCTCAAGTTCCTGCTGTGCTACGCCATGCTGCTCAAGACCAAGCGCGGCAACCTCAAGGCGTCGCTGCGCACGCTGCAGATCGAGGTGTTCGCCGACAAGAAGGGGCTCACGAAGATGGCGGTGCTCGCCTTCCTCTACGCGCTGCAGAACATGTTCGCGCTCGTGGCCTACGACTACGTGGACGTCGCCACGTACCAGATCGTGTACCAGCTCAAGATCATCACCACCGCCATGTTCATGATCGTGCTGCTGCACCGCCGCTTCAGCATCGTGCAGTGGTGCGCCATGCTCGCGCTCATGGCCGGCGTGGCCATCTGCTCCTACTCGCGACTGCCGGCCACCGACACGCACGTGGACGAAGCCATGGCCAGCAAAAGATTCATCGGCATCTGCGTCATGCTGGGACTGGCCGTCAACTCTGGGCTTGCCGCGGCCTACTTTGAGCGCGTCATGAAGTCGCACAAGGCGCTGGCGACGCAGCAGACGCTCGACCCACTCTGGACGCGAAACCTGCAGCTGTCCGCCATCTCAGTGGGTGTCACGTGCGTGGACCTGGTGCGCAACTTCGGCGAAGTCTGGACCAATGGCTTCTTCTACGGCTTCCACCCGTCGGTCTTCGCGGTTGTCTTTCTGCAGGCCGTCGGCGGACTCACCATTGCGGCAGTCGTGCGCTACTCAGACAACATTGTCAAGAACTTTGGAACGTCCTTCTCGCTCATCTTCTCGTGCATTATCTCCAACTACATGTTCGACCAAACTGCCACGTTCTCCTTCTACTTCGGCGTGCTGCTGGTGGTCGGATCCGTGTTCGTTTACGGCGACAGCCGGTTCGCGATTAAGCCCGTTGCCAAGAAGGAGCGGCGATCTACGACCGAGGGACTGGCGCATGAAATCGCAATCGACACCAAGAGCTCGCAGTCGATGCATTCCGGTGGCCGACACTTTGTTGCGAGGTCTGTGCAAACATTCAACGTATTATGCGTTTAGATTTAGAGGAGCTTTCTTACCATTGCTACCTGCCTACCATACTTGTAAGTCTCTCCGAGACAACAATTACACAGCAAGACACAATGACAAGCAACGTTTACTGGATGGAGCCTTACTCTTGGTGAACAGCGTGGTGAACACCCTCTTTTGGGATCATCGCTCGAGCTTTGGCGAGGCGTTCTGCCAAAATCAGATCCTTGGTTGGCTGTCTAGGTGCTCCGTTGGGACCAAAGATGTTTCCGCTTATAACGCGTGCGCAGCGGCCACAGAACTCAATGATAGCGTTCGCCACTTCATGAGGGCAATCTTCCTGGATAACGTGTCCAGACGAGTACATAAGTCGCATCTCGAACTTGCCCATCATCTGACCGCGCATAAGCTCCGTGTCCAGGCGGTCCGAACCTACAGAGCGACGAAACATTTGTCAGTAAATTCTTCCTCGATTTTTTCGTTAAAGCGAAACACCTACCTGCCAGGACCAACACTTTGGCTTCCTTGAGCGACAAAAACTGCTTCGAGAGGCCAATAAACCAGTCTAATGGCAAAGTACAGCGTTAATCTTTCAAGACCTACTCGCAGTAAAAAACAATGCTTCGCGTACCGTGCCAATACTTCGCACTGCTTGCCAGATCTGTCTTCCATACCAGCGAGCCGTCTTCAAGCTGCTTTAACTGGGACGGAATCGATGCATCGGCAGCTTCAGGATTATGGACGGTGCCACTGTGCAGCGCCCAGTGGATGGCGTCCTTGTAGGAGCGGAAGCGAGACGGGCGCTTTTCGAGGATGGCGCCCATGTGCTTCAGCGAGGCCATCGCCGTGCCTTCAACCACGTCGATGACCATGACGCCCACCAGCGACGGCACTTTGCCGGTGGCCGCTACACGAACACCAAGAGCGCCGCCCAGACTAGCATCAACACAGCCAACGCACGTCAGCAACAGCTCTGGCTGTTGTCCATTGCACTAGCCACCCACCTGTGACCGACGATGATCGTCTGCGGGTTCTCTGGGTCTGCAGCTGCTTCCGTCGTGGGCTTCATGGGAGGCAGCACGTGGTTTAGCACGTGCAGCGCGTCCTGCACCAGCGTGTCCATGGACAAGTCGTCGTCGTGCGCCGTGTGCGTCTGGCCGTGGCCGCGGAAGTCAAAGGCGTGCACCGTGCAGCTCTCCTTGAGCATGGCCTGGAGACATGGAGACAGCGTCAGCGTCCGCAGCGTCGGCGCAGAACCTACAGCAGCGCGTACCGTCACGAGACACCACGTCATGGACGTGTAGCCCCCGCCGTGCAGCAGCACGACGTGCGGGCCTTGCGAGCCTGCGCGGTACACGCGGAACGTCTTCACGCACGCACACACGGGGTCAGCGCGCAGCCAATGAGAGCGATCGCGGCCGCCCCACTCACGTCGCCGTTGGGCAGCGCCAGGTCCTCCCTCGCGTCGAAGTACTTGGCCCAGAGCTCGTCGTAGCCGTCCGCCATGGTGTCGCCGTCTGCTGTCGCGAGTCGGAATGGTGCGATCAAGTCTTGGCGCTGGATGCGATTGGTTGAAATACTGACCAGTCGAGACTGTGATTCGTTGAAACTTGGGTCCCTTCAACGCTCTGCAAAAGCCGCAGTGACAGTCGGGATCGCCTGTTTCGCTAGGAGCGAGGCGCGACATTCCCCTCGACTAAAGCCGCGTACGTCAGCGTGCACGCACATAGGGACAGCCGACTGCTGCGGCGCACTCGCGGCCCATGCGCCGATGAAATGTGCGCCTACGACTCGATCACCACCTGGCGCGGGCAGTGGGAGAGGAAAGCGAGACACTGCGCGGGCTGGTTAAAGGTCTCAGCGCGCTCGGCCGCCGTCTTTGCGCGAGGTCTCCAGTGCGCAGAAGCTCAGCCAGAGACAGGAAGCCATGGCTGCGCTGGACCAGGAACGCTCCGGCCCGGGGCTCATCGAGTTCACGAGCGACCTGCGCGATCTGGCCTCGGTCGTGAGCGACGAGTACGGCACCTTCGAGGTGTCCATGATCGAGGTGGAGTCCGAGTTCGACGGGCTGGACGGCCGCCGCAAGCCCGGCCCCAGCGTCTGCGAGCGCGCGTGCCTCATGTGCTCCGAGGAGTGCTTGTTCATCTGGCTGCTGCTGTCGGCGCCCTTCCAGGTCGTGACCTACAAGACGCTGCTGTTCCACGCCGCCAACTTCGCCTTCTCGGTGGTCGCCGCGGTCTGCGTCGCCGTGCTGTACGCGGCCAAGCTGCCGCTGTCCATCGCCGCGCCGTGCGCCGTCCGCTTCCGCCGCGTGGAGACGTGGGCGCTACGGCGTCAGCTGCAGCTGGACTGCGCGCTGTTCAACTTCGTGGCGCCGCGCGGCGAGCGCGTGATGGTCTACGGCCCGTCCGTCCACATGCAGCAGGAGGAGGGGCTCTACGGCGTCTACGCGCAGCTCTACTTCGGCGGCGTGAAGCTGCTGTGCGCCGGCGTGCCGGGCGCCATCGCCGCGCTCATGTTCGTCTGGTCGCTGCAGAACGTGGTCTCGCTGGCGGCGCAGCTCGGCGGCGACGCGGCGCCGGCCACCGACGCCGTCAACGGCCGCTCGCTGAGCCCGCGCCACGAACTGGACGTCATGGCGGTGGTGGCGGTGGTGGCCGTCTACGCCTGCGTGCTGCTGCTGCACGTGTTCGCCTTCATCTCGCGCCAGTTCTCCATCTTCTTCTGCTCGCAATACCTGCTCTACGCCGGCGGCGTCTGACGCTGCATGTCGCCATGTACCATAGCGATAGAAACCATTAATAGAAACGAGCGCCCGTTAATTCGAACCCGTTGGTGTTTCTAACGCGGTCTCATCCAGGCATACAAACGCCAAGTGTCAGTGGCTGGAGCCGCAGGATCGGGAGCATGGAGCGCGGCCGCACGGGGCTCACGCTCATCGGCGAGCGCACGCTGCACAACTGGGCGGACACCGGGCGGACGGACGTGTGCGTGCTCCCCGCCCCCCCCCCCCCCCCCCTCGCGCGATCTGACGCTCTCTGTGTCGTTCTGTGTCTGCAGACTGGCGCAGCTCTCGCGCGCGCTGAGCGACTACGCAAGCCACGAGGCGGACTCCGGTGCGTCCGCAATCGTCCGCTGTTGTCTCCCCTGTCCCTGTGCTGACGCCGCCTGCCGCAGACCTGCCGCGCCTGCTGTACGAGCTCGTGTGGATCGCGCTGCACGCCAAGCTGACCAAGCACGAGGTGCTGGGGCTACTGAAGGAGGCCGAGCTGGTGCGACCTGCTGCAGCTGCTGCGGAGCTGACAGACGCTGACGAGTTGTGTGACTGCAGACCAAGCACCAGAGAGCCAACGACCTGCTCACCGACCTGCTCTGGGTCGTCGGCAACGAGGTGGAGGCCAGCGAGCGCGGCCATGAGCGCCACACGTCCAAGGAGTGGCGCAACCTCTGCGCCTTCGTCAAGGCCGTCGCCGACGAGAAGGTCGTGTCGCTGCAGAACCTCAAGGGGCTGCTGGAGTTCGACCTGCTGCACGACGCCGAGCTGGCGCAGGAGCCGCAGGTGCTGGCCAAGAAGATGGTGCGCATCAACACCAAGACGCTATACACACAGACCAAGTACAATCTGCTGCGCGAGGAGACCGAGGGTTTCTCCAAGGTGCTGTGTCTGCTCCACACAGGAGTGACCAAAAGCCAGCTCGAAGCGACGAAGACGGATCTCATGGCGCTGATCGGCTTCTTCGACCTCGATGCAAACCGCGTGCTGGACTTGGTGCTGGATGCCTACGAAATGCACCCGAGGAACGAGTGCTTTGCGCAGCTTCTCGAGCTGTTCAAGCGCGAGAGCCTGCCTCACATAATGGGCTTTAAGTTTCAGTTTTACAAGCGTGACCCGCCTGCTGTCGAGGGCATCACAACACCGCGCTCGCTCTACCGTTTGGCTGCAACGTTGCTAAACAAGGGTCTGCTTGACGTGGATGCTCTTCTACCACACTTGGCGCCGTCTCGTGCTGACATTGTGAAGGCCTCCATGGAGCACGAAAAAGAGCTGATCCAGAAAGCAGGATCATTTGGCCAGATCAGTCTCGCCGCGAAAAAGGATACCGACAAATCTGAGGAGGAGGAAAAGGCAGCAGCAGCTGCCGAGAAGCGCAAACAGGATGCCGGGCACAACCAAGTTTATGGATTAATTGTTGGGCTTCTGGAGATCGGTGCTCGGGAACGCGCGTTCGATATGATTTCGTGGTTCCAAAATCGGGGTGTCAACCCGCTCACCTTTACACCTCTTACGACGGAGCTCTGCGCTGTGGTGAATGTGATGATTGAGGAGGTGTATGCGCCACTGTCTTCACGCAGCCTGCAACTCGTAAGTGGCACAAGCGATGCAAAGTCCGCGAAGGTGTTAACTATTGGAGCGAAGAAGGCGGTGAGCACGAGCAACCATTACATTCGTCGAGTGACCCTGGAGAACTGCGTTTCTGAGGTGTTCCCTATTGTAGAGATGATCGGCCCACAACTCTTTCATGACCAGTTCCTATTTGCTAAGTTGCTGCGAATAGTTGGTAAGCTGGTCGATGATCACACCAAAAAGCCTAGCACATCCGAAAAGGACGCAAAGGAAGTTGCTCTACTTGACAAGGTAAAATCCTTGTTAGTGAACACGTTCCTGCCGGCGATGTCCTTGCAGGAGTGCAATCCGAGCACAGCATTTTTGTTGTGGGACTTAGTCAAGGCGTTCCCGTGCGATGAGCGCTATCGGATGTACCTGCACTGGTTTGAAGCTTATGATAAGTATCCGGAGCTGCGTCTTAAAGAGGCGCAGGTAGTGCAAAGTACGCGTGGCGTCATGCGACGTCTGACAGCAGACCGAGCAAAGCTGTCTGCTCGCTCTCTGACGCACGTGGCACACTCGAATCCGCTGATTGTATTCCGTACAATGCTGCGGCAGATCCAGTCGTACGACAACCTGATTCAGCCCGTGGTGGAGTCGTTCAAGTTTGTTACGCCATTGGGAATGGATGTGCTGTCGTTTGTTCTTGTGAGTGAATTGTCAAGACCGCAGAAGTCTATGAAGTCGGACGGTACCCACGTCTCGCTTTGGTTGACGTCGCTCGCTAACTTTTCGGGTAGTTTCTATCGGAGATACCCAAATGTGGAGCTAGCAGGTCTTCTTCAATACCTCATTCAACGCCTTCAGAACTGGGCGTCTGTCGATCTTATTGTTTTGAGTGAGCTTTTGACGAAGATGGGATCGTGCTTGAGTTTAGAAGATATTTCAGTCAGTCAGCTGGAAGCACAAGCTGGTGGACCTCACCTTTGGTACGAACCGACGGATCCGAAGTTCCAGAACAGGCGTGCAATCCCAAGACTGCGCGATGCTTTAATCAAGCGGAATTTGGCCCTGCCGCTGTGTATTCTGATTTGCCAGATGCGAAGTCGTATTGAGTACCACGAGGACAGGAACCTGCCTCACCTCAAGCTGCTTGGACGGGTGTATGATACTTGCCAGCTTACGCTCAGTCAGCTCTTGCAGTTCCTCGGCGGCGTTGTAGACCCGTTGGTATATCGAAAAATGCTTCCCTCGATTACTACTCTGGTTCACGAATATAACGTGCCAGCCGAGCTCGCTATGGGACTCTGTCGTCCAGCGATGCGCAGTGACGATCTAGTGTTGCAAACCGCTCCGCGAGGTGTGCATGCTACTGGCGGTACGAATACAGCTAGTAATGGAGTCAAGAGCAATGGGTCCACCGATGTTTCCACTGGAGAACGATGCTGGTACATGTACAACCCCGAATTCCTGGAGGACGTGAAAGAAGCTCTGCGCGTTAAGAATGGATCGGACGACAAGAGTGAGGACCCTTTCACAGGATTAACGCCGGAGCTCTATGCGACGTTCTGGGGCCTAAAGCTTTACGATATCCATATCCCATTCCAGCAGTACGAATCTGAGATTATTCGACTGCGTAACTCTGTTACTTCTGGTGCCAACGCCTCGCTAAGCGCAAGTGAGCGGAAGAAGCTGAAAGAGAAAACCACGCAGATGATCGACGTGCTTACGACGGAGCAGAAAGACCAGGTGGCCCATCGAAAGCGTGTGTATGAGCGACTGGAGGAGATGAAGACCAAGTTTTTTAAGGACGAGGCAAAGGACCACCAGACTGCAATCGATGAGCTTCTGCAGAAGTGCGTGATCCCACGCTCACTGATATCACCTGAGGACGCCTTGTTTTCAGCCAAGTTCATGGAGCGCTTGCATACTTTTTCGACCCCTCAATTGAGTACGCTGCAGTATATTCACAAGGTGAATATGAAGGTGTCGGCGATAGTGCTTTGCGCTACAGAGCGAGAAGCGAGCAACTTCGGCATCTTTATGAAAGAAACATTGGGGCTTATCTTGCGCTGGTATCAGAACGGTGCGACATACGATGATGAAGCGGTACACGGCAAGATTGGCATGAGCTTGGATTTGAAGGACGACAAGAAGCGGCTTGCACACCGACAGTTCAAATCAGCCTACGCTCGATGGCACAAGCAATTGGAACTCGTGTACACGACAGCGCTCTCGAGTGGCGAGTACATGCAGATCCGTAATACGCTTGTGGTGCTCACTAAACTTATCGATGTGTTCCCTGCTGGCCGCGGAACGGCTGAGGTGATTTTGGCCATCGTGGAAAAGCTGACAAACGAAGACCGTGAAGATATTAAGATCATGGCAAAACGCTACTTTGCACTACTGACGAAGCGTAAAGCGTCACTTATCGATGACAGAATGCTACGCACCCGTAATGCTCCAGCAAAATCGCTGACTGCTGCGTCTTCCAGCAACGACAAGACAAATGATACCACAGATGATAAGAAGAAGGGCAGTAGTGATGATGACAGGCACCGTGATGATGCACGTGACAGCTCAACCAAACCGTCATTAAGTCGTGTAGACAGTCAAGAACTCGAGAGCGGTGAGATCGTAATGGGAAAGAGCAACAGCAGCGATTCCATGTCGTCGCGCACGAAACAGCGGGATTCGGATCGCGGTCGTAGTGGCAACCGCGACCGGATTAGCCGCGGAGGACGAGGGGGTTCTGCAGATCCTCCTCATGACCGTCGGAATCGTGGAGAGCGCGGAGAGCCCGAGGACCGTCGGGACAGTTCCGCTGATGCCCCTGGTGAACGCCGCTTAAGTGAAGAAAGACGTGGTCGTCAAAACCACAGAGAACGTGAGTCATCTCCTTCGGCTACTAAAGCTATGGGACGCAGCAGTTCGACACATAGCCGAACGAATGAAGTGCGCGAACGTAGCGGATCAGCGTCTCGCAAGCATGAAAGATCTCCAGCACCGCGACGCAGTCGATCAGGAGACCGTAATGATGACCGTGGCAGCAACAGCGATAGTCGTCGTTCCTCGCGTGAACGCGAACGTGGGCGTGAACGTGGACAAGCTAACCGCTGTGGAAGAGGTGAGGGGGACCGCAGAGGACGAGGTGAACGTGATGCAAGTTCCCATCACAGCAGCCGTAGCCGCAGCCATGATCGTCACGAACGTAACCAGAGAAATCATGGGCCAATGCACGGACGCGAGGAAGGCGAGGCAGACAACACGCCGAGAAAAACTGAAGTTTCTAAACCTAGTCCAGCACGTATTGAGGAATCTGCAAAGGTGACTTCATCACCAAAGCCGGAGCGGGATTCGGAGCTGAGCAAGTCGAACAAGTCCGAGCGGGAGTCTGTGAAATCTGTGAAAAACGAGTCTTCTGCTTTGGAAGCTGGACGCAAGAGGGCACGACCTGCAGAGCAATCTGAAGCTGCGTTGCGTCGCCAACTCACTGCAGACAAAGAGGCGAAAGCTAAGGAGCAGCAGCAGCTGCAGTCTGGCGAGCGCACGAGGCCAGTAGCACGCGATCGCATCCGACCTCCGCTCCCGACACCGGCCACGGCGTCACCCGCTGGAAAGTCCTCGCCTACCGCTGTCGGAACACCAACTGGCGGAGCACGTAAAATCGTATCACTGGTGTCTTCGTCTCGCAAGCGCGAACGCGAACCAGCAACTGACAGTGATCCACCCTCAAGCAACGCACCTGATGGCAAGCGACGTCGTGATGGCAACGGCGGTGGGGGCAGCATTAATGGCGGCGCAGGTAGCGACCAAAAGCGTGGTGGGCACGACGACAAGCGCAAGCGGAAAAACAAATTTGGTGGTGAAGGCAACAGCGGCAACAACAATAACAACGGAACCCACCACCAGCAGCAACGTGATCAAATGTAAGTATCCTGGTGCGCCGGGTGCTATGTGGAGGACGAGTTCTAATCTGTGCTTTCTGTAAACTATGCAGGCGTGGACGCCAAGACCGAGGTGGTCGCAACAGCAACAGCGACAGACGCGGTGGTCACGATGAGCGCGGAGGCAATGGCGGCAACGGTGGTGGCCGTCGACGCGATCGCAATGACAACCGTGGAGGCCGCCGGTAGACTGAGAGTGTAGATACCAATCGCGACTTCGCGACTTCATCACGAGAGACCTCAGCACTACCAGGAGGAGAGTAGCAGCAAGTAGCGAAGACGCTATCATCGTAGTAAGCAATTGATAAACAGCAACGAGAACTCCACATACATGTAGCAGCGAGCTCCCGCAGCTCGTGACCGTCTCACGCACCTCGAAAGTATCACAAATCATTGGGAGACCCTCAGGACGAGTCTCGACATGGCGCTGCGTCGGCTCGCGCTCGTGTTCCCTGGGCAGGGTAGCCAGCGCGTGGGCATGGGCAAGGACCTGCTGGCGGACTGGCCGCGCATCGTGGGCGACGTGCTGGAGGAGGCCAGCGAGGCCACGGGGCTCAGTCTACGGCGCCGGATGACCGAAGGCCCGGCCGTCGAGCTCACGCCCACCCACGTGGCTCAGCCAGCGCTACTGTCCATGTCGGTGGCGGTGCTGCGAGTTCTGCAGCACGAGACGGAGCTGCCCGCTGTGTACTACGCGTTGGGCCACTCGCTGGGCGAGTACTCGGCGCTGGTGGCTGCTCAAGCGATCGACTTTGCTGATGCCGCGCGCCTCGTACATCTCCGCGGGTTGGCCATGCAGCGAGCTGTGGCTCCTGGAGTAGGAGCGATGGCGGCGCTGATGCCTGTGCGTCCTGAAGACGCCGAGGCGCTGTGCCAGGAGGCTGCAGCAAGCACTGGAAAAGTGTGTCAGGTGGCCAACTACAACTCCAGCAAGCAGACCGTGATCAGTGGCGACGCGCAGGCGGTCGACGCCGCGATCAGCCAGGCAAAAGCCACCAAGAAGGCGCGACGTGCTGTGCTGCTGGATGTGAGCGCTCCGTTCCACTGCGCGCTGATGGAACCAGCCAAGCTGGAGCTGCACGAGCACCTGGATCAGCTGCTGAAGGACGAGAAGCTGCGCGAGCCGAAGGTGCCGGTTGTGTGGAACGTCGAGGCTGAGGCGACCGCCAAGACGCCCAAGGAGATCGCACAGGTGCTCGAGAAGCAGGTCGTGCATGCCGTGCGCTGGAGCGACAGCGTCGACTACTGCGTGGACAAAGGGGTGGATCACTTTCTGGAGCTGGGCGTTGGCGGCGTGCTGGGCGGCCTCATCCGACAGCAGACCGGCAAGCGCGATGTGCTGACCACGAGCTGCGGGACGACGGACGAGCTCAAGACGTTCCTGAGAGAGCAGCAGCACTAGGTGAAGAGACAGAGAGTAGTGGAGCAACAGCCGCATAGAGGTGAATCAAGTCAATCACGCAGAGTGTCGCTCTGCTCGTTCGTTTTTCTCTTACTCCGTCGGTCGCCTTAGTTCCTGCGACTCGGCCGGCTCCGTGGTCTCCAGTCAGGCGCTCGAGTCTGCGCAGAGCAGCAGCCCGCGGACAAGCACAGCGTAAGTGTCTACTCCTCGTCGAGCACCGGCGGCTCGCCGATCTCGCTGGGCTTGAAGGGATAGCGCTTGCTCGCGGGGCCGCTGGGGCGCCGCACGAGGAACTCCGTACCTGCGCGCCTGGCGAGCGCCTCCTCTCTGCGTACAAGGCGGTCAGTGCGGCTCTGCGTCTGCGGCTGCGGCCTCCGGCGCGTACCTGGCAAAGACCTCCGAGTCCGTCTCCGGCACGTTATTGAGCCCCAGCAGCAGCACGAGGGGGCCGCCCAGCATGCCCATGTAGGCCGAGTACTCCCAGCCCTTGCGCTGGAACCGGTGCGTGCCCTGCAAGCAACGACGAGGGTCAGCGGCGGCCGCGACGGCGCAGAGCGCGGGGACGCACGTTGTTGGTCAGCATGGCGGTCTCCGGCATGTGCACGTGCGGCTTGGCGTGGCTGGCGAAGCCGCGGGCGCCCAGCAGGCGCGCGCAGCGGGCGACGGGCTGCGGCATGTCGGCGAGTCTCAAGGTGGCGTCTGCGCCGCACGATCCCCCGGAACGGCGGGGCGCTTCTACGCGCGACGGCGATTGGAGGAAAAGGAGGCGTGCTGATATTTGTATGCAAGCGGGACAGAACGACCCGGACACTGGCGGCTGGACCACCAGCACGAAACATGGCTACATCCTGCTTCAACGGTCATTGCTGTCGCCGCCCGTAAGTGCTCGCCGCCATCTTCTCGGCGAAGTGCATCTCCTGTCCAGTTGCAATGTGCTGTTCAGCGATTTGGAAGAGATCGTGCTGGCAAGGGCAGCGGGACCTACCTTGAACGGAGCAATTGCAATCGGGTGCACGGCGGCGACGTCCACGAGGCTGTCGCGGTGGCTGCGAACGGGCTGGTCCAGCACGCCTCGAGAGAACTCGCCAGAGTAGGAGATCACACCCATGATGTCCGACTCGGCTGGGTTGGTGGGCGGCGAGAGATGCCGACGACGACGCGAAGACTCGGCGAGCAGCAACACCAACGGCTTCGCCACGCCAGGCAGAAGCGGAACTAACTGCTGGAGATGTTCGTTCGCGCGAGAGTGGATGAAGAGCTACAGACAGAGAAACTAGTTAGTGGTTGGTGCGTCGGAAACAATGAAGTAAGAGGGCACAACTTACTTGGGCTGCAACGACGGTGAGAAGCTCGTTCTTCAAAGTTGAGTCGCGTCGAGCCTCGATGACACTCATATCTGCGTCGACGCTTTCTGCTACTGCCGACAGCGACACTGTTGCAGCTTGCAACTTTTGTTGCGCTTTCTCAAAGTCTGGTGGACTCCTTTTCTGAGCTTCGGCATTGCGCTGGGCCGAATCAAAATCGCTGAGCTGTTCACAGATACCCGCAAAAACTTAGCACTGTTTGAAAACTACAACAATCTACAGGCCCTGGCAGGCATACCTTTTGCTTTAGGTTGCGGAGCTGCTGACCCAGCGTAGCGTTACTGGCCCTCAACTCCTGCAGTGGTTGTACGACGGTGCGATACTGGAGAGATTGGGCCACGTCGAACACGTTTTCTTGTAGGGACTGCTGAATCTCCTCCACACGAAGAGAGCTTTGCGCAAGGGCCTTAATACCTGAGGACTGGTCGCCAGACTCAGCAGACGCTGCTATGAAGCGTAAAGTGAGATTACATAGGAATATCCCACAAACTGACGAGACAGCTAGCTTACCGTCCTGTGCATCTTGCATTTGGGACTCGAAGAAAGCTGAAAACGAGTGCATGAGATGCGCGGTGGCTTGAGCGTATGCATGAGTTGCATTGGTGTAGTGCGTCATGGCTTTGGAGAGATCTTCCAGGAGATCATTGTAGCGGTTAAACCTGAACACATGCAAGCTCCATCTCAACTTCTCTCTTCACCTCATTGCAGGCTCGAGTCGTACCTTTGCGTTCGGTACTCGAGCACCGGGTCGACGCTACCTTCTGCCCCAGCCCCCATGGACCTAGCGATCTCGTCTTTCAAGCTGTGTGGATTGACAGACAAGCGAATCCGTCAGGGAATGATACACGCGAGAGACAGCAGATCGTCGCAAGCCCTCACCGACGCGAGCCGTCCTTCACGCCCTTCATGAGGGACCCATCCTTAACGTTCTTCATCAACTGCAACACCACCAGCGTCCGAGTTAGTCACAGCCCGCGCTACGACGCTAGACCCATCCATCGCCCTACCCAGGACGCCATGGTCAGGGGGCTGTCTCTTTGCGATTCGAGTCCAAGGATAATGACCGGTCGCACGTCGCTTCAAAGCAAACAAGCCAAAACGGCCAGCCACTTAGTCTCTTGGCCAAATGGCCAGTAGCCCCGATTGATGGATCCCGAGAACCAACATGGAGGCAAGCAGAGTGCAATGCAGTTTGCGTTTTGTTTTTTATGCTGCTGTTCGGCTCTCACTTCTCAAATTCTGCTCCCTGCCTGACAACAACGGCAATAACGGCCCGCACCAGTACCAATATGAAGCTAGCTCTGGGACTCAGCACACTGGCAATGGTCTTCCTGCTCTCTGACGGCCGCCCCAACTTTGTTGCGCGCATTCCAAACGGCAACAAAGTGAGTGGTGTCGCTGCACTAGGCCATGTGAACGCTGCCGGTGGAGGAGCACCGAATGCATTTGGCGAAGCCTTCGAGGCCGCTGGGAACCAGTGGACCAAGGAGCTGTGCCGAGCAGACTCGGATGACGACGGAGCTACCAACGGCGAGGAGCTAGGTGACCCGTGCTGCACCTGGACCCCGGCAACCGGGTTCGACGGCTCGTCACCTTCAAGCGTTCCGACACACCCGGGTGTGGCCAACAGCTTCACGGCTGCCCAGCTTGCATCCATGGCATGCGGAGGCGAGGCTGATCTCGGCTCTGTCACTTCAAGTGGCGCTGCATCAACGGCGTCCGCTTCTTCGGATGCATTCGCTTCTTCCGGATCGCAGTCGCCAACGTCACCAGACTTTGGCGGCAGTGCCAGCAGCAGCGGCTCCTTCGATGATGTGGTTGCCCCAGAAGACAAACCTCGTTTCTCACGTGGTCCAACGCTGGACCAAACGTCACCGACGCCGGTCACCTCGGACGGCGAACAGGCTCAAGGCACCGTCGTTGCAGTCTTCTTGACTATCGCAGCCATGCTAGCGATGTAGCTTCTCGACTATCGCAGCGATGTACAAGTTGAAGTTCGTAACCCAATCAATGTAGCCATTTCAACGCGTAACCCTAGCGTAACCCAGTGCCACAGCAACAATGGACAGGACCGACGGTGGCCAGCGCGGCGACGCGGCCGCCGACCTCTTCTCGCGCGTGCTGCGAGGCACCGAGCACGACACGCCGAGTGCGACAGCGAGCGGCGACAGCAGCGCTGCCATTGGCGGCTTTCTCGTGTGTCTGGACGTCCCCGCGGCCACGGAATTCGGCGTGGACTACGAGGTTTTTCGCACGGGCCCCAAGTTCCAGGGCGTCAAGTTCCTCCCGCTGGGGATCCACTTCGTGCTCTTCCGGTCGCGGGAGCAGGAGCACGGCATCCGCCAAGGCTTCTTCGTCAATGTGGAGCGCCACGCGCAGGTTATTGTGCGCGAGTGGAGCCTCGAGAAGGAGGAGCTGGGGCCGCCGCGACCTGGACTCAATGTTGAGAACCTCGAACGTACGCTGGCTGCTGGCAGTGCGTTGCTTGTGTGTGGTGACCAGACATTGAATGAGTCTGGTGGTTGATGCTATCATTACAGGTGCTGTGCTGTCGTTCCAGCTTGATAGCGGACTGGGGCCATACCCGAAGCAGCATCTGAAGACATGGCAGCGACTTTCCAGCTTCATCTCCGCCTCGGTCCTGCAGGTTGGAAGCGATGTTGTTAGTGTTTGACGACGTGAATGTATGACTGACTGGACTGTTTCATGTTATGGAGCGCTGTGGTGTGGAGTTTGGTGCATTACTCCTTCCGGGTGACGCGGTTGAAGACGCGTCGACCTCGACGAAGGCTCAGGAAGGCGTTATTCCGTACTATCCAGACCTACCACGGACAGTGCGCTTTACTACCCTACAGAAGACTAGGACCGATCTGTCGGCGGAAGCCAGAACCGCATATCATTTCGATCGGAGGTGTGTATGAGCATGGTCAAGAAGCCCATACAGTCGTTAACCCTGCTGTTTCTCGTTGCGCAGCGAGAGGTTAGAAGAACTGATCGAGAGCGACTTCGATGGGGATTGGAGAGAGCTCGTCGGCGAGCTGCAGCTATCGTTTCTGATATTCTTGCAGTTGTCGTCTCTCGCAGCACTAGAGCAGTGGAAACAGGTGCGTTGGGAGTGCTTCCTGTGCGTTGGTGCGTCGCATTTAAATAATGTCAATTGTGTTTGATGAGCAGTTCATTGCGCTGCTGTCCTCGTGCGAGAACGCACTCTCCTCCCGAGTGCCGCTCTTCCTCGCATTCATCAAGCTCTTCCGCACACAACTGCAGCAGGTAAGCACTGCATTGCTGCCTTGTTAGCAGTACGCAGCACTCACCGCAGCATGTGCAGATGCCGGAGGACTTTTTCCAGGACGAGACGACCAGCGAGAGTTTCCTGGGGCCGTGTCTGCTGTCGCTGCTGGAGCTGATCGAGGACGACGACGCGCCGCCGCAGGTTTGCAGCATGGTCCGCCCCCGCCAATTCCGATGACTCACCCGCGTTGCTGCAGCTGCGCCAGCAGGCCGTCGCGCTGCGCCAGCTTCTCGCCAGTCGCTTCCGCTGGGACGCGGCCGCCGAGCTGGCGCTGGACGAGTTGGCGCCCGTGGTGGTGACCGAGGAGGAGGTGGGTGCTCTGCGTTGCGCAAAGATACCCGCCACGTACCTCTAATTGTACCGTGGCGAGAGTGCTGGTCGTCCGTTGCTGGGAGGTTTGGCTCGTGGGCGCTGCGTCGGGGCGAAGGAGTCGCTGCAGACGATGACGCCGCTCGAGTCGGAGCGGCGTCGCCGCCAGCGCGAGGACGAGCAGAACGCCGCCGCCTTCCTGCGGCACTAAACTGGCGGGAGCGCCACTCGAAATACAGCATCCAAAGGTCGAGTGCGAATTGTGTACCGCTGGTGTGGCCGGGTTGGTTGGCGGGACCCGTTTTGCATGGCCATTTTTTCCCTCGAGGACCAGGGGAGAGCCAAAGAAGCATCGGGGACGCGGCATGAAGCCGCAGCACCCCAGTTCGTCCGCCGGCCGCGGCTACGGCCCCAGCGGCGGCGCGCCGCACCCGCGCGGCGCCCCGCAGCACCTCGGTACGCAGCGCCAGGCGGCGCCCCCGTCGGCCGCCGCTCACCGCCTCTTGCGCGCAGAGTACAGACCCAAGGGCGGCCCGCAGCACGACGCGCCCGCGCAGATGGCCATGGACGCCAACGCGCCGGTCTTCAAGCAGGGCGCCGGCTTCAACCTGCAGCACGTGCGTGCTCCCCCGCCCCCGCCCCCTCGGACGCTCGCTCACCTCGTGCTTTGTTGCAGACGGCGCGGCCCTACACCGGCCCCATGGGCTACGGCCCCGCGCCGCCCATGGGCCAGCCCGGCCCCGGCATGCCGCAGCAGATGCGCGGCCCGCACCACCACCACCAGCCGCGCGTGCGCGGACCCCCGCGCGGCGCCATGCACCAGCAGCAGTACATGCCCCGCGGCGCCATGAACCCGGGCGCGCAGGGCTTCTACCCGCCGCAGATGCAGATGCCGCCCCCGTACATGATGGGCCCCGGCCAGTACATGGGCGGCCCGCCCATGTATGGCATGCCGCCCATGCAGGACATGGGCATGGGTATGGGCGGCATGCCCATGCCCATGCCGGTGCCGCAGCCGCAGCACCAGCCGCCGGCCAAGCGCGAGTCCAAGAGACTGCAGATCGTGGACCCCAAGACGGGCAAGCCCATCGAACTGGGCCGCAGCTCGTCGTCGGGACGCACCAGCGATGCCAGCTCGGCCTCGGTGGTGGAGGACGTCAAGGCGGCGATTGCCAGCGCGAGCACCACAGCGCAGAGCACCCCACAGAAAAAAGAGACGACGCCTGTGAAGGAAGCTCCCGCTACTCCGCCTGCCCCGGAGGCGCCGCAGCCGGAGGCGAAGCAGAACGGATCCACGAAAGCTGTCACGAAATCGCCGAAAAAATCCCCCAAGAAGAAAGCTGTCAGTGAGCAGCCCGCGCCAGCAAAAGAGGTTGCAAAGGAAATAACACCGGCTGCGAACGGAACGAAGGTGAAGGAGGTAAAGGAGACAAAGGAGACAAAAGTGACAGAGGATGCGAAGGATGCAAAGGACGCAAAGACTACGGCTCCCAAGGACACAAAGCCTACGGCTCCCAAGGACACAAAGCCTACGGCTCCCAAGGAGGCTGAGGCATCTCCTACTAAGGCTGCTACTAAGACACCTGTCGAAAAGACGGTAGAAAAGAAGACTGAGACCAGCAAATCTGGCTCCTCCACTACGACAACGACGACGACCACCACAACTACTACGACCAGTACTGAGGTCTCATCTCCGACCGTCAAGGAGACAAAGGAGGAGGTTTCAACCGTCAAACAAGCCAAGACAATCTCGCCGAAGAAGAAATTCCCTGTAGAGGAAGCGGCTCCTACTGCATTGCAGCAAAAGGCACTGGCGGTGGACAAGGACGAGAAGGAAAAGGCTGCTGCTGCCGAAAAGCCCGTACCTGCCGCGATCGAGAAAACAACAGACGTGAGTGTTGTCCTTCAGAAGAAGTCAGGTGGAAAGGTTACCTACACATTGGAGCTCCTCATGAGGTACGAAACAAGCTTGTTGTGCAATTCCATGCCATTCTTGTTTTCATTCATGATACTCATACTGATTGCTTGTGTTGAATATGTAGCTTCCGAGAACAATATAAGGAGCTCCCAGCTGCTGCAACTGCACCGGACTCCAAATGGCCATCGATGGAGATCACGAGCGAGGTTGCTGTATCGCGCGGTGGATCCCGTGGAGGACGCAATGGAGCTGGTTGGGAACGCGGCGAGAAGCAGTCTGGAGGCGTGGGACGCCAAGGATCACGAGGCGGTTCGGGTGGTGGCCAGTGGGCACGGTCACAAGACCTTCCAAAGCGCGGGAGGGGAGAGCGAGGTGGTGGCCGTGGTGGCCGTGGAGGCCGTGGCGGTCCGCCAGATCCACCTCTTCTAGAGGGTCCTGTAAAACCATTGACGCGATCAGCTAACCGCTGGATCCCTACTAAGAATGCTTCGACACTGGAAGTGACGAAGAAGAACGTGAACAGTATCATGAACAAGATGACGCGCGAGAAATTCGACCGCCTCGCTGGACAGCTGACTAGCATCAACATGGAAAGCTTGGAAATGCTGCAAGCAGTTATCAAGATCATTTTCGACAAGGCCGTGGGCGAGCCGCACTTTTGTGATATGTACGCGGATTTGTGTGTGCATTTGGAAACCAACTGGAAGGTGTGGTCATTCCTGAAAATCGTTCAGAACGACGATGACAAGCAGTTTTACTGGACTGCCATGTCTGATGCGGACTCAGAAGTTGTTGGACCTTTTGATGATGTGAACGCAGCGTTGGAGTCAGCCGGCGGTGATGAGTTTGAACCGGTTCCTGCCCCTTTAAACATGAAGTTGAGTGAGGTTCGAGTCCGTGACCACAAGTTCATTAAGGTGTGGGTAGAAGAAGATCCGGAAGAGCCAAAGTACTATTGGTCCGGCCAAGATCTGGATGATCTTGGAGATGATCAGGTGTTGAATGGTCCTCATGAAAGTCATGAGGCTGCGAGCCGTGTTGCTATTAAGGCGTGCTCATTCAAGCGCATTTTGCTCAATGCATGCCAAGAAGAGTTCGAAAAAGATAACATTTACGAAGAACTGGAGCAGAGCTTCAAAAAGGACAAAGAAGAGGGTAAAGTCACACCCCAAATGGAAGCTGACTACGAAGAGAAGCGCTTGATCATGAAGCTGCGTATGCTCGGTAATATCCGCTTCATTGGCGAGCTGTACCGGAAGGGAATGCTTCACGAGCGTATCATGCACGAATGCATTATGAAGTTGATGGATGTTCGTCTTAACAGCGATGGTCTGCTCGTGTGCGTGCACCCGAACAACCCACCTGACGAGGAGAGCATTGAATCGCTGGCCAAACTGCTGACCACAATGGGCAAAGACCTTGACAGGCACGGTGCACAGGGTTTTATGCCATCTTACTTCCACTATTTGGAGCACAAGCTGGTAAAGGACAAGCGTCTATCGTCTCGTATCACATTCATGATCAAGGACGTCATTGAGCTGCGACAGCACAGATGGGAGCCACGCCGAAAGGAATTGAAGCAGAAAACGTTGACCGAAATTCGGAAGGAGGCAGAACGAGAGGCACGTGCCGCTCCGACCAGCGCGCCAAGCGGAGGAGGTGGCCGTGACCGTGGTGATCGTGACCACTTCCGCTCGGACCGCCGGTCGAACTCGTCTCGTGATGGATTTAACAGCGGTCGTTCGACGATGGCGCCTGTGTACCAACATTCGCAGTCCATGAGCAGTCGTGGAAACAGCAACAGGCAGATGACGCTCCCGCGTGGTATTGGAGCGCGTGATGACTCGGTGAAGACTGGCCCATCTGGTAGACCTGCCGCCTTTGGTGTTGGCGCTCGTCAAGGCAGCCGTGGTGGCCCTAGCGGCTCGCCAGCGAGCTTCCCTAACAGTCGCCGTGGACCTGCCGCAAGCGCGAAGAAACCACAATCTCCTGCGCGTAAGGTGATTCCTCCGCTCGATGAAGAGGCTCACGAGAAGATTGGCAAGAAGGCCAAGTCAATTGCTGAGGAGTACGTCTCAATTGTCGACCTGAAGGAAGCTGAGGCGTGCCTTGTGGAGCTTCAAAAGGAATTTAAGAACCACGAGGATGTTAACCGTGTGTTTGCTTTCGAGGTTCTAAAGGGGGCCTGCGATGCGAAGGCGGAGGAGCGTGTCAAGATGGTCGAGATGCTTGGCAGGTTGAGTCTCGAGACGAAAACCCTTTCGTTTGTCGGTATTTCCTACGCTATTGAGAAGACGATTGAGATCTGCGGTGATCTTTGGTGTGATGTGCCGAAGCTTCACGAGAACATGGCTGAATTCGTGTTCCGTTTCGTAAAGGATTCATCCCTAACAGGCGTTTCGTTGAACTGGATGCTGGGTGAGTGTCTCCTGTCGGTAGACAAGGATGCAATGGAAGAACTGGTTGACGGCGGCTTCCTCGCTGCTTTCTTGGGCGAAACTTTGAAGCTGTTGAAGGCGACAGATGCGGAAAAGACCAAAAACGAGGTTAGTGCGACGAACGCCACACTGCTTAGTGTGCTCCCGCCATTCCAGCAGACTCCTGCAGGCTTGCAGGAGTGGATCAAGAAGTACGATATCGAGGATGTGGTGCCCTTAGCGCCTGCATTCGAAGTTGTGGAGCGTGTGAGCAAAGCATCGTCTTTCGAAGAAGTTGTGTCGTTCATCGAAAAGAATATCCCCCAGGCCATGCGCACCGATCCACTCTTCGCGACGTACGCGTGTCTGTTCATTCTGAGTCTGTCCAAGAAGGGAGAGCTGCCATCGCCTGAGCATTGCATGCTGCTGACTGGTTTCTGTGGCAACGTCGACACTCAAGTCCGACTAATTTCGGCCATCCTGCAGACGCGAGCTGACAATGGTAAGGCTGTTGCTAATATCCTGTTCTAGTTGGAGTAAGCTAGGTATCTGACTTATTGTAATTGTGTTGCAGACGAAGTCAAGAAGCTGCTCAAGCATTTAGTGAAGGAAGGCGCCGTACTTGGCCAGGCTTTTAGCAAGTGGCTCGAGCTCAAGAACGACAATAGTGTGAGTAGGAAGCGTGTGCAGGAGGAGCTTGGCGAGTTCGTAGAGGAACTGGCCCGCACCAAGTGATTTTCCGGCGGACGGAGCTACAGCCGCGCAGACAACGAGGGGTGGCACCTCCTAGCGAGCGCTTAGTGTGCTCAGGTGACACTCATTTGCAAGGCTTCGGCGACACCCCACTGCAGATATCACTCGCTAGTTAGCATAAAGAAAAAATGAAGTAAAAAAGACGAGAACAAATGCGAGGTGAGCTACATGCATTGCAGAGTCTTCGGCTAGAACTTGATTGCCCGCTGAGATTGCCGATGTTGCAATGCCTGTTCCTGCTCCTGCAACTGTTACAGACAGCAAAACGATCATGTCAGCACCTTGCATAACCATACAACTCCAGGCAACTCACCTCTCGAGATCGATTCTGCGTCTCGGACACCACGTCGTCTGCTTGGCTCTGAGCAGCTCCAGCCTGCTGGTGGATCTTTTGCAATAGCCGAGCGTTTAACTGCACTTCAAGACACGTTTGGTCTGCCTGAAGACTGCGCTGTTCTCGCTCTCGCATCTGTTGTAGTAGCACATCTTGTTGCGAGCGATTTCTAATTGCTCGCTGCTGCTTTGCCAGCTTTTCACGTCGCTCTGCCTCAATGCGCTCCTGCCGCCAAAGATCAGCTTGCTTGTTCAAGTCACGTTTGAGAGCCTCTTCGCGCTCCTTCTTCTCCTGCATTTGTACACGCAAGTACTCCTGCTGCGCGAGACTACGAGCTTCAGTATCTGCTCGTCGCTTGCGGTCATCTTCAATCTGCTTACGGGTGTATTCTTGCTGATACCTCTGAACGCGTTCATCTTCCTCGCGTGCCTTCGCATCCGTGGTGGCTTTTGCTGTGTCATCAAAAATCTTCATCTTCTTTTTGATGTTCGCCGCCATCATCTCGATCTGCTTTTTACGAGCTTCGTCCTTCCTCTTCTCCATGGCAATGTACTCTTCCGCTAGCTTGATTTCCAGTTCGCGCTCTCGTGCTTGGTGCTGGCGCTTTTGCTCGAGCTGGGCTTCATTCTCCATAAGAACTTGCTCGACGCGACGCTTTTCGGCATCCTTGCGAGCCTTTTCTCGAGCCAAGTCGTCCTTCCTCTGACGCTCGAGCATTTCCGCTGCTTGCTGCTCTTGGGCTTTCCTTATAGCTCGCTCACGCTCCATTTGCGCGTGCTTAGCGAGACGCTGCTGGGTCTGAATCGCAATAAGTTGATGCTCACGTTCCAGACGTTCCTGTTCTTTTCTACGTTCCTCTTCATCAGCCTGACGAATCTTCTCCACAGTTTGGCGGTGGAACTCGGCACTGTGCTCACGCTCTTGCTGCGTAGCATTGCGTTTATGTGAAACCTGAGCCTCCAACTTGGACGTGTACTCGCATCGTTCGCGCAGCTTGCGCTCTTTGGCACGCTGAGCTTCTAGCTGCTCCTCGACCGAACTAAACTTCACAATCTCTTCCCAAATACCGTTGTCACGCTCCTTCTTCGGAGAAACACGCGGTGGCAACGAGAACCCCACGCTCTTCTGCTGCAGTTGTGCTTCAGTGAGGTATCTGTCGTCGTCAGCGATAGTTCGACTAGTGGTGCCTCCAGTGGATGCACCGCGGCCTCGAGAGCCGACCTTCGCATGCCGTACCGAGTTGTTGTTGAAGCGTTCCTTGCTTTTGGACGACCGTCGTCCTGACGACCGCTCTTGCGACAGACGTAGATTAGCTGGTGGAGTCGGCTCAACCTGCTCTTGATTGTGTGGCGACGGCCTCCTCGCCGTGTGCGCTGCAAGTGAGAGCTGCTCCTGCCGACGCGCCGTGAGCTCATTAACGATGTCCGCCAGCGCCGAGTCCGACACATCTGCAGCTGGGAGACCTCGCTGCTTGAGGATCCGCAACACCTCCGACGCCATCTCCTCCGCCACCTTGGGACTCTTGCGCAGCTTCTGCTGCAGTCGCGCGCACATTGCAAGCCGCAGGTTCTCCTTCATCTGCATTTGACGCGCCTTGTCTCGCAGACGTTCTCGGTCCACCGTGCGCACTGTGCCCATGGACGCCAGCGACTGCACGTCCGAGGTCCTGGAGCTCGAGGCTCGAGGCGCCGGCTTCCCGATCATGTCGACTGCGGCTACTTGTCCGGCGTGACGCGAATGAGCTCGTCGCGGACGTTGCAGCCTGCACAGGGCTCTATTTTTCGGCTGCTAATTTTGCTGGCGCATATGCTGCACGGCCGCACGTGATCTCCACAACCAGATCGCATGGCTCCGTCCTAGTGAGCTCTAGCGGCGCACAAGAGCGGAGCCGTAAGGCGCGTGAGCTGTACCGGTATCAGGTTTTGAGGGCACTCGTGGATACGCAGCAAATCGACGCGTGATGACCATCGAGGAGGTGGCGGCAAGACTCGCGGCGGCGTGCACGCGGCTGGACGCGCTGGAGCGCGCGCTGGACGACCTGGAGGGCGTGAAGCGCGTGAAGCGCCACCTGCAGCGCGAGAAGCTGGCGAGCGCCGCGCTCAAGACGGCGCCGGCCGACTACTACCAGTGGACACTGGCGCAGCGCGGGTGCGACTCGCCGTCTCGCTGGCTACGAGACGCGGCACTGACGACCGACGTGCTCTGAGTGTGTTGCAGCGAGCTGCTGGGCTGCGCGATCCCGCACCTGTGCAAGAGCATCATCGTGGAGAACGTGGCGTGCACCAACAGCGGCGTGGAGGACCCACTTAACAGCCGGTCAGTTGCATTCAGGACGCTGGGGCTTGAAGGAGGAGGCTGACCTGGTGCTCGTGTCTGCTGCCAGCTACTACTGCGTCGTGCTGCAGTACAACTCGAAGCTGGACGCGGAGCAGCTCCGGCGCTTCGTGCGCGACAGCATCCCCGAGGCGGACCGTCCGTCGCGCAAGAAATTCAACTTCCAGCACGCCCCAGCAGAGGTGACACCGCGTGCCGAGTGACTTGGGGACTCTACGTTGATACTGATGTGGCTGCGTTGCTTGTGTCGTGAAGGTGTCGGAGGAGTTGACGGGTTTCGGCCACAACGGAGTGTCTACGTTCGGCATGAAGACGCCCATTCCGGTCAGCGAGCTGTTCGCGTTGACGCAATGATGTGGAGCTGGTCTGATGGTGTTGTTTGCTGTGTAGGTCATCGTGGCGGGCGATGTGGCGGCACTTAAGCCGGCGTTCCTGTGGCTCGGCGGAGGTGCGGAGAGCGTGAAGCTGCGCATCAGCGTGCAGGACCTCGTGAAGTCCCTGGGAGCGCGCGTGGCCGAGGGCATCACCACGCTGCGAACGGACCTGGCTACGGAGGAATGATGCCGAGGCAGTCGTTGCTGCTGGATGGAGAACACTCAAACAGCAAGTGAAGAAAAATCGTCGTGGAGGCTATTGAATTCATGATACACGTCGACTCTACTGCACAACCTACTCGTCTTGCACTAATCAGTGTGGTTTCTTTGACAAAGGGTGGTGCTAAAAAACACCAGACGAGAGTGGGGAGCCTCAGCTCCCTCGCTGCAGCGACTGTCACTGCTGCAGGGCCGGCCTTAGACCGATCGCTTAGCCGCCGAAGCCGTAGAGCGTGCGGCCCTGGCGCTTGAGCGCGTACACGACGTCCATGGCCGTGACGGTCTTGCGGCGCGCGTGCTCCGTGTAGGTGACCGAGTCGCGGATGACGTTCTCCAGGAAGACCTTGAGCACGCCGCGCGTCTCCTCGTAGATGAGGCCGGAGATGCGCTTGACGCCGCCACGCCGCGCCAGACGGCGGATGGCCGGCTTGGTGATGCCCTGGATGTTGTCGCGCAGCACCTTGCGGTGGCGCTTGGCGCCGCCCTTGCCGAGTCCCTTGCCGCCCTTGCCGCGTCCTGACATTGTTCCGAGAGGTCGAGCGAGCTCCGAGGTGGAAGTTGGTGAATGAGTCTGGCGGAGGCGCTTCCTCGTCGAGCGGCACGGCACATGGTGCGCCTATATCGCTGGTGTGATTCGGAGGAGACCTAGCCGCGTTTTCCTCCGGGGTGCGCTTCCAAGCCTCTGATTGGCGGATTGGAATGCTGTTTTTCGTCTTTGAAACTGAGGGCGGAAGGACAAGAGGTGCTTCGGTTATACATGCAGCACATGCAGCACAATTCAAATGAAATCGAGCTCTCTTGATAACAATACATCAAGTATAGTGTATAGTTAGCATGAATCGTCAGTACTACACTTGGTGGCTGCACCATGAAGCTTCTCTTGTTTCAGAAAGCAGCTCAATTAGTAACGCTTCATCCGTGTCTTCCATTGTGTCAAGCGCGGCGCCTTTCTAATGTTGCTCCCTCAGCTCGAATCGGAGCACACAATGTCGGACTCCACCGCCTCTCCTTCCAAGCCTTTGCACGGAGAGTGAAGATTGATTTTAAACGAGACACCAGCGTAGAAGACGCCAGAAAGTACTTGGACACAACCGTATCTTTGAGTTGCGAATCAAGATACATCCCCACGGATTCCAAAAGCGTGCACACGGCCGCAATATTGGACTCGCCCACCGACCCGATGGCTTCCAAGCCACCTTCGACGTTCTGATGGACACCCAACAGCATGTCAATGCATCTGAACAATACGGGAGCGTCGACAAGTCCGTATATAAAAAGTGAGGCGAGAAAGCGGCACGCCCCCTCTTTTCTCGGTTCCTCGGGCTGCTCAAGTTTTTGTTCAGCTTTTACCTCAAGGTAGCAGCGACGCAAGACAATTTGGCGAAGATGGTGTACTTGGTGAGCGAACTGCTCGACTTCAGAATACGTCTTGAACGGGCCATTAAGAATCCTTGGTTTTGTCAGATACAGTTTCTCCTTGTCCTTCTCTTTCCAGAGGCGAATACTCTTCCGCTTTGGATCCGCTTACCGATACAGGTCGGGGTCTCCAGTTTGACAAGCTCAGAATCATAGCACACCTCAGCCTCCGAATTAAACGGTCAGTCAGCTTTCCGAGGCCATGTCTCCTCAAGCGACAAATGTAATAGGCCATCGATTGTAGCAACTGTCAGCGTGTTTGCTTTGGCGTGCTTCGATTCCAGCTTAGCGCAAACATGAACGAGATCGTCACAAAGCTGCCTACGCGCTAGAGCCTTCTCAAAGATGACGGTGCAGCTATCTTCCAGCTCTTGTAAGCTATTCACACTTAGCCTCTCCAGTTTCGCCATGTCCTCTTGGTTGTGGTTGCGTGCCAGTATTTCTCAATTGCTTTTACAGCACTGAAAGAGAAGAAACTCTGCTGCTTACAAAGATTTAAGCGAGCTGCACAGCTTCAGATCTGCGACCGGATACCAGCTTCAACTGCAGGGTCATGCTGGCCTTTGTCCTTTAAATTAATGATCTTTGTTTTGGATTTAGCCTGGATTGAATGCCGCCAAAAGGGTATGATCACGCAAGAATTGCATCGACAAGTCCAAATGGAAAGGCAAAGTGATCCAACCCGTCTCTCTCTAGAGTAGTGACGGAGATTGACTTCCGCCGAGGTCTCGCCTATTACAATCAATATTAATAATTCATTCGTACGAAGCACACGCGTGATTCGTCTTGATGTTGCATGATTTCAGAAAAGCAGCACTATCACGGAAGCAACAATAAATTGATATATTCACGGGGTCTCCTCAACACTTAATCAATGATAGAAGCTAAACTACGGTTTTGCTGAAGCTCCGCTCTGCTGCACGCGCAGAGTCTTGGAGGGTTCATGCTTACAAATCCCTGTGACGACACTTCCTTTAGGCCATGACTAGGGGTCCACCGTACAGGTGACTTCCCTGCATATTGCTAGGTGTTTTTAAGATGCCGGCGCACAAGAACCTGGAATCTGCGCAAAAATAGGATAGCATTCGACGATGGCTTGCGTTGCAAAACGACCAACGGCAAAGACGCAAGATGCGCTTGTGCGGTCCGTTACGATGATTCTGCAGTTGTCCTCCAAGTTAAGCTTCTGCAAGAAGCACCTGTGCGAATTCTCATTCGCGCTTTTGCACCCCACTAACCACATCAGCCAAGTACCAGCACCCGACCAACCCTCCAAGATGAAGTTCTTCTACACCCTCCTCGTCGCCGCTGCTATCGCCTCGCAGGGCATCTCCGCTGTCCAGCTTGCGGACACCACCGCTCCTACCACGGCTACTGCGACAACGGCTACCACCACCACCACGGCTGCTGCTACGACGGACGCACCGACCACCGCCACCACTGCGCCAACCACTGCCACCACTACGGTGACTGCTGCGCCGGCTGTGACGGCTGCCCCTGTCGCGACGACCGCCCCAGTTGCAACTACCGCCGCAACGACGAACACCACCACCGGGGAGACCGACACCACGACGGACGTCACCGAGACCGATGCGTCGACTACCTCGGACACCGCGGACGTTACCGACGAGCCCACGGAAAACGGTGACGAGACCACGGAGACCACCACTGCCGAGGGTGAGGCTGATACAGGCTCGGAGGCGAGTGGATCGGACGCCGACAGCACCAACGTAGGCGACGATGACTCGGCATCCACGTCCACGTCAACTTCGGGCTCGACCTCAGCGTCGACTAGTGCTGCCGTGAGCAGCCAGTCGATCACGCTCCTGTCTGCTGCGTCTGCTGTTGCTGCCACCATGGTTGCTGCATTCTTCTAAGTCTACTCCGATAGGTTTACCCAATTCGACGAGCGATATGCTAATGAAAAGAAAGGCTTGAAATCGAACAGCTTTCGACTTTTGATGCTCTTGTGGCTGCAATTTGTTAGTCATAACAGTCAAGTCTGCCTGACCTGCCTACTTACCTTGTGAGTGCTGTTTCACCTGCTGTGGGCTCAGTACCTATCCCAAGCTGGTTGCACACATACTCGCACGTGCAATATTGCGGGCACAGTGGCCTGACCGACTCAGAGTGATGGTCGGCAACTTGAAGTTGGCCAGAATGGCTACACATTTCGCCAAAAAACAAAAATGTTTAACTACAACTAGCAAGTACGACATCAACATTCTCAATTTTGCGTCGAAAGGAAGTGATGACGCGTGAAGTGCGGTTCCAGCTCACGCACGAAGACGGCAGCGCTGTGACTTCAGCCGACTGCGTTAATTACGCTGATGGTGCCAAGGTGTTTCGACTTTGCGATGCCGTGAAGGACAACTTCAGAGATAGTCATCTCGATCGGATTGCTCCGTCGGACCTCAAAGTTTTCGCGAACGGGGCGCAGTTGAATCCGCGGACTTCGTTGGTTGGAATCAATGAGACGCTGATTGTGGTCGCACCGACGCGGGGCCGGGAGGCTACTACCATCGAAATACCGCAAGTCGAGTGGAAATCGCACCTGAACCGTGTCCTCGGCTTCTCGTTAAAGACGACGATCTACGGATTGAGTTGCCACCATCTTATGTCCGTGATACCGGAATTGGTCGAACTGATCAGGCGCTGATTCCTATCGTCGGCCACCTAATGGAATGAAATGAACAGGTGCTCAATTAAAACGTATGCGCGTCTTTGGGTTGTCGGCCCACCTGGAACGGGAAAGTCGTGCGCAGCGTCGCGTTCGCTTGGTCACTTGATCGATCACACTGGGACGTGATTTGGCTTCATCACTCGCGAGATAACAAGTATTTTAATTGTGTTTATATTCGGATGACAAGAAAACGGTTTGTGTGGTGAAGGAGGAGACGATAGAGCGCGATCTGCCAGCAATTTTGAATGCGACGTCCAATACAAAGAAAACGGTTGTATTCCTATATGGGTACGTCGATTCATCTGCAGCTGGAAAGGCAGCTCATCTCAAGTGCCTACGCTGGCATCAACGAGACAACATCAAGCATCGACTAGTGTGTGTTTGCTCGACGATTCAGTCGAAGAATATCGTCCAGAAATTTACAAACGGATTTCGCCGAACGTGGATGAGGAGCTCCGGGACTCTGAAATGGAGGATGTGGAGATGTCGGCCGGAGAGTTACACAATTGGAGGAGGTACAAACGAGCGGATTGGGTCATGCCAAGCAAACAGTGGTTCATGCGCTTTATCCAGTACATACACAGATGTGTTTTGAGCTGACATCATGATGCTTTAATGATTACGAAAAGGCAGTCCTAACGACGCCTTCTTCCGCAACATTGTGAACATTTTCCTATCATATCAAAACAAACTAATCCAGCAGAGGAAGCCGCGGAGCGAATCAAGTTACTGCAAGAAAAGTACTTTGTGGCCCGTGGAAGCGCTAGACTCATGTTTGACATTACGACAACTAAAATACTCGACAAAGCAATCACAGAAGCACCAAACATTGAATCTTACGTTCAAGACTTTGTTGGCGCCATCTGGTGCTTGTCAGCCGTTTACTTGCACGGTATGACAGGCCTATGGTTACGAAGTTCGATTGGTGAGCGAGTACGCCGTGCGTCATTTTGCAACGGCCATGGGTCCGCGTCTAGTCCAAAGGTTTTGCGAGTGCTTGCACGGTGAATCCATCCACGTATGGTTTTAATCTCAAAGCTTTCTTTTTCGCAGAACTTAGCCATAACGGCCTGATGTGGGGCGTGTATGAGGAGTCGATACTACAACATCACGCATGGGCGAAATCGAGCGTTGTCCTTTTTGATCCAGACTAGTTTCCGGCTGATATTTCATTAGGTGGTCCGGTGTGGATGGCTCCAGTCAAGTGGAATCAAGGTGGATACGACGCCGTTCTTATCGACAAAGCAGAACAGCTGATTCGGTTTGGTCACGGCGGGAGCTGAGGCTCATACGTTCGATGAGATCTGCTTCACCGACCTTTTAAACAGACTCGTCACTGGCGATCTAAACCAAGTTGCTGAGGTTGAACTGTGTTTTGTCGTCCCCACGGCTAAGCTGGAAGAGGTCACGTTACCGGTGAGCAAGGAAGGCTTCAAGAGCGTTGTGGTAGTTGCTTTGTCGACATCGCGAGCTCCTCAGGGTCATCACGACCAAACATTCAAAGCCTGCAGTGCAAACGCAATGGCCATCGGAGTTGACAATGGACAATGAATTACTCACCACCATCTGGTCGAAGGATCTCAGCTTGGTAGAAGCGCAAGACGACAAGCAGGTGCGATACTCAGCCAAACTCGACAGAATACGAACATTTATTACGTAGCATTTATCGGGGTCTTGCGCTGAGTAACGCTCTTTCAGAATAGTAATTTGGCCTCAACATATCCCGCGTTTAGATGTTCTTAAAACCTAACTGCAGTCTTTTTCATTATTTCCTGATAGCGCAGTCGACAGAGTTTGCATTCGACACGCATACAAATGGGGCTTTGTTTTATGTGATGAAACTAAATACTACAGTCTGTAGTTATTCATTTCGAGTCAGACAATAACTCCTGTCGCTAGCGAGCTAGTGTACACGATTACTGTAGACTGGGTTCCACTTGAATAGACAGAAAGGACAAACTCGACTCGCGAAGACGGCTTACACAGAGCAATAATGGTTGCCACGGCTAACTGACATTGTACTTGAAGACGGGTCAACGGGTCAACTTCAATGAAGAAAGGTGCTCGTGATACATTTGGATGTACATTCCTTGCCCTATCTGGTCGGAGACGAAGATCCGGCTACATTATATTGCACTACGTTTTTACTTGCTCGATAAATTATCTTGATATGACGGTAACAGTATCGTTGTATTACCCCCTGACTTGATATCGTATCATGATAAGTATCGCTCGATATTTATCGAGCAGTGTCTATCGTTTTCAATCACTGTTTTGTTGTTGTTCTGGGAAGGGGAATATTGGTTATCGTGCTTCAAGTGATAGTCACTTGCGGACAATTTGTAGAAATAATCAAAACCCGACCGTATTTATTTTAAAAGATATGTAGTTGGGAAAGCATAGCGGCATGAATTGTAGAATCTATTCGATTGTCGAGATTCATAACACACCGTCCCTCGGAAACCTAAAAGCCAAACAGGAAAACTAGGACTTATTTGCACCGAGAGAGACTCGCAGCGATAACGTTGGGACGTTAATCAAGATATAAGAAGCGCCTTAGTTATGGAAGACGAAGATTTTTTACGGATTGGAAAATTGGCATGTGGTTGGCGCTAAGCGTAATTCAGTCAGTGGACAAATAAGACATTGTCACCAGCATCCATAATTTTGTCACCGGCCCATTTTAATGCTACCAGTTCGCCAATCTAAAGATCAGTACAAGAAGATCGCGTCGCAGTGAATTAGATTCACGAGCCTATAGACTGAAAACATTAAACGGAGGCTTTCACGAATACGGCTTACGTGAAAGTTCGTTATCCAGTATACTAGGTGTGGCCCCGACTCATGTCGTTGTTGTTTTTCATGACTTAAAAAATCGGTAGCTCTGAAAGCTTCTAGGCTTCACCCAGTGTTACACGAATACATACAAGCGTTACATGCCTCCAGCATCTAATATAAAATTTTTTCAGACCCCCTTTTGGAGGTCTCCCAAAACCTTAACTATCGGGTGATACAAATCGCGCATATTCATTGGTCGAGAGCCATTATAGCCAATAGTTGGCGCTGGCGATTTTTGTAAATCTCACGATATTACAGTAAGAGCTGTCACTTCCGGTACCACTCACAACTAATATCCCCCTTCGAATGATACAAACGCTTTAAGAAGGCTTCGAGTATGGGCGGGAGCTCGTCCACCAGCGAAATCGCAGGCGAAGAAGCAGCACGCCGCACCAGTCGTTTAGCTCATCGCTGCCGGAGCCACTTCCCACAACTGAATCTGAGCTGCACCCGCAATGCACTATGGGGGCCTGGATGATGATCCACCAGAAGCGACAGCTCATCGAGAAGGCATCAGAGTGCCCGGCCGTGGCCCAACGCGAGCTGCCGCGTGGGCAAAGCGTGCCTTCAAGTTCAAGCGGGCCCCGCCCAGTCAACGATCTCCGACATTCTGCGTGCAGCACCTGCCATCATGAGCAAGGCATACGGTGACGGCAAGCGCCGCAAGCCACTGAGTTGACGTCGCTGGCGCTGTTTCGCGTGCATCCAGTTCGTCGAGGCCTAGAATGTGTGCATTTCAAGGGAGTTGATCAGGATGAAGGCGCAGGACCTGCAGAAGGAGCTATGCGACGCATGGGACTTGAGGTTCTCTGATGGATGGCTCGCTCGATTCGAGCGGCGCCATGCGCTACGCTATCGGCAGCGTCATGGCGAAGCTGCATCAGCCGATACGACTGCTATTTATCTTGGTAGGCAGCGGCAACAGGATCTTACCGATCAATACGACCCACAAAATGTTTACATCATGGACGAAATGGGTTTGTGCTACGCTATGGCGCCTTCCCGTTCCATCTGCACAAGAGGTGCCCGCGGCGTGAAGAAAACCAAGACAAGAATCAGAGTGGCGCTCACTTCCAATGCCGATGGCTCTGACGCGCTCCCGCCGCTGTTTTTGGATCGCGCCAAGCAACCCTTCGGTTTCAAGAAGCACACAGCTGCCCAGCTCGGCTTCAAGTACAAGGCCAACCAGAAAGCTAGGATGACGGGTCATATTTCCGCGAGTGGTTGCTGAACCTGGATCGCGACATGCGGGCGTCTAGACGCCATATATTGTTGATCGTTGACAATGCTTCCTCGCATAACATGGATGAGTTGATTTGCACGAATGTTCGCCTTGAATTTCTGCCCCCGAACACGACTGCTTTTCTGCTGCCGATGGATGCATGAATAATAGCCGCGTTTAAGCGTACTTACCGTCGAAAGCAACTTCGATGGGTGTATGACAAGATCAAGAGCGAAGAGGAGATCAAAGGGAGCAACGTGTACAAGGTCGACCAGCTCCAGGCAATGAGCTGGAGAAAAGAAATCTGGTAGGAGCTGCAGGGTAAGGCTACCATTGAAAATTCTTTCCGGCACACGGCATTGTCTTTAATGGAGTCGATGAGAGGAGCAAGGAGGAAACCAGCTACGGGCAGGATTTAGAGGTAGAGGATATTATCATCTGTGCCGCAGAGTTGAGTATCTAAGCTTCAAAAACTAATTGCAAATCTTATGATATGGTCGGACCACGATACCGGAAGTGGTAGCTTATATTGTAGTGCGCCGGATGTGTACCACACCTGACAGGTACCACCGGAAGGGTACATCAGAGAATGGTACAGAGGTAGGGTGCCATCACGAGAGGTACACTAAATAAGTACTACAAATAACAACTATAGCTTACTATATTACACGGAACAGAGTACATACCGTGTCTAGATAAACTGAGCTTTCTCACACTTTCGAGCAACATCAGTAGCTATAAGCGATTCAAAATTGGCAGACAACACGGTATGTGTGTGGCACATCGACTTAGTGTGCGCCACATTTATGAAGTCATATCACACTCAGATTCTCTGCCGTATAAGCAGTTGTACAGCTACAGCAAATACGTTTTGCGCAGCGCCAGCCGTTTATTGACGTAGGAAGACGTAGGGAATGTGTGAAATCCGCTCCACCGTCAAGTATGTATACCAGTACGTGCATAGGAATCAAAATAAGGCACCGCGGCTTTACGGTCACGAAACCTGGGCAACTCACATAACATCATCCCTCCATATGGAACTAAAAAAGTGGTGCATGAGATTCAACAGTACGTAGATGCATAAATATTCGTCATCACTAGAAACATCTTGAAAAAAAAACTATATTCATGTAAAACATAGAGAAGAAGTCACACCGTGCTCATCAATTGCCTGCCCATAACGAAGGGAAGCGTTAGTATTCTACTTAACGACGGAACGGATAGTAGGCGTATCTGCTTACTATATAGTCACATTTATCACAGCATTTGTCGAAATGTATGGTTGTAGTTCTCCCGACGGCGATACGACGCGGGATGAAAGTCACTGTCTTATCTGTGAGGACGAAGAAAAGCACGAATGCTTTCTTTAAGCCGCTTTTTTTCAAATGACTAGATAGCGTGGTAAACAGCGAGCCTACAGCGCCTGGGATCTTATTGTCGGCGCACATACTAGAGGCCTCCATAGCCCACTGATTTCCGTATTAGGCTCTAGACAAAGAACGTTAAAGATAGATATTATCAGATATTATTCGCGCTAGACTTGCTAAGGCCGTATCAGCTTCACTAAAGCGCTATAATCTGTCGCGCCACTTTTAATGTTTACGCTTGGCCATTAATATTCGAGTACAAACAGCTCAAAACAGCAAGCAGTATAACAAGTACAATCATTCGCTGATTGTATCCTTCAAGTCGGAGACGGAAATCACCCAGTCTCCTTGAGACTGAGTGGTGAATTCTGGAATTTTTACAGAGGATATGCTATTGGGTACATCATGGTTGCAGACAACGCAATCTCCAGGCGATATTCTGATTGATACGTTGACACCACGGCTGCCGTTGCAGATTTTATGAAATTAATTAACAGAAACTTTATTAAGAATTTACTAAGAAGAATCAGCTACTTTTAGGATGAGATCATCTAAGGATTGATGTTCCAAGCATAAATGACTTTATTTTAGATAAGCTTCAGGGTGAAATTACGGAGTATTAGTTGACAGCTTTATTAGAGATGACAAGCTCGAAAGACACAAACACAGTGATCTATACTCACCAGTGTTTCTGAACACAATAGCCTTGAGTGTAATTCCACCATACAAAGGGCGATTGGAAGTGTGAGGCCCTTTCATGCAAAGTTAATACATATAAAGGAGCTGTTTAACAGATCAGGGTTGCACATTGTAGCCTTGCGTTAAAATGATAGGAAAGCTGCTGTCATGGGCGGTTCGTCTGCGGAAAAAGCCCACGAAGTACGCTAATCAACAGTGCCTCGGTAGCTGTTCCCCCTGCAAGTATCGTTGGTCATGACACAATAGACAAGTCTCAAGTTCAATCCAAAAGCTCGGTTTTTACCTTCCGGAGACAGTATTTTGCGTAGGCAGTTTTACGTGGTGTAACAGCACCCAACCCAGCACAGTACTTTTTTGGCGGAGAACCACGATAGCACCGAGGACTGAGAGTATACATAAAGGGTAGTTTACCGTTGAATCGTGTGTAAACAACATAAATGTTGAATGGATTTGAAAATTCTTGATCGGCTTAATGTGCCCGCCAATCGAAGCGACGTGGGTGTGTGGTAAGTTTAAAATACAGCAAGTTAAATGACGCATCCGAGCGCAGGAAGTTGGGATTGATCGTAAAGCTCTGCTGACCGACTTGATGTTGATATGTGACTGGATAAAAAAACACCGAGCGAAACACTAACATACTTGCGGGGCTTGTGTCTATGATATTTACAACTGTAGTCTACCTTTCCGACGTGATTCGAAATGAACCCCTCAACCTAGCAAATACTAGCTTCAAGCCAAATTATTCCCAGAAGGCGCACCTGCACAACTAGCTTGCTAACTACTTCCCATTAAAGTCCCTGTTCGGCAGGAGCTTTATCAGAAGTCTATGCACGCGTGTAGTCCACTGCCACTAGCTCGAATATTTGTCAAACAAATGCAGTAAAGATTGAAAAACCGTAATCACAACCAGTCATGCTCTGCAGAAATTACTCCTCAAAAACATGAGATCAGTAATATGGATAGATGCACAATGCGACAGTGAGAATTGCGCAAATTTTTCCTTCTTGGCTATCAATAGTGCCGACTGCAAAACGATCCAACGGATAAAGAAACAAATGCGATACTGCGAACGATCTTGGTCGTTGCTTGCTTTGCTACCCTTCAAAACTCAACGCAGATTCTCATTCGCGCTTTTGCACCCCACTAACCACATCAACCAAGTACCAGCACCCGACCACCCTCCAAGATGAAGATCTTCTACACCCTCCTCGTCGCCGCTGCCATCGCCTCGCAGGGCATCTCCGCTGTCCAGCTTGCGGACACCACCGCTCCTACCACGGCTACTGCGACAACGGCTACCACCACCACCACGGCTGCTGCTACGACGGACGCACCGACCACCGCCACCACTGCGCCAACCACTGCCACCACTACGGTGACTGCTGCGCCGGCTGTGACGGCTGCCCCTGTCGCGACGACCGCCCCAGTTGCAACTACCGCCGCAACGACGAACACCACCACCGGGGAGACCGACACCACGACGGACGTCACCGAGACCGATGCGTCGACTACCTCGGACACCGCGGACGTTACCGACGAGCCCACGGAAAACGGTGACGAGACCACGGAGACCACCACTGCCGAGGGTGAGGCTGATACAGGCTCGGAGGCGAGTGGATCGGACGCCGACAGCACCAACGTAGGCGACGATGACTCGGCATCCACGTCCACGTCAACTTCGGGCTCGACCTCAGCGTCGACTAGTGCTGCCGTGAGCAGCCAGTCGATCACGCTCCTGTCTGCTGCGTCTGCTGTTGCTGCCACCATGGTTGCTGCATTCTTCTAAGTCTACTCCGATAGGTTTACCCAATTCGACAAGCGATATGCTAATGAAAAGTAAAGACATTGGATTACATCAAAATATCAAGCGCTTGTTTTAACGCGGTTACGGGATGGCAAAGGTGCATGAAGCTGGTGATGTTTTGTGGAAACAAAAGAGTCACAGCACAAACCTCTGAATATCTACTCCTCGTGTTGGCGCTTTTGTCCAACAACTCGTGTGAATCCTTCGTTTTCTATAGCATCTGCATCGCATCCCATCCTTTAGCGCGCAAATCGATAAGTGCTCTAATGCGATTAATAAGATATGGAGGAGGCGGTGAGCACTCAGCAAGCTTGCTTTTTAGCATCCAAAAGTACTTGGAGACGGCTACATCTTTGCTCTGTGATTCCAATCGCTCACCAACAGACTCGAATAGTGCACAGAGCGCCTCCAGGTTGGCTTCATCCGGGGCAGTCTAGGGTCAAAATCGCCTTCCAGATTCTGTCGGACGTCTAGCGCCTCCAGGTTGGCTTCATCCGGGGCAGTCTAGGGTCAAAATCGCCTTCCAGATTCTGTCGGACGTCTAGGAGCGGATCAATGCATCTGTGAGCGTTGGCGCGTCCACCATACGAGCTCGAAATAATGCGGCGAGGAACGGCATGTACTCTTTTTTCGCTTCCTCACTTTCTCGATTTCATCCAGGCTACTGCCGGCTACAGCAGTCTGACAGCATCGAAGCAGAACAAAACGTACGGGGTGCGTGCTCCGGGCAGATTGTCTAGCTTCCGACCGCGTTTCGAATGGTCCGTTGAGTGCTATGATCCTCGACAAGTAGAAGTTACACTAGTTCTTTTGCTGCCACAGTCTGAACAGATCCCCGCGACTGAAGATTAGCGTGACGGCCACTAAGTCGTGCGGAACGTCCTTCGTCACTGCCTTGGAGTCATAGCGGACGGCGACTTTGGACGGGAAGGGGCCGGTGACTTTGGACGGGGGCAAACTATCCAGACAGCAGTAGAAAACCCCGCGGAACTCGGTCACCGACACAATGTCCTGCTTCGCACACGCTGCCTCCAACTTCGCGCACATGCTGGCGTAGACGTCACAATAGCGGTCGTTGGTCAACGCCCACTCAAACACGTCAGCCACAGCCTTTTCCAGTTCCTTCACCGTCGTCACGGTTGGCAGCGGTGGCGTCGACACAGCTCCAGACATCGCGCTGCAACAACTTGTCGTAGCGAATGATCTTCTCAGCGTGTCGAAGAAGAACAGCGACCACTAATAAAACTACTGCGAAGTCTCGTTGTTTTTCCGAAGTAACTTTTACAGAACGAAACTGGATTTTCTGTGTATGCACATCAAACTCTTCTTCGCTAAGCGTCATCATGGCCGGCCGCATGGACCTGGAGGCGCGGCTGCGGGCCCTGCGCGAGGGCAAGCGGCCGCCCGCAGCTGCCGCGCCCGCCGCGTCCTTCGCGTGGCCGCAAGTTCCGTCCAGCCCCGTGCGGAGCCCGCAGCCTGCGCCTCAGCGCGTCCCCGTGGCGGTGGGCGGCGACTTCCGCCCCGTGCGACGCTCGTACGGCAGCTTCTCGGCCGCGCCGCCCGTGACCATCATGCGCCGCTCGTCGTCGGACGATTCTGCAGTGTCGGCGGCCTTTGCGACGTCCGCCAGAGCCCCGGAGCCGGCGCCAGGTCAGGAAGAAGTGCTGCGACTCACGCCGACTCAATTGCTGGGCCCTGACTACGAGGAAGCCGTGAAAGTAGCACAATACGCCATCGACAATGAGCGCAGACAGATGCCGCACACGGCCATCGACGCCTACATCCGCGCGGGGCAAATGCTCATCGAGATCGGCCGACGCCAGGCGGCGCCGCATTTGCAGGACATTGTGAAGACAAAAGCTCTGACGCTGCTGCAACGAGCAGAAGGACTGTCGGAGTGGACGAACGAGGTGCTGGCCAAGGACTCGAGTCAGCAAGCTCTAGCTGCTGCGTACCAGCAGTCACAGCAGAATCGTGACAAGTCATTGACGGAGAAACGGGAGCTGGTGTCCAGGATGCAGCAGGACAACCGCAACATGAAGGAGAGGTTGAATCAACTGGCTCTGCTGACCAAGATTCGAGGTCGGATGAAGAAAGTTGTGAAGGATCGGCGAGCTCGGAAAGCTGCGGAAGCCAAGGCGAGGGAGGAATCGGAAGCGCAAGCTGCAGCTCAAGCAACGCACGAAATCATGAGCAGTCGCGGAGGCTTCAACGATGTGACAGGTGAGGTAGATGACTACGAAGACGAGGTGGACGAGCAGGAAGGGGGCAACAACGTCACGGGTTCTGGCTCAGATGAAGATGAAGAAGAGATACCTCGAAGGACTTATCAGCATTATCGGGCCGAGCTTCCTGAATGGAAAGGTAGCTCGCCACGGGAAGTGCAGAAGATTGGGCTTATCAACGAGTTGCACGATCGTATTGGGCTGCCACAGATCGACCATCTACGCAAGTTTGAGCCTTTGACGAATGACCCAACGGCAGACAGCAAGCAGGAGGAGCTGCAATCTGAATTGGAAGCAGCGAAGCAGGAAGCAGATAAGCTACGCGCAGCGGTACAGGAGATGGAACAGTGTTTACGGCTTGCAGCACAGCATTCAAAGCAGCGCTCAATCAAGTTGGAGCAGCAAAAGGCACAGGAATTCGCGGAGGTGCAAAGCGAGCTGGACCGTGTACGAGAAGAGCTCGAAATGGAGCGGCGGCGGTCGGCGTCCTTACAGAGTGGTCCTGCTAGTTGGAGATCCTCTGTTGCCTCCGATCCTAGTGGTGAGGAGTTTGAAGACACTGGGGTCATAAACCACCTTCGTTCATCGCTTCACAAGGTATTTCGCGGACGAGATGAACATTCTGGTAGCAGTGGTGAAACACACTGTCATCGTTCATCGATTCAACGTACCTCGTATTCACACGATTCTCCGCGTCACACGCCGAAGAACATGGAACAAAAATCCAAGGCACCTTCTTATGATGTGGACGAGGACGAAATGGAGGAAGAAGATGATGGGGGTGTTTGGCTGTGATTGAAGCCTTAGGTCTAGCGTCACAAGGCTATTCCTATTTTCACCCCATAGTGACGCTTTGTAGGCTGAAAGCAGTCGTGTATTTAATGAACGGAGGCCATGGATGGCTACTCTAGGTGAGGTTTTTGGTGTGTTCTCCGATACATTAGAGCCTAACCAGTTCGTGCATCGGTCTACTCTGACAGAGTCAAGTTGCTAGGTGAAGGCTCGTTCGGTCGTGTGCTCCTTATGCGTGAGAAAAAGCCTGGCGGTCGATTGGTGTGTGTCAAACAAATTCACCGTGTTCATCAGCCTAAACGCCAGGCGTTCGCACCTGCAACTCGCGTGAAGTCTCTTGGTGTGGAGGTGGACCTCATGAAGAAGCTGCGCCACCCGAATATCATTCGGTTGCTCAGTTCTTTCGTAGGGCCTTCTCCGCTCCGTCAGCAGCACATTGTGATGGAATACTGCTCCGGTGGAGATTTGCGCTCTTACCTCAAAACAGCTCATCGGGCAAACGGAAAGCAGATCCAAAGTCTAACCGAAGACAAGATCTGGTATTGGTTTGTCCAGCTAGCGCTTGGACTGCATCATATGCACCAGCAACGTGTGCTACACCGTGACGTAAAAGCAGCCAACATATTCCTGTCCAACGCTGGTTATTTGGTACTTGGCGATCTGGGAATCGCAAAGACACTAACCAGTGGTGATATGGCTGCAACTGTTATTGGTACTCCGTTGTACATGGCGCCAGAAGTGCTCGAAGGCAAGGATTACAGTTTCAGCTCGGACGTATGGGCTCTTGGTTGTGTGCTGTACGAGTTGTGCACAGGCAAACCTCCATTCAAAGCTAGCCATCCCGCTCAACTCCTGAACAAGATTTGTCGTGCTGATTATGTGCCTATCCAGAAAGGGGAAAACCTACTATCTACCTCACGATTGCCAACGTTGGTATCGTCAATGCTAAGCTCGAGACCAGATCTCAGACCTTCGGTAGATCAACTTTTGCGCGATTCAATTGCTCGCATCCACATTCGTCGCTATTGCGTGGATCGACTCCACTCGACAACCATTACGGCGGAGGAGCGCGGGGTGCTAGTTCAACAGGTGACAGCATTTGGAATAGATGCCAATGTTGTATCGAATGTTTCTACCTTAAACAATGTAAAGAAGGAAGAGGTTTTGATGCGTACCAATGTGGAATCATATTCTAGACACAAGATTCAAGGTGGCCAAAACCGAGAGGATGCAGAGCGGAGGCTTGTAGCTGCACGCGAGCATGATCGCCAGGAACAGATTCTATTTGCGCTGGAAAAGTTGCAGCAATTACGCCTTCAGTTTCCTGCTACTTTTCATTTCGGTTCAAAAATCCAACCACCCGTTTGCGTCAAGGAGGATGGAGCAAAGTTACCAACTCCGCCTGCTCTACCAATCGACGACGACAAAGCTACATACACCGATCCTGTCGTAAGTGATAAGTGGAAAGACCCCGTGCGCGCAACTGCGAAAGGTGTCAACCAGACCCATTCATGACGAGCTCTCCTTGGTCGCTCGCACTCGGTCCCGAAAGACGTGGCCTTCACTGGAATCCCAAGACCTGGTGTGCCTCTCACGGGCATGGCCAAGACGTTTGCCGCCCGTCGTCCTGTGTGTCGTGACGTGAGAATTCTAAAGCAGCAAGAGGCTGCAAAAGCTGCAGCGCGCTACAGGCGCCATCTCGATGCGATGTACACGCCCCGACAGCAGGAGGAGGACAGCAACACGACTTCATCACCTGCGCAACGCGGCAGAAGAAACAGCATTGGTCCGGAGCGAGTTGCAACTCGGAATAAGGATGATGAAGATACCGACGCAGCAATTCTGCAATCCATGGTAAGTCTGCGGGAGGCACTTGGCTGACGGGATCAAGTTGCAGTTCGACCAGCGAAATGGAGCCATCTCGCTGTTGTGAGTGATGGTCCGACTGCAAACAAAATGTTGCAGTTGCCCTTGCTCAGTTGCTATATAGCTCCACCTCGCGTACCCGAGTGTTGTAAGCACGTGGACATCTCCATCCTTCGTGCTAGCTTCATCATTATCCATTCTTCACGCCTCAACTCACCCCACCAAGCCACCTTTAACCATGCAAGCCATCGCCGCCCGGCAGACGCTTCCGTGCTACCCTCCACTGGCAGCGGACCCTGCTTCCTGCTCCAAAGCCCCGCACATGAACGCGTTCGTCATTTCGTGGGAAGACGTGATCGCGCCCATGTCGTTCCTGGCGCAGCGAGTCGGGCTTCAACCCACCAGATCCTCGATGGAGGCTGCAAAGGCGGCTTACTCCCAGGACCGGTATCTGCAGCAGGCACTCGCATCCGTGGAGGAGGAGGCCATGGGGCTACTATGCACTGCTGCTACCATGGGGCCTGTCTTCATAGTGACGGAGAGAAGTGTCAGATACCTGGAGAGCACGTGCGCCGCGTTCCTGCCTCGACTGGCGAGCTGGTTGGCCAGCGCCGATTCTGCCAATGTCCCGCAGCAGTTCCGCGTGCGGGTGATCGCTGCGCCTCAGAAGTTTGCCACCATCATGGAGAGCTCGGCGTGGCTCTCGAGAGTGTATCAGCAGCTGGTCAAGGTCGTGGTGTGTGACGTGCACGGCGCCTCAGTTTCGGCGGGAGCGTTGACCACCGCACAGCGACTGCTACAACAACGTGAGAGCGGTGTTCTAGGCCTCGTCAGCATCAGCGCAGCAGCGGCCACGCAGGCTGCAAGCGTGCGAGCCTTCGACGTCGCCCCCTACTTGATCCCGAAGGGGGTGCACGTGCCTGGCGGGGATCCGAACAGCGCTCTCAACCTGGAGCACTTCTTCGCCCAGCTGCGCACTCTGCAGGGCTACGTCGTGGTGGCCACCGCCCACGACGCCGCCTTCTCCACCACTCTATAAGCATTCAATGCAGCATACCTCCATTTCTCAGAGTCTATTCACTGCAACGTGGTCCTACAACTTCAACCCTGTAAGTCGCACCTAGTCGAATCGTAACGGTCCGGGTGCTTCCCCATCGAGCTGTCATAACTCGGAAGCCCGGTCGCCCCCCGATGCTGTCGCCCACGACGCAGGCCGAGGAGCTGCTGCAGCCCAGCACCAGCATCGACATGAAGTACGTGCTGGGCGGCGACGGCGCGCGCCGCAAGAAGAAGCGCGCGGGCGCCGACGTGTTCCGCTCCTGCTCCGCCTTCCCCGAGTACTTCGCGCGCGTGCTGGACTATCGGCAGATGGACCTGGACGCCACCTTCTACCAGATGGTGACGCTCTGCGTGCAGCCCGCCAAGGTCTACAAGAGCGCGTACTACCGCAAGCAGACCAAGAACCGCTGGGCGCGGGACGACCCGGCCTTCGCCGTCATCCAGTTCGCCTTCCTGCTGGTGGCCACCGTGGCCTGGGCCATCGCCTTCCGCGTGAACAGCGCTGCCAAGTACGCGTCGCTGCTGTTCCACGCCGTGGTGGTGGAGTGGCTCGGCTTCGGGCTCGTGATCTCCACGCTCTGCTGGTGGATCGCCAACCACCACCTCCGTCAGAGGAACAGGTGAGGGAGGATACTTTTTTTTTTTCTTTTTAGTCTTTAGTAGTTGCAGCGGGCTGACGATGATTCCTGTTCTTGTCTTGCTAGTCACGGCATGGGCGACGCGCTGTATGTGGAGCAGCGGGTGGAGTGGCAATTCGCTTTCGACATCCACTGCAACTCGTTCTTCATCATGTTCCTCTTCCTTTACGTGCTGCAGGTGAGTGCTGGTGAGCTAGAAGTGGCGGCGAGATTCTATTGACTTTTTGTTGTTGACGCTGGGTGCTGTAGTTTTTGCTGGCGCCAATTCTAGCGTCGGACTCGTTCATGATGCTCTTGGTGGGGAACTTGCTCTACTCGCTGGGCTGGGGCTTCTACACCTACATTACCTTCCTGGGATACATGGGTACGTCAGCTGCAATCTTACTCGTTATGAGAAAGATGTCGATATTGACTGTGTGTTGTTGCTGCTGGTTAGCACTCCCCTTCCTGCACCGGACGGAGCAGCTACTACTGCCGCTCATCGTAATTATGGCGCTGTTCGTGTCGACGCTGGTGCTGCAAGCAGTGTTTGGCGCTCAGATCAATTTCGCACACATATCGACGCATTATTATTATGCTCCGTAGTGCTGCTGTCGAAGGCAGCAGCGAGTTGTGCTGGCAGACAGCGAGCAATAGATGTTTCCTAATTTTCTACACGTGTTGAGGTTTCAGTGACTACGCTGTGCCGGGGCAGACCACACGACGCGACACCGGCTGGTGCCGTGATTGCCATGTGCAAAAAGAAGTGCTGTTAAAGCAAGTCTCTACATGTATGTATCTTTGCTGGCAGATAGGAATGGAACATAAGCAACGACAGCATATGGCATTCGCACTAGCGTCTATTAGTAATACGGAGCTGCTTCGTGTTCAAAAACTGCGACTCTCTTCATCCTGCTGATATTTGAGCTCAGGATTCTTACTGGAAGAGCATCGAGATGACCACGGCCACCATCGTGAGCGACAGCGCGCCGTTGAGGCTGACAGCAGCCGAGTCCACGGACGAGCCAGCCGTGCTGCCACTTGCCGAAAGCGAACCAGCCGAGGCAGCGGCGTCGAGTGACGAGTTGGTCACCAACCAGTCCTTGAGGAAGTCACCCAGGAATTCGCCACCGGGGGTCCGGGTGGCGTTGTGGTAGTAGTCATTCACCGTCAGGTAAACGTGCTGAGTGCTGTTCACGTAGAACGTCGAAACGTCGTCACTGATGTTCTTGTAGACATCGATGATAGCCGTCATATTCTGCATCAAGCAAAAAAAAATACAGTTAGTAAATAGTCCGCAACAACAAACTGAGCTGAGCAGGTAAGCTACGCACCGAGTAGAAGTCCTCACCGCTAATGAGGTTCGTGAAGGGGTAGCCGAGAATGCCCTCCGCCACCAGCTCGTAGAAGTAGCGCTGGGTCTTGTCGTACATGCTGTTCAGGAGCAGCCATTGTGCGGCAGGAACGTCCTCAATCATGAAGGACATCATCTGGGCCACAGTCAGCTCGTTGTCCTCGCACTGGTCCCAGAGCTTGGCGTTCACCTTCAGGTCCAGGTCGCACGTGCCGTAGTACGAGATCAGCTTGCCAGCAGTGTAGTCGCTGGGTAGCACACCGACGTAGCTGTCGCCGAGCACCGAGTAGCGGATGTTGTTTTCCTCAACCTGCCAGGTGTCAGCCACCAGAGCACTGAGGGCCTGGGCGCCCAGGGCACCGGCACTCGAGCCACCGATAATGATCTCCTCCGGGTTCGGGAAGTTCTCCGCAGCCCAGTCGAGCACGGCCTTGGTGTTGTTAAAGCCGACCTGGTGCAGGGTCATGTTGTGACCCAGGCAATCCGGCATGTTCAGAAGCGAGTACAGGGGGCTGTCCGCAATTTCTTCAACGTGGCTGCCGATGTGCAGGTCACCGGTGCAGTACGGCAGGTGCACGATGTTGTAGTCGTTGAAGAGGTTCTCGTCGTTGGTGCGGTTGAGGATGCCCGTGCTCAGCGGCTTGGCGTTGGGGCTGAACGTCTCGTACATGCACTGCAGGCCGAAGGCGCACGTGAGGTCGTCGATGCAGGCACCGCCGCCCTGGAAGTACAGCATGAGCTTGTTCTTGGCCTGGTCCGGCGCTGGGAACACCTGGAAGAAGTAGGTCGAGTTGGTGGTGAAGTTCACGCTCGAGTCGGAGAAGTCGTCGAAGGCGCAGCGCGTGTCGCCGCCCGGGTAGATGACGGTGCTGCTGTCGAGCGCCGACGTCTGGAGGTCGTCCACGGCGCAGGAGTTCGAGTCGCTCATGACGCAGATCTCGTCGCCATCGCGGATCTGAGCGTGGGCGACAGACGCCAGCAGCGCGGTGAGTGCGAGCTTCCACATGGCGAGGTCGGGTTCCGGTGAGGGCGAGTGCGCGGCAGCAGGAAGACTCGAGAATGACAAGAGCTCGCCGCGGAGCCGAGCGGATTGGCAGCGGGCAGCCACCACCTGGGCTGGCCCGTCCTGCGCAGGGAGCCGGACGTTGATGCCGCTCACGCACCGTTTTCCGCACGCGTCAAGCCCGGGCGCGTCATGTCCCTGCGGTCATTAGTGCACGCCCAGATGGGGGCAGCTCCGAGGCGCCTTCGTCTCGGGGCGGCCGCCGCATGGAGCCGCGGCGCCAACCAGCAGAAGAGCGCCGACGTCACACCGCAAGCGGCATGACGCGCGAGCGAGCGCCGACGGCTCGCTGTTAAGTCGGCGCCGGCGCGCGTGACACCGCGCGAGTTATTGTGTCCAGTCTGCCTGCCATGGAGCGCCTGGAACTGCCCGCCACAAGTTGGGGAAGAGCCGTTGAGCGGTCGCGGCGGGAGTCCACTGTGGCGGTGCACCTCTGCGTGACGCTCGCATCAACGTCCGCGCCGAGCGCTCTTGGCGCGCTCACCGAATTGTGGTCGTCGGGGCTGCATGGAGCGGCAGCTGGGTAGGTGGCACGTCGAGCCTCAAGTCGCTACGTAAAGGGATGGCTCACTCCACGCGACCACCTCACCGTCGACCTCCTCCGCTCACTGCATGCCGAGCCGCCGCGTTCGTCGACGATGCCGTCAAGCAGGCGCCCGGCGCTGCCGACGTCCCCATCAAGAGAGTGGATCGAGAAGACCCTTTTCCACCACATCGCAGAGATGGCTTGATCGCTTTGACGGCCAGCTGGGTTCGCCGCGATTACGTCTTGGCCCGGTAGCAAGCGATGGATGGTCTCCGCTGGCAGCAGCGTCTCGGATAGCGCTCAGCGGTGACAACTCAATTATCTTGGATTCTCACGCATGATGCTGAGGTGGTGGTGATGCGAACGCAGAAAGCGACAACAAGCTTTGTGTCGCGCCTCGCATCTCGCTACTCGCGGGCGACCACCGAGAAGTCTGATTGCCCAAGCGAGTCTGGTCTTCAATGGAGATGGGAGCCTTCCCGGGCGCTCTGAAAAACAGGCCAGGTTGCGGTCGCTGACCGCCGGGCGCAGAACGAGCACGGATGCAGCAGGCAAGTTTCGTCTCAGATGCAGCGGGGCGCTTGCGCAGTCAACCCACGATCTCTGGGTTCCGGCGAGCACTGCAAGTTGCAGTGAATGCAAGTCTTCCCGGCGGCAGCATTCACGAGAAGATGAGATATTCACGAGCACCGCCATTCAAGCTGCAGTGTCTGTCTACAGAGGAATCAAACAGAGTTTTGGGTATAGGTTGGCGCTGTCTGTAAGGACGACTTTGCTCCACGCATCCGCGCATTCGTCGCGTCTTTCGAGGGTTGATTGGCGAAGTGGGCCCGTGACAACTTCAAGTTGCTGACCATCACTCTGGTTCCCGCCGCTTGCCCAAATGCGGAGTTCATCGACCAAAAGCGTCATGTGCGCAAACAGCTTGAGGAGGCTTGTAATGAGTTGGCCGGCAAAAAAGACGGCGGGGTATTATAGCGCGTTATGTGAAGCAGTGACAGAATCAGAACTTGAGATGAACTGCCATTCCAGCTGCAGATGAATCGACGTACCTGTGGTGTAGAAGTCCACGCAATTCCCGTGACCGAGATGGTACGGGTCCCCTTCCACAACGATTGCTTCACCCGAAGGTTCAGCAAGAGTTGGGTCAAACCTGAAAGCCCCCAGGTCCTTCCCGTCACCGGTTTGGATGTTGACCCTGTGCACCAAGGTTTCGATAGGCCAGCCAACTAATACCACAGTATTAGTCGCGAGCGACGACTAGGATGCGGCTCATACACACTCACACACTTCTCTCTCTCTCTCTTAAAACCTCGCTGTCCCTCAATAGTAAGGGTACTAGGCTTACCACAGCCGTGACGAGGCCACCGAGGACTCACCTCGGTGGGAAGTTATACACAGAGGCTTCCTTGCCGTCTGATATACAGGCACACACACGTCGCCGGCGCTAACCGCCGGTCGACTCTTTGCCGACACTCCCGAATACTCGGCCACACACACTCTTGGCCTTACCAGGGATGAACACTCGTCTCACTTCACGACGTGTCCACCGACAGGCATAATCCACCCTACCGAGAGGATCCAGGCGCTGCGCTACGCTAGCTAGACATACCGAAGCCGGACTTGACTCTTAAGGTCGGGGGAAAATCTGTTCTGTTTATTGGTTGCCCGTAGGCTCTATCTGATGTCCTCCTATCTTTCCTTTACAAATGTCAAGTGTGAACGGCCTAATACTGGCTCCTACTATGCCACCGACAACTCGACAACGAGTCGTCGGTCGGCTCGAATAAGTACGATTTGAGGCGTCATCGACCTCGGCTATTTTCGAAAAGACGCGTCGATGGGTTCAGTCCCTACTGTGGGTACTGGACACCAAGAACCTAAACTAGGCTGGATTGGGTACCCGGCCGAGGTTATATTAGGCTCGGACCGGGGCCCCCCAGAAAATTGACTTTTATCGTCACACCTCACGCTTCAGCTGCAAGAACCCGCCATCGTTGGCCTCCGCCGCGGCAGCCGTAGCTCCCCGCCGCCGGCGATTCCCGACACCACAGCTGCCCCCGTGGCTACGCGAGCCTCTGGACTGGTGAGCATCGTCGAGCTCTGCGGCGCTAGCCCCATGGCGGACCCGTCCCGGCGCCTGTTGTCCGCGCAGTCTGCGGCCCTCCGCGCGATCGCGCGACGCTCCAGCTGCTTCCGGACCGGTACGTCGTCCCTGCGCCTTCTGCACGTGGCTTGAGTCGTCTGCTAACTGTGTGTGGGCTCCCGCTCGCCTAGATAACGTCTTCTAGGACTGGAACTTCGTCGATGTCGTCCCCGACGACTCCTTCAGCTCCCACCGAGTCATCGCCGCCTTCGCCAGCCGCGCGTCCGCCTGAAGTGCCCCAAGTAGTCCAGAATGGCGTCCCGAGTGTTGCGCTGGATCGCATGACGATGGAGATGCTTGTTGGCATGCTGGAAGACTCGTCCGAGAGATAGTCGGAGCGAGTCCTCGCTGCCGGTGACCATCGCATGGCGTCGCTGGCGCGACTCATCGTTCAACTGCTTCTGCGCCCACCGGTGCATCCAGACTCAAACCTCAAGCGTCGCGTTGCTGCTGCGGTCTCGTTCGACGAAGTTGTCGGTGCTGCGACTCCACGCATCGAGCTTCGACGGACTTGGCACGCGAGATTGGTGAGCTCCGCGCTCGCGTTGCATCCGAGCAAGCTAGGGCTGCTGCCGCCTCCAAGAAGTCCTACCAGGACACGTTGCGGGTGGAGAACGCGGAGGCACTGTGCCGCGCCGCCTACAGCGAAGTCTCGGCGCTCAAGGATCAGCTCAAGCGAGGCGCGCTTCCGCCGAGCGCTCGGTGATCCAAGCTGACGGCTGCTCTCTCCGGCAGCAACGAGGTTCAAGCTCGCCTCCAGAAAGCCATCGACGAGCGGGACGCATGGATTGCGTCTTTGACCAAGCGGTGTGACGCGTACCGCAAGAAGTGTAAGGTCACGCTCGCCGCGTATACCGATCGCTTGGCGAAGGCTCACCGATACTTCGAGGCTTCAAACGAAGCAGCCGCGAAGGAGGTGGCCCAAGCACTCAAGGCCGACTTCTTGCAGACATTGAAAGAGACGCGCCGGGCAAATTCGATCCTCCGCAAGTACATTGAGGACCGAGGCCTCGATCCAGATACCCTGCTGCTCGCCTCGGCTGGTAAGTCTGCTTCCGGCGCTGGTCGAGTTCTCATTCCTTGTTCTATCCGTTTCTTTCAGGTGCTGATTTGGAGGATCTGGACCTTGCCAGATTGTTCTGGACAAGAGCTCGACTGAAGCAGTGAGAGCGGCTCTTAGCAACCGAGACACCTCCGAGGCTTCGGCCGAGCAAGTCAAGACAACAGCTCGGATCGTACACTCGCTCCGTTCGTCACAAAATAGTCTTCTGGCAGGCGGGAGGCCCCGGTCGCAGATTCCAGAGAGGCTTCGGGCGCTGATTCCAGCGAGGCTTCGGGCGATAGCGAGACTGAATGGGCCCCGCCCGTTAGCTCTCGGTCTACTATTCCTGGATCGGGATCTTTTAGAGCTCCTCGATTCTCACAACCCTCCGTTTCTTCTCCTCGAAGAGCGGGAATGCTTCGTAATCCTGTGACTGGTTCCAAGCGTCGTCGTTCCGGTCGAAGCCTCGTTCCAGCACAGATTTCTTCGCGTTCGTCGCGGTCCGCAGCACCTGGCGCTCCTGGTTCGCGCCATCCACTGGCTTTGCCTTGATCGGCGAGAGCTCTATCGGGAAGGCTCGGCCGGCGGACGGGCCATCCTGCGAATCGTCCGTCTGCTCAAGCAGATGCAAGTGCGTCCAAGCGTCCAGCCAAGAAAACCCGTGCGGACGAATCTTCGTCGAAGGCTGTCTCTCGTTCCAAGCCGTCTAAGCCGTCGGCGCAGGTGATAGATCTTACTGACGATGACTCACAAGGCGGTCATGCTTCGACGTCGTCCCATACCTCTACCCTGGACGCTTTGCGCTCTCCTGCCACGAGTCGGGGTACCCCGCGCCGACCCGCGGCCACTACAGCCCTCCTCGAGGCATGGTCGATGCTGAGAATGCTGCGGCTAGTGACGAATTCGTACTCGGGTCTTCGCCTACCGGAGCGGCTACTCAAGATGAAGCTTCGGCGGTTCGAAATGGAGTGACCGCACAAGATAAAGGAGAGGCTCCAGCTGGTACTGAAGTTTCTCTGTGCTAGGAGTCGAGAAGCGTGTCAAGTTGAAGCTACTGAGACTTCGCCGGTGACTGAAGCTGTGTTGACGCCTCGGGATGATGACCTTATCGTCTCAGCTGGTAATAACGAGAGTGCGGGAGGGGCGGCAGTGGTCTCCCCTCAATTTTCCACTTGTTTTAATGCCCCGGGCGATGACGCGTCTGAAGCTCCTACGGAGGAGTTCCCAGTGACGCCTCCATCGACTCCTCACTTTGAAGCTTCCGTCCCTCGGTCGAGTTCTCGTCTGTCAACACCAGGTTCCAGAGCTACCAGTGTTTGGTCGAGGTCTCGTTCGTGATGTCGGCGACTCTATCGTCGCTGCCTGGATTCGATACAAGTAGCCAAGCACCAGTGCTGAGGCTGCCGGATTCCGTGGCTGATCCTCAGCCGATCGTTCACCCGTCAACGTAGCTTCCCTCTTGGGCGTATGATTTCTTAGAGCCGGGCTTTAGCTTGATTGGGGGTCAAGAGTGCTGGAATGAAATATTGAATCGTCGTTTGCCGCCCCCTATCTCGAACAACGCAGTCACATTGTGTGAACCTGGAGGGGTAATGAAATTTGCTGACTCCTCAGCGTCTGATCATCCGTGGCAGATGTATGAAGGCAAGTACGGCGAAGATATTGAGTTATGGATCTTCGCCACCGAGCAGTACTACGCAAACAGACGCGGGTTGATGGAGGCAGATTCATCGGAATTCGTAACGATGATCTCCAGCAACTTGGGCAAGTCAGTGCTGAATTAATATCGCGCGTTTATCACTGAGTGTAAGGGTACGAATGTACAGCCCACGTGGTCGCTCTTCAAGGGAAGACTTCGCACTCGGTTCAGACCGAAGGACTTCGAATACGATCTTCGCGAGAGGATGTTCCGTCTCAAACCGAATGAGACCATCCATGAGTATGTCTTTAAGTTCCAAGACTTGCTGTCGCAGACAGAATTGTCTATCAGCGAGTTGGAGAAGCATTTCTTCTTTTAGAACGGCTTGAGAGAAGAGACGGCAAGGAAGATCAAGGAAGAGAGTCCATCAACACTGCAAGATGCCATTGAGATAGCGTCCAACTTTGAGTTTGCGCAATACTCGGGAAAACCCCCTAGAGCTCCTGCGAAAAGTTCGCAAGGATCATCAGGCTCGGGGCATCGTGCGCCTAAATCGAAGCAGCAGAGTTCAAAGCGCTTTGATAATAAGAAAGGCAAGAGCGATGATTGGAAAAAGACAGCTACGTGTAGAAATTGTGGCAAGGTCGGCCACATTTCTCCAGATTGCACTCAGCCAAAACGTACTGAATCGAATCGGTACATGAAGGGCGCGTTGTACGCGATCCTAGAGCTGAAGCTCGAGCATTCAAGACGGAAGACCAAGAGAGGCCCGTCACGATATTCATCGACAACGGCAGTAGCCTGAACGGCGTAACTGAGGAGTTGGTGAAGAAGCTGGAGCTGAATGTCACTGAAGGTGACATGATGCAAATTGATCTTGGCTACGATCAAATCGTGCATCGTCCACGTCGGACTGTAGAAATGTCTCTGCAGTTACCAGGGTTTCCGTTGACAACGGGAACATTCCAAGTGATGCCTGTTCCCGAGGGGAAAGGACGTCGTGTTAGGCATGATGTGGCTGCGTGAACAGAACCCTGACATCGATTGGAGTACTGGACGGATAGCACCTCGCATCAAACTGGAGAACACACAAACTGTGAAGCTGAGACTGCCGAAGACTCGTCCAGCCCAGTGGGTGGCAGGAAAGCGCCGCGCAAAAATTGCGCAGAGCCGTGAGATCTTCAATTGCTATCGGCAGCATGGCCACCACGGCCAACATGGGCAAACGCAACTAATTGCTTCTAAGCAGTTTCTGAGAATTTTGCGTCAAGACAAGGACATTGAAGCCGTCTTTGTCATCAATCTGCATGATTCTAAGAAAGCCGAACGCTTTAAGAATCAAGGATGGGAAGGCCTGAAGGACAATCCGGCGTATGAAATGCTACGCAAGTATGCGGATACAGTTTTCCGCACGGAGCTTCCTAGTGAGACACCTCCAGTACGAGAGGGAATTGAGCATGAAGTTCAACTCAAGCCTGGTACCAAGCCTATATCAGTCAAGCAATGGCGCCCGACCTGAACAGCGCAAGACAATCCAAGAATGGACCAAAGAGATGGTTCAAGCAGGCATTATTCGACCAAGTACGTCTGCCTTTTCGGCACCTACGTTCTGCGTCAAGAAGCCTGTGGGCTGGCGCATTGTGCACGACTATCGTCAGCTAAACCTAGCAACGATCTTGCCGGCGATACCGATGCCGCGCAAGGAAGATACCTTTAACGCCATGTCAGGTAGTCACTGGTTTTCGTGCATGAACCTACTTTGGGGTTACTATCAAGTTAAGCTGCGTGAATCGGATATCCCATTTACCGCTTTTTCAACCTCAGATGGTTTGTATGAGTATTTAGTCACTCCCATGGGACTCAGCGGAAGCCCGGCTACGTTTAACCGGCTTCTGCAGAAGATGTTTCGAGACTTGAGGGACGTATTGAGAATATACTTCGACGACATCTACGTGTTCACTCAGAGTGAAGATGTCGCAGACCATATCACAGCTTTAGACCGTGTGCTCAAGCGGTGCGAAGAGCAGAAGCTTTACGTCAAGCTGTCAAAGTGCCAGTTTTGTGTGGATGAGATTCCATGCTTAGGCGACTTTGTCGGACGCAAGGGCGTTCGAATGGACCCGGATAAGGTGAAGATTATCACCGAATGGCCATTACCCAAGACCAAGAAGCAAATGGAGACCTTCCTTGGGACAACGGTCTACGTGTCGAGATTCTGCAAGGACTTTGCACAGTTGGCAGGTCCTTTGCATGAATGTATCAAAGGAAAGCGTTCCCGAGATGCTATCGAAACCCAGCACGCTGTTTCGACGAGCTAAAGAAGCGCTTATCATCACCTCGGGTTCTCAGTCTTCCTGATTTCTCCAAACCTTTCGGTATTCGAATGGACGCCTCAAATTTCGCATTTGGGGGAGTCTTATTCAAAAGGAGGGAGATTTGGAACATCCAATAGCCTATACAGACCGAAAGATGAAACCAGCAGAGCTGAACTACCCAGTTCGCGAACAGGACCTACTCGCTATTATGCATGCGCTAAAGACATGGCGCGTGTATCTTCTCGACAAGCCCTTCCTGGTGGAAACCGATCACAAGAGCATTTAGATGATTCTCACGCAAAAGACAACGAATCGGCGCATTGCGCGGTGCTTCAACGAGCTTGCGGAGTTTCAGCCTTTATTTAAGTGGATACCAGGAGAGACAAATGTAGTCGCAGACGCGATGTCGAGAAATCCAGAGTTCAAGCACAAGGCTGCACAAGTGAGCCTAAAGGAACTCCTCGACGCGGCTCAAAACCGTGAAATTGTGGCAACCATCGTCGATAACAACATGACTGTGGCACAATCCGCAGTAAAAATGTACCCGTGGAACAAGGACTTGCAGAGACTTGTTAAGCTAGGAGACAAGATCCCGCATTACTCACTCAACAATGGGGTGCTGTACTATCAGACGTGCGAAGATGATAGTCCTAGACTGTACATTCCAGATGACGAAGATATGAAGAACAGAGTCATTTGTGAGAACCACGATGCAGTCACAGCAGGCCACCCAGGGTACTACAAGACCTATATCGCAGTACGAGAGAAGTACTATTGGCCAAAGATGATGAAGTACATCCAGCGCTATGTGAACACTTGTGAAATGTGTCAGCGCAACAAGGCAAGGCAGACGAAACCGCCGGGATTACTTCAGCCGCTGGATATACCACGAGGTAGATGGGTCGACATTTCGATGGACTTCGTTGTGTCTCTACCTCCCAGCAAGGATGGCTATAATGCTATCATGGTCATCGTGGATCGATTGACCAAGCGTGCAATGTGTATTGCAACGCAGACGACAGACAGCGCAGAGGATATTGCGCATGTCTTCATGAAGAGTTATGTAAAAGATCATGGCCTTCCGAAGACGATTGTGTCTGATCGTGATTCCAAATTTACGTCCAAGTTTTGGCAGGCTGTCATTGCTGCAATGGGAACACAGCATAACCTGTCATCGGCTTTTCGCCCTCAGACTGATGGACAAACGGAACGTACAAACCGTTTTATCGGAGATTATCTCCGTGGAGTCGTAAACCCAGCCCAGAATGATTGGGATGAGTTTCGGCATTTGGCAGAGTTTGCCTATAATAGGCGCGTGCTTGCCACGATTAGCATGTCACCGTTTGAAGCGGATCTCGGGTATATACCACACATGCCCGACGATGTATCGTCAGATCCAGAGTTCAAGAAGTTGGAGAAAGCAGCAAAAGAGTTCTTACTCCGACAAGAAGTCTTCCTCAAGGTCGCGCAAGACCGTATGAGTGAAGCACAGGAGCGCATGAAGTATTACTACGACAAGAACAGACTTGTCCAAGACTTCGAAATTGGTGACATGGTGCTACTAGACGGAAAGAATTTGGATATCCGCCACAAAGGGTATGCACAGTCGAAGAAGTTTGCTCCAAGGTTCATTGGACCTTTTCCAGTCCGGAAGAAGGTATCTCAGGACTCGTATGAGTTGGAGTTTTCCATACGTCAATGTTGAAGCAGTACCGCAAGGATCCGAAGCGCAGGCAGAAGGTGAACAAGGTTGTGTTAGCCGATGGAACAGAAGGGCAACTGGTCGAAGCCGTGATTAACCACCGCAAGTACAAGGGCAAACCGCAGTACAAGATCTGGTGGCTAGGCGAGACCAAGAAAGAGGCTACGTGGGAACCTGTCGAAAACTTGAAACAGATCCCTGGTATCATCGACCTCTATTGGAAGTCCAAGAAGAGAGAGAACCCCTTTTAAAGGAGGCGCTTTATCGAAGGGAGGTCATGTGACGGAGTGCTGTCATTAAACACTCTGTCAGCATTGAAGTGCAAGTTGCATTTTTATATGTACCCACGTCGTTATTGGCTAAAACTACATTCTAGTATTACGCCAGTTCTGATTACGCCGTCAATCTGATACACTGAGAAGGCCTCATTGGATAAAAGTCGAGAAAGTTCTCGAACAGCGATGATGGGACGCACAAGAATCAAGTGACCAAAGCGACGCGGTCGTTTATAGGAAAATCATTGGTAGATAGCCAAATCAGGAGATAGGAAGAGATAGGCTCTAGGATACATGCTACTGGATAGTTGGTAGAGGGCTGCAAGCCACCCGTAGGTGACATCTAGCCCAGGAACCGTAAGAGCCTGCCCCATTCAATCTCACTTCTCAATTTGCTTCCAACAGCAACAACTTCTCCTCCGTCGCCGACACCTCCCCACTCGTTGCCCAAGCCTCGCCTACGACCGTCGTTCCTCAGCAAGCTTACAGCGCAGAGTGTTACAGACTATGATACGATCATTTAAGTATCAGCCAACTTTTTTTTGTCAATCTTAACACTCGATATCATATCATATACCAATACAAAGTCCTTAAATTTGATACCATGACGTATGACAAAGAGAACTACATCACTAACAAGGAGCGCATTGGCGCGGCCCAGAAGCGCTACTATGAAAAGACTCGGGCTGAGCGCTTAGCCAAACAAAAAGCATATGATGACGCCAACCGGGAGAAGATCCGCGAGCGACAGCGAAGATATCGTCTCGAGCGAAAGCAACGAGGTCAAGCGAAAATCATTATTGAGTAAATATCTGGTAATACCGATTTTTTTTTGTCTCTGATTCAGGATTGCAAAACTTTCTATTTTAAGCGTAGCATATCTAAAATATAAAGTCCCCCCATCGAACACTTCAAACCAACCCATGTACATCATGTGCAACGGAATTACGAAGACCGGCAAGGCGTGCTCTCGCAAGGCCGAATGGTGCTCATAGCACCTCAGCCAAAAGCCTGTTGCCGTGCCTGTCATTGTTGATAAAGAAATTGAGATCAAGGAGGAAAATGTTGTTGAGAATATAGCAGCACTACCCACCATGCCCCCCAACACTTCGACCGAGATCGCTCACATTGATAAGACGCCCATTGCGAACGCCTCTATATTGGAAGAGACAAAATCTGTATCAGTGCGTTGAAATGGAGAAGAACGATCTCGCCGAAGCCATGGGATATCCTCTCGAGGATGGTTGTGATGAGGTTGCAGTAATGGAACTGGCCTGGCGTCTATCTACAGCTCTATTGCAATTTCGCTTAAGGAGCATGATGTACAATGTTAAGGTTGCTTCCACCTATCTCGGTGAGGCTGATCAGGATTTCGTCAAGCAAGCTCTCGCTTGTGTCGGATCCATTCCTGACTTCGATCCCGCAACATTCGATGTCAGCATCGCTCGCATGAAAGGCTCCTGCTTAACTGCAAAGCGATACGCACCGAGCCACTGCTCCGTCTGCCAACGCACCCACGACAAGGACAACACACTTCAGCTGTATTTTAACTCAGAGGATGGATTTGCGACTTGGAAATGTCGTCGCAAGCCCAAGGATAGCAAGTGTTTCTCCGTATTGAGCAAGCATCGGCTGCTCCATCAGAAGATGATATTGAGTCATTTGCCTCAAGGAAGGCGAAGCCAAGCGTTTCCGCATCTGACGATGAGGATCCTGAGGCTTTTGCTCCCCCTGAGGACGATGCTCTCGCTGCATTTGCTACCAAGACGCTTAGGCCTACGGTTAAGCCTATCGTTAAGAAAGTGGTCAAGAAAGTGGTTGATATGGACGATCCATTCGATGGCGATGAGCCGGATTGTTCTGATGAGGCAAAGCTCACGACTGGTGCGGAGATTGCTGTTGAGCATGAACTATTGGATATTAATCTTGTTGAAATTAAGGCAAATCCCGAGTCGTATGATTCGATGCTGCTTGATCTTTGCAAGCTTGTCCCTACTAATTAGTTTAAGCTTGTCCCGAACATCCGTAGCTTGGCTCGTATGATTCACCAAATGGCAATGAGTGATCCCAAGGTTACGCGCAATACTTACCTATTGACTATGGCCCACCATGGCGGTGAGTGGTTCGATCTCAAGACAGTACTTGCGCAATATCAGCGCAATGGTCCTCCCGAGCCTGGCAAATTCTTGATGGGTCTTAGTAAGCTTAAGCAAGCCGCTGGTGGAGCTGACAAGGATGCTTATGCCGCGTGGAAGTCTAAGTATGAGCCTGAGCCGGAAGAGGGTTCTACGTCCAAAGCGTCTAAGCGGTCATCCAGCGACGATGAGAAGAAGAAGCCGATCCAACTAATGAAGGAAAAGATGATTCGTATCTCAGATGGTACATACCGTCGGGAGTTCGGCACTGGACGGATCTATAAGAAGAAAACACCGTACTACTACGTTCGCGCTTTTGATGATCCTAAGCAGTTCCTGAACGAGACTTTGCTACTGATGAGATGTACCACATGTCGTCTCAGAAGGACCACAATGAGCTTCTCCACTTCATCAAAAAATATTACTCACCCTGATTTCCCGTTCGTCAAGATTGACTATGATTACATTGGATTTGCTAATGGAGTATATTGCCTTAAGGATGCTACGTTTATCACTCGGAGCTTTGTTCCAAGCGGTATCCAGGTCCGTGTATATCATGATATTGATTACGAGATTCTTGAGGAAACACCTCTGCTTGACAAGTACTTTGGATACCAATTTGAGAATAAGAAAACGATTGAGTTCATTAATTTTATGTTTGGACGTGTTCTGACGACTCTTGAGGATAAATCTGATTTCATGATCATGCTTGTTGGTGTCGGAGGAGCGGGTAAATCACTGCTTATGAACCTTCACTCCCACTCATTTGCCCGAAGTCAGATCGGTATCCTTAGTTCTACTTTCCAGGGCACATTTGGTCTGTCTGAGTTTGCTACCAAGCAAATCGTCATTTTTGATGATATGCCGCGTAATCTGGCGAAGCCAGTTCCTAAGTCAGACTTCCTATCCATGCAGAGTCGCGGTCGTATCTCTTGTCCAGTCAAGGGCAAGACCTCGATTGAGGTAGATTCATGGGATATCGGGACAATTATCAACTCCAATGATTTGCCTAATTACAGCGATATCTCTGGTGAGATTGTTCGACGCATTGCGATTATCAAGTTTAACAACGCGGTTCCTGATGAGGAGAAGGATAATGATCTTAAATCTAAGATCAAGGCAACTGAGTACTGCACGTTCCTTCATCGATGCCGTTCTACCTACCTCAAATACCGCGAGACGTACCGAGGCAAGAATATCTACACGTTTTGCCCTCAGCATTTCATCGACAGTCGTGATGAGCTTCGCGGAGCTATTAATGAGAGCTTCAATCGGCAAGGCTCACCTTGAGTTTGCCGAGGGTGAAAAGATCGCAAAGTCAGAACTAACGCGTATGTTTCGTGCTTAAATCAAAGATAAGTACAACCTGACTAAGAGCCCCATGCAAGCAATGGATGCAGAATCTGTTGCTAAGTCTGATGATCGATATCAGTTGGTTCGCGAAAATGTTTGCCAATCTTGTCGAAACAAGCACAGCACCGGGTGTTGCGATAAGTATTCACGCACCGGTAGATCTAAGGCTGAGTACTTGTTGAACGCTCGCTATACAGTTCGATCACAAATTGAATAATTAGCGCACCATTTGTCGATCTATATTTTTTTGCCAGATATGATAAAAAGTCCTATTTAAAGGTTTCAACCCATAGTATAAATTCCCATATCTGTCCGCGATGCTTACCAAAGCCGATTTTGTAAGAATGATCTTAACTGGCAAGAAGCTATCGGATGCTACCATCCGCAATCGATCCAACTATCTGTTCAAATTGTACAGAGATCTTGCAAACGGAGCTGACGATCTCGGATATATGACTCAATATCTGAAAGTGATTAAGCACACAAAGGAAGGCAATAGCCCGGAGGGAACGAAGACTAAGCTCTTTCACATCCTTTTTCTCATCGATAGCAAGGCTGGCAAGAATATCGATGCTACCGCTAAGAAGCAATACCGCGCCGCCGCAACGCGTGCTCGCAACCAGAGTATGGCTCGAACGGTTGAGAACATTGCTACTCCCGAACAAGTGGCCATGTTCCTCAGTGTCTCAGACATGCGAAAGCAGCTCACCGATGGTATCGATGCTCTCTTCGCTGAGTATGGCATGGACCAGACCGCTAAGAAGGTCTCTGCCGATGAGTTTGCTCGTTGGGATATCGTTTCTGACCGTAAGAACATCAAGAGCTTTGCTCGTGATTATCAGAAGCTGCTGATGTTGGCCTGCTACATTTTACAACCCCCTCTTCGTAGCGACTGGAGTAGCCTTGAGATTACTTCAGCTGCGATTACTAAGCTCGCAGCCACTCAGAACTGGCTACAGGTGCTCAGAGGCGGTAAGATACGCATCATCATGAACGTTTTCAAAAACGTCAAACACATGGGAGCTCAGGTAGTAGATGTTGATTCTCCGGATCTCGAGAGAATGAGATACTGGATTGATCTATTAACACGACTTACTGGATCAGCGCCAACGCAGCTTTTTATGTGGAGATTGGCAGCTGATAAGGATGTCTTTATATCTTCGACTAACCGCGATTCGTTCTCCAAAGCTCTATCAAGAGCATCTGAGGGTATCCTCAGTAAGCTACAGACCGTTAATTCGTTCAGGCATGCCCATGCGGACTTTGAGTCTTTGGCATCGCTGTCATAGTCATCGTAGGCGGGTTTGGGTCCTGCCACTTCTTCCAATCCATCCGCAAGATTTCGGAACAGGGAGCGCGAGCCTCCGCTGCGTCCCGCCGACAATATCGCGTCTTCCGGAGTGTCGGGCGTCACCACAGCGAGTGCTGGCGCCTTTTCCTCCAGGTCTTCATAGTCTTCCATTTCATCCTTGGCATCGGATCCGTCCGCCGAGTCTTCGAAACTGACAGAACGCTCACTTATCGGCGCCAAGTGCGGGGTGATCAAGGCCGCATTTGGGTCGTCGCCACGCGTTTCGCCGGACTTCATCGGCGTTGCTGGTACCGCTGAACGTGATCCTTTCGCCATCTTGTTCGTCTTTTTCTTCTTCTCTCTCTCTTGTTTGTTACTCCTTAAGTCGGACGATCACCAGTAGTCACGAGACACAGAAGGTCACACCAATCCCGGGTCGCGGCACAAGTTGTCGTGTAGGAACACGTCCAAAATATGTAGGCACACTTCCCACCAACAACACTCCCCGAGTCCGCGAAGACTCGTGGAGCTTGTCGGGTAAATCGAACCTGAAAGCCCAGGATCTTGCCCTTACACCGGGTTGGCTGTTTCCACTGTGTACCGTGGTACTACAGGCCACCGACAAAGCCCAGCACCTCTAGCCGAGCGACGGCTAGGATGCTCTACACACGCAAATATACCCCGCAGTCCCACAGAAGGATGGGTACCAGCCAGTCACGGCCTGATACGGGGGTGCAGAAGCTTCAGCTCTGGCGGTAAGAGTCGACGGAAGTGCGCTCTCGCTCCTCCGGTCAATGGCGACAACTCGCCACACAATCCTAATACACACGGTCATTATCACTGTCTCTTGGCCCTGCCAGGATGAACACTCACTACACTAGTAGGCGTGCTCACCGACAGACATAATCCTTCCTACCGGGCTTGACACAGACGCTACGTGTACTTACCGATAGCCCGACTTCACCCTTGCGTGGCTGGGAGGAAAAGCTGTTCTGTATTAGTGCCCAATGGGCGTTAGGTTTTCATCTAGAGTTTCCTATAGTCTTATACAAATATCTAGTATAAACGCGTCCGTTTTGGATCTCCTCATGTCCGTTGCGATCTTTTGGTGTAACCACCGATGACTCAAAAGGCGTGTCGAAGACTTGGACCAGTCGCCGAAGACTCGAACCGACGTCGAAGACTCGGCTAAGTACGGATCATGACCGGGGGTTTCGGCTTGTAAATAGTGTCATGTCACTCGATGGGTTGACTCTGAGACATCGGGACCAGTGAATATTAGCCAATCATTGGCCATTGAATTTCTTAACCCATATCCCGGTAACTCGTCGCCATTTGGAACTTCGCCGGCAACCGGCAAGTCCATTCCCAGCTGAGTCTCAACACCACACGTCTGTCTTCTGATTTTTTTATATTAGAAGCATTCTAGATAGTATAATCACTACCAACTGAAATCACGGGGTCGAAGGTGCTCAATTGGCATCGCATGGGGTAGCGTAAACCTTCTCAAAATCACAGCTGATCTAGACAGTAATAACAGACAAAAAATGCCACGGGGGTAGAAGGGGTAGCAATGGGGGAGCATGGGTGTAGTATAATCCTTTGAGTATTTCTAATACTAACCAAGCTGTAGTGGTGATAACAGATACAAATCGTCACGGGGGTAGAAGGGGTAGCATTTTTGGTCAAATTCCTTATCACATTTTTATTCTTTTTTTATGATTAAAAATCTGCTTCTTTGCAAGTTCTTCCAAAACGCTTTGATAATACTACCCTTTCTACCCCCAAATGAAAATAAATACAAATAATTGTACTTAGAAGTTCTATTAATAGTAAAATATATACAGAAAGTGGGGGTAGCATCGGGGGTAGCATCGTAATTGGGGGGTACCATCTGCTACCCCGATTATGTTATATTTATGTTTCATTCTAGTTCTCCAGCGTGTATGCGCATGCTAGAAGCAAAACCACTGAGCTTTTATGATTTTGTTAGACGTGTATGGAGATTTGGAACGATATCTGTTCCATTAAATTTGCACTGTACTAGGAGTAATATCCTTTGATATTTATGATTTTGTTCGCTTATAATGTCAGCCGCGCCACGTTAACACAGTAGACAAAGCAAACTTCAGTCTTTTATGACTTTGCTAGAGCTTGGATTCTGTGAGCTTCTTTACCAACGCGTCCGATGAACTCCTCCATTGCATATGGGATCAGTAGAAGCAAGATCCTTTGGTGTTTATGATTTTGTTTACCAAACGCAGTTCTGGTGACTCTATTTTGTGCAATCTAATATGCGTGAGCTAGGTGTAAAGTGGTTCGCTGTTTATGAATTGGTTTGCTGCATTCGTCACCCGCTCGTCTTTTGCTTACCAAGAAAGCTTTCTTCAGAATTTTATGTATTTGCTAGAGCTTGGATTCTGTGAGCTTATCCATATACCGCGTGCACTGCACATACGTTGGGTAAAACCACTATAGCTTGATTTTTATGATTTTGATTGTCAAGAACGCCAACCGCGTCGCGTTAACGTAGTAGAGAGGCTGTCTTATGCATCTTATGACTTTGCTAGACCTTGGATTCTGTGAACGTTACCGTTGATCCATTTATTACCCATCCGTGGACCAGAAGCAAGATGGTTCGATGTTTATGAATTGATTTGTGGAGAACATCAACAGCGCTACGTTAAAGTAGTAGGCAGGCTGTCTTCAGTTTTATAGGTATTTGCTAGATCTTGCATTCTGTGAGTTTCCCATCAATTCGTATGCGTCATCTTGTTCTCTATATTCTGCCAGACGATGACTTGCAACGGATTTCCACAACGGAAAGAATAACATGTCTCTGCGCTTTCGACAATGCTCTTACTGTCCAATTTAGACTCATACCAACATCCAGAAGCTAATCGCGATGCTACTTCAAAGCTAATGTTAGGTTTGAGTGATGCTTCAAGATAATTCACCATCGACGGCGTCATTTATCGCATTCAACCTTCGAACTTGCGTGCATTGGCCCCTGCCAGCTTTATTTCCGACTACGATTAGCCTAAACGTGATTGTCGTATGCCCAAACCACTCCCGCACTCGAAAGTTGTGAAGAACGCTACAAGCGGTTGCCTCTTTGTCGAGATGTGGCTAAAATATTACAGTAAACACGCACGACGAGTAAATTTGCATTCAACGCCTTGACACTTCGTATGATTTGGCGAGGCTTCGCTGCCGTCTTGCTGCGCCATTTCGGATCCGTTTTTGATTAACAAAGTGACAACGGCTTGAATATTGTGGGTTCGTTTTGTCCGAGGGTATGGATCGTAGTAGCAATGAGGACGTTCCGCTATATCCAGACGCAATATTCTGCAGTCCGTGCTTCCTTCCAGGCCATCAAGCAGAACCTCAACACCAATAGTGGATCAATGGCGCAGCAATGGCGCAGCAAGACGGCAGCGAAGCCTCGCCAAATCATACGAAGTGTCAAGGCGTTGAATGCAAATTTACTCGTCGTGCGTGTTTACTGTAATATTTTAGCCACATCTCGACAAAGAGGCAACCGCTTGTAGCGTTCTTCACAACTTTCGAGTGCGGGAGTGGTTTGGGCATACGACAATCACGTTTAGGCTAATCGTAGTCGGAAATAAAGCTGGCAGGGGCCAATGCACGCAAGTTCGAAGGTTGAATGCGATAAATGACGCCGTCGATGGTGAATTATCTTGAAGCATCACTCAAACCTAACATTAGTTTTGAAGTAGCATCGCGATTAGCTTCTGGATGTTGGTATGAGTCTGAATTGGACAGTAAGAGCATTGTCGAAAGCGCAGAGCCATGTTATTCTTTCCGGTGCGGAAATACGTTGCAAGTCATCGTCTGGCAGAATAATAGAGAACAAGATGACGCATACGAATTGATGGGAAACTCACAGAATGCAAGATCTAGCAAATACCTATAAAACTGAAGACAGCCTGCCTACTACTTTAACGTAGCGCTGTTGATGTTCTCCACAAATCAATTCATAAACATCGAACCATCTTGCTTCTGGTCCACGGATGGGTAATAAATGGATCAACGGTAACGTTCACAGAATCCAAGGTCTAGCAAAGTCATAAGATGCATAAGACAGCCTCTCTACTACGTTAACGCGACGCGGTTGGCGTTCTTGACAATCAAAATCATAAAAATCAAGCTATAGTGGTTTTACCCAACGTATGTGCAGTGCACGCGGTATATGGATAAGCTCACAGAATCCAAGCTCTAGCAAATACATAAAATTCTGAAGAAAGCTTTCTTGGTAAGCAAAAGACGAGCGGGTGACGAATGCAGCAAACCAATTCATAAACAGCGAACCACTTTACACCTAGCTCACGCATATTAGATTGCACAAAATAGAGTCACCAGAACTGCGTTTGGTAAACAAAATCATAAACACCAAAGGATCTTGCTTCTACTGATCCCATATGCAATGGAGGAGTTCATCGGACGCGTTGGTAAAGAAGCTCACAGAATCCAAGCTCTAGCAAAGTCATAAAAGACTGAAGTTTGCTTTGTCTACTGTGTTAACGTGGCGCGGCTGACATTATAAGCGAACAAAATCATAAATATCAAAGGATATTACTCCTAGTACAGTGCAAATTTAATGGAACAGATATCGTTCCAAATCTCCATACACGTCTAACAAAATCATAAAAGCTCAGTGGTTTTGCTTCTAGCATGCGCATACACGCTGGAGAACTAGAATGAAACATAAATATAACATAATCGGGGTAGCAGATGGTACCCCCCAATTACGATGCTACCCCCGATGCTACCCCCACTTTCTGTATATATTTTACTATTAATAGAACTTCTAAGTACAATTATTTGTATTTATTTTCATTTGGGGGTAGAAAGGGTAGTATTATCAAAGCGTTTTGGAAGAACTTGCAAAGAAGCAGATTTTTAATCATAAAAAAAGAATAAAAATGTGATAAGGAATTTGACCAAAAATGCTACCCCTTCTACCCCCGTGACGATTTGTGTCTGTTATCACCACTACAGCTTGGTTAGTATTAGAAATACTCAAAGGATTATACTACACCCATGCTCCCCCATTGCTACCCCTTCTACCCCCGTGGCATTTTTTGTCTGTTATTACTGTCTAGATCAGCTGTGATTTTGAGAAGGTTTACGCTACCCCATGCGATGCCAATTGAGCACCTTCGACCCCGTGATTTCAGTTGGTAGTGATTATACTATCTAGAATGCTTCTAATATAAAAAAATCAGAAGACAGACGTGTGGTGTTGAGACTCAGCTGGGAATGGACTTGCCGGTTGCCGGCGAAGTTCCAAATGGCGACGAGTTACCGGGATATGGGTTAAGAAATTCAATGGCCAATGATTGGCTAATATTCACTGGTCCCGATGTCTCAGAGTCAACCCATCGAGTGACATGACACTATTTACAAGCCGAAACCCCCGGTCATGATCCGTACTTAGCCGAGTCTTCGACGTCGGTTCGAGTCTTCGACACGCCTTTTAAGTCATCGGTGGTTACACCAAAAGATCGCAACGGACATGGGAAGATCCAAAACGGACGCGTTTATATTAGACATTTGTATAAGACTATAGGAAACTCTAGATGAGAAACTAATGCCCATTGGGCACTAATACAGAACAGCTTTTCCTCTCAACCACGCAAGGGTGAAGTCCGGCTATCGGTAAGTACACGTAGCGTCTGTGTCAAGCCCGGTAGGAAGGATTATGTCTGTCGGTGAGCACGCCTACTAGTGTAGTGAGTGTTCATCCTGGCAGGGCCAAGAGACAGTGATAATGGCCGTGTGTATTAGGATTGTGTGGCGAGTTGTCGCCATTGACCGGAGGAGCGAGAGCGCACTTCCGTCGACTCTTACCGCCAGAGCTGAAGCTTCTGCACCCCCGTATCAGGCCGTGACTGGCTGGTACCCATCCTTCTGTGGGACTGCGGGGTATATTTGCGTGTGTAGAGCATCCTAGCCGTCGCTCGGCTAGAGGTGCTGGGCTTTGCCGGTGGCCTGTAGTACCACGGTACACAGTGGAAACAGCCAACCCGGTGTAAGGGCAAGATCCTGGGCTTTCAGGTTCGATTTACCCGACAAGCTCCACGAGTCTCGACTCGGGGAGTGTTGTTGGTGGGAAGTGTGCCTACATATTTTGGACGTGTTCCTACACGACAACTTGTGCCGCGACCCGGGATTGGTGTGACCTTCTGTGTCTCGTGACTACTGGTGATCGTCCGACTTAAGGAGCAACAAACAAGAGAGAGAGAAGAAGAAGAAGACGAACAAGATGGCGAAAGGATCATGTTCAGCGGTACCAGCAACGCCGATGAAGTCCGGCAAAACGCGTGGCGACGACCCAAATGCGGCCTTGATCACCCCGCACTTGGCGCCGATAACTGAGCGTTCAGTCAGTTTCGAAGACTCGGCGGACGGATCCGATGCCAAGGATGAAATGGAAGACTATGAAGACCTGGAGGAAAAGGCGCCAGCACTCGCTGTGGTGACGCCCGACACTCCGGAAGACGCGACATTGTCGGCGGGACGCAGCGGAGGCTCGCGCTCCCTGTTCCGAAATCTTGCGGATGGATTGGAAGAAGTGGCAGGACCCGAACCCGCCTACGATGACTATGACAGCGATGCCAAAGACTCAAAGTCCCCGGTCACGATGGCGCAACCGACCGAACAAGCCTCAGGCTACCGGCCCCCACTCAACGGAGACACCCCGGCAGCTAACAAGGTACTGGGACGGTGCTACGAGGAAATGAAGACAAGCGAATGGATTCAACTCTTCGAACCAACGCCGATACGCCAAGCAGTGTGGGCTGATTTGAGCCACGAGTTAGCGTGGCCAGTAACTTCGACATCTCTGGACCAAGTTGTGAAGGAAACGGTGACCTTCTTGAAAGCGAAGGGCCTCCACGCCACGTCGCGACCTTCGAGTTCGACTCTCGAGAGCTGGGCGCCGGCGGAAGCCGGTGCCGAAATCTAGAAATGGAAGAAGCGCCTGCGCGGAGCCTTCGGTGCAACAGCATTCAACATGGGACGTCGGCCGACACCTCATTCGGCCAATGAAACAACGGATCCATTAAAGGTACCCCTGCCGAAGACTCCCACGAAGACTGCCGAAGCCTCCGGAGGCCATAAGGCCCCAACAGCAGTGTTTTCGGCCACTGGTGAGCGTTCGCCGTATTTTCAAGACTCTCACATGGTGACACCAAAGTCTGTCAACCACACTGAGCACGTTCGTACCACCGCCGACAACTCGGGAGAGACAAGGCGCACGAACAGGAGCTCGGGACGAGGTTCCCGACGACGTTTCCAGCTCAGCAACGACTTGTCGGATGGTGACGACGACTCGAACGAATTTACGGGCGACGGAGGAGCTCAATTTTTTTTTTTTTTAAAAAAAAAAAAATGAACGAATACTTGCGGCAGATCCGAGAAGTGACGGACACAGAGATGCAAAACGTGACCCCGAGGATTGAAGTAGCCACGCACTGACCACTGGGGCAGATCAAGGCGTTCTCCGACTTGAGGAACAAGAGTGAAATCCCCATGCAGTGGTTGCGAGCTTTCGTCTACGAGATGAAGGGAACACGCGCGTTGCCCGACGAATGGTGCATGCCCTTCGAGCTGAGTCTTCGGGACGGCGCTTTACATTGGTACCGACAACTCCCGAAGAAGACCAAGCGACAGTGGAGCTTGCTTAGCGAAGCCTTTATCAAGTACTACTGTGTGAGATAGTCCTTTGGCGGAATTGCCCACGGCAACGGACTTGAACCCTCGGTTGAAGGGTAGTCAAGTTGCTGATAGGCTGAGCGGTCAGACTCACATTTACCCCGCTTTAGTGTAGTGACATTATCGGTCGGGTCATAATAGAACCCCGACCGAGGCCTCTATTGGCCAGTTTACCTGGTGGGTTCATTCGTACCTAGTTGGGAAGGTCGACCCCTCGTTCGCACTTAGAGGGATACCTCGGATGGGCGAACGAAACCTCTGAGACACTAGGAGTTTGTATTGAGACGTAGGACGACAGATAGGAAGAACAAATAAGGTCTCAGGACCAGAAATATCAGTGTGCACATTCCCCCCAACCACGCAGGGTCAAGTCCGTCTACGGTAAGCCTAGCTAGCTACTGTAGAGCCTGGGTACGCTCGGTTGCCCCGGAATGCCCGCTGGAGAGCCCAAATTCACTTGACCGAGAGCGCATCCTAGGCGAGGCCAAGAGAAGGAGTGTGGCCGAGCGGCGAAGGGCAGAGCGGAGTGCTCTGTGTATTATTGTGTGTGGGAATGAGCGTCAGACGCCTCCCGAGACTTACCGCCTTGGGTTCCCCTTGGCACCCCTGTGTAGGCTTGCGAAAGCCGGTACCCTCCTCTCTGAGGGACCACGGGGTTAAGCGCGAAAGCGTGAACAAGCATCCTAGCCTTTGCTCGTGGCTAGTGGTGCGGGTACTGAGGTAAGCCTACCGAGGCCTCGGTACACAGAGAGTCAAGACCAGCCCGGTGTAAGGGATCGTTCCTGAGCCTTCAGGTCGATCCAACATTGCCGACCCTCGTGGGGAGGTAGTTGTTGTTGCTGTTGGGACTCGTACCGCTAGGTCACGAGAATTTAGCCGTGCTCCGACACGACAACTGGTGCCGCGACCCGGGACTGGTGTGACTTTCTGTGTGTTGTGGTCTTGTATCGGCTTTACCTCAAACGAGCAAACCGAGAGAGAAGAGAAGAAGAGAAGAAGAAATGGCGAAAGGAAGCAAGTCAGCGGTACCAGCTACGCCGATCAAGTCGAGTGGTGGGCGGCCCGAGACCTCGGACCGGTCGGGTGACTCGTTTGTCACCCCTCAGAGCTCTCGCATGGAACCGATTCCTGAAAGCTTGCGACCTTCGACGACTCGGTCGACTATCCGGACACCAAGTATGATGAAGATGCGCTTGATGAAGAAGATGATGATGATTATCTGGAAGAGAAGGGGCCCTTTGTGGCCCCACCGAGCTCTCCGGAAAATGCTACGGTGTCAAAAGTCCGTAGCAGTGGGGTGAGACCGCTCTCGCGGAACCTCACCGATGAATTGAATGACGTGGCTGGCCCTGAACCAGCTCACGATGGTGAAGACGTGTCGACGGAGACGCCAGCGACATCTGCCAAGGCTGGCGGAGCGAGACCTCGGTCGACCGGCAACCGGCCACCACCTAACGGTGATACTCCGGCTGCCAACAAGGTATTGGGTCGATGCATCGAGCTTATGAGAACGAAGAGCCAGTGGATGCCGCTATTTGACCCCAAGCCAACTCGCCAAGCCCTCGGGGCTGAGCTCAGCATCGAGCTGGCGACACCTGTCGACTCAACGAGCAATCGGCAAGTCGCCAGAGACACCGTTCTACTCTTGAGGCGATGGGGTGCGAGCCCCAGAAGCACCCCTCTGACGCAGTGCTGCGCGACTGGCCACCGTTCTACTCTCGAGGCGATGGGGTGCGAGCCCCAGAAGCACCCCTCTGACGCAGTGCTGCGCGACTGGACACCGTCCGACGCCGGCACCGTGCTGATGAAATGGAAGCGGAAGCTACGGATAACTTTCGGGACACCAGACATCGGTGCTGGACGTCAGCCGGTCGCTCGAGACGCTCCTGGGGCGGAGGATTCGCCTAAAATTCCGTTGCTGTAGACGCCAAGGAAGATTGCTGTTGAAGGAGATGAGGGCAAGGCGGCAGGAGTGTTCTCTGCCTCTACAGAGGCCTCTCCGTACTATGATTTGCACATGGTGACCCCAAGGTCAGTGAGCCGTTCTGAACGACTTGCACGCGATACCGAAGACTCCCACCCTCGGGCGAACCGCCGGAGAGGGCCTCAGAGGCCTCGTTCGAAGCGCTACAAGTCTCAGAGAACTCGTCGTCCGACGACGACCTCCTCAGAGAGCTCGAGTACGACGACTCGGACCTGACGGAACAGTGGAAGCGCCAGATTCACGAGCTGAGCGCGTCAGAGGCGTCCGGAGGACCACCTCGACTGAAAATTGCGACGCATCTGCCGCTAGGGAACATCAAACCCTATTACGGGCGTCGTAACAAGAGCGAGAGGTCTATGCAGTGGCTCCGGACATGTTTACGAGATGAAAGGCACTCATACCCTTCCGAATGAATGGTGCATGGCTTCGAGTTGAGATGGAGCTCTGCATTGGTACCGACAGCTCCCACGCAAGACGAGACGCACGTGGAAGCTGCTCAGTGATGCTTTTATCAAGTACTACTGCTCCACCTTTACCCAGTCAGCAAAAGCGAGATACTACTCTGCCCGCCGGGAGGATAAAGAGCACGTATGTGATTACCTGAACCACTTGAATGGCTACGGACGTAATGCCGGAGTCCAATTCGAGGATGGTGGACGCGATGCCAAGGAGCATGTTCGTCATTTCCTCGATACGTGTGGCGACAGAAGTCTCGAACAGCGTCTCTGCTATGTTAGAGTGAAGGACATCCATGACCTCGAAGACTTGATCAATGAAATCCTCTTGAGCGAAGAACGCAGTCGCGCCAACCGCGAGACCTCGTCCTACCGTTCTAAGGGTCGGGAAGATAGCCGACGACGTGATGATCGACGGACAGAGGACTCAAGAGGTGCCTACCGTCGAGACCGACGTGACCGAGACCTCCGCGATACGGAATACAATCACCGTCGTGCCGATCGAGGCCTCGGTCGGAGTCGATCTGACAATAACCGTGATGATGCACGCTACCAGTCAAGGATCACACTCGTCGAGGCGCTGACTAACGCCCTCACTAACCTCGATACACGGTCACCTGGAAGACATCGAGCGAGGTTCGACTCGGAACACGCACCACGTAGTGGTAGCAGTGAGGCGAGTACCCCGGGGAGCAACCGAAGTGAAGACGAGGCATCGGTCGATAGCTACCAGTCGGAGGATAGCGACGACGGTTATCTCGCCGCAGCTAATGATGCGGAGCGTCGAGCAGCAGCGGCAGGTACCTATGGTCGGACCGACTCACGACAGAGGGGTGACAGAGACCGGAAGATGTCAGAGCGTGACGACCGACTCCTCGGACGGGATGGCAGAGGGACCAAGCCCCAGTATGGACCCTGTGCAGCGTGGGGTGGGAGTAACCACTCAGCGCACTACTGCTTCCGTCGGTGCAAAATGTGCCGACAAGTCCATGATGCTGGAAAGTGCGAGGCCTTCAATGAGATCGCCAACTTGGTCCGAAACAGAGTGGATAAGAAGGAGCTTTCGCCTGAAATCCACACTTTGATCTATGGGAGTCATTTAAATTAGGCAGCCCGCCAACTGAAACTGGGTTGGTCCCCATCGGGCTGCCACAGTCAGCTGAACCCGCGGTGGACGCAGATTATATCTATGCTTCCATGGGGAGATGCAAACAACCCATAGATGACCGAGATGAAAGTGTGATTATGACGGAATTAGGAGATGAACGAGGGCAAGCCCTCGGACGAGATTGTATAAGTGAAAATGATGATGCGGGAGCTACCCCCACCATGACAGAGGCCTCTATCGCCAGTATGGCCCGCTTGGGACCGCGTGAGCGAGGACTCAGTCAGGCAGTGAAACTTCTGCCAGGCGAAAGAATGGGATGGTGGTCGTCGCAGAAGTATGACAAACGTAAGAGGATGAGAGCCCTGGTGCAGGGTGCTGTCGACGACGCTAAACGAGGATTCTGCTGGACACTGGTGCAAACGTGAGTGTGGTCTCGGCCGCGTTGGCAAAGAGGCTACGGTTGCGCGACATTCCAGACCACGGTCGGAGCCTAGAGGTGAAGGGTATCAACCCTGGAGTGATGGCAACCACCCGCAGAGCCCTCGTTTAGATTACCCTTGGATGGGAGCGAGTGTATGAGTTCGAAGTGTGGATAATGGATTATAATGCCGGCGTGGATGTGGTTTTAGAAACTGATTTTATGATCCCTGCCGGCGTTCGATTGGATTTGTTTCATGGAACGGCGAGGCTGCCCGTCATGGTACCGCTCGTCAAGTCCGCCGACGCCCCGCACGAGGCCTCATATGGTACTCATGAAGTTGCAGGCCCGACCGAGGCCTTGCGGATTTCCGGGCGCGAGTGGGGTGAATTTCGGGTGAGTCGGCGACACCCACCGCGTGAGACGCATACGCTGTGGATACGTCGAACCGATACACTGGTTCCGACTGTGGTTAGTTTCCGACTCGGTAAACCGCATCGCGTCCGATTGACGTCGTCACCTCGCGGAGCGCATACTGCCCAGCACATCTACCGCTGCTCGTGTGGACGCCACACGGTGAGCTACCGCGAGAACCTGGGTACGTTCGACTGAACTCAGCACGTTACAATGAATGGCAAGTGCTCGCGTACGCTAACGCCAGGGAAAAGGAGCTGTATAAGAACGAGCGAGAACTCTATGAGCAGTGACTAGCGACGCAACCTCCTGCCGTTGAGCGTCCGGCCTACGCGACGCCGAAAGAAATATTGAGGCGACCGTCAGAGGCCTCGTTGGAAGGTGATATTCAAGAATGGGCTTGCACCGCTAGCGACGGGAGCTCCTCAAGTGATACGGATCCCGAAGTCTCGGTCGATAGCCCAAAGGACTCTCGGGATGAGATACAGCCCACGGGGGCAACGACAGAGGCTGCGGACATTCAACCTAGTGAGCTCGACCCTACTGAAGGCCCTCTGTTTGAGGGGGGGGGGGGGGGGGGGGGGATCACCGACGTCAATGTCGCAAACCACTCCGTAAGCTGGCAGCGGCAAAGCGTTGCCGCTCGAAATCATGATGGTCTCGTGGGCCTTGAGCACGTCAATGAGACGCTGCTGCTCTTCCTGGCTGAGGTCTTGGTTGAGTACATTATCCCCTGTGTAATTCAGATCCGTAACCGAGACCTCTGAGAGGTCAGGCAAGAACGCCAGCTCATGGGCGTAGTCATCCAGTCCTCCCACAGTGGCTGTGTGCTCCGCGGTCGCTGTCGTAGCTGCATCCACTGTATCTGGTTCGCCTCGGACCAGAGCACACACATAATTGCTGTACAACGTCTCGACCGTATTTGACTCAGCCGTTGAGGGGCTCGACGAGTACCTCTCCGCCACCTGCGCAAGCTGTACGAGCTCTTGAAAGGACTCCTTACAGCAGGGCTCGTCGCCTTCTCAGACAGCCCGTGGGCATCGCCTATTGTTATCGTACTGAAAAAGAACGGAGTTTGATATCAGACTATGCATCGATTACAAGATGTTGAATGCTGTTACAGCAATTCTGGAGTATGCAATGCCTCTCGTTGACGACCTGCTTACGCTGCAAAGAGCAGAACCACAGATACGGAGATGGAGGCGTATCTGTGGTTCTGCTCTTTGGATGCTGCCAGCGAGTTCTGGGCGGTCATGATGACACAGAGGGCACGCAAGGTGTCAGCCTTTGTCTGCGCACTCGGGCATTTTGAGTGGCTGCGCATGCCGTTCGGCCTGAAGAATGCGCCCATGACATATCAGCGTATGCTTGACAACGCTCTGTGGGGATTTGTCCAGCCCAACGGAGGTTGGAAGCAGTTCGCAGAGGTCGTCCGGGAAGCGGAAGCGAGACCTCTGAGAGCCCACTGTGAGGTCCCCGCGACCGGTTCGGACCCTATAAACCTGCCTCAGAGATCTCGTCTGGTCTCGACAAATTTGATGCTGCTCGATCGGCTCACAACGGTGTTGACCCATTTTCGCAGCTGGTGAACAGCCCCGACGCTGACATGTTCCTCACCGGTGAGCCGGACGAGTCCTCGTTGGTACCAGTTTTTGATCGAAGGTCTTTTGTGGATGATATTTGCTTTGGAGCTGAGACCTTTGATGCCTGTCTAGCCATGTTGGACCGACTGCTAAGTCGGTTCGAAGAATGCCGAATCAGTGTGAGCTTTACGAAGAGCATCTTTGTGCAGCCTCGGGTGGACTCTTGTCCCACCAAGTGTCTTCAGGGGGCATTAGAGCTGACCCGAAGAAGCTCAGAGCCATCACAGAGCTCTCATTTCCCGCATCGAAGAAGGGAATGCAGGCTTTCCTGGGTGCGTTGAACTACTATAGCCGGTTCATCCAAGATTTTGCTGTCTACGCTGCCGTGCTTTATCAGCTCGCGGATGATGACTTTACCGACAGGGTGACCTCACCGTAGCCCGACAGAGCTTTGCAGCTCTTCAACAACGGGTGCAGAGGCCTCAATCCTGCGGCACTTTGATGCGAGCAGAGCTGTCCACGTCATGCTATTTGCTAACGAGTGGGCTCTGAGTACCACGTTAATGCAAGAGCACGACGACGTTTTCCATCCAGTCCGATTCAGCGGTCGAGTTCTAAAGCCATCTGAGCTTAACTACCATCTGGCCGAAAAAAAAGTACATTGCATAAACCATACCTAAATAACCAAATACATTTTTTTTGCAAAAGCTGCTGTTTAATAAAAATACTTCATTTTCTAATTTTTAATATATTTTTGATTAAAAAAATCTAATTCAAAAATATCTAAACAGAAAATAATATAATTAATATAACTTAATATTATTATTCTAAAGATATACTATTCTCGCCTTGCTTCAGTTGCTGAAGCAGTGCTACGTACAACTAGCTGGACGAACCATTCACGTCTATACGCGGTTTTCGACGCTCGAGTGGGTGCACAAGTCGAAGGCACTGTTTGGTCGCGCCATGCAATTCACGGCACTCTTGTCCCCGTGGCATCTTGTGGTGACCCGAGTCAAAGAGGGCGATGTTGCTTTCTCCCAATTACTCCAGTCTACCATCACGAGCTTCGTGGACGCTAACAGATCCCTTGCTCAGTTTGCACCGCCCAACCGAGGCCACGCGAAGCCTGTGGTCGAGCCACACTTGCTCTACGCAAGGCTGCCCAGGACGTACCGGGGCCTCGTTCTGTTATTTGACGGTTCGGCCAAGATTCCCAAGCATGGTGGATATGGTAGCTGCGCGTGGATTCTTTGGCAGCTCCCCGAATGGACAATAGTGACCGCTGTGAGTGCTTACCTCGAGTCGACTACAGTAAATCAAGCTGAATACGAAGGCATGAACAACGGTGTCTCGGCCGCCCTCGAACATGGCGCCGAGAACCTAGTCATCGTCAGTGACTCGCGGCTCGCAATCCAGCAGTCCCTAGGGGTGATGGCGTGCAGGAAGGAGTCGCTGCTGACACTGTTAAACCACCACAGAGCTCTCGCCGCCAAATTCAAGTCTGTCCGATACCTTCACGTCGTGCGTGAATACAATGCGGCAGCGGATGCACTGGCGAGCGAGACGTTGGAAAATAAGGCGGCGGTGAACCCGAGCACGAGCAGGCAAACAGAATTGGCGGAACTAAACCCCCATCCCCGAGGTCATCTACGAACTCTCGGTCGACCTCTCAGCTGAGACTTCACCGGAAGCCGAAACAGCGAGTCTAGTGACAGAGCTTCCACCCATGGTGAACTCGGGATATAGGCAGATAGACCGAATGAGGCCTCGGAGAAGGAATTTTTCGATTTCGTGCAAGAGCAATCATGCCACATAACAGCAATGACGCGAAGCCAAGCCAAAGAGGCGAAGAGAAAACGGGTTAGATTCGCAGACGAGACCCCTGAGACCAGACCAGAAGCTGTTAACAACCGTGAAGAAGCACTACAAGACCCCTCAGAGACCTCATTCCAAATGCTCGAGGAGAATGCGGCACAGGACCTCACCGAAGATGCTAACAGTACAGTCCCACCATCAGCAACCGACATAGACCCAAGTTCAAGAAGAGAGACGTCGAAGGCCAGCAGCTAGCCAAGACGAGGAGTTGCGGTGGGCACACTTGAAGGCCGTTCTCCGCGGTGAAAAGTCCAAGCTTTCATACATAGATGCCCGCAACGCTTGGAAGATTGCAGACAAATTCGTGTTGAGTGAAGACAATGTGCTCTTTTTTTTCTTGGGTGAGTCGTCGTTGGAGTAAGCAGGAGAAAGACGAGACGACGCCGCGACTAGTGATAGCAACAACGATGATTCAGGAGGTGCTACAGAGCTGTCACAACTCCCTTGAGGGCGGACACCAACAAGTAGTTCGGACGTACCACAGGGTGAAAATGACTACTATTGGCTAGGGATGAGCTATTGGGAAGCCCAACCCTGCTGCTGGTTCATCTCAGCAAGTCATCGACGACATTATGCTGAACCCGCAGTTATCTCTCTCATCGTCCGTGGGTCTCGGTACCGCGCTCTGTTCACGCCGACTTAGCGTCTCATTATGCTTCTTCGCTCTGCGGGCTTTTTCGCCCACCTGGTATTCTTTTGCCATTTTAAGAGCTATTTCTTGTTGTCTGTTCATCTCTCGCCTCCACGCCAGCGCGTCGGTCTGGCGTCCGAGGCCTCGCTTGAGGGAGGAGGACATTGCTCGCAGCGTCGTGCTAGCGTCCCAACCGTGCACTAAGTAGAACGGAGTCTCTTTCCTTGTAGCGTCTCGGGAATTATTAGTCGCAACTACGAGCTTCTCTGCGATTTCATCCCAGTCTTGCTGTAGCGGATCCTCCGCATACACTCGCACAGACTGCATCACAGTCCTTACCGATCTCTCTTGTTGGCCATTTGCCTGTGGCCGATAACTCAGAGTCGCCCTCGACCGTGATTGCATCATTTCCGCAAAGGCCTGGAAGATCTCGCTCATGAAGCGGGGGTGTCTGTCATGCCTTATAAGGATCGGGGCACAGAAAGGTCGGTAAACGCACTCCTCGAATGCTTGGGCAACCGACAGAGCTGTGGTGTCGGCCATTGCCTTCCCCATTACGAATCCAGTGAATGAGCACTGAAATAGTAACAGCGCCGTATTGCCCCTCCGAGACCTCGGTAGGAGTATCACAAAGTCCATCGAGACTATTTGGAACGGATGATCTGCCATAATATTGCCCGGCGAGTATCCTCGCAGCTGCGGCTTGCTCTTACTTGAGCAGCAGTCTGGACAAGACTTGACGTGCCTTTCAACGTCGGCATAAGCTTCGCTACCTACCTCCCAGTGCAAAAGACACTGTAAAAAATCAGATAACAGTACAACGCGCAAGTTCACTCCGAAACCTATATTCAGACTCTCTAAGTAAGCTAGCTTGTCGAGAAGGGGTGCTTCTCGTACCAGTACTTCGTGTAAAAGTACACCAAGAAGTTTTGCTCTTCAATCGACAAGTCTCGTCTTGAGAGCAGTTGCTCCGCCATTCTCGTCGGGTGACATGGTCCACTTCGTCCATAGTCTTGAATTGCGCATCAAGCTTTGAAAACACGATATCTACGAGGTGCTCTTTCACACGTGGATCTTTTAACGTATCAAGTTCCTTCATTGAACTTGACTTCATTAAGCGCTTGTAGAGCTTTTCACCTCTCATCTTGGCCAGCACTTCGTCGACCACATCGGAAAAACTAAATCCCCCTCTCTCCTCTGCGCCATCAGTGCGAGGATCATCGTGAGCTCTCAGCATTCGATTCTCATTTCCCCGACCATTCGTCTGGTCCGCAACACCAAGAAAACTTGGTGTCGTAGGTGCATGAGCAGCAGTGGTCGCAACTGTGGCGACGAGAGTAGCTGCAACTGCGAACAGAACGTAGTTGAATGTAACGGAGAGCCCGTTGCAGAGTTCGTTGCATACGATCGTATGGAGTAGCCTGCGCGAGGACAGCCTCGTACCCGATCGCATGGGTGCGGCTGTTACAGTCGTGAGCTGCAGGTCGCAGGAGAAAGCTAGCTCTACTTTGCCTAAATACTTTAATTCAGTCTTCATTTTGCCTCCTAGACGCAGCTAGACAAGACTCAAGGACAAGCAAGCAGCTAAAAGCAAGACAATTTCGAAATTAGAGCCAAAGGCTTTGCAACAACCTTCGAGGCAGCACTGTACTTGTTCGACTAAGTACGGATCTACGAAGTACGACTTGTCCGTCCGCTAATGAGCTCAAGGACGACGGCTCCGCAGACCAAAAACGAATCACCCAACCTTCGACCGTATCAAGCTCCTAGAATGGAGTCCACAGACGGCACTTAAGTGCCTGGATCAGAAGGCTACGCAGGGTTTGAACCTGTGCCCGAGCCGAGGCAGCCCTCTGAGGTTCCGCCGGCGGCGGATGGCACAAATGAGGGTCCTACGACGCAGACTTTCGGCGATGCCCCTGCAGCACATGCAACCTTCACAGCACCAGCAGGTCCTCTGCCTCAGACTGGGCCAGTCCCACCTGTGCGCCCCGGGTCCGCTCTGTCGTGTCGGAGCACGGCTAAATTCTCGTGACCTAGCGGTACGAGTCCCAACAGCAACAACAACTACCTCCCCGCGAGGGTCGGCAGTGTTGGATCAACCTGAAGGCTCAGGAACGATCCCTTACACCGGGTTGGTCTTGACTCTCTGTGTGCCGAGGCCTCGGTAGGCTTACCTCAGTACCCGCACCACTAGCCACGAGCAAAGGCTAGGATGCTTGTTCACGCTTTCGCGCTTAACCCCGTGGTCCCTCAGAGAGGAGGATACCGGCTTTCGCAAGCCTACACAGGGGTGCCAGGGGAACCCAAGGCGGTAAGTCTCGGGAGGCGTCTGACGCTCGCTCCCACACACAATAATACACAGAGCACTCCGCTCTGCCCTTCGCCGCTCGGCCACACTCCTTCTCTTGGCCTCGCCTAGGATGCGCTCTCGGTCAAGTGAATTTGGGCTCACCAGCGGGCATTCCGGGGCAACCGAGCGCATCCAGGCTCTACAGTAGCTAGCTAGGCTTACCGTAGACGGACTTGGCCCTGCGTGGTTGGGGGGAATGTGCACACTGATATTTCTGGTCCTGAGACCTTATTTGTTCTTCCTATCTGTCGTCCTACGTCTCAATACAAACTCCTAGTGTCTCAGAGGTTTCGTTCGCCCATCCGAGGTATCCCTCTAAGTGCGAACGAGAGGTCGACCTTCCCAACTAGGTACGAATGAACCCATCAGGTAAACTGGCCAATAGAGGCCTCGGTCGGGGTTCTATTATGACCCGACCGATGATGTCACTACACTAAAGCGGGGTAAATGTGAGTCTGACCGCTCAGCCTATCAGCAACTTGACTACCCTTCAACCGAGGGTTCAAGTCCGTTGCCGTGGGCAATTCCGCCAAAGGACTATCTCACAACTGCCCCCACCGCGACACAAACCACCGCCTGGCGCGTGTCGTGGTGTCTTCGTAGCTTGGCTTCCGCGTCGTCCAGCTTCGGCGCTCTTGTTCCTCCGCCGCTCCGACGGTCGACTTTCTCCGTATCGGTGAGCCCTCTGTGCTTGTCAATCTTGTCATGCTGCGTCAACTAACGCTTCCTCCACGGGCTCGTCCCTTCAGGCCATGTCTTCGCCGACTCCGCAGGGTTCTCGGACACCCTCAGAGGCCTCCGCTGCAATCGGAGGCCCACCAACTTCCGCCGAGGCTTCTGCTGGCGGGGTGGCCTCCAGCGCAGGCCTTCCAGCTCGATTAATTATCTCCAACTGGGTCAACGTGCGTTCAACACTCAGCTGTGTGCATCACACGATGATCACGTGCCAAACATGAACTGGTAAAGTCCAACGAGTCTTGCGACTTTTCGCACTTGAAGTCTTCCTACTTTTCTTCCCGTTAAATAACCATTGGCATTTTGAATGCGTTTGGAAGGAAGTGCTGGTTGAAATGCTAGGCCCATCAGCTCTGGATGAATGTGCTAATGAAACTTTTTTTTGTTTATATACGACTACAGATTCAACAGAAGCCGTGGCCTTCACGAGGTCGATGGTAGTTTCGCTGATACTCCAGAGATCTTGCTTCATTTACAGTGCTGGGTAATCTATTGGATTAACAATAACGCCATGTTCGTTTGCTGCTGTAGTCTAGCGAAGTGAGTAGCGGTGACATCCCCCTGTTGAACACGAACAGCGACGACCTTATGCATAGTGAGTGGGTACGTACATACCTTCATTGCAATGGAGGTGCAGGCTAACACTTTGATTTCGAATTTAGGGGTAAATTGGCCATAATGGGTACTGAGCTGACCTCTAGACGACATGCTGCGTTGGATTCCTGATTTTGCCTCCGACACAACTGCTTAAAATTAACTAGAGCTATGTAAACTTGGACCTGTGGGTTTGCTCCTCGCTCACGTTGGCATTTGATTGAAATTTAATTGTTCTCATACAGAAAGTTAAGCTACGGGTTTGCGCGAACAGAGTGATGTGTTCATCGTGGTGCCTTTCATTTCGCAGTAGTTGCATGTTGCTGTGAAGTCGTCTCGGTTATCACCCGAATTTTGCGTTTGGTCATTTCTCTTGGAAAATAGCATATATATATATATATATGCTGAAACATGTATTCACGCGCTGCTGCAGTAGCGCCTCTATTACTTACGTTACTTGCTAGCGTCGGACCTATTGGAACTTTGGCTGAAAGATTTGTATTTGCTACTGGAGCTGCAATTTGTTGTGTACTTCGTACGGATCGTGCGCCTCTCCAGATACTAGACTCCAACACATATTTTGTATCGCGCTTTGCCCTACTCCAGATAATACTGCTCCAACACGTATTTTGTATCACAAATTTTACTTTTAGAAGTACAAGTATTGCGGCATCTGGAACAAGTTCAAGTGCCAATTCTTGATGTGCGATCAATATCCCAGCCCACTCCCAAGAATCCAACCTCCCAGACTCAACAACGTCGTGCTCGTGAGTATTACATCATCGCTGTCTCTAAGGGTACTCTAGATGCCATTTATGCACAGGTTAAGCGGACGATGTAACTTAATCAATGCAGTGCGTTCACTGGCGTATGCCAACAGAAAGATTGCGCGAGTTAACGTAATCTTAATGTGAATTCTCTGGCATGCCAGAATTGTCACTTTGAACAATGCTTCACCAAAGCTTGTGTAGTTATTTAATTCCAGTAGTTCTGAAGTTCCGAATCATGAACCGCATCCCATACAGTGTATGGCGATGTCACTTTAAACGACGCGTCATCAGGGTGATTCTAGTTATTAAAATCCAGTAGTGCGTGAAGTTCTCAAACCTGATTTGATCCGGTTCCATGTCACCGAACTGACGTAACATCAACAATTGTGATCATGATAGGTTTTATACACAATGCGGGACTAAGTTCCTAAGTTCCCCCCAAAAAAAACTCAGCACTGTCTCTCTATCTCTTCTTTCTCTTCTATACCCTACCCCCTATCTATAAAATTTTAACATATATATTAAAGTATAGGAACTCGGAACCCGAGCACCAACAGAAGATGTTAATATAACCACAGCCCTTCCAGTTATTAAAATTTGGTTCCGAAAATTTTAGAACCCGAATTCCCACAATTCGACAATTAGCTGCAATTCACTATAGAATTGAAGCACCACAGCAGCTCTAGTAAGTACGACATCCGGACCTCGGAACTCAGAAGCACGGAGGAAGCGCAGGTAAGCGACGATCGCGCGAGATAGCCACGCCAGCAGGTATCGAAAGCCACAGAGACTAACAGGAAAGTTGTATTGCGATTTAGAACAAACCAATGGCGCGGAAAGTGTGGTTTCATCTGGTAGATGCAGCTACTCGCGGCGCGTTCTTGGGTCACAAGGCATCATCAGTGCCATGCGATGGTGTAAACGATATTGAGGACCTTCGCAACAAGATCCACGGGAAATATGACCACACGCGACCGCAAGGAACGAATATTTTGGCTCACCTTGCAGCCGATCAATTGGATGTCTACGCTAACAGAGCAGTGTATGACGAAGAGAATGCCCAGCCATTGAAAGCATCGGCTTCAGTGAACGATCTTGGAAAAGACGAAGATTATGCGCTCATCGTGGTAGTTCCGACGCAGCGTCTTGTTCCTCGCACTGTAGCACCAGCGGCCGAACTGATGGCAATTCCAAGCGCCACTGTCCTAATCGAGCCGGATAAGTACGCGGAGGAATGTACCTCACTAACAGAATGGGCCATTAACGCTGTGCACGAGATTCCATTGATCTGGAAGTTTATGAGCAGCTTGGGTGGATGCACCAGCAACGGGAAGATCTTTTGGCGATTGGAAGACAAGCAGGTCGCGTCGATACTTGTTGATGGATGGTTTCGAGAGTCTACTGATGACAACACCAACGTGCGCACGAACAAGAAGAGCATCCTCGTGGGATCACCGGGCATCGGCAAGTCGACGCTGTTGTGCGTGATGGCGTTCTACCTCGTGTTCGAGCGCAAGAAGAATGTGCTGGTGTACCGGCGACTGACGAAGCTTAAACAGGAGGACTGTCTTTTTTACTTGGGCTACGAAGATGGCAAGGTCGTGCATTTTGCTGTGCAGAGATGCAAAGCACCACAGGCAATCAACATATATGAAGGACTCATCAGCCAACACGGCATATCCAGTGTGTGGCTGCTGTTGGATGGATTTAAGTACAAAAAAATTCCGGAAGGTTTGCAGACGTTTAACTTGCTGGCAACGTCGCAGCAAGTGGATTTAAAGTCGCAAGAACGAGTTGATGCGTACCGCTGTCTATTGCCTTGTTGGGCAAAAAAGGATTTGTTGTTGATGGGAAACTTCGTTTACAAGTTTGCCACTGAGGATATGGAAGAACGGTTCTACTACTCTGGCGGAAGCGTGCGTGAGTTTACACTTGCTACATCGGAGGACATACGCAGTGCAATTGATGATGCGAGCAGTGGTGTGGATGATATCATAAACTTGCTCTCCAACAACTCCAGTGTATTGACGGGGAAGTCGCAAGTTGATCGATTGCGCCATACATTTATCAAAGATGCTGGTGACACAAATCATTTTATCTCCAGGCGGTATTGGGAGCAAGTCATCGACTCGGAATATGCAATTCTTACACTCTCTATCCGGCTGCGATCGGACGCGCTGTTTCGAATTTATGCATGGGCTCGAAGCGCTGGACACGGATCACTTGCTGGAAGCGTTTTTGAGGTCTATGTACACCGTCTAGCTGCTGACAACATGTTGCGACTTCACATCTCCGAATATGATCCACCGACATATAGGAAACCAGATGAACCTCGTGGTTATGAATTCAAGCCAGTGCTTCTCAAAACAGGTACTGCTGTTCAATGGGGAACCTCAAGCGAGTACAAGCCATATTTGGAAAAATGGCGGGACGACGACAAGCTCACGTATTGGTTTCCTGCGTGCGACAACTTCCCCAATATTGACAGCATTGTGAAGCTTGAGTCAGGCGGCGTGGCGTACCTTCAAGTGACTGTCGCAGAGAAGCATGCCATCAGCAGTACTCAAATGGAAAAGATGAATGCGATTTTCAGTGTCGCGAATATGACCAAACCACCAATCTACATTGCGATTTATCCTGACCGAAATTCATGCCAAGAGTTTGTTCTCAACTCGCGCCCTGAAACTTTATTGGCGAAAAGGACGTGTCAAGTGTTTGTGGGCTACTTCGAGGAGTATCAGCTCGCATCTGCAACAGATGGCCCGACGAACAACATTTCGGTGAAACCAGTTCCTCCCGAGCACACATACAACACACGCAAGAGGCAACGTGCATCGTAGATGTGCTAACCGAACTCTTTGTTCTCGACCTGATAAAACGATCCTAAAAAAAGTGCGTCCGACTCGGAAGACAAGGATAAGAGAATAAGACTTTTCCCGAATTGTATCTTAAGGAAGCTGGGAATACCGAGCCACCAATCTATATTGCAGTTGTCCCGATCGCAACTCGTGCAAAGCGCTTGTCCTGAGGCCATCAGTCGAAGTGTAAAAAGTGACAAAGGCGTGCCGAGTGTTCGCTTCGACGAGGCTCCATTTGCGACTGCCGCTGAGGGTCCAACGAACAACATACCAGTCAAAGCATTGCCGCCGCCCCCGCCATACAACCTTCGAAAGCGATTGCGTAGTGAATAGCACCTCGCTGTTAGTGTGTGAAGCCTTCACTCAGCAACATAACGACGATTCGTGAATTCCAAGCCGCGACCTTCACCATTTTTACTCCAGCTTTAGAAAAGCTTTTATCACAGTATTCTTCCACATACTTATTCTTCAGTAGCCAATCGAGTATCCCTTATCGCAATCGCGAATCCGGTTAATGTCAAACGTCTTTTAACTTTTCTTCTATAAACTGTTTAATCTCCGGTGACTGCCTGCCTGATCAGGATATCTTGCGGTAGTAGCCACGCAGAATAATTCCGATCTGCAGCAAAGACTTCTTCGATAGTCTTTCCTTTGTATTTGCCAAAGTTTAGTTGTTGTCATGATGAGAGGTCTCGCTATATGGGGAACAAAAAAAAAATGGTAATAATATATTACAAAATATAAGAAACACCGATATGGATAGAAAGTTGAAAAATCGAGAACTAGTTAAATCATGGCGTGAAAAAAACGCCGACAAATTCAAAGAGAGCACTCAATGTGAATGTAGCGGGCGATATTTCTATCAGAATACAGAAAAACCCAGAAACATTCGACTTTTTCGAAATTCCAGCGATCGCTTGAACACGCTAGACAACAAAAAATTGAAAATTCATCGTGATTATATTTTTTTATATAATATATACAGCGGCAACCAGCGATGAGTTTAATAAAGTTCATTGTGAAGCTTCAATTTAATAGCGAGGGATCTAAGAATGTAGTTTCGATGCCAAGTGGCTGGCAGAAGCTCTCGAAGTGCCAAGCAATTGGGAAATCCAAGAATTGGGGCATACATACTGGCAAACGATCTGGTTTGGCAGAGGTGGTATTGGCAACCTCCCCAGCGCTTTGCAGGAAGGTGTAGCCGGATCGCTGAGAGCTGGTGCCGTTGGACGCCGGCGTCTGCGTGGCGCAGAACACATCACCGATGAGCTGTGCGATCTTGGTGTACTGGCCTGTGATAGTGTAGTCAAAGCGCGACACGCTTTCACTCTCCCAGACTGTCATTAATGTTGATATCAAAAAGAACAAGAACGGGATGGACTCACTACTTGATGTTGATATTGATCTTGATGACTACCAAACATACAAAGTCAGGACTTGCAGTGGCGGATATCACTATTACTTTAAATACGGTGAGCGGTTTAGAACATCTGCCAACGTTTTACCAAGCGTTGATGTCAGGAACGATAATGGGTGTGTGTTTGCTGGTGAACGTTATAAAGTTGTGAACGATGTAGAACCAGTTAATATGCCCGAAGAGCTATATGAAGCTCTCTATCAGTGCAAGGAGAACACTTGTACCATGACTCCTATTTTAGATAGGTCAAACGTTAAAATGATTGGCGATCATCAACTCGATATTGAAATCAGCCAAAAGTGCTACGATCTCATGAAACTTTTACCGCGGATGTGGTTTAATAATTATGATAAATGGATGAAGCCAGCATATGCGTTATATAACTGCAGGGAGCTAGACAAAACCGTTGCATTCAGCACCTGGATCAAGCTACTACGCGACTTCTCTGACCAATTCAACGAGCGTGAAGCAAAACGATGCTGGAATGAGTTAAATATCGATGCTGACAAGCCATGCACTCTCGGGACCATCAGGCAAGTTGTCAAGAAGGAAGACAAAGACGGCTACCAAGCGTGGTGCTTAGCTTACCCTAGCACTAGCAAACGCGGTGGACAATCTGATGCTGAGCAAAAGCGCATCGATGACATCAAAGCAGAACTTTTTCAGCAGCTGTGTGCAAATATTGAGCAAATAGATGCTAGTGTGATTAGAGATGCGAATGATATCGAGTTCAATACCTTGCTCATGAACGATGACGAGTCGTATAATGTGGGAGATTTGGCGCTGCTTCTTCGTCAAACGATAATCGGAGTTGAAAACAATGGTGATGCCATGTTCTATGTTAAAGAGATCGACAAGACGAAATACAAGCGGCAATATGTGGCTTCCATTCGATTTGTACCTCGTGGGATGGGACAGCTAAAGGAGTAATTTGATATTGAGTACAAGGACGAGATCTTCAGTTTCAAGCTCTTAGACATTCTTCTAGCTGTTAAGAAGTGCATTAACTACAAGAAAGTGGTCCTCGAACCATATTGCGCATTAGACAGCGACGATTCATCCAAACGAAGAAATTTTAATCTATTCAGTGGGCTTCTACACAAATACGAGAACGATTTTGTGGTTGATAATAGCACCGTCGATGTGTGGTTAACTCATTTGCGAAGCGTTATCTCTAATAACGATGAAACAGTGTACAACTACTTGCTAAAGTATTAATCATATATTAGTAAATCCAATGGAAAAGACCGGCACAGTGATAATCATCAAAGGTAAGCAAGGTAGCGGGAAAAATGCGGCATTCAACGTTTTCAATTGATATGTCTTAGGCCCTAACTTATCACTTACTACACCTCGGATGGATCTTATCACCGGTCGTTTCAACTCCATTCGTCAGTCGATGATCATGTGTGTTCTAGATGAAGCAGTAGATAACTCTGATCGCGCGGTGATGAACAAGTTCAAAAACTTGATTACAGCTGACGAGGCTCAAATTGAATACAAGGGAAAGGAGCCAGTCACCCTTAGTGATTTCTGCAATTACATCGTAATTTTAAATAACGATTTCGCCAGCTTTATCGAAGAGTCTGATCGTCGGTCGCTATGCCTTGAAACAAATAATACGATGATTGGCAATAGATCATATTTCAACAGATACTGGGCAACATTAGATAACATCAACGCTGGTAAGCATATCTTTCATTGGTTGGTGAATCATGTAACGATCGATGATGGTTGGCATCCACAAGACACACCACAAACCTCATACAAACAAGAGCTGAAGCAACTTCAAGCTGCAACTCCGATCAAATTCCTAATCGACTGCTTGGAGAGATTGACAGAGTCAGATGATAAAATGCCTATGAAGCAGCTATTTTGTAATTTCATAGAGTTTTGCAACGCCCAACATCATCAAATCATGTCGATGAAAGCCTTCAGTCTGATCGTGAAACCATTTATCCAAGAGCGCAAATCGCATGGTATTTTATTGAAATGCTATTCAACGAGATATTAGAGCAGAGTTTGCGATCCTATTTAAAAATGAATGAAGTATCATGCACTATGGTTGCTAAGATTTGCTGGGTAGCGTCTGTCTGATTTTTTTGATATTAGAAGCAGTCTAGATAGTATAATCACTGCCAACTGAAATCACGGGGTCGAAGGTGCTCCATTGGCATCGCATGGGGTAGCGTAAACCTTCTCAAAATCACAGCTGATCTAGACAGTAATAACAGACAAAAAATGCCACGGGGGTAGAAGGGGTAGCAATGGGGGAGCATGGGTGTAGTATACTCCTTTGAGTATTTCTAATACTAACCAAGCTGTAGTGGTGATAACAGACACAAATCGTCACGGGGGTAGAAGGGGTAGCATTTTTGGTCAAATTCCTTATCACATTTTTATTCTTTTTTTATGATTAAAAATCTGCTTCTTTGTCAAGTTCTTCCAAAACGCTTTGATAATACTACCCTTTCTACCCCCAAATGAAAATAAATACAAATAATTGTACTTAGAAGTTCTATTAATAGTAAAATATATACAGAAAGTGGGGGTAGCATCGGGGGTAGCATCGTAATTGGGGGGTACCATCTGCTACCCCGATTATGTTATATTTATGTTTCATTCTAGTTCTCCAGCGTGTATGCGCATGCTAGAAGCAAAACCACTGAGCTTTTATGATTTTGTTAGACGTGTATGGAGATTTGGAACGATATCTGTTCCATTAAATTTGCACTGTACTAGGAGTAATATCCTTTGATATTTATGATTTTGTTCGCTTATAATATCAGCCGCGCCACGTTAACACAGTAGACAAAGCAAACTTCAGTCTTTTATGACTTTGCTAGAGCTTGGATTCTGTGAGCTTCTTTACCAACGCGTCCGATGAACTCCTCCATTGCATATGGGATCAGTAGAAGCAAGATCCTTTGGTGTTTATGATTTTGTTTACCAAACGCAGTTCTGGTGACTCTATTTTGTGCAATCTAATATGCGTGAGCTAGGTGTAAAGTGGTTCGCTGTTTATGAATTGGTTTGCTGCATTCGTCACCCGCTCGTCTTTTGCTTACCACGAAAGCTATCTTCAGTATTTTATGTATTTGCTAGAGCTTGGATTCTGTGAGCTTATTCCATATACCGCGTGCACTGCACATACGTTGGGTAAAACCACTATAGCTTGATTTTTATGATTTTGATTGTCAAGAACGCCAACCGCGTCGCGTTAACGTAGTAGAGAGGCTGTCTTATGCATCTTATGACTTTGCTAGACCTTGGATTCTGTGAACGTTACCGTTAATCCATTTATTACCCATCCGTGGACCAGAAGCAAGATGGTTCGATGTTTATGAATTGATTTGTGGAGAACATCAACAGCGCTACGTTAAAGTAGTAGGCAGGCTGTCTTCAGTTTTATAGGTATTTGCTAGATCTTGCATTCTGTGAGTTTCCCATCAATTCGTATGCGTCATCTTGTTCTCTATATTCTGCCAGACGATGACTTGCAACGGATTTCCACAACGGAAAGAATAACATGTCTCTGCGCTTTCGACAATGCTCTTACTGTCCAATTTAGACTCATACCAACATCCAGAAGCTAATCGCGATGCTACTTCAAAGCTAATGTTAGGTTTGAGTGATGCTTCAAGATAATTCACCATCGACGGCGTCATTTATCGCATTCAACCTTCGAACTTGCGTGCATTGGCCCCTGCCAGCTTTATTTCCGACTACGATTAGCCTAAACGTGATTGTCGTATGCCCAAACCACTCCCGCACTCGAAAGTTGTGAAGAACGCTACAAGCGGTTGCCTCTTTGTCGAGATGTGGCTAAAATATTACAGTAAACACGCACGACGAGTAAATTTGCATTCAACGCCTTGACACTTCGTATGATTTGGCGAGGCTTCGCTGCCGTCTTGCTGCGCCATTGCTGCGCCATTGATCCACTATTGGTGTTGAGGTTCTGCTTGATGGCCTGGAAGGAAGCACGGACTGCAGAATATTGCGTCTGGATATAGCGGAACGTCCTCATTGCTACTACGATCCATACCCTCGGACAAAACGAACCCACAATATTCAAGCCGTTGTCACTTTGTTAATCAAAAACGGATCCGAAATGGCGCAGCAAGACGGCAGCGAAGCCTCGCCAAATCATACGAAGTGTCAAGGCGTTGAATGCAAATTTACTCGTCGTGCGTGTTTACTGTAATATTTTAGCCACATCTCGACAAAGAGGCAACCGCTTGTAGCGTTCTTCACAACTTTCGAGTGCGGGAGTGGTTTGGGCATACGACAATCACGTTTAGGCTAATCGTAGTCGGAAATAAAGCTGGCAGGGGCCAATGCACGCAAGTTCGAAGGTTGAATGCGATAAATGACGCCGTCGATGGTGAATTATCTTGAAGCATCACTCAAACCTAACATTAGCTTTGAAGTAGCATCGCGATTAGCTTCTGGATGTTGGTATGAGTCTAAATTGGACAGTAAGAGCATTGTCGAAAGCGCAGAGACATGTTATTCTTTCCGTTGTGGAAATCCGTTGCAAGTCATCGTCTGGCAGAATATAGAGAACAAGATGACGCATACGAATTGATGGGAAACTCACAGAATGCAAGATCTAGCAAATACCTATAAAACTGAAGACAGCCTGCCTACTACTTTAACGTAGCGCTGTTGATGTTCTCCACAAATCAATTCATAAACATCGAACCATCTTGCTTCTGGTCCACGGATGGGTAATAAATGGATTAACGGTAACGTTCACAGAATCCAAGGTCTAGAAAAGTCATAAGATGCATAAGACAGCCTCTCTACTACGTTAACGCGACGCGGTTGGCGTTCTTGACAATCAAAATCATAAAAATCAAGCTATAGTGGTTTTACCCAACGTATGTGCAGTGCACGCGGTATATGGAATAAGCTCACAGAATCCAAGCTCTAGCAAATACATAAAATACTGAAGATAGCTTTCGTGGTAAGCAAAAGACGAGCGGGTGACGAATGCAGCAAACCAATTCATAAACAGCGAACCACTTTACACCTAGCTCACGCATATTAGATTGCACAAAATAGAGTCACCAGAACTGCGTTTGGTAAACAAAATCATAAACACCAAAGGATCTTGCTTCTACTGATCCCATATGCAATGGAGTTCATCGGACGCGTTGGTAAAGAAGCTCACAGAATCCAAGCTCTAGCAAAGTCATAAAAGACTGAAGTTTGCTTTGTCTACTGTGTTAACGTGGCGCGGCTGATATTATAAGCGAACAAAATCATAAATATCAAAGGATATTACTCCTAGTACAGTGCAAATTTAATGGAACAGATATCGTTCCAAATCTCCATACACGTCTAACAAAATCATAAAAGCTCAGTGGTTTTGCTTCTAGCATGCGCATACACGCTGGAGAACTAGAATGAAACATAAATATAACATAATCGGGGTAGCAGATGGTACCCTCCAATTACGATGCTACCCCCGATGCTACCCCCACTTTCTGTATATATTTTACTATTAATAGAACTTCTAAGTACAATTATTTGTATTTATTTTCATTTGGGGGTAGAAAGGGTAGTATTATCAAAGCGTTTTGGAAGAACTTGACAAAGAAGCAGATTTTTAATCATAAAAAAAGAATAAAAATGTGATAAGGAATTTGACCAAAAATGCTACCCCTTCTACCCCCGTGACGATTTGTGTCTGTTATCACCACTACAGCTTGGTTAGTATTAGAAATACTCAAAGGAGTATACTACACCCATGCTCCCCCATTGCTACCCCTTCTACCCCCGTGGCATTTTTTGTCTGTTATTACTGTCTAGATCAGCTGTGATTTTGAGAAGGTTTACGCTACCCCATGCGATGCCAATGGAGCACCTTCGACCCCGTGATTTCAGTTGGCAGTGATTATACTATCTAGACTGCTTCTAATATCAAAAAAATCAGACAGACGCTACCCAGCAAATCTTAGCAACCATAGTGCATGATACTTCATTCATTTTTAAATAGGATCGCAAACTCTGCTCTAATATCTCGTTGAATAGCATTTCAATAAAATACCATGCGATTTGCGCTCTTGGATAAATGGTTTCACGATCAGACTGAAGGCTTTCATCGACATGATTTGATGATGTTGGGCGTTGCAAAACTCTATGAAATTACAAAATAGCTGCTTCATAGGCATTTTATCATCTGACTCTGTCAATCTCTCCAAGCAGTCGATTAGGAATTTGATCGGAGTTGCAGCTTGAAGTTGCTTCAGCTCTTGTTTGTATGAGGTTTGTGGTGTGTCTTGTGGATGCCAACCATCATCGATCGTTACATGATTCACCAACCAATGAAAGATATGCTTACCAGCGTTGATGTTATCTAATGTTGCCCAGTATCTGTTGAAATATGATCTATTGCCAATCATCGTATTATTTGTTTCAAGGCATAGCGACCGACGATCAGACTCTTCGATAAAGCTGGCGAAATCGTTATTTAAAATTACGATGTAATTGCAGAAATCACTAAGGGTGACTGGCTCCTTTCCCTTGTATTCAATTTGAGCCTCGTCAGCTGTAATCAAGTTTTTGAACTTGTTCATCACCGCGCGATCAGAGTTATCTACTGCTTCATCTAGAACACACATGATCATCGACTGACGAATGGAGTTGAAACGACCGGTGATAAGATCCATCCGAGGTGTAGTAAGTGATAAGTTAGGGCCTAAGACATATCAATTGAAAACGTTGAATGCCGCATTTTTCCCGCTACCTTGCTTACCTTTGATGATTATCACTGTGCCGGTCTTTTCCATTGGATTTACTAATATATGATTAATACTTTAGCAAGTAGTTGTACACTGTTTCATCGTTATTAGAGATAACGCTTCGCAAATGAGTTAACCACACATCGACGGTGCTATTATCAACCACAAAATCGTTCTCGTATTTGTGTAGAAGCCCACTGAATAGATTAAAATTTCTTCGTTTGGATGAATCGTCGCTGTCTAATGCGCAATATGGTTCGAGGACCACTTTCTTGTAGTTAATGCACTTCTTAACAGCTAGAAGAATGTCTAAGAGCTTGAAACTGAAGATCTCGTCCTTGTACTCAATATCAAATTACTCCTTTAGCTGTCCCATCCCACGAGGTACAAATCGAATGGAAGCCACATATTGCCGCTTGTATTTCGTCTTGTCGATCTCTTTAACATAGAACATGGCATCACCATTGTTTTCAACTCCGATTATCGTTTGACGAAGAAGCAGCGCCAAATCTCCCACATTATACGACTCGTCATCGTTCATGAGCAAGGTATTGAACTCGATATCATTCGCATCTCTAATCACACTAGCATCTATTTGCTCAATATTTGCACACAGCTGCTGAAAAAGTTCTGCTTTGATGTCATCGATGCGCTTTTGCTCAGCATCAGATTGTCCACCGCGTTTGCTAGTGCTAGGGTAAGCTAAGCACCACGCTTGGTAGCCGTCTTTGTCTTCCTTCTTGACAACTTGCCTGATGGTCCCGAGAGTGCATGGCTTGTCAGCATCGATATTTAACTCATTCCAGCATCGTTTTGCTTCACGCTCGTTGAATTGGTCAGAGAAGTCGCGTAGTAGCTTGATCCAGGTGCTGAATGCAACGGTTTTGTCTAGCTCCCTGCAGTTATATAACGCATATGCTGGCTTCATCCATTTATCATAATTATTAAACCACATCCGCGGTAAAAGTTTCATGAGATCGTAGCACTTTTGGCTGATTTCAATATCGAGTTGATGATCGCCAATCATTTTAACGTTTGACCTATCTAAAATAGGAGTCATGGTACAAGTGTTCTCCTTGCACTGATAGAGAGCTTCATATAGCTCTTCGGGCATATTAACTGGTTCTACATCGTTCACAACTTTATAACGTTCACCAGCAAACACACACCCATTATCGTTCCTGACATCAACGCTTGGTAAAACGTTGGCAGATGTTCTAAACCGCTCACCGTATTTAAAGTAATAGTGATATCCGCCACTGCAAGTCCTGACTTTGTATGTTTGGTAGTCATCAAGATCAATATCAACATCAAGTAGTGAGTCCATCCCGTTCTTGTTCTTTTTGATATCAACATTAATGACAGTCTGGGAGAGTGAAAGCGTGTCGCGCTTTGACTACACTATCACAGGCCAGTACACCAAGATCGCACAGCTCATCGGTGATGTGTTCTGCGCCACGCAGACGCCGGCGTCCAACGGCACCAGCTCTCAGCGATCCGGCTACACCTTCCTGCAAAGCGCTGGGGAGGTTGCCAATACCACCTCTGCCAAACCAGATCGTTTGCCAGTATGTATGCCCCAATTCTTGGATTTCCCAATTGCTTGGCACTTCGAGAGCTTCTGCCAGCCACTTGGCATCGAAACTACATTCTTAGATCCCTCGCTATTAAATTGAAGCTTCACAATGAACTTTATTAAACTCATCGCTGGTTGCCGCTGTATATATTATATAAAAAAATATAATCACGATGAATTTTCAATTTTTTGTTGTCTAGCGTGTTCAAGCGATCGCTGGAATTTCGAAAAAGTCGAATGTTTCTGGGTTTTTCTGTATTCTGATAGAAATATCGCCCGCTACATTCACATTGAGTGCTCTCTTTGAATTTGTCGGCGTTTTTTCACGCCATGATTTAACTAGTTCTCGATTTTTCAACTTTCTATCCATATCGGTGTTTCTTATATTTTGTAATATATTATTACCATTTTTTTTTTGTTCCCCATATAGCGAGACCTCTCATCATGACAACAACTAAACTTTGGCAAATACAAAGGAAAGACTATCGAAGAAGTCTTTGCTGCAGATCGGAATTATTCTGCGTGGCTACTACCGCAAGATATCCTGATCAGGCAGGCAGTCACCGGAGATTAAACAGTTTATAGAAGAAAAGTTAAAAGACGCTTGACATTAACCGGATTCGCGATTGCGATAAGGGATACTCGATTGGCTACTGAAGAATAAGTATGTGGAAGAATACTGTGATAAAAGCTTTTCTAAAGCTGGAGTAAAAATGGTGAAGGTCGCGGCTTGGAATTCACGAATCGTCGTTATGTTGCTGAGTGAAGGCTTCACACACTAACAGCGAGATGCTATTCACTACGCAATCGCTTTCGAAGGTTGTATGGCGGGGGCGGCGGCAATGCTTTGACTGGTATGTTGTTCGTTGGACCCTCAGCGGCAGTCGCAAATGGAGCCTCTCGAAGCGAACACTCGGCACGCCTTTGTCACTTTTTACACTTCGACTGATGGCCTCAGGACAAGCGCTTTGCACGAGTTGCGATCGGGACAACTGCAATATAGATTGGTGGCTCGGTATTCCCAGCTTCCTTAAGATACAATTCGGGAAAAGTCTTATTCTCTTATCCTTGTCTTCCGAGTCGGACGCACTTTTTTTAGGATCGTTTTATCAGGTCGAGAACAAAGAGTTCGGTTAGCACATCTACGATGCACGTTGCCTCTTGCGTGTGTTGTATGTGTGCTCGGGAGGAACTGGTTTCACCGAAATGTTGTTCGTCGGGCCATCTGTTGCAGATGCGAGCTGATACTCCTCGAAGTAGCCCACAAACACTTGACACGTCCTTTTCGCCAATAAAGTTTCAGGGCGCGAGTTGAGAACAAACTCTTGGCATGAATTTCGGTCAGGATAAATCGCAATGTAGATTGGTGGTTTGGTCATATTCGCGACACTGAAAATCGCATTCATCTTTTCCATTTTAGTACTGCTGATGGCATGCTTCTCTGCGACAGTCACTTGAAGGTACGCCACGCCGCCTGACTCAAGCTTCACAATGCTGTCAATATTGGGGAAGTTGTCGCACGCAGGAAACCAATACGTGAGCTTGTCGTCGTCCCGCCATTTTTCCAAATATGGCTTGTACTCGCTTGAGGTTCCCCATTGAACAGCAGTACCTGTTTTGAGAAGCACTGGCTTAAATTCATAACCACGAGGTTCATCTGGTTTCCTATATGTCGGTGGATCATATTCGGAGATGTGAAGTCGCAACATGTTGTCAGCAGCTAGACGGTGTACATAGACCTCAAAAACGCTTCCAGCAAGTGATCCGTGTCCAGCGCTTCGAGCCCATGCATAAATTCGAAACAGCGCGTCCGATCGCAGCCGGATAGAGAGTGTAAGAATTGCATATTCCGAGTCGATGACTTGCTCCCAATACCGCCTGGAGATAAAATGATTTGTGTCACCAGCATCTTTGATAAATGTATGGCGCAATCGATCAACTTGCGACTTCCCCGTCAATACACTGGAGTTGTTGGAGAGCAAGTTTATGATATCATCCACACCACTGCTCGCATCATCAATTGCACTGCGTATGTCCTCCGATGTAGCAAGTGTAAACTCACGCACGCTTCCGCCAGAGTAGTAGAACCGTTCTTCCATATCCTCAGTGGCAAACTTGTAAACGAAGTTTCCCATCAACAACAAATCCTTTTTTGCCCAACAAGGCAATAGACAGCGGTACGCATCAACTCGTTCTTGCGACTTTAAATCCACTTGCTGCGACGTTGCCAGCAAGTTAAACGTCTGCAAACCTTCCGGAATTTTTTTGTACTTAAATCCATCCAACAGCAGCCACACACTGGATATGCCGTGTTGGCTGATGAGTCCTTCATATATGTTGATTGCCTGTGGTGCTTTGCATCTCTGCACAGCAAAATGCACGACCTTGCCATCTTCGTAGCCCAAGTAAAAAAGACAGTCCTCCTGTTTAAGCTTCGTCAGTCGCCGGTACACCAGCACATTCTTCTTGCGCTCGAACACGAGGTAGAACGCCATCACGCACAACAGCGTCGACTTGCCGATGCCCGGTGATCCCACGAGGATGCTCTTCTTGTTCGTGCGCACGTTGGTGTTGTCATCAGTAGACTCTCGAAACCATCCATCAACAAGTATCGACGCGACCTGCTTGTCTTCCAATCGCCAAAAGATCTTCCCGTTGCTGGTGCATCCACCCAAGCTGCTCATAAACTTCCAGATCAATGGAATCTCGTGCACAGCGTTAATGGCCCATTCTGTCAGTGAGGTACATTCCTCCGCGTACTTATCCGGCTCGTTTAGGACAGTGGCGCTTGGAATTTCCATCAGTTCGGCCGCTGGTGCTACAGTGCGAGGAACAAGACGCTGCGGCGGCACTACCACGATGAGTGCACCCTTCTTCGATGCACCAAGTGCGCCAATCGGCGAGTCTTCGTCCAAAGGCTGGGCATTCTCTTCGTCATACACTGCTCTGTTAGCGTAGACATCCAATTGATCGGCTGCAAGGTGAGCCAAAATATTCGTTCCTTGCGGTCGCGTGTGGTCATATTTCCCGTGGATCTTGTTGCGAAGGTCCTCAATATCGTTTACACCATCGCATGGCACTGATGATGCCTTGTGACCCAAGAACGCGCCGCGAGTAGCTGCATCTACCAGATGAAACCACACTTTCCGCGCCATTGGTTTGTTCTAAATCGCAATACAACTTTCCTGTTAGTCTCTGTGGCTTTCGATACCTGCTGGCGTGGCTATCTCGCGCGATCGTCGCTTACCTGCGCTTCCTCCGTGCTTCTGAGTTCCGAGGTCCGGATGTCGTACTTACTAGAGCTGCTGTGGTGCTTCAATTCTATAGTGAATTGCAGCTAATTGTCGAATTGTGGGAATTCGGGTTCTAAAATTTTCGGAACCAAATTTTAATAACTGGAAGGGCTGTGGTTATATTAACATCTTCTGTTGGTGCTCGGGTTCCGAGTTCCTATACTTTAATATATATGTTAAAATTTTATAGATAGGGGGTAGGGTATAGAAGAGAAAGAAGAGATAGAGAGACAGTGCTGAGTTTTTTTTGGGGGGAACTTAGGAACTTAGTCCCGCATTGTGTATAAAACCTATCATGATCACAATTGTTGATGTTACGTCAGTTCGGTGACATGGAACCGGATCAAATCAGGTTTGAGAACTTCACGCACTACTGGATTTTAATAACTAGAATCACCCTGATGACGCGTCGTTTAAAGTGACATCGCCATACACTGTATGGGATGCGGTTCATGATTCGGAACTTCAGAACTACTGGAATTAAATAACTACACAAGCTTTGGTGAAGCATTGTTCAAAGTGACAATTCTGGCATGCCAGAGAATTCACATTAAGATTACGTTAACTCGCGCAATCTTTCTGTTGGCATACGCCAGTGAACGCACTGCATTGATTAAGTTACATCGTCCGCTTAACCTGTGCATAAATGGCATCTAGAGTACCCTTAGAGACAGCGATGATGTACTACTCACGAGCACGACGTTGTTGAGTCTGGGAGGTTGGATTCTTAAGAGTGGGCTGGGATATTGATCGCACATCAAGAATTGGCACTTGAACTTGTTCCAGATGCCGCAATACTTGTACTTCTAAAAGTAAAATTTGTGATACAAAATACGTGTTGGAGCAGTATTATCTGGAGTAGGGCAAAGCGCGATACAAAATATGTGTTGGAGTCTAGTATCTGGAGAGGCGCACGATCCGTACGAAGTACACAACAAATTGCAGCTCCAGCAGCAAATACAAATCTTTCAGCCAAAGTTCCAATAGGTCCGACGCTAGCAAGTAACGTAAGCAATAGAGGCGCTACTTCAGCAGCGCGTGAATACATGTATCAGCATATATATATGCTATTTTCCAAGAGAAATGACCAAACGCAAAATTCGGATGATAACCGAGACGACTTCACAGCAACATGCAACTACTGCGAAATGAAAGGCACCACGATGAACACATCACTCTGTTCGCGCAAACCCGTAGCTTAACTTTCTGTATGAGCACAATTAAATTTCATATTGAAATCAAATGCCAACGTGAGCGAGGAGCAAACCCACAGGTCCAAGTTTACATAGCTCTAGTTAATTTTAAGCAGTTGTGTCGGAGGCAAAATAAGGAATCCAACGCAGCATGTCGTCTAGAGGTCAGCTCAGTACCCATTATGGCCAATTTACCCCTATATTCGAAATCAAAGTGTTAGCCTGCACCTCCATTGCAATGAAGGTATGTACGTACCCACTCACTATGCATAAGGTCGTCGCTGTTCGTGTTCAACAGGGGGATGTCACCGCTACTCACTTCGCTAGACTACAGCAGCAAACGAACATGGCGTTATTGTTAATCCAATAGATTACCCAGCACTGTAAATGAAGCAAGATCTCTGGAGTATCAGCGAAACTACCATCGACCTCGTGAAGGCCACGGCTTCTGTTGAATCTGTAGTCGTATATAAACATAAAAAAAAGTTTCATTAGCACATTCATCCAGAGCTGATGGGCCTAGCATTTCAACCAGCACTTCCTTCCAAACGCATTCAAAATGCCAATGGTTATTTAACGGGAAGAAAAGTAGGAAGACTTCAAGTGCGAAAAGTCGCAAGACTCGTTGGACTTTACCAGTTCATGTTTGGCACGTGATCATCGTGTGATGCACTGTTGAACGCACGTTGACCCAGTTGGAGATAATTAATCGAGCTGGAAGGCCTGCGCTGGAGGCCACCCCGCCAGCAGAAGCCTCGGCGGAAGTTGGTGAGCCTCCGATTGCAGCGGAGGCCTCTGAGGGTGTCCGAGAACCCTGCGGAGTCGGCGAAGACATGGCCTGAAGGGACGAGCCCGTGGAGGAAGCGTTAGTTGACGCAGCATGACAAGATTGACAAGCACAGAGGGCTCACCGATACGGAGAAAGTCGACCGTCGGAGCGGCGGAGGAACAAGAGCGCCGAAGCTGGACGACGCGGAAGCCAAGCTACGAAGACACCACGACACGCGCCAGGCGGTGGTTTGTGTCGCGGTGGGGGCAGTTGTGAGATAGTCCTTTGGCGGAATTGCCCACGGCAACGGACTTGAACCCTCGGTTGAAGGGTAGTCAAGTTGCTGATAGGCTGAGCGGTCAGACTCACATTTACCCCGCTTTAGTGTAGTGACATCATCGGTCGGGTCATAATAGAACCCCGACCGAGGCCTCCATTGGCCAATTTACCTGGTGGGTTCATTCGTACCTAGTTGGGAAGGTCGACCTCTCGTTCGCACTTAGAGGGATACCTCGGATGGGCGAACGAAACCTCTGAGACACCAGGAGTTTGTATTGAGACGTAGGACGACAGATAGGAAGAACAAATAAGGTCTCAGGACCAGAAATATAAGTGTGCACATTCCCCCCAACCACGCAGGGTCAAGTCCGTCTACGGTAAGCCTAGCTAGCTACTGTAGAGCCTGGGTACGCTCGGTTGCCCCGGAATGCCCGCTGGTGAGCCCAAATTCACTTGACCGAGAGCTCATCCTAGGCGAGGCCAAGAGAAGGAGTGTGGCCGAGCGGCGAAGGGCAGAGCGGAGTGCTCTGTGTATTATTGTGTGTGGGAGCGAGCGTCAGACGCCTCCCGAGACTTACCGCCTTGGGTTCCCCTGGCACCCCTGTGTAGGCTTGCGAAAGCCGGTATCCTCCTCTCTGAGGGACCACGGGGTTAAGCGCGAAAGCGTGAACAAGCATCCTAGCCTTTGCTCGTGGCTAGTGGTGCGGGTACTGAGGTAAGCCTACCGAGGCCTCGGCACACAGAGAGTCAAGACCAACCCGGTGTAAGGGATCGTTCCTGAGCCTTCAGGTTGATCCAACACTGCCGACCCTCGCGGGGAGGTAGTTGTTGTTGCTGTTGGGACTCGTACCGCTAGGTCACGAGAATTTAGCCGTGCTCCGACACGACAGAGCGGACCCGGGGCGCACAGGTGGGACTGGCCCAGTCTGAGGCAGAGGACCTGCTGGTGCTGTGAAGGTTGCATGTGCTGCAGGGGCATCGCCGAAAGTCTGCGTCGTAGGACCCTCATTTGTGCCATCCGCCGCCGGCGGAACCTCAGAGGGCTGCCTCGGCTCGGGCACAGGTTCAAACCCTGCGTAGCCTTCTGATCCAGGCACTTAAGTGCCGTCTGTGGACTCCATTCTAGGAGCTTGATACGGTCGAAGGTTGGGTGATTCGTTTTTGGTCTGCGGAGCCGTCGTCCTTGAGCTCATTAGCGGACGGACAAGTCGTACTTCGTAGATCCGTACTTAGTCGAACAAGTACAGTGCTGCCTCGAAGGTTGTTGCAAAGCCTTTGGCTCTAATTTCGAAATTGTCTTGCTTTTAGCTGCTTGCTTGTCCTTGAGTCTTGTCTAGCTGCGTCTAGGAGGCAAAATGAAGACTGAATTAAAGTATTTAGGCAAAGTAGAGCTAGCTTTCTCCTGCGACCTGCAGCTCACGACTGTAACAGCCGCACCCATGCGATCGGGTACGAGGCTGTCCTCGCGCAGGCTACTCCATACGATCGTATGCAACGAACTCTGCAACGGGCTCTCCGTTACATTCAACTACGTTCTGTTCGCAGTTGCAGCTACTCTCGTCGCCACAGTTGCGACCACTGCTGCTCATGCACCTACGACACCAAGTTTTCTTGGTGTTGCGGACCAGACGAATGGTCGGGGAAATGAGAATCGAATGCTGAGAGCTCACGATGATCCTCGCACTGATGGCGCAGAGGAGAGAGGGGGATTTAGTTTTTCCGATGTGGTCGACGAAGTGCTGGCCAAGATGAGAGGTGAAAAGCTCTACAAGCGCTTAATGAAGTCAAGTTCAATGAAGGAACTTGATACGTTAAAAGATCCACGTGTGAAAGAGCACCTCGTAGATATCGTGTTTTCAAAGCTTGATGCGCAATTCAAGACTATGGACGAAGTGGACCATGTCACCCGACGAGAATGGCGGAGCAACTGCTCTCAAGACGAGACTTGTCGATTGAAGAGCAAAACTTCTTGGTGTACTTTTACACGAAGTACTGGTACGAGAAGCACCCCTTCTCGACAAGCTAGCTTACTTAGAGAGTCTGAATATAGGTTTCGGAGTGAACTTGCGCGTTGTACTGTTATCTGATTTTTTACAGTGTCTTTTGCACTGGGAGGTAGGTAGCGAAGCTTATGCCGACGTTGAAAGGCACGTCAAGTCTTGTCCAGACTGCTGCTCAAGTAAGAGCAAGCCGCAGCTGCGAGGATACTCGCCGGGCAATATTATGGCAGATCATCCGTTCCAAATAGTCTCGATGGACTTTGTGATACTCCTACCGAGGTCTCGGAGGGGCAATACGGCGCTGTTACTATTTCAGTGCTCATTCACTGGATTCGTAATGGGGAAGGCAATGGCCGACACCACAGCTCTGTCGGTTGCCCAAGCATTCGAAGAGTGCGTTTACCGACCTTTCTGTGCCCCGATCCTTATAAGGCATGACAGACACCCCCGCTTCATGAGCGAGATCTTCCAGGCCTTTGCGGAAATGATGCAATCACGGTCGAGGGCGACTCTGAGTTATCGGCCACAGGCAAATGGCCAACAAGAGAGATCGGTAAGGACTGTGATGCAGTCTGTGCGAGTGTATGCGGAGGATCCGCTACAGCAAGACTGGGATGAAATCGCAGAGAAGCTCGTAGTTGCGATTAATAATTCCCGAGACGCTACAAGGAAAGAGACTCCGTTCTACTTAGTGCACGGTTGGGACGCTAGAACGACGCTGCGAGCAATGTCCTCCTCCCTCAAGCGAGGCCTCGGACGCCAGACCGACGCGCTGGCGTGGAGGCGAGAGATGAACAGACAACAAGAAATAGCTCTTAAAATGACAAAAGAATACCAGGTGGGCGAAAAAGCCCGCAGAGCGAAGAAGCATAATGAGACGCTAAGTCGGCGTGAACAGAGCGCGGTACCGAGACCCACGGACGTTGAGACCTCTGAGGCAGGGGCAGAAGGTGGCAAAAGAGCTGAGGATGCTAGGCTAGAACCTCAGAGGTCTCTCTTCAAGGAAGCGATAGAGTGTGGTTGTACATGGAGAGAGTGAAACCCGGTTTGGTAAAAAAAGCTAGCTCATTTGTGGCATGGACCCTTCCGAGTCAAGAGGAGGGTGGAAGCGTTTGCCTATGAGCTCGAATTACCTGACAGGAGTGGTTACAAGTTCTATCCGGTAGTGCACGTGTCACGGCTGAAAGCGGTCAATGAGTTTGAGGACCGACCGAGGACTCAACTAGCACCAGGGGTGACTGAGGAAGCCCGATTAGACTTCGACGAGGAGTTGCTGCCCGAGGACAGCTGGGAACCAGACAGATTAGCGGGCGAGTATGAAGTCGAACGCATACTAGACGACAGAACACCTCTCTCGACTGGAACAGGACGAGCTATCAGGGAATTCAAGGTCAAATGGGTTGGATATGACGAAAGCACCTGGGAGCCGGCGTCGAATTTGTCTTGTGGTGGACTTCTTTATGACTATCGCCGCGCGAAACGCCAAGACCAACGGCTCCAAATGGTCCAGGTGGCAGATGAGAACTGACAGAGGGGTCAAATTAAAATGAAACTGTGCGAGAGCGAGGTGTGACTCTCGATGACAGATGAAAAAAGGTAATCACACTACTATGTTGACCGAAGGCTCGGGGCACGTGCAGCCCGAGCAGTGGAAAAGAATTTATTGTGCAAAAATTGCGTGTGACGGCCCTCCCACGATGAGGAGGGCGAATTTATATTTTTCATGATCACGAAAGGAGATTCAAGCTTGCATAACGTTATTGAGGGCTCTGAGCTACCTTCGATGGACTTCAAATCGGCTAACTACGCTGTAACATCAAAAACGAGAGTTGACGCATCTGGAACGGTCCAACGAGGCCTAGAGAGACACCGCGGTGGCTGCGTCAGCCAAGTCAGACAAACCCGGTCTTGGACGACTTGACCCGGCGGGCGTATCAGTGACCGAGGCCTCTGAGATATCACCAGTAGACGACGCAGCACCCACCAGAGCCGCAGCGGCCGCCACAGAGCTCTGTGGTGAGTCTCCCTTGGACTGGTCGTCGACAGGAGCAGCCGGAGAAGCAGGAGAAGGAGTGCCAGGCTGTGTCCGGCGGTTCAAAAGCTTCACTGCCCAAGGCGAAATAATTTCTTGCGCCGATAACTGCGGGTTCAGCATAATGTCGTCGATGACTTGCTGAGATGAACCAGCAGCAGGGTTGGGCTTCCCAATAGCTCATCCCTAGCCAATAGTAGTCATTTTCACCCTGTGGTACGTCCGAACTACTTGTTGGTGTCCGCCCTCAAGGGAGTTGTGACAGCTCTGTAGCACCTCCTGAATCATCGTTGTTGCTATCACTAGTCGCGGCGTCGTCTCGTCTTTCTCCTGCTTACTCCAACGACGACTCACCCAAGAAAAAAAAGAGCACATTGTCTTCACTCAACACGAATTTGTCTGCAATCTTCCAAGCGTTGCGGGCATCTATGTATGAAAGCTTGGACTTTTCACCGCGGAGAACGGCCTTCAAGTGTGCCCACCGCAACTCCTCGTCTTGGCTAGCTGCTAGCCTTCGACGTCTCTCTTCTTGAACTTGGGTCTATGCCGGTTGCTGATGGTGGGACTGTACTGTTAGCATCTTCGGTGAGGTCCTGTGCCGCATTCTCCTCGAGCATTTGGAATGAGGTCTCTGAGGGGTCTTGTAGTGCTTCTTCACGGTTGTTAACAGCTTCTGGTCTGGCCTCAGGGGTCTCGTCTGCGAATCTAACCCGTTTTCTCTTCGCCTCTTTGGCTTGGCTTCACGTCATTGCTGTTATGTGGCATGATTGCTCTTGCACGAAATCGAAAAAATTCCTTCTCCGAGGCCTCATTCGGTCTATCTGCCTATATCCCGAGTTCACCATGGGTGAAAGCTCTGTCACTAGACTCGCTGTTTCGGCTTCCGGTGAAGTCTCAGCTGAGAGGTCGACCGAGAGTTCGTAGATGACCTCGGGGATGGGGGTTTAGTTCCGCCAATTCTGTTTGCCTGCTCGTGCTCGGGTTCACCGCCGCCTTATTTTCCTACGTCTCGCTCGCCAGTGCATCCGCTGCCGCATTGTATTCACGCACGACGTGAAGGTATCGGACAGACTTGAATTTGGCGGCGAGAGCTCTGTGGTGGTTTAACAGTGTCAGCAGCGACTCCTTCCTGCACGCCATCACCCCTAGGGACTGCTGGATTGCGAGCCGCGAGTCACTGACGATGACTAGGTTCTCGGCGCCATGTTCGAGGGCGGCCGAGACACCGTTGTTCATGCCTTCGTATTCAGCTTGATTTACTGTAGTCGACTCGAGGTAAGCACTCACAGCGGTCACTATTGTCCATTCGGGGAGCTGCCAAAGAATCCACGCGCAGCTACCATATCCACCATGCTTGGGAATCTTGGCCGAACCGTCAAATAACAGAACGAGGCCCCGGTACGTCCTGGGCAGCCTTGCGTAGAGCAAGTGTGGCTCGACCACAGGCTTCGCGTGGCCTCGGTTGGGCGGTGCAAACTGAGCAAGGGATCTGTTAGCGTCCACGAAGCTCGTGATGGTAGACTGGAGTAATTGGGAGAAAGCGACATCGCCCTCTTTGACTCGGGTCACCACAAGATGCCACGGGGACAAGAGTGCCGTGAATTGCATGGCGCGACCAAACAGTGCCTTCGACTTGTGCACCCACTCGAGCGTCGAAAACCGCGTATAGACGTGAATGGTTCGTCCAGCTAGTTGTACGTAGCATTGCTTCAGCAACTGAAGCAAGGCGAGAATAGTATATCTTTAGAATAATAATATTAAGTTATATTAATTATATTATTTTCTGTTTAGATATTTTTGAATTAGATTTTTTTAATCAAAAATATATTAAAAATTAGAAAATGAAGTATTTTTTATTAAACAGCAGCTTTTGCAAAAAAAATGTATTTGGTTATTTAGGTATGGTTTATGCAATGTACTTTTTTTTCGGCCAGATGGTAGTTGAGCTCAGATGGCTTTAGAACTCGACCGCTAAATCGGACTGGATGGAAAACGTCGTCGTGCTCTTGCATTAACGTGGTACTCAGAGCCCACTCGTTAGCAAATAGCATGACGTGGACAGCTCTGCTCGCATCAAAGTGCCGCAGGATTGAGGCCTCTGCACCCGTTGTTGAAAAGCTGCAAAGCTCTGTCGGGCTACGGTGAGGTCACCCCTGTCGGTAAAGTCATCATCCGCGAGCTGATAAAGCACGGCAGCGTAGACAGCAAAATCTTGGATGAACCGGCTATAGTAGTTCAACGCACCCAGGAAAGCCTGCATTCCCTTCTTCGATGCGGGAAATGAGAGCTCTGTGATGGCTCTGAGCTTCTTCGGGTCAGCTCTAATGCCCCCTGAAGACACTTGGTGGGACAAGAAGTCCACCCGAGGCTGCACAAAGATGCTCTTCGTAAAGCTCACACTGATTCGGCATTCTTCGAACCGACTTAGCAGTCGGTCCAACATGGCCAGACAGGCATCAAAGGTCTCAGCTCCAAAGCAAATATCATCCACAAAAGACCTTCGATCAAAAACTGGTACCAACGAGGACTCGTCCGGCTCACCGGTGAGGAACATGTCAGCGTCGGGGCTGTTCACCAGCTGCGAAAATGGGTCAACACCGTTGTGAGCCGATCGAGCAGCATCAAATTTGTCGAGACCAGACGAGATCTCTGAGGCAGGTTTATAGGGTCCGAACCGGTCGCGGGGACCTCACAGTGGGCTGTCAGAGGTCTCGCTTCCGCTTCCCGGACGACCTCTGCGAACTGCTTCCAACCTCCGTTGGGCTGGACAAATCCCCACAGAGCGTTGTCAAGCATACGCTGATATGTCATGGGCGCATTCTTCAGGCCGAACGGCATGCGCAGCCACTCAAAATGCCCGAGTGCGCAGACAAAGGCTGACACCTTGCGTGCCCTCTGTGTCATCATGACCGCCCAGAACTCGCTGGCAGCATCCAAAGAGCAGAACCACAGATACGCCTCCATCTCCGTAAGCAGGTCGTCAACGAGAGGCATTGCATACTCCAGAATTGCTGTAACAGCATTCAACATCTTGTAATCGATGCATAGTCTGATATCAAACTCCGTTCTTTTTCAGCACGATAACAATAGGCGATGCCCACGGGCTGTCTGAGAAGGCGACGAGCCCTGCTGTAAGGAGTCCTTTCAAGAGCTCGTACAGCTTGCGCAGGTGGCGGAGAGGTACTCGTCGAGCCCCTCAACGGCTGAGTCAAATACGGTCGAGACGTTGTACAGCAATTATGTGTGTGCTCTGGTCCGAGGCGAACCAGATACAGTGGATGCAGCTACGACAGCGACCGCGGAGCACACAGCCACTGTGGGAGGACTGGATGACTACGCCCATGAGCTGGCGTTCTTGCCTGACCTCTCAGAGGTCTCGGTTACGGATCTGAATTACACAGGGGATAATGTACTCAACCAAGACCTCAGCCAGGAAGAGCAGCAGCGTCTCATTGACGTGCTCAAGGCCCACGAGACCATCATGATTTCGAGCGGCAACGCTTTGCCGCTGCCAGCTTACGGAGTGGTTTGCGACATTGACGTCGGTGATCCCCCCCCCCCCCCCCCCCCCCTCAAACAGAGGGCCTTCAGTAGGGTCGAGCTCACTAGGTTGAATGTCCGCAGCCTCTGTCGTTGCCCCCGTGGGCTGTATCTCATCCCGAGAGTCCTTTGGGCTATCGACCGAGACTTCGGGATCCGTATCACTTGAGGAGCTCCCGTCGCTAGCGGTGCAAGCCCATTCTTGAATATCACCTTCCAACGAGGCCTCTGACGGTCGCCTCAATATTTCTTTCGGCGTCGCGTAGGCCGGACGCTCAACGGCAGGAGGCTGCGTCGCTAGTCACTGCTCATAGAGTTCTCGCTCGTTCTTATACAGCTCCTTTTCCCTGGCGTTAGCGTACGCGAGCACTTGCCATTCATTGTAACGTGCTGAGTTCAGTCGAACGTACCCAGGTTCTCGCGGTAGCTCACCGTGTGGCGTCCACACGAGCAGCGGTAGATGTGCTGGGCAGTATGCGCTCCGCGAGGTGACGACGTCAATCGGACGCGATGCGGTTTACCGAGTAGGAAACTAACCACAGTCGGAACCAGTGTATCGGTTCGACGTATCCACAGCGTATGCGTCTCACGCGGTGGGTGTCGCCGACTCACCCGAAATTCACCCCACTCGCGCCCGGAAATCCGCAAGGCCTCGGTCGGGCCTGCAACTTCATGAGTTCCATATGAGGCCTCGTGTGGGGCGTCGGCGGACTTGACGAGCGGTACCATGACGGGCAGCCTCGCCGTTCCATGAAACAAATCCAATCGAACGCCGGCAGGGATCATAAAATCAGTTCCTAAAACCACATCCACGCCGGCATTATAATCCATTATCCACACTTCGAACTCATACACTCGCTCCCATCCAAGGGTAATCTAAACGAGGGCTCTGCGGGTGGTTGCCATCACTCCAGGGTTGATACCCTTCACCTCTAGGCTCCGACCGTGGTCTGGAATGTCGCGCAACCGTAGCCTCTTTGCCAACGCGGCCGAGACCACACTCACGTTTGCACCAGTGTCCAGCAGAATCCTCGTTTAGCGTCGTCGACAGCACCCTGCACCAGGGCTCTCATCCTCTTACGTTTGTCATACTTCTGCGACGACCACCATCCCATTCTTTCGCCTGGCAGAAGTTTCACTGCCTGACTGAGTCCTCGCTCACGCGGTCCCAAGCGGGCCATACTGGCGATAGAGGCCTCTGTCATGGTGGGGGTAGCTCCCGCATCATCATTTTCACTTATACAATCTCGTCCGAGGGCTTGCCCTCGTTCATCTCCTAATTCCGTCATAATCACACTTTCATCTCGGTCATCTATGGGTTGTTTGCATCTCCCCATGGAAGCATAGATATAATCTGCGTCCACCGCGGGTTCAGCTGACTGTGGCAGCCCGATGGGGACCAACCCAGTTTCAGTTGGCGGGCTGCCTAATTTAAATGACTCCCATAGATCAAAGTGTGGATTTCAGGCGAAAGCTCCTTCTTATCCACTCTGTTTCGGACCAAGTTGGCGATCTCATTGAAGGCCTCGCACTTTCCAGCATCATGGACTTGTCGGCACATTTTGCACCGACGGAAGCAGTAGTGCGCTGAGTGGTTACTCCCACCCCACGCTGCACAGGGTCCATACTGGGGCTTGGTCCCTCTGCCATCCCGTCCGAGGAGTCGGTCGTCACGCTCTGACATCTTCCGGTCTCTGTCACCCCTCTGTCGTGAGTCGGTCCGACCATAGGTACCTGCCGCTGCTGCTCGACGCTCCGCATCATTAGCTGCGGCGAGATAACCGTCGTCGCTATCCTCCGACTGGTAGCTATCGACCGATGCCTCGTCTTCACTTCGGTTGCTCCCCGGGGTACTCGCCTCACTGCTACCACTACGTGGTGCGTGTTCCGAGTCGAACCTCGCTCGATGTCTTCCAGGTGACCGTGTATCGAGGTTAGTGAGGGCGTTAGTCAGCGCCTCGACGAGTGTGATCCTTGACTGGTAGCGTGCATCATCACGGTTATTGTCAGATCGACTCCGACCGAGGCCTCGATCGGCACGACGGTGATTGTATTCCGTATCGCGGAGGTCTCGGTCACGTCGGTCTCGACGGTAGGCACCTCTTGAGTCCTCTGTCCGTCGATCATCACGTCGTCGGCTATCTTCCCGACCCTTAGAACGGTAGGACGAGGTCTCGCGGTTGGCGCGACTGCGTTCTTCGCTCAAGAGGATTTCATTGATCAAGTCTTCGAGGTCATGGATGTCCTTCACTCTAACATAGCAGAGACGCTGTTCGAGACTTCTGTCGCCACACGTATCGAGGAAATGACGAACATGCTCCTTGGCGTCCACCATCCTCGAATTGGACTCCGGCATTACGTCCGTAGCCATTCAAGTGGTTCAGGTAATCACATACGTGCTCTTTATCCTCCCGGCGGGCAGAGTAGTATCTCGCTTTTGCTGACTGGGTAAAGGTGGAGCAGTAGTACTTGATAAAAGCATCACTGAGCAGCTTCCACGTGCGTCTCGTCTTGCGTGGGAGCTGTCGGTATCAATGCAGAGCTCCATCTCAACTCGAAGCCATGCACCATTCATTCGGAGGGGTATGAGTGCCTTTCATCTCGTAAACATGTCCGGAGCCACTGCATAGACCTCGCTCTTGTTACGACGCCCGTAATAGGGTTTGATGTTCCCTAGCGGCAGATGCGTCGCAATTTCCAGTCGAGGTGGTCCTCCGGACGCCTCTGACGCGCTCAGCTCGTGAATCTGGCGCTTCCACTGTTCCGTCAGGTCCGAGTCGTCTCTCTGAGGAGGTCGTGGTCGGACGACGAGTTCTCTGAGACTTGTAGCGCTTCGAACGAGGCCTCTGAGGCCCTCTCCGGCGGTTCGCCCAAGGGTGGGAGTCTTCGGTATCGCGTGCAAGTCGTTCAGAACGGCTCACTGACCTTGGGGTCACCATGTGCAAATCATAGTACGGAGAGGCCTCTGTAGAGGCAGAGAACACTCCTGCCGCCTTGCCCTCATCTCCTTCAACAGCAATCTTCCTTGGCGTCTACAGCAACGGAATTTTAGGCGAATCCTCCGCCTCAGGAGCGTCTCGAGCGACCGGCTGACGTCCAGCACCGATGTCTGGTGTCCCGAAAGTTATCCGTAGCTTCCGCTTCCATTTCATCAGCACGGTGCCGGCGTCGGACGGTGTCCAGTCGCGCAGCACTGCGTCAGAGGGGTGCTTCTGGGGCTCGCACCCCATCGCCTCAAGAGTAGAACGGTGTCTCTGGCGACTTGCCGATTGCTCGTTGAGTCGACAGGTGTCGCCAGCTCGATGCTGAGCTCAGCCCCGAGGGCTTGGCGAGTTGGCTTGGGGTCGAATAGCGGCATCCACTGGCTCTTCGTTCTCATAAGCTCGATGCATCGACCCAATACCTTTTTGGCAGCCGGAGTATCACCGTTAAGTGGTGGCCGGTTGCCGGTCGACCGAGGTCTCGCTCCGCCAGCCTTGGCAGATGTCGCTGGCGTCTCCGTCGACACGTCTTCACCATCGTGAGCTGGTTCAGGGCCAGCCACGTCAGTCAATTCATCGGTGAGGTTCCGCGAGAGCGGTCTCACCCCACTGCTACGGCCTTTTGACACCGTAGCATCTTCCGGAGAGCTCGGTGGGGCCACAAAGGGACCCTTCTCTTCCAGATAATCATCATCATCTTCTTCATCAAGCGCATCTTCATCATACTTGGTGTCCGGATAGTCGACCGAGTCGTCGAAGGTCGCAGAGCTTTCAGGAATCGGTTCCATGCGAGAGCTCTGAGGGGTCACCCGACCGGTCCGAGGTCTCGGGCCGCCCACCACTCGACTTGATCGGCGTAGGTGGTACCGCTGACTTGCTTCCTTTCGCCATTTCTTCTTCTCTTCTTCTCTTCTCTCTCGGTTTGCTCGTTTGAGATAAAGCCGATACAAGACCACAACACACAGAAAGTCACACCAGTCCCGGGTCGCGGCACCAGTTGTCGTGTCGGAGCACGGCTAAATTCTCGTGACCTAGCGGTACGAGTCCCCACAGCAACAACAACTACCTCCCCGCGAGGGTCGGCAATGTTGGATCGACCTGAAGGCTCAGGAACGATCCCTTACACCGGGTTGGTCTTGACTCTCTGTGTACCGAGGCCTCGGTAGGCTTACCTCAGTACCCGCACCACTAGCCACGAGCAAAGGCTAGGATGCTTGTTCACGCTTTCGCGCTTAACCCCGTGGTCCCTCAGAGAGGAGGGTACCGGCTTTCGCAAGCCTACACAGGGGTGCCAGGGGAACCCAAGGCGGTAAGTCTCGGGAGGCGTCTGACGCTCGCTCCCACACACAATAATACACAGAGCACTCCGCTCTGCCCTTCGCCGCTCGGCCACACTCCTTCTCTTGGCCTCGCCTAGGATGCGCTCTCGGTCAAGTGAATTTGGGCTCACCAGCGGGCATTCCGGGGCAACCGAGCGCATCCAGGCTCTACAGTAGCTAGCTAGGCTTACCGTAGACGGACTTGGCCCTGCGTGGTTGGGGGGAATGTGCACACTGATATTTCTGGTCCTGAGACCTTATTTGTTCTTCCTATCTGTCGTCCTACGTCTCAATACAAACTCCTAGTGTCTCAGAGGTTTTGTTCGCCCATCCGAGGTATCCCTCTAAGTGCGAACGAGGGGTCGACCTTCCCAACTAGGTACGAATGAACCCACCAGGTAAATTGGCCAATAGAGGCCTCGGTCGGGGTTCTATTATGACCCGACCGATAATGTCACTACACTAAAACGGGGTAAATGTGAGTCTGACCGCTCAGCCTATCAGCAACTTGACTACCCTTCAACCGAGGGTTCAAGTCCGTTGCCGTAAGTCCGGCGAAACGCGTGGCGACGACCCAAATGCGGCCTTGATCACCCCGCACTTGGCGCCGATAACTGAGCGTTCAGTCAGTTTCGAAGACTCGGCGGACGGATCCGATGCCAAGGATGAAATGGAAGACTATGAAGACCTGGAGGAAAAGGCGCCAGCACTCGCTGTGGTGACGCCCGACACTCCGGAAGACGCGATATTGTCGGCGGGACGCAGCGGAGGCTCGCGCTCCCTGTTCCGAAATCTCGCGGATGAATTGGAAGAAGTGGCAGGACCCGAACCCGCCTACGATGACTATGACAGCGATGCCGAAGACTCAAAGTACCCGGTCACGATGGCTCAACCGACCGAACAAGCCTCAGGCTACCGTCCCCACTCAACGGAGACACCCCGGCAGCTAACAAGGTGCTGGGACGGTGCTACGAGGAAATGAAGACAAGGGAATGGATTCAACTCTTCGAACCAACGCCGATACGCCAAGCAGTGTGGGCTGATGATTTGAGCCATGAGTTAGCGTGGCCAGTAACTTCGACATCCCTGGACCAAGCTGTGAAGGAAACGATGACCTTCTTAAAAGCGATGGGCCTCCAGGCCACGTCGCGACCTTCGAGTTCGACTCTCGAGAGCTGGGCGCCGGCGGAAGCCGGTGCCGAAATCTAGAAATGGAAGAAGCGCCTGCGCGGAGCCTTCGGTGCAACAGCATTGAACATGGGATGTCGGCCGACACCTCATTCGGCCAATGAAACAACGGATCCATTAAAGGTACCCCTGCCGAAGACTCCCACGAAGACTGCCGAAGCCTCCGGAGGCCATAAGGCCCCAACAGCAGTGTTTTCGGCCACTGGTGAGCGTTCGCCGTATTTTCAAGACTCTCACATGGTGACACCAAAGTCTGTCAACCACACTGAGCACGTTCGTACCACCGCCGACAACTCGGGAGAGACAAGGCGCACGAACAGGAGCTCGGGACGAGGTTCCCGACGACGTTTTCAGCTCAGCAACGACTTGTCGGATGGTGACGACGACTCGAACGAATTTACGGGCGACGGAGGAGCTCAATTTTTTTTTTTTTAAAAAAAAAAAAAATGAACGAATACTTGCGGCAGATCCGAGAAGTGACGGACACAGAGATGCAAAACGTGACCCCGAGGATTGAAGTAGCCACGCACCGACCACTGGGGCAGATCAAGGCGTTCTCCGGCTTGAGGAACAAGAGTGAAAACCCCATGCAGTGGTTGCGAGCTTTCGTCTACGAGATGAAGGGAACACGCGCGTTGCCCGACGAATGGTGCATGCCCTTCGAGCTGAGTCTTCGGGACGGCGCTTTACATTGGTACCGACAACTCCCGAAGAAGACCAAGCGACAGTGGAGCTTGCTTAGCAAAGCCTTTATCAAATACTACTGTGTGAGATAGTCCTTTGGCGAAAATGCCCCATCGGCGTTGCTGGTACCGCTGAACGTGATCCTTTCGCCATCTTGTTCGTCTTCTTCTTCTTCTCTCTCTCTCTTGTTTGTTGCTCCTTAAGTCGGACGATCACCAGAAGTCACGAGACACAGAAGGTCACACCAATCCCGGGTCGCGGCACAAGTTGTCGTGTAGGAACACGTCCAAAATATGTAGGCACACTTCCCACCACCAACACTCCCCGAGTCCGCGAAGACTCGTGGAGCTTGTCGGGTAAATCGAACCTGAAAGCCCAGGATCTTGCCCTTACACCGGGTTGGCTGTTTCCACTGTGTACCGTGGTACTACAGGCCACCGACAAAGCCCAGCACCTCTAGCCGAGCGACGGCTAGGATGCTCTACACACGCAAATATACCCCGCAGTCCCACAGAAGGATGGGTACCAGCCAGTCACGGCCTGATACGGGGGTGCAGAAGCTTCAGCTCTGGCGGTAAGAGTCGACGGAAGTGCGCTCTCGCTCCTCCGGTCAATGGCGACAACTCGCCACACAATCCTAATACACACGGCCATTATCACTGTCTCTTGGCCCTGCCAGGATGAACACTCACTACACTAGTAGGCGTGCTCACCGACAGACATAATCCTTCCTACCGGGCTTGACACAGACGCTACGTGTACTTACCGATAGCCGGACTTCACCCTTGCGTGGTTGGGAGGAAAAGCTGTTCTGTATTAGTGCCCAATGGGATTTAGGTTTTTCATCTAGAGTTTCCTATAGTCTTATACAAATATCTAGTATAAACGCGTCCGTTTTGGATCTCCTCATGTCCGTTGCGATCTTTTGGTGTAACCACCGATGACTTAAAAGGCGTGTCGAAGACTCGAACCGACGTCGAAGACTCGGCTAAGTACGGATCATGACCGGGGGTTTCGGCTTGTAAATAGTGTCATGTCACTCGATGGGTTGACTCTGAGACATCGGGACCAGTGAATATTAGCCAATCATTGGCCAGTGAATTTCTTAACCCATATCCCGGTAACTCGTCGCCATTTGGAACTTCGCCGGCAACCGGCAAGTCCATTCCCAGCTGAGTCTCAACACCACACGTCTGTCTTCTGATTTTTTTTTTATATTAGAAGCATTCTAGATAGTATAATCACTACCAACTGAAATCACGGGGTCGAAGGTGCTCAATTGGCATCGCATGGGGTAGCGTAAACCTTCTCAAAATCACAGCTGATCTAGACAGTAATAACAGACAAAAAATGCCACGGGGGTAGAAGGGGTAGCAATGGGGGAGCATGGGTGTAGTATACTCCTTTGAGTATTTCTAATACTAACCAAGCTGTAGTGGTGATAACAAGACACAAATCGTCACGGGGGTAGAAGGGGTAGCATTTTTGGTCAAATTCCTTATCACATTTTTTATTCTTTTTTTATGATTAAAAATATGCTTCTTTGTCAAGTTCTTCCAAAACGCTTTGATAATACTACCCTTTCTACCCCCAAATGAAAATAAATACAAATAATTGTACTTAGAAGTTCTATTAATAGTAAAATATATACAGAAAGTGGGGGTAGCATCGGGGGTAGCATCGTAATTGGGGGGTACCATCTGCTACCCCGATTATGTTATATTTATGTTTCATTCTAGTTCTCCAGCGTGTATGCGCATGCTAGAAGCAAAACCGCTTGGCGTTTATGATTTTGTTAGACGTGTATGGAGAATTTGGAACGATATCTGTTCCATTAAATTTGCACTGTACTAGGAGTAATATCCTTTGATATTTATGATTTTGTTCGCTAATAATGTCAGCCGCGCCACGTTAACACAGTAGACAAAGCAAACTTTCGTCTTTATGACTTTGCTAGAGCTTGGATTCTGTGAGCTTCTTTACCAACGCGTCCGATGAACTCCTCCATTGCATATGGGATCAGTAGAAGCAAGATCCTTTGGTGTTTATGATTTTGTTTACCAAACGCAGTTCTGGTGACTCTATTTTGTGCAATCTAATATGCGTGAGCTAGGTGTAAAGTGGTTCGCTGTTTATGAATTGGTTTGCTGCATTCGTCACCCGCTCGTCTTTTGCTTACCACGAAAGCTATCTTCAGTATTTTATGTATTTGCTAGAGCTTGGATTCTGTGAGCTTATTCCATATACCGCGTGCACTGCACATACGTTGGGTAAAACCACTATAGCTTGATTTTTATGATTTTGATTGTCAAGAACGCCAACCGCGTCGCGTTAACGTAGTAGAGAGGCTGTCTTATGCATCTTATGACTTTGCTAGACCTTGGATTCTGTGAACGTTACCGTTAATCCATTTATTACCCATCCGTGGACCAGAAGCAAGATGGTTCGATGTTTATGAATTGATTTGTGGAGAACATCAACAGCGCTACGTTAAAGTAGTAGGCAGGCTGTCTTCAGTTTTATAGGTATTTGCTAGATCTTGCATTCTGTGAGTTTCCCATCAATTCGTATGCGTCATCTTGTTCTCTATATTCTGCCAGACGATGACTTGCAACGGATTTCCACAACGGAAAGAATAACATGTCTCTGCGCTTTCGACAATGCTCTTACTGTCCAATTTAGACTCATACCAACATCCAGAAGCTAATCGCGATGCTACTTCAAAGCTAATGTTAGGTTTGAGTGATGCTTCAAGATAATTCACCATCGACGGCGTCATTTATCGCATTCAACCTTCGAACTTGCGTGCATTGGCCCCTGCCAGCTTTATTTCCGACTACGATTAGCCTAAACGTGATTGTCGTATGCCCAAACCACTCCCGCACTCGAAAGTTGTGAAGAACGCTACAAGCGGTTGCCTCTTTGTCGAGATGTGGCTAAAATATTACAGTAAACACGCACGACGAGTAAATTTGCATTCAACGCCTTGACACTTCGTATGATTTGGTGGGGCTTCGCTGCCGTCTTGCTGCGCCATTGCTGCGCCATTGATCCACTATTGGTGTTGAGGTTCTGCTTGATGGCCTGGAAGGAAGCACGGACTGCAGAATATTGCGTCTGGATATAGCGGAACGTCCTCATTGCTACTACGATCCATACCCTCGGACAAAACGAACCCACAATATTCAAGCCGTTGTCACTTTGTTAATCAAAAACGGATCCGAAATGGCGCAGCAAGACGGCAGCGAAGCCTCGCCAAATCATACGAAGTGTCAAGGCGTTGAATGCAAATTTACTCGTCGTGCGTGTTTACTGTAATATTTTAGCCACATCTCGACAAAGAGGCAACCGCTTGTAGCGTTCTTCACAACTTTCGAGTGCGGGAGTGGTTTGGGCATACGACAATCACGTTTAGGCTAATCGTAGTCGGAAATAAAGCTGGCAGGGGCCAATGCACGCAAGTTCGAAGGTTGAATGCGATAAATGACGCCGTCGATGGTGAATTATCTTGAAGCATCACTCAAACCTAACATTAGCTTTGAAGTAGCATCGCGATTAGCTTCTGGATGTTGGTATGAGTCTAAATTGGACAGTAAGAGCATTGTCGAAAGCGCAGAGACATGTTATTCTTTCCGTTGTGGAAATCCGTTGCAAGTCATCGTCTGGCAGAATATAGAGAACAAGATGACGCATACGAATTGATGGGAAACTCACAGAATGCAAGATCTAGCAAATACCTATAAAACTGAAGACAGCCTGCCTACTACTTTAACGTAGCGCTGTTGATGTTCTCCACAAATCAATTCATAAACATCGAACCATCTTGCTTCTGGTCCACGGATGGGTAATAAATGGATTAACGGTAACGTTCACAGAATCCAAGGTCTAGCAAAGTCATAAGATGCATAAGACAGCCTCTCTACTACGTTAACGCGACGCGGTTGGCGTTCTTGACAATCAAAATCATAAAAATCAAGCTATAGTGGTTTTACCCAACGTATGTGCAGTGCACGCGGTATATGGAATAAGCTCACAGAATCCAAGCTCTAGCAAATACATAAAATACTGAAGATAGCTTTCGTGGTAAGCAAAAGACGAGCGGGTGACGAATGCAGCAAACCAATTCATAAACAGCGAACCACTTTACACCTAGCTCACGCATATTAGATTGCACAAAATAGAGTCACCAGAACTGCGTTTGGTAAACAAAATCATAAACACCAAAGGATCTTGCTTCTACTGATCCCATATGCAATGGAGGAGTTCATCGGACGCGTTGGTAAAGAAGCTCACAGAATCCAAGCTCTAGCAAAGTCATAAAGACGAAAGTTTGCTTTGTCTACTGTGTTAACGTGGCGCGGCTGACATTATTAGCGAACAAAATCATAAATATCAAAGGATATTACTCCTAGTACAGTGCAAATTTAATGGAACAGATATCGTTCCAAATTCTCCATACACGTCTAACAAAATCATAAATGCCAAGCGGTTTTGCTTCTAGCATGCGCATACACGCTGGAGAACTAGAATGAAACATAAATATAACATAATCGGGGTAGCAGATGGTACCCCCCAATTACGATGCTACCCCCGATGCTACCCCCACTTTCTGTATATATTTTACTATTAATAGAACTTCTAAGTACAATTATTTGTATTTATTTTCATTTGGGGGTAGAAAGGGTAGTATTATCAAAGCGTTTTGGAAGAACTTGACAAAGAAGCATATTTTTAATCATAAAAAAAGAATAAAAAATGTGATAAGGAATTTGACCAAAAATGCTACCCCTTCTACCCCCGTGACGATTTGTGTCTTGTTATCACCACTACAGCTTGGTTAGTATTAGAAATACTCAAAGGAGTATACTACACCCATGCTCCCCCATTGCTACCCCTTCTACCCCCGTGGCATTTTTTGTCTGTTATTACTGTCTAGATCAGCTGTGATTTTGAGAAGGTTTACGCTACCCCATGCGATGCCAATGGAGCACCTTCGACCCCGTGATTTCAGTTGGTAGTGATTATACTATCTAGACTGCTTCTAATATCAAAAAAATCAGACAGACGCTACCCAGCAAATCTTAGCAACCATAGTGCATGATACTTCATTTATTTTTAAATAGGATCGCAAACTCTGCTCTAATATCTCGTTGAATAGCATTTCAATAAAATACCATGCGATTTGCGCTCTTGGATAAATGGTTTCACGATCAGACTGAAGGCTTTCATCGACATGATTTGATGATGTTGGGCGTTGCAAAACTCTATGAAATTACAAAATAGCTGCTTCATAGGCATTTTTATCATCTGACTCTGTCAATCTCTCCAAGCAGTCGATTAGGAATTGATCGGAGTTGCAGCTTGAAGTTGCTTCAGCTCTTGTTTGTATGAGGTTTGTGGTGTGTCTTGTGGATGCCAACCACCATCGATCGTTACATGATTCACCAACCAATGAAAGATATGCTTACCAGCGTTGATGTTATCTAATGTTGCCCAGTATCTGTTGAAATATGATCTATTGCCAATCATCGTATTATTTGTTTCAAGGCATAGCGACCGACGATCAGACTCTTCGATAAAGCTGGCGAAATCGTTATTTAAAATTACGATGTAATTGCAGAAATCACTAAGGGTGACTGGCTCCTTTCCCTTGTAATTCAATTTGAACCTCGTCAGCTGTAATCAAGTTTTTGAACTTGTTCATCACCGCGCGATCAGAGTTATCTAACTGCTTCATCTAGAACACACATGATCATCGACTGACGAATGGAGTTGAAACGACCGGTGATAAGATCCATCCGAGGTGTAGTAAGTGATAAGTTTGGGCCTAAGACATATCAATTGAAAACGTTGAATGCCGCATTTTTCCCGCTACCTTGCTTACCTTTGATGATTATCACTGTGCCGGTCTTTTCCATTGGATTTACTAATATATGATTAATACTTTAGCAAGTAGTTGTACACTGTTTCATCGTTATTAGAGATAACGCTTCGCAAATGAGTTAACCACACATCGACGGTGCTATTATCAACCACAAAATCGTTCTCGTATTTGTGTAGAAGCCCACTGAATAGATAATTTCTTCGTTTGGATGATCGTCGCTGTCTAATGCGCAATATGGTTCGAGGACCACTTTCTTGTAGTTAATGCACTTCTTAACAGCTAGAAGAATGTCTAAGAGCTTGAAACTGAAGATCTCGTCCTTGTACTCAATATCAAATTACTCCTTTAGCTGTCCCATCCCACGAGGTACAAATCGAATGGAAGCCACATATTGCCGCTTGTATTTCGTCTTGTCGATCTCTTTAACATAGAACATGGCATCACCATTGTTTTCAACTCCGATTATCGTTTGACGAAGAAGCAGCGCCAAATCTCCCACATTATACGACTCGTCATCGTTCATGAGCAAGGTATTGAACTCGATATCATTCGCATCTCTAATCACACTAGCATCTATTTGCTCAATATTTGCACACAGCTGCTGAAAAAGTTCTGCTTTGATGTCATCGATGCGCTTTTGCTCAGCATCAGATTGTCCACCGCGTTTGCTAGTGCTAGGGTAAGCTAAGCACCACGCTTGGTAGCCGTCTTTGTCTTCCTTCTTGACAACTTGCCTGATGGTCCCGAGAGTGCATGGCTTGTCAGCATCGATATTTAACTCATTCCAGCATCGTTTTGCTTCACGCTCGTTGAATTGGTCAGAGAAGTCGCGTAGTAGCTTGATCCAGGTGCTGAATGCAACGGTTTTGTCTAGCTCCCTGCAGTTATATAACGCATATGCTGGCTTCATCCATTTATCATAATTATTAAACCACATCCGCGGTAAAAGTTTCATGAGATCGTAGCACTTTTGGCTGATTTCAATATCGAGTTGATGATCGCCAATCATTTTAACGTTTGACCTATCTAAAATAGGAGTCATGGTACAAGTGTTCTCCTTGCACTGATAGAGAGCTTCATATAGCTCTTCGGGCATATTAACTGGTTCTACATCGTTCACAACTTTATAACGTTCACCAGCAAACACACACCCATTATCGTTCCTGACATCAACGCTTGGTAAAACGTTGGCAGATGTTCTAAACCGCTCACCGTATTTAAAGTAATAGTGATATCCGCCACTGCAAGTCCTGACTTTGTATGTTTGGTAGTCATCAAGATCAATATCAACATCAAGTAGTGAGTCCATCCCGTTCTTGTTCTTTTTGATATCAACATTAATGACAGTCTGGGAGAGTGAAAGCGTGTCGCGCTTTGACTACACTATCACAGGCCAGTACACCAAGATCGCACAGCTCATCGGTGATGTGTTCTGCGCCACGCAGACGCCGGCGTCCAACGGCACCAGCTCTCAGCGATCCGGCTACACCTTCCTGCAAAGCGCTGGGGAGGTTGCCAATACCACCTCTGCCAAACCAGATCGTTTGCCAGTTTGTATGCCCCAATTCTTGGATTTCCCAATTGCTTGGCACTTCGAGAGCTTCTGCCAGCCACTTGGCATCGAAACTACATTCTTAGATCCCTCGCTATTAAATTGAAGCTTCACAATGAACTTTATTAAACTCATCGCTGGTTGCCGCTGTATATATTATATAAAAAAATATAATCACGATGAATTTTCAATTTTTTGTTGTCTAGCGTGTTCAAGCGATCGCTGGAATTTCGAAAAAGTCGAATGTTTCTGGGTTTTTCTGTATTCTGATAGAAATATCGCCCGCTACATTCACATTGAGTGCTCTCTTTGAATTTGTCGGCGTTTTTTCACGCCATGATTTAACTAGTTCTCGATTTTTCAACTTTCTATCCATATCGGTGTTTCTTATATTTTGTAATATATTATTACCATTTTTTTTTTGTTCCCCATATAGCGAGACCTCTCATCATGACAACAACTAAACTTTGGCAAATACAAAGGAAAGACTATCGAAGAAGTCTTTGCTGCAGATCGGAATTATTCTGCGTGGCTACTACCGCAAGATATCCTGATCAGGCAGGCAGTCACCGGAGATTAAACAGTTTATAGAAGAACAGTTAAAAGACGCTTGACATTAACCGGATTCGCGATTGCGATAAGGGATACTCGATTGGCTACTGAAGAATAAGTATGTGGAAGAATACTGTGATAAAAGCTTTTCTAAAGCTGGAGTAAAAATGGTGAAGGTCGCGGCTTGGAATTCACGAATCGTCGTTATGTTGCTGAGTGAAGGCTTCACACACTAACAGCGAGATGCTATTCACTACGCAATCGCTTTCGAAGGTTGTATGGCGGGGGCGGCGGCAATGCTTCGACTGGTATGTTGTTCGTTGGACCCTCAGCGGCAGTCGCAAATGGAGCCTCTCGAAGCGAACACTCGGCACGCCTTTGTCACTTTTTACACTTCGACTGATGGCCTCAGGACAAGCGCTTTGCACGAGTTGCGATCGGGACAACTGCAATATAGATTGGTGGCTCGGTATTCCCAGCTTCCTTGAGATACAATTCGGGAAAAATCTTATTCTCTTATCCTTGTCTTCCGAGTCAAACGCACTTTGCGAGGATCGTTTTATCAGGTCGAGAACAAAGAGTTCGGTTAGCACATCTACGATGCACGTTGCCTCTTGCGTGTGTTGTATGTGTGCTCGGGAGGAACTGGTTTCACCGAAATGTTGTTCGTCGGGCCATCTGTTGCAGATGCGAGCTGATACTCCTCGAAGTAGCCCACAAACACTTGACACGTCCTTTTCGCCAATAAAGTTTCAGGGCGCGAGTTGAGAACAAACTCTTGGCATGAATTTCGGTCAGGACAAATCGCAATGTAGATTGGTGGTTTGGTCATATTCGCGACACTGAAAATCGCATTCATCTTTTCCATTTGAGTACTGCTGATGGCATGCTTCTCTGCGACAGTCACTTGAAGGTACGCCACGCCGCCTGACTCAAGCTTCACAATGCTGTCAATATTGGGGAAGTTGTCGCACGCAGGAAACCAATACGTGAGCTTGTCGTCGTCCCGCCATTTTTCCAAATATGGCTTGTACTCGCTTGAGGTTCCCCATTGAACAGCAGTACCTGTTTTGAGAAGCACTGGCTTGAATTCATAACCACGAGGTTCATCTGGTTTCCTATATGTCGGTGGATCATATTCGGAGATGTGAAGTCGCAACATGTTGTCAGCAGCTAGACGGTGTACATAGACCTCAAAAACGCTTCCAGCAAGTGATCCGTGTCCAGCGCTTCGAGCCCATGCATAAATTCGAAACAGCGCGTCCGATCGCAGCCGGATAGAGAGTGTAAGAATTGCATATTCCGAGTCGATGACTTGCTCCCAATACCGCCTGGAGATAAAATGATTTGTGTCACCAGCATCTTTGATAAATGTATGGCGCAATCGATCAACTTGCGACTTCCCCGTCAATACACTGGAGTTGTTGGAGAGCAGGTTTATGATATCATCCACACCACTGCTCGCATCATCAATTGCACTGCGTATGTCCTCCGATGTAGCAAGTGTAAACTCACGCACGCTTCCGCCAGAGTAGTAGAACCGTTCTTCCATATCCTCAGTGGCAAACTTGTAAACGAAGTTTCCCATCAACAACAAATCCTTTTTTGCCCAACAAGGCAATAGACAGCAGTACGCATCAACTCGTTCTTGCGACTTTAAATCCACTTGCTGCGACGTTGCCAACAAATTGAATGTCTCTAGCTCTTCCGGAATATGGTCGTATTTAAAACCATCCAACAGCATCCAGACATTCTCAATGCCCTGCTGCCGACATAGTTCGTCATACACGCGACCAGCTTCGAGTTTCTTGCATGCTGGAATCGCAAAATGTACAACTTTATTTCCCTGGTATCCCAGATATAGAAGACAATTGCGCTGCTTCAGCTTGGTCAATCGTCGGTACACCAGCACATTCTTCTTGCGCTCGAACACGAGGTAGAACGCCATCACGCACAACAGCGTCGACTTGCCGATGCCCGGTGATCCCACGAGGATGCTCTTCTTGTTCGTGCGCACGTTGGTGTTGTCATCAGTAGACTCTCGAAACCATCCATCAACAAGTATCGACGCGACCTGCTTGTCTTCCAATCGCCAAAAGATCTTCCCGTTGCTGGTGCATCCACCCAAGCTGCTCATAAACTTCCAGATCAATGGAATCTCGTGCACAGCGTTAATGGCCCATTCTGTCAGTGAGGTACATTCCTCCGCGTACTTATCCGGCTCGTTTAGGACAGTGGCGCTTGGAATTTCCATCAGTTCGGCCGCTGGTGCTACAGTGCGAGGAACAAGACGCTGCGGCGGCACTACCACGATGAGTGCACCCTTCTTCGATGCACCAAGTGCGCCAATCGGCGAGTCTTCGTCCAAAGGCTGGGCATTCTCTTCGTCATACACTGCTCGGTTTGCGTAGACTCGCAGGTTAGCTGCAATCACATTTGAGGGTAAAATCGACTTGACTTGGTCCCAGACTGCCCTGCGGAACCGAATCACGCTGGCATTTTCAGCCAAGTCTACTGCGTCGACGAAAGTGTCTGGAAGGGGGAGTCGAGTTGCTTTATCCACCAACTGGAAATACACTTCGCGTGACATCTCTTCTTTCTAGTAGCAATACAACTTTCCTGTTAGTCTCTGTGGCTTTCGATACCTGCTGGCGTGGCTATCTCGCGCGATCGTCGCTTACCTGCGCTTCCTCCGTGCTTCTGAGTTCCGAGGTCCGGATGTCGTACTTACTAGAGCTGCTGTGGTGCTTCAATTCTATAGTGAATTGCAGCTAATTGTCGAATTGTGGGAATTCGGGTTCTAAAATTTTCGGAACCAAATTTTAATAACTGGAAGGGCTGTGGTTATATTAACATCTTCTGTTGGTGCTCGGGTTCCGAGTTCCTATACTTTAATATATATGTTAAAATTTTATAGATAGGGGGTAGGGTATAGAAGAGAAAGAAGAGATAGAGAGACAGTGCTGAGTTTTTTTTGGGGGGAACTTAGGAACTTAGTCCCGCATTGTGTATAAAACCTATCATGATCACAATTGTTGATGTTACGTCAGTTCGGTGACATGGAACCGGATCAAATCAGGTTTGAGAACTTCACGCACTACTGGATTTTAATAACTAGAATCACCCTGATGACGCGTCGTTTAAAGTGACATCGCCATACACTGTATGGGATGCGGTTCATGATTCGGAACTTCAGAACTACTGGAATTAAATAACTACACAAGCTTTGGTGAAGCATTGTTCAAAGTGACAATTCTGGCATGCCAGAGAATTCACATTAAGATTACGTTAACTCGCGCAATCTTTCTGTTGGCATACGCCAGTGAACGCACTGCGTTGATTAAGTTACATCGTCCGCTTAACCTGTGCATAAATGGCATCTAGAGTACCCTTAGAGACAGCGATGATGTACTACTCACGAGCACGACGTTGTTGAGTCTGGGAGGTTGGATTCTTAAGAGTGGGCTGGGATATTGATCGCACATCAAGAATTGGCACTTGAACTTGTTCCAGATGCCGCAATACTTGTACTTCTAAAAGTAAAATTTGTGATACAAAATACGTGTTGGAGCAGTATTATCTGGAGTAGGGCAAAGCGCGATACAAAATATGTGTTGGAGTCTAGTATCTGGAGAGGCGCACGATCCGTACGAAGTACACAACAAATTGCAGCTCCAGCAGCAAATACAAATCTTTCAGCCAAAGTTCCAATAGGTCCGACGCTAGCAAGTAACGTAAGCAATAGAGGCGCTACTTCAGCAGCGCGTGAATACATGTATCAGCATATATATATGCTATTTTCCAAGAGAAATGACCAAACGCAAAATTCGGATGATAACCGAGACGACTTCACAGCAACATGCAACTACTGCGAAATGAAAGGCACCACGATGAACACATCACTCTGTTCGCGCAAACCCGTAGCTTAACTTTCTGTATGAGCACAATTAAATTTCAATCAAATGCCAACGTGAGCGAGGAGCAAACCCACAGGTCCAAGTTTACATAGCTCTAGTTAATTTTTAGCAGTTGTGTCGGAGGCAAAATCAGGAATCCAACGCAGCATGTCGTCTAGAGGTCAGCTCAGTACCCATTATGGCCAATTTACCCCTATATTCGAAATCAAAGTGTTAGCCTGCACCTCCATTGCAATGAAGGTATGTACGTACCCACTCACTATGCATAAGGTCGTCGCTGTTCGTGTTCAACAGGGGGATGTCACCGCTACTCACTTCGCTAGACTACAGCAGCAAACGAACATGGCGTTATTGTTAATCCAATAGATTACCCAGCACTGTAAATGAAGCAAGATCTCTGGAGTATCAGCGAAACTACCATCGACCTCGTGAAGGCCACGGCTTCTGTTGAATCTGTAGTCGTATATAAACATAAAAAAAAGTTTCATTAGCACATTCATCCAGAGCTGATGGGCCTAGCATTTCAACCAGCACTTCCTTCCAAACGCATTCAAAATGCCAATGGTTATTTAACGGGAAGAAAAGTAGGAAGACTTCAAGTGCGAAAAGTCGCAAGACTCGTTGGACTTTACCAGTTCATGTTTGGCACGTGATCATCGTGTGATGCACTGTTGAACGCACGTTGACCCAGTTGGAGATAATTAATCGAGCTGGAAGGCCTGCGCTGGAGGCCACCCCGCCAGCAGAAGCCTCGGCGGAAGTTGGTGAGCCTCCGATTGCAGCGGAGGCCTCTGAGGGTGTCCGAGAACCCTGCGGAGTCGGCGAAGACATGGCCTGAAGGGACGAGCCCGTGGAGGAAGCGTTAGTTGACGCAGCATGACAAGATTGACAAGCACAGAGGGCTCACCGATACGGAGAAAGTCGACCGTCGGAGCGGCGGAGGAACAAGAGCGCCGAAGCTGGACGACGCGGAAGCCAAGCTACGAAGACACCACGACACGCGCCAGGCGGTGGTTTGTGTCGCGGTGGGGGCAGTTGTGAGATAGTCCTTTGGCGGAATTGCCCACGGCAACGGACTTGAACCCTCGGTTGAAGGGTAGTCAAGTTGCTGATAGGCTGAGCGGTCAGACTCACATTTACCCCGCTTTAGTGTAGTGACATCATCGGTCGGGTCATAATAGAACCCCGACCGAGGCCTCCATTGGCCAATTTACCTGGTGGGTTCATTCGTACCTAGTTGGGAAGGTCGACCTCTCGTTCGCACTTAGAGGGATACCTCGGATGGGCGAACGAAACCTCTGAGACACCAGGAGTTTGTATTGAGACGTAGGACGACAGATAGGAAGAACAAATAAGGTCTCAGGACCAGAAATATAAGTGTGCACATTCCCCCCAACCACGCAGGGTCAAGTCCGTCTACGGTAAGCCTAGCTAGCTACTGTAGAGCCTGGGTACGCTCGGTTGCCCCGGAATGCCCGCTGGTGAGCCCAAATTCACTTGACCGAGAGCTCATCCTAGGCGAGGCCAAGAGAAGGAGTGTGGCCGAGCGGCGAAGGGCAGAGCGGAGTGCTCTGTGTATTATTGTGTGTGGGAGCGAGCGTCAGACGCCTCCCGAGACTTACCGCCTTGGGTTCCCCTGGCACCCCTGTGTAGGCTTGCGAAAGCCGGTATCCTCCTCTCTGAGGGACCACGGGGTTAAGCGCGAAAGCGTGAACAAGCATCCTAGCCTTTGCTCGTGGCTAGTGGTGCGGGTACTGAGGTAAGCCTACCGAGGCCTCGGCACACAGAGAGTCAAGACCAACCCGGTGTAAGGGATCGTTCCTGAGCCTTCAGGTTGATCCAACACTGCCGACCCTCGCGGGGAGGTAGTTGTTGTTGCTGTTGGGACTCGTACCGCTAGGTCACGAGAATTTAGCCGTGCTCCGACACGACAGAGCGGACCCGGGGCGCACAGGTGGGACTGGCCCAGTCTGAGGCAGAGGACCTGCTGGTGCTGTGAAGGTTGCATGTGCTGCAGGGGCATCGCCGAAAGTCTGCGTCGTAGGACCCTCATTTGTGCCATCCGCCGCCGGCGGAACCTCAGAGGGCTGCCTCGGCTCGGGCACAGGTTCAAACCCTGCGTAGCCTTCTGATCCAGGCACTTAAGTGCCGTCTGTGGACTCCATTCTAGGAGCTTGATACGGTCGAAGGTTGGGTGATTCGTTTTTGGTCTGCGGAGCCGTCGTCCTTGAGCTCATTAGCGGACGGACAAGTCGTACTTCGTAGATCCGTACTTAGTCGAACAAGTACAGTGCTGCCTCGAAGGTTGTTGCAAAGCCTTTGGCTCTAATTTCGAAATTGTCTTGCTTTTAGCTGCTTGCTTGTCCTTGAGTCTTGTCTAGCTGCGTCTAGGAGGCAAAATGAAGACTGAATTAAAGTATTTAGGCAAAGTAGAGCTAGCTTTCTCCTGCGACCTGCAGCTCACGACTGTAACAGCCGCACCCATGCGATCGGGTACGAGGCTGTCCTCGCGCAGGCTACTCCATACGATCGTATGCAACGAACTCTGCAACGGGCTCTCCGTTACATTCAACTACGTTCTGTTCGCAGTTGCAGCTACTCTCGTCGCCACAGTTGCGACCACTGCTGCTAATGCACCTACGACACCAAGTTTTCTTGGTGTTGCGGACCAGACGAATGGTCGGGGAAATGAGAATCGAATGCTGAGAGCTCACGATGATCCTCGCACTGATGGCGCAGAGGAGAGAGGGGGATTTAGTTTTTCCGATGTGGTCGACGAAGTGCTGGCCAAGATGAGAGGTGAAAAGCTCTACAAGCGCTTAATGAAGTCAAGTTCAATGAAGGAACTTGATACGTTAAAAGATCCACGTGTGAAAGAGCACCTCGTAGATATCGTGTTTTCAAAGCTTGATGCGCAATTCAAGACTATGGACGAAGTGGACCATGTCACCCGACGAGAATGGCGGAGCAACTGCTCTCAAGACGAGACTTGTCGATTGAAGAGCAAAACTTCTTGGTGTACTTTTACACGAAGTACTGGTACGAGAAGCACCCCTTCTCGACAAGCTAGCTTACTTAGAGAGTCTGAATATAGGTTTCGGAGTGAACTTGCGCGTTGTACTGTTATCTGATTTTTTACAGTGTCTTTTGCACTGGGAGGTAGGTAGCGAAGCTTATGCCGACGTTGAAAGGCACGTCAAGTCTTGTCCAGACTGCTGCTCAAGTAAGAGCAAGCCGCAGCTGCGAGGATACTCGCCGGGCAATATTATGGCAGATCATCCGTTCCAAATAGTCTCGATGGACTTTGTGATACTCCTACCGAGGTCTCGGAGGGGCAATACGGCGCTGTTACTATTTCAGTGCTCATTCACTGGATTCGTAATGGGGAAGGCAATGGCCGACACCACAGCTCTGTCGGTTGCCCAAGCATTCGAAGAGTGCGTTTACCGACCTTTCTGTGCCCCGATCCTTATAAGGCATGACAGACACCCCCGCTTCATGAGCGAGATCTTCCAGGCCTTTGCGGAAATGATGCAATCACGGTCGAGGGCGACTCTGAGTTATCGGCCACAGGCAAATGGCCAACAAGAGAGATCGGTAAGGACTGTGATGCAGTCTGTGCGAGTGTATGCGGAGGATCCGCTACAGCAAGACTGGGATGAAATCGCAGAGAAGCTCGTAGTTGCGATTAATAATTCCCGAGACGCTACAAGGAAAGAGACTCCGTTCTACTTAGTGCACGGTTGGGACGCTAGAACGACGCTGCGAGCAATGTCCTCCTCCCTCAAGCGAGGCCTCGGACGCCAGACCGACGCGCTGGCGTGGAGGCGAGAGATGAACAGACAACAAGAAATAGCTCTTAAAATGACAAAAGAATACCAGGTGGGCGAAAAAGCCCGCAGAGCGAAGAAGCATAATGAGACGCTAAGTCGGCGTGAACAGAGCGCGGTACCGAGACCCACGGACGTTGAGACCTCTGAGGCAGGGGCAGAAGGTGGCAAAAGAGCTGAGGATGCTAGGCTAGAACCTCAGAGGTCTCTCTTCAAGGAAGCGATAGAGTGTGGTTGTACATGGAGAGAGTGAAACCCGGTTTGGTAAAAAAAGCTAGCTCATTTGTGGCATGGACCCTTCCGAGTCAAGAGGAGGGTGGAAGCGTTTGCCTATGAGCTCGAATTACCTGACAGGAGTGGTTACAAGTTCTATCCGGTAGTGCACGTGTCACGGCTGAAAGCGGTCAATGAGTTTGAGGACCGACCGAGGACTCAACTAGCACCAGGGGTGACTGAGGAAGCCCGATTAGACTTCGACGAGGAGTTGCTGCCCGAGGACAGCTGGGAACCAGACAGATTAGCGGGCGAGTATGAAGTCGAACGCATACTAGACGACAGAACACCTCTCTCGACTGGAACAGGACGAGCTATCAGGGAATTCAAGGTCAAATGGGTTGGATATGACGAAAGCACCTGGGAGCCGGCGTCGAATTTGTCTTGTGGTGGACTTCTTTATGACTATCGCCGCGCGAAACGCCAAGACCAACGGCTCCAAATGGTCCAGGTGGCAGATGAGAACTGACAGAGGGGTCAAATTAAAATGAAACTGTGCGAGAGCGAGGTGTGACTCTCGATGACAGATGAAAAAAGGTAATCACACTACTATGTTGACCGAAGGCTCGGGGCACGTGCAGCCCGAGCAGTGGAAAAGAATTTATTGTGCAAAAATTGCGTGTGACGGCCCTCCCACGATGAGGAGGGCGAATTTATATTTTTCATGATCACGAAAGGAGATTCAAGCTTGCATAACGTTATTGAGGGCTCTGAGCTACCTTCGATGGACTTCAAATCGGCTAACTACGCTGTAACATCAAAAACGAGAGTTGACGCATCTGGAACGGTCCAACGAGGCCTAGAGAGACACCGCGGTGGCTGCGTCAGCCAAGTCAGACAAACCCGGTCTTGGACGACTTGACCCGGCGGGCGTATCAGTGACCGAGGCCTCTGAGATATCACCAGTAGACGACGCAGCACCCACCAGAGCCGCAGCGGCCGCCACAGAGCTCTGTGGTGAGTCTCCCTTGGACTGGTCGTCGACAGGAGCAGCCGGAGAAGCAGGAGAAGGAGTGCCAGGCTGTGTCCGGCGGTTCAAAAGCTTCACTGCCCAAGGCGAAATAATTTCTTGCGCCGATAACTGCGGGTTCAGCATAATGTCGTCGATGACTTGCTGAGATGAACCAGCAGCAGGGTTGGGCTTCCCAATAGCTCATCCCTAGCCAATAGTAGTCATTTTCACCCTGTGGTACGTCCGAACTACTTGTTGGTGTCCGCCCTCAAGGGAGTTGTGACAGCTCTGTAGCACCTCCTGAATCATCGTTGTTGCTATCACTAGTCGCGGCGTCGTCTCGTCTTTCTCCTGCTTACTCCAACGACGACTCACCCAAGAAAAAAAAGAGCACATTGTCTTCACTCAACACGAATTTGTCTGCAATCTTCCAAGCGTTGCGGGCATCTATGTATGAAAGCTTGGACTTTTCACCGCGGAGAACGGCCTTCAAGTGTGCCCACCGCAACTCCTCGTCTTGGCTAGCTGCTAGCCTTCGACGTCTCTCTTCTTGAACTTGGGTCTATGCCGGTTGCTGATGGTGGGACTGTACTGTTAGCATCTTCGGTGAGGTCCTGTGCCGCATTCTCCTCGAGCATTTGGAATGAGGTCTCTGAGGGGTCTTGTAGTGCTTCTTCACGGTTGTTAACAGCTTCTGGTCTGGCCTCAGGGGTCTCGTCTGCGAATCTAACCCGTTTTCTCTTCGCCTCTTTGGCTTGGCTTCACGTCATTGCTGTTATGTGGCATGATTGCTCTTGCACGAAATCGAAAAAATTCCTTCTCCGAGGCCTCATTCGGTCTATCTGCCTATATCCCGAGTTCACCATGGGTGAAAGCTCTGTCACTAGACTCGCTGTTTCGGCTTCCGGTGAAGTCTCAGCTGAGAGGTCGACCGAGAGTTCGTAGATGACCTCGGGGATGGGGGTTTAGTTCCGCCAATTCTGTTTGCCTGCTCGTGCTCGGGTTCACCGCCGCCTTATTTTCCTACGTCTCGCTCGCCAGTGCATCCGCTGCCGCATTGTATTCACGCACGACGTGAAGGTATCGGACAGACTTGAATTTGGCGGCGAGAGCTCTGTGGTGGTTTAACAGTGTCAGCAGCGACTCCTTCCTGCACGCCATCACCCCTAGGGACTGCTGGATTGCGAGCCGCGAGTCACTGACGATGACTAGGTTCTCGGCGCCATGTTCGAGGGCGGCCGAGACACCGTTGTTCATGCCTTCGTATTCAGCTTGATTTACTGTAGTCGACTCGAGGTAAGCACTCACAGCGGTCACTATTGTCCATTCGGGGAGCTGCCAAAGAATCCACGCGCAGCTACCATATCCACCATGCTTGGGAATCTTGGCCGAACCGTCAAATAACAGAACGAGGCCCCGGTACGTCCTGGGCAGCCTTGCGTAGAGCAAGTGTGGCTCGACCACAGGCTTCGCGTGGCCTCGGTTGGGCGGTGCAAACTGAGCAAGGGATCTGTTAGCGTCCACGAAGCTCGTGATGGTAGACTGGAGTAATTGGGAGAAAGCGACATCGCCCTCTTTGACTCGGGTCACCACAAGATGCCACGGGGACAAGAGTGCCGTGAATTGCATGGCGCGACCAAACAGTGCCTTCGACTTGTGCACCCACTCGAGCGTCGAAAACCGCGTATAGACGTGAATGGTTCGTCCAGCTAGTTGTACGTAGCATTGCTTCAGCAACTGAAGCAAGGCGAGAATAGTATATCTTTAGAATAATAATATTAAGTTATATTAATTATATTATTTTCTGTTTAGATATTTTTGAATTAGATTTTTTTAATCAAAAATATATTAAAAATTAGAAAATGAAGTATTTTTTATTAAACAGCAGCTTTTGCAAAAAAAATGTATTTGGTTATTTAGGTATGGTTTATGCAATGTACTTTTTTTTCGGCCAGATGGTAGTTGAGCTCAGATGGCTTTAGAACTCGACCGCTAAATCGGACTGGATGGAAAACGTCGTCGTGCTCTTGCATTAACGTGGTACTCAGAGCCCACTCGTTAGCAAATAGCATGACGTGGACAGCTCTGCTCGCATCAAAGTGCCGCAGGATTGAGGCCTCTGCACCCGTTGTTGAAAAGCTGCAAAGCTCTGTCGGGCTACGGTGAGGTCACCCCTGTCGGTAAAGTCATCATCCGCGAGCTGATAAAGCACGGCAGCGTAGACAGCAAAATCTTGGATGAACCGGCTATAGTAGTTCAACGCACCCAGGAAAGCCTGCATTCCCTTCTTCGATGCGGGAAATGAGAGCTCTGTGATGGCTCTGAGCTTCTTCGGGTCAGCTCTAATGCCCCCTGAAGACACTTGGTGGGACAAGAAGTCCACCCGAGGCTGCACAAAGATGCTCTTCGTAAAGCTCACACTGATTCGGCATTCTTCGAACCGACTTAGCAGTCGGTCCAACATGGCCAGACAGGCATCAAAGGTCTCAGCTCCAAAGCAAATATCATCCACAAAAGACCTTCGATCAAAAACTGGTACCAACGAGGACTCGTCCGGCTCACCGGTGAGGAACATGTCAGCGTCGGGGCTGTTCACCAGCTGCGAAAATGGGTCAACACCGTTGTGAGCCGATCGAGCAGCATCAAATTTGTCGAGACCAGACGAGATCTCTGAGGCAGGTTTATAGGGTCCGAACCGGTCGCGGGGACCTCACAGTGGGCTGTCAGAGGTCTCGCTTCCGCTTCCCGGACGACCTCTGCGAACTGCTTCCAACCTCCGTTGGGCTGGACAAATCCCCACAGAGCGTTGTCAAGCATACGCTGATATGTCATGGGCGCATTCTTCAGGCCGAACGGCATGCGCAGCCACTCAAAATGCCCGAGTGCGCAGACAAAGGCTGACACCTTGCGTGCCCTCTGTGTCATCATGACCGCCCAGAACTCGCTGGCAGCATCCAAAGAGCAGAACCACAGATACGCCTCCATCTCCGTAAGCAGGTCGTCAACGAGAGGCATTGCATACTCCAGAATTGCTGTAACAGCATTCAACATCTTGTAATCGATGCATAGTCTGATATCAAACTCCGTTCTTTTTCAGCACGATAACAATAGGCGATGCCCACGGGCTGTCTGAGAAGGCGACGAGCCCTGCTGTAAGGAGTCCTTTCAAGAGCTCGTACAGCTTGCGCAGGTGGCGGAGAGGTACTCGTCGAGCCCCTCAACGGCTGAGTCAAATACGGTCGAGACGTTGTACAGCAATTATGTGTGTGCTCTGGTCCGAGGCGAACCAGATACAGTGGATGCAGCTACGACAGCGACCGCGGAGCACACAGCCACTGTGGGAGGACTGGATGACTACGCCCATGAGCTGGCGTTCTTGCCTGACCTCTCAGAGGTCTCGGTTACGGATCTGAATTACACAGGGGATAATGTACTCAACCAAGACCTCAGCCAGGAAGAGCAGCAGCGTCTCATTGACGTGCTCAAGGCCCACGAGACCATCATGATTTCGAGCGGCAACGCTTTGCCGCTGCCAGCTTACGGAGTGGTTTGCGACATTGACGTCGGTGACCCCCCCCCCCCCCCTCAAACAGAGGGCCTTCAGTAGGGTCGAGCTCACTAGGTTGAATGTCCGCAGCCTCTGTCGTTGCCCCCGTGGGCTGTATCTCATCCCGAGAGTCCTTTGGGCTATCGACCGAGACTTCGGGATCCGTATCACTTGAGGAGCTCCCGTCGCTAGCGGTGCAAGCCCATTCTTGAATATCACCTTCCAACGAGGCCTCTGACGGTCGCCTCAATATTTCTTTCGGCGTCGCGTAGGCCGGACGCTCAACGGCAGGAGGTTGCGTCGCTAGTCACTGCTCATAGAGTTCTCGCTCGTTCTTATACAGCTCCTTTTCCCTGGCGTTAGCGTACGCGAGCACTTGCCATTCATTGTAACGTGCTGAGTTCAGTCGAACGTACCCAGGTTCTCGCGGTAGCTCACCGTGTGGCGTCCACACGAGCAGCGGTAGATGTGCTGGGCAGTATGCGCTCCGCGAGGTGACGACGTCAATCGGACGCGATGCGGTTTACCGAGTAGGAAACTAACCACAGTCGGAACCAGTGTATCGGTTCGACGTATCCACAGCGTATGCGTCTCACGCGGTGGGTGTCGCCGACTCACCCGAAATTCACCCCACTCGCGCCCGGAAATCCGCAAGGCCTCGGTCGGGCCTGCAACTTCATGAGTTCCATATGAGGCCTCGTGTGGGGCGTCGGCGGACTTGACGAGCGGTACCATGACGGGCAGCCTCGCCGTTCCATGAAACAAATCCAATCGAACGCCGGCAGGGATCATAAAATCAGTTCCTAAAACCACATCCACGCCGGCATTATAATTCATTATCCACACTTCGAACTCATACACTCGCTCCCATCCAAGGGTAATCTAAACGAGGGCTCTGCGGGTGGTTGCCATCACTCCAGGGTTGATACCCTTCACCTCTAGGCTCCGACCGTGGTCTGGAATGTCGCGCAACCGTAGCCTCTTTGCCAACGCGGCCGAGACCACACTCACGTTTGCACCAGTGTCCAGCAGAATCCTCGTTTAGCGTCGTCGACAGCACCCTGCACCAGGGCTCTCATCCTCTTACGTTTGTCATACTTCTGCGACGACCACCATCCCATTCTTTCGCCTGGCAGAAGTTTCACTGCCTGACTGAGTCCTCGCTCACGCGGTCCCAAGCGGGCCATACTGGCGATAGAGGCCTCTGTCATGGTGGGGGTAGCTCCCGCATCATCATTTTCACTTATACAATCTCGTCCGAGGGCTTGCCCTCGTTCATCTCCTAATTCCGTCATAATCACACTTTCATCTCGGTCATCTATGGGTTGTTTGCATCTCCCCATGGAAGCATAGATATAATCTGCGTCCACCGCGGGTTCAGCTGACTGTGGCAGCCCGATGGGGACCAACCCAGTTTCAGTTGGCGGGCTGCCTAATTTAAATGACTCCCATAGATCAAAGTGTGGATTTCAGGCGAAAGCTCCTTCTTATCCACTCTGTTTCGGACCAAGTTGGCGATCTCATTGAAGGCCTCGCACTTTCCAGCATCATGGACTTGTCGGCACATTTTGCACCGACGGAAGCAGTAGTGCGCTGAGTGGTTACTCCCACCCCACGCTGCACAGGGTCCATACTGGGGCTTGGTCCCTCTGCCATCCCGTCCGAGGAGTCGGTCGTCACGCTCTGACATCTTCCGGTCTCTGTCACCCCTCTGTCGTGAGTCGGTCCGACCATAGGTACCTGCCGCTGCTGCTCGACGCTCCGCATCATTAGCTGCGGCGAGATAACCGTCGTCGCTATCCTCCGACTGGTAGCTATCGACCGATGCCTCGTCTTCACTTCGGTTGCTCCCCGGGGTACTCGCCTCACTGCTACCACTACGTGGTGCGTGTTCCGAGTCGAACCTCGCTCGATGTCTTCCAGGTGACCGTGTATCGAGGTTAGTGAGGGCGTTAGTCAGCGCCTCGACGAGTGTGATCCTTGACTGGTAGCGTGCATCATCACGGTTATTGTCAGATCGACTCCGACCGAGGCCTCGATCGGCACGACGGTGATTGTATTCCGTATCGCGGAGGTCTCGGTCACGTCGGTCTCGACGGTAGGCACCTCTTGAGTCCTCTGTCCGTCGATCATCACGTCGTCGGCTATCTTCCCGACCCTTAGAACGGTAGGACGAGGTCTCGCGGTTGGCGCGACTGCGTTCTTCGCTCAAGAGGATTTCATTGATCAAGTCTTCGAGGTCATGGATGTCCTTCACTCTAACATAGCAGAGACGCCGTTCGAGACTTCTGTCGCCACACGTATCGAGGAAATGACGAACATGCTCCTTGGCGTCCACCATCCTCGAATTGGACTCCGGCATTACGTCCGTAGCCATTCAAGTGGTTCAGGTAATCACATACGTGCTCTTTATCCTCCCGGCGGGCAGAGTAGTATCTCGCTTTTGCTGACTGGGTAAAGGTGGAGCAGTAGTACTTGATAAAAGCATCACTGAGCAGCTTCCACGTGCGTCTCGTCTTGCGTGGGAGCTGTCGGTATCAATGCAGAGCTCCATCTCAACTCGAAGCCATGCACCATTCATTCGGAGGGGTATGAGTGCCTTTCATCTCGTAAACATGTCCGGAGCCACTGCATAGACCTCGCTCTTGTTACGACGCCCGTAATAGGGTTTGATGTTCCCTAGCGGCAGATGCGTCGCAATTTCCAGTCGAGGTGGTCCTCCGGACGCCTCTGACGCGCTCAGCTCGTGAATCTGGCGCTTCCACTGTTCCGTCAGGTCCGAGTCGTCTCTCTGAGGAGGTCGTGGTCGGACGACGAGTTCTCTGAGACTTGTAGCGCTTCGAACGAGGCCTCTGAGGCCCTCTCCGGCGGTTCGCCCAAGGGTGGGAGTCTTCGGTATCGCGTGCAAGTCGTTCAGAACGGCTCACTGACCTTGGGGTCACCATGTGCAAATCATAGTACGGAGAGGCCTCTGTAGAGGCAGAGAACACTCCTGCCGCCTTGCCCTCATCTCCTTCAACAGCAATCTTCCTTGGCGTCTACAGCAACGGAATTTTAGGCGAATCCTCCGCCTCAGGAGCGTCTCGAGCGACCGGCTGACGTCCAGCACCGATGTCTGGTGTCCCGAAAGTTATCCGTAGCTTCCGCTTCCATTTCATCAGCACGGTGCCGGCGTCGGACGGTGTCCAGTCGCGCAGCACTGCGTCAGAGGGGTGCTTCTGGGGCTCGCACCCCATCGCCTCAAGAGTAGAACGGTGTCTCTGGCGACTTGCCGATTGCTCGTTGAGTCGACAGGTGTCGCCAGCTCGATGCTGAGCTCAGCCCCGAGGGCTTGGCGAGTTGGCTTGGGGTCGAATAGCGGCATCCACTGGCTCTTCGTTCTCATAAGCTCGATGCATCGACCCAATACCTTTTTGGCAGCCGGAGTATCACCGTTAAGTGGTGGCCGGTTGCCGGTCGACCGAGGTCTCGCTCCGCCAGCCTTGGCAGATGTCGCTGGCGTCTCCGTCGACACGTCTTCACCATCGTGAGCTGGTTCAGGGCCAGCCACGTCAGTCAATTCATCGGTGAGGTTCCGCGAGAGCGGTCTCACCCCACTGCTACGGCCTTTTGACACCGTAGCATCTTCCGGAGAGCTCGGTGGGGCCACAAAGGGACCCTTCTCTTCCAGATAATCATCATCATCTTCTTCATCAAGCGCATCTTCATCATACTTGGTGTCCGGATAGTCGACCGAGTCGTCGAAGGTCGCAGAGCTTTCAGGAATCGGTTCCATGCGAGAGCTCTGAGGGGTGACAAACGAGTCACCCGACCGGTCCGAGGTCTCGGGCCGCCCACCACTCGACTTGATCGGCGTAGCTGGTACCGCTGACTTGCTTCCTTTCGCCATTTCTTCTTCTCTTCTTCTCTTCTCTCTCGGTTTGCTCGTTTGAGATAAAGCCGATACAAGACCACAACACACAGAAAGTCACACCAGTCCCGGGTCGCGGCACCAGTTGTCGTGTCGGAGCACGGCTAAATTCTCGTGACCTAGCGGTACGAGTCCCCACAGCAACAACAACTACCTCCCCGCGAGGGTCGGCAATGTTGGATCGACCTGAAGGCTCAGGAACGATCCCTTACACCGGGCTGGTCTTGACTCTCTGTGTACCGAGGCCTCGGTAGGCTTACCTCAGTACCCGCACCACTAGCCACGAGCAAAGGCTAGGATGCTTGTTCACGCTTTCGCGCTTAACCCCGTGGTCCCTCAGAGAGGAGGGTACCGGCTTTCGCAAGCCTACACAGGGGTGCCAGGGGAACCCAAGGCGGTAAGTCTCGGGAGGCGTCTGACGCTCGCTCCCACACACAATAATACACAGAGCACTCCGCTCTGCCCTTCGCCGCTCGGCCACACTCCTTCTCTTGGCCTCGCCTAGGATGCGCTCTCGGTCAAGTGAATTTGGGCTCACCAGCGGGCATTCCGGGGCAACCGAGCGCATCCAGGCTCTACAGTAGCTAGCTAGGCTTACCGTAGACGGACTTGGCCCTGCGTGGTTGGGGGGAATGTGCACACTGATATTTCTGGTCCTGAGACCTTATTTGTTCTTCCTATCTGTCGTCCTACGTCTCAATACAAACTCCTAGTGTCTCAGAGGTTTTGTTCGCCCATCCGAGGTATCCCTCTAAGTGCGAACGAGGGGTCGACCTTCCCAACTAGGTACGAATGAACCCACCAGGTAAATTGGCCAATAGAGGCCTCGGTCGGGGTTCTATTATGACCCGACCGATAATGTCACTACACTAAAACGGGGTAAATGTGAGTCTGACCGCTCAGCCTATCAGCAACTTGACTACCCTTCAACCGAGGGTTCAAGTCCGTTGCCGTAAGTCCGGCGAAACGCGTGGCGACGACCCAAATGCGGCCTTGATCACCCCGCACTTGGCGCCGATAACTGAGCGTTCAGTCAGTTTCGAAGACTCGGCGGACGGATCCGATGCCAAGGATGAAATGGAAGACTATGAAGACCTGGAGGAAAAGGCGCCAGCACTCGCTGTGGTGACGCCCGACACTCCGGAAGACGCGATATTGTCGGCGGGACGCAGCGGAGGCTCGCGCTCCCTGTTCCGAAATCTCGCGGATGAATTGGAAGAAGTGGCAGGACCCGAACCCGCCTACGATGACTATGACAGCGATGCCGAAGACTCAAAGTACCCGGTCACGATGGCTCAACCGACCGAACAAGCCTCAGGCTACCGTCCCCACTCAACGGAGACACCCCGGCAGCTAACAAGGTGCTGGGACGGTGCTACGAGGAAATGAAGACAAGGGAATGGATTCAACTCTTCGAACCAACGCCGATACGCCAAGCAGTGTGGGCTGATGATTTGAGCCATGAGTTAGCGTGGCCAGTAACTTCGACATCCCTGGACCAAGCTGTGAAGGAAACGATGACCTTCTTAAAAGCGATGGGCCTCCAGGCCACGTCGCGACCTTCGAGTTCGACTCTCGAGAGCTGGGCGCCGGCGGAAGCCGGTGCCGAAATCTAGAAATGGAAGAAGCGCCTGCGCGGAGCCTTCGGTGCAACAGCATTCAACATGGGATGTCGGCCGACACCTCATTCGGCCAATGAAACAACGGATCCATTAAAGGTACCCCTGCCGAAGACTCCCACGAAGACTGCCGAAGCCTCCGGAGGCCATAAGGCCCCAACAGCAGTGTTTTCGGCCACTGGTGAGCGTTCGCCGTATTTTCAAGACTCTCACATGGTGACACCAAAGTCTGTCAACCACACTGAGCACGTTCGTACCACCGCCGACAACTCGGGAGAGACAAGGCGCACGAACAGGAGCTCGGGACGAGGTTCCCGACGACGTTTTCAGCTCAGCAACGACTTGTCGGATGGTGACGACGACTCGAACGAATTTACGGGCGACGGAGGAGCTCAATTTTTTTTTTTTTTAAAAAAAAAAAAATGAACGAATACTTGCGGCAGATCCGAGAAGTGACGGACACAGAGATGCAAAACGTGACCCCGAGGATTGAAGTAGCCACGCACCGACCACTGGGGCAGATCAAGGCGTTCTCCGGCTTGAGGAACAAGAGTGAAAACCCCATGCAGTGGTTGCGAGCTTTCGTCTACGAGATGAAGGGAACACGCGCGTTGCCCGACGAATGGTGCATGCCCTTCGAGCTGAGTCTTCGGGACGGCGCTTTACATTGGTACCGACAACTCCCGAAGAAGACCAAGCGACAGTGGAGCTTGCTTAGCAAAGCCTTTATCAAATACTACTGTGTGAGATAGTCCTTTGGCGAAAATGCCCCATCGGCGTTGCTGGTACCGCTGAACGTGATCCTTTCGCCATCTTGTTCGTCTTCTTCTTCTTCTCTCTCTCTCTTGTTTGTTGCTCCTTAAGTCGGACGATCACCAGAAGTCACGAGACACAGAAGGTCACACCAATCCCGGGTCGCGGCACAAGTTGTCGTGTAGGAACACGTCCAAAATATGTAGGCACACTTCCCACCACCAACACTCCCCGAGTCCGCGAAGACTCGTGGAGCTTGTCGGGTAAATCGAACCTGAAAGCCCAGGATCTTGCCCTTACACCGGGTTGGCTGTTTCCACTGTGTACCGTGGTACTACAGGCCACCGACAAAGCCCAGCACCTCTAGCCGAGCGACGGCTAGGATGCTCTACACACGCAAATATACCCCGCAGTCCCACAGAAGGATGGGTACCAGCCAGTCACGGCCTGATACGGGGGTGCAGAAGCTTCAGCTCTGGCGGTAAGAGTCGACGGAAGTGCGCTCTCGCTCCTCCGGTCAATGGCGACAACTCGCCACACAATCCTAATACACACGGCCATTATCACTGTCTCTTGGCCCTGCCAGGATGAACACTCACTACACTAGTAGGCGTGCTCACCGACAGACATAATCCTTCCTACCGGGCTTGACACAGACGCTACGTGTACTTACCGATAGCCGGACTTCACCCTTGCGTGGTTGGGAGGAAAAGCTGTTCTGTATTAGTGCCCAATGGGATTTAGGTTTTTCATCTAGAGTTTCCTATAGTCTTATACAAATATCTAGTATAAACGCGTCCGTTTTGGATCTCCTCATGTCCGTTGCGATCTTTTGGTGTAACCACCGATGACTTAAAAGGCGTGTCGAAGACTCGAACCGACGTCGAAGACTCGGCTAAGTACGGATCATGACCGGGGGTTTCGGCTTGTAAATAGTGTCATGTCACTCGATGGGTTGACTCTGAGACATCGGGACCAGTGAATATTAGCCAATCATTGGCCAGTGAATTTCTTAACCCATATCCCGGTAACTCGTCGCCATTTGGAACTTCGCCGGCAACCGGCAAGTCCATTCCCAGCTGAGTCTCAACACCACACGTCTGTCTTCTGATTTTTTTTTTATATTAGAAGCATTCTAGATAGTATAATCACTACCAACTGAAATCACGGGGTCGAAGGTGCTCAATTGGCATCGCATGGGGTAGCGTAAACCTTCTCAAAATCACAGCTGATCTAGACAGTAATAACAGACAAAAAATGCCACGGGGGTAGAAGGGGTAGCAATGGGGGAGCATGGGTGTAGTATACTCCTTTGAGTATTTCTAATACTAACCAAGCTGTAGTGGTGATAACAGACACAAATCGTCACGGGGGTAGAAGGGGTAGCATTTTTGGTCAAATTCCTTATCACATTTTTTATTCTTTTTTTATGATTAAAAATATGCTTCTTTGTCAAGTTCTTCCAAAACGCTTTGATAATACTACCCTTTCTACCCCCAAATGAAAATAAATACAAATAATTGTACTTAGAAGTTCTATTAATAGTAAAATATATACAGAAAGTGGGGGTAGCATCGGGGGTAGCATCGTAATTGGGGGGTACCATCTGCTACCCCGATTATGTTATATTTATGTTTCATTCTAGTTCTCCAGCGTGTATGCGCATGCTAGAAGCAAAACCGCTTGGCGTTTATGATTTTGTTAGACGTGTATGGAGAATTTGGAACGATATCTGTTCCATTAAATTTGCACTGTACTAGGAGTAATATCCTTTGATATTTATGATTTTGTTCGCTAATAATGTCAGCCGCGCCACGTTAACACAGTAGACAAAGCAAACTTCAGTCTTTTATGACTTTGCTAGAGCTTGGATTCTGTGAGCTTCTTTACCAACGCGTCCGATGAACTCCTCCATTGCATATGGGATCAGTAGAAGCAAGATCCTTTGGTGTTTATGATTTTGTTTACCAAACGCAGTTCTGGTGACTCTATTTTGTGCAATCTAATATGCGTGAGCTAGGTGTAAAGTGGTTCGCTGTTTATGAATTGGTTTGCTGCATTCGTCACCCGCTCGTCTTTTGCTTACCACGAAAGCTATCTTCAGTATTTTATGTATTTGCTAGAGCTTGGATTCTGTGAGCTTATTCCATATACCGCGTGCACTGCACATACGTTGGGTAAAACCACTATAGCTTGATTTTTATGATTTTGATTTTTTTTTTTTTTTTTAAGAACGCCAACCGCGTCGCGTTAACGTAGTAGAGAGGCTGTCTTATGCATCTTATGACTTTGCTAGACCTTGGATTCTGTGAACGTTACCGTTAATCCATTTATTACCCATCCGTGGACCAGAAGCAAGATGGTTCGATGTTTATGAATTGATTTGTGGAGAACATCAACAGCGCTACGTTAAAGTAGTAGGCAGGCTGTCTTCAGTTTTATAGGTATTTGCTAGATCTTGCATTCTGTGAGTTTCCCATCAATTCGTATGCGTCATCTTGTTCTCTATATTCTGCCAGACGATGACTTGCAACGGATTTCCACAACGGAAAGAATAACATGTCTCTGCGCTTTCGACAATGCTCTTACTGTCCAATTTAGACTCATACCAACATCCAGAAGCTAATCGCGATGCTACTTCAAAGCTAATGTTAGGTTTGAGTGATGCTTCAAGATAATTCACCATCGACGGCGTCATTTATCGCATTCAACCTTCGAACTTGCGTGCATTGGCCCCTGCCAGCTTTATTTCCGACTACGATTAGCCTAAACGTGATTGTCGTATGCCCAAACCACTCCCGCACTCGAAAGTTGTGAAGAACGCTACAAGCGGTTGCCTCTTTGTCGAGATGTGGCTAAAATATTACAGTAAACACGCACGACGAGTAAATTTGCATTCAACGCCTTGACACTTCGTATGATTTGGTGGGGCTTCGCTGCCGTCTTGCTGCGCCATTTCGGATCCGTTTTTGATTAACAAAGTGACAACGGCTTGAATATTGTGGGTTCGTTTTGTCCGAGGGTATGGATCGTAGTAGCAATGAGGACGTTCCGCTATATCCAGACGCAATATTCTGCAGTCCGTGCTTCCTTCCAGGCCATCAAGCAGAACCTCAACACCAATAGTGGATCAATGGCGCAGCAATGGCGCAGCAAGACGGCAGCGAAGCCTCGCCAAATCATACGAAGTGTCAAGGCGTTGAATGCAAATTTACTCGTCGTGCGTGTTTACTGTAATATTTTAGCCACATCTCGACAAAGAGGCAACCGCTTGTAGCGTTCTTCACAACTTTCGAGTGCGGGAGTGGTTTGGGCATACGACAATCACGTTTAGGCTAATCGTAGTCGGAAATAAAGCTGGCAGGGGCCAATGCACGCAAGTTCGAAGGTTGAATGCGATAAATGACGCCGTCGATGGTGAATTATCTTGAAGCATCACTCAAACCTAACATTAGTTTTGAAGTAGCATCGCGATTAGCTTCTGGATGTTGGTATGAGTCTAAATTGGACAGTAAGAGCATTGTCGAAAGCGCAGAGACATGTTATTCTTTCCGTTGTGGAAATCCGTTGCAAGTCATCGTCTGGCAGAATATAGAGAACAAGATGACGCATACGAATTGATGGGAAACTCACAGAATGCAAGATCTAGCAAATACCTATAAAACTGAAGACAGCCTGCCTACTACTTTAACGTAGCGCTGTTGATGTTCTCCACAAATCAATTCATAAACATCGAACCATCTTGCTTCTGGTCCACGGATGGGTAATAAATGGATTAACGGTAACGTTCACAGAATCCAAGGTCTAGCAAAGTCATAAGATGCATAAGACAGCCTCTCTACTACGTTAACGCGACGCGGTTGGCGTTCTTAAAAAAAAAAAAAAAAATCAAAATCATAAAAATCAAGCTATAGTGGTTTTACCCAACGTATGTGCAGTGCACGCGGTATATGGAATAAGCTCACAGAATCCAAGCTCTAGCAAATACATAAAATACTGAAGATAGCTTTCGTGGTAAGCAAAAGACGAGCGGGTGACGAATGCAGCAAACCAATTCATAAACAGCGAACCACTTTACACCTAGCTCACGCATATTAGATTGCACAAAATAGAGTCACCAGAACTGCGTTTGGTAAACAAAATCATAAACACCAAAGGATCTTGCTTCTACTGATCCCATATGCAATGGAGGAGTTCATCGGACGCGTTGGTAAAGAAGCTCACAGAATCCAAGCTCTAGCAAAGTCATAAAGACGAAAGTTTGCTTTGTCTACTGTGTTAACGTGGCGCGGCTGACATTATTAGCGAACAAAATCATAAATATCAAAGGATATTACTCCTAGTACAGTGCAAATTTAATGGAACAGATATCGTTCCAAATTCTCCATACACGTCTAACAAAATCATAAACGCCAAGCGGTTTTGCTTCTAGCATGCGCATACACGCTGGAGAACTAGAATGAAACATAAATATAACATAATCGGGGTAGCAGATGGTACCCCCGAATTACGATGCTACCCCCGATGCTACCCCCACTTTCTGTATATATTTTACTATTAATAGAACTTCTAAGTACAATTATTTGTATTTATTTTCATTTGGGGGTAGAAAGGGTAGTATTATCAAAGCGTTTTGGAAGAACTTGACAAAGAAGCAGATTTTTAATCATAAAAAAAGAATAAAAAATGTGATAAGGAATTTGACCAAAAATGCTACCCCTTCTACCCCCGTGACGATTTGTGTCTGTTATCACTACAGCTTGGTTAGTATTAGAAATACTCAAAGGAGTATACTACACCCATGCTCCCCCATTGCTACCCCTTCTACCCCCGTGGCATTTTTTGTCTGTTATTACTGTCTAGATCAGCTGTGATTTTGAGAAGGTTTACGCTACCCCATGCGATGCCAATGGAGCACCTTCGACCCCGTGATTTCAGTTGGTAGTGATTATACTATCTAGACTGCTTCTAATATCAAAAAAATCAGACAGACGCTACCCAGCAAATCTTAGCAACCATAGTGCATGATACTTCATTTATTTTTAAATAGGATCGCAAACTCTGCTCTAATATCTCGTTGAATAGCATTTCAATAAAATACCATGCGATTTGCGCTCTTGGATAAATGGTTTCACGATCAGACTGAAGGCTTTCATCGACATGATTTGATGATGTTGGGCGTTGCAAAACTCTATGAAATTACAAAATAGCTGCTTCATAGGCATTTTTATCATCTGACTCTGTCAATCTCTCCAAGCAGTCGATTAGGAATTGATCGGAGTTGCAGCTTGAAGTTGCTTCAGCTCTTGTTTGTATGAGGTTTGTGGTGTGTCTTGTGGATGCCAACCACCATCGATCGTTAATGATTCACCAACCAATGAAAGATATGCTTACCAGCGTTGATGTTATCTAATGTTGCCCAGTATCTGTTGAAATATGATCTATTGCCAATCATCGTATTATTTGTTTCAAGGCATAGCGACCGACGATCAGACTCTTCGATAAAGCTGGCGAAATCGTTATTTAAAATTACGATGTAATTGCAGAAATCACTAAGGGTGACTGGCTCCTTTCCCTTGTAATTCAATTTGAACCTCGTCAGCTGTAATCAAGTTTTTGAACTTGTTCATCACCGCGCGATCAGAGTTATCTAACTGCTTCATCTAGAACACACATGATCATCGACTGACGAATGGAGTTGAAACGACCGGTGATAAGATCCATCCGAGGTGTAGTAAGTGATAAGTTTGGGCCTAAGACATATCAATTGAAAACGTTGAATGCCGCATTTTTCCCGCTACCTTGCTTACCTTTGATGATTATCACTGTGCCGGTCTTTTCCATTGGATTTACTAATATATGATTAATACTTTAGCAAGTAGTTGTACACTGTTTCATCGTTATTAGAGATAACGCTTCGCAAATGAGTTAACCACACATCGACGGTGCTATTATCAACCACAAAATCGTTCTCGTATTTGTGTAGAAGCCCACTGAATAGATAATTTCTTCGTTTGGATGATCGTCGCTGTCTAATGCGCAATATGGTTCGAGGACCACTTTCTTGTAGTTAATGCACTTCTTAACAGCTAGAAGAATGTCTAAGAGCTTGAAACTGAAGATCTCGTCCTTGTACTTAATATCAAATTACTCCTTTAGCTGTCCCATCCCACGAGGTACAAATCGAATGGAAGCCACATATTGCCGCTTGTATTTCGTCTTGTCGATCTCTTTAACATAGAACATGGCATCACCATTGTTTTCAACTCCGATTATCGTTTGACGAAGAAGCAGCGCCAAATCTCCCACATTATACGACTCGTCATCGTTCATGAGCAAGGTATTGAACTCGATATCATTCGCATCTCTAATCACACTAGCATCTATTTGCTCAATATTTGCACACAGCTGCTGAAAAAGTTCTGCTTTGATGTCATCGATGCGCTTTTGCTCAGCATCAGATTGTCCACCGCGTTTGCTAGTGCTAGGGTAAGCTAAGCACCACGCTTGGTAGCCGTCTTTGTCTTCCTTCTTGACAACTTGCCTGATGGTCCCGAGAGTGCATGGCTTGTCAGCATCGATATTTAACTCATTCCAGCATCGTTTTGCTTCACGCTCGTTGAATTGGTCAGAGAAGTCGCGTAGTAGCTTGATCCAGGTGCTGAATGCAACGGTTTTGTCTAGCTCCCTGCAGTTATATAACGCATATGCTGGCTTCATCCATTTATCATAATTATTAAACCACATCCGCGGTAAAAGTTTCATGAGATCGTAGCACTTTTGGCTGATTTCAATATCGAGTTGATGATCGCCAATCATTTTAACGTTTGACCTATCTAAAATAGGAGTCATGGTACAAGTGTTCTCCTTGCACTGATAGAGAGCTTCATATAGCTCTTCGGGCATATTAACTGGTTCTACATCGTTCACAACTTTATAACGTTCACCAGCAAACACACACCCATTATCGTTCCTGACATCAACGCTTGGTAAAACGTTGGCAGATGTTCTAAACCGCTCACCGTATTTAAAGTAATAGTGATATCCGCCACTGCAAGTCCTGACTTTGTATGTTTGGTAGTCATCAAGATCAATATCAACATCAAGTAGTGAGTCCATCCCGTTCTTGTTCTTTTTGATATCAACATTAATGACAGTCTGGGAGAGTGAAAGCGTGTCGCGCTTTGACTACACTATCACAGGCCAGTACACCAAGATCGCACAGCTCATCGGTGATGTGTTCTGCGCCACGCAGACGCCGGCGTCCAACGGCACCAGCTCTCAGCGATCCGGCTACACCTTCCTGCAAAGCGCTGGGGAGGTTGCCAATACCACCTCTGCCAAACCAGATCGTTTGCCAGTATGTATGCCCCAATTCTTGGATTTCCCAATTGCTTGGCACTTCGAGAGCTTCTGCCAGCCACTTGGCATCGAAACTACATTCTTAGATCCCTCGCTATTAAATTGAAGCTTCACAATGAACTTTATTAAACTCATCGCTGGTTGCCGCTGTATATATTATATAAAAAAATATAATCACGATGAATTTTCAATTTTTTGTTGTCTAGCGTGTTCAAGCGATCGCTGGAATTTCGAAAAAGTCGAATGTTTCTGGGTTTTTCTGTATTCTGATAGAAATATCGCCCGCTACATTCACATTGAGTGCTCTCTTTGAATTTGTCGGCGTTTTTTCACGCCATGATTTAACTAGTTCTCGATTTTTCAACTTTCTATCCATATCGGTGTTTCTTATATTTTGTAATATATTATTACCATTTTTTTTTTGTTCCCCATATAGCGAGACCTCTCATCATGACAACAACTAAACTTTGGCAAATACAAAGGAAAGACTATCGAAGAAGTCTTTGCTGCAGATCGGAATTATTCTGCGTGGCTACTACCGCAAGATATCCTGATCAGGCAGGCAGTCACCGGAGATTAAACAGTTTATAGAAGAAAAGTTAAAAGACGCTTGACATTAACCGGATTCGCGATTGCGATAAGGGATACTCGATTGGCTACTGAAGAATAAGTATGTGGAAGAATACTGTGATAAAAGCTTTTCTAAAGCTGGAGTAAAAATGGTGAAGGTCGCGGCTTGGAATTCACGAATCGTCGTTATGTTGCTGAGTGAAGGCTTCACACACTAACAGCGAGATGCTATTCACTACGCAATCGCTTTCGAAGGTTGTATGGCGGGGGCGGCGGCAATGCTTCGACTGGTATGTTGTTCGTTGGACCCTCAGCGGCAGTCGCAAATGGAGCCTCTCGAAGCGAACACTCGGCACGCCTTTGTCACTTTTTACACTTCGACTGATGGCCTCAGGACAAGCGCTTTGCACGAGTTGCGATCGGGACAACTGCAATATAGATTGGTGGCTCGGTATTCCCAGCTTCCTTGAGATACAATTCGGGAAAAATCTTATTCTCTTATCCTTGTCTTCCGAGTCAAACGCACTTTGCGAGGATCGTTTTATCAGGTCGAGAACAAAGAGTTCGGTTAGCACATCTACGATGCACGTTGCCTCTTGCGTGTGTTGTATGTGTGCTCGGGAGGAACTGGTTTCACCGAAATGTTGTTCGTCGGGCCATCTGTTGCAGATGCGAGCTGATACTCCTCGAAGTAGCCCACAAACACTTGACACGTCCTTTTCGCCAATAAAGTTTCAGGGCGCGAGTTGAGAACAAACTCTTGGCATGAATTTCGGTCAGGACAAATCGCAATGTAGATTGGTGGTTTGGTCATATTCGCGACACTGAAAATCGCATTCATCTTTTCCATTTGAGTACTGCTGATGGCATGCTTCTCTGCGACAGTCACTTGAAGGTACGCCACGCCGCCTGACTCAAGCTTCACAATGCTGTCAATATTGGGGAAGTTGTCGCACGCAGGAAACCAATACGTGAGCTTGTCGTCGTCCCGCCATTTTTCCAAATATGGCTTGTACTCGCTTGAGGTTCCCCATTGAACAGCAGTACCTGTTTTGAGAAGCACTGGCTTGAATTCATAACCACGAGGTTCATCTGGTTTCCTATATGTCGGTGGATCATATTCGGAGATGTGAAGTCGCAACATGTTGTCAGCAGCTAGACGGTGTACATAGACCTCAAAAACGCTTCCAGCAAGTGATCCGTGTCCAGCGCTTCGAGCCCATGCATAAATTCGAAACAGCGCGTCCGATCGCAGCCGGATAGAGAGTGTAAGAATTGCATATTCCGAGTCGATGACTTGCTCCCAATACCGCCTGGAGATAAAATGATTTGTGTCACCAGCATCTTTGATAAATGTATGGCGCAATCGATCAACTTGCGACTTCCCCGTCAATACACTGGAGTTGTTGGAGAGCAGGTTTATGATATCATCCACACCACTGCTCGCATCATCAATTGCACTGCGTATGTCCTCCGATGTAGCAAGTGTAAACTCACGCACGCTTCCGCCAGAGTAGTAGAACCGTTCTTCCATATCCTCAGTGGCAAACTTGTAAACGAAGTTTCCCATCAACAACAAATCCTTTTTTGCCCAACAAGGCAATAGACAGCAGTACGCATCAACTCGTTCTTGCGACTTTAAATCCACTTGCTGCGACGTTGCCAACAAATTGAATGTCTCTAGCTCTTCCGGAATATGGTCGTATTTAAAACCATCCAACAGCATCCAGACATTCTCAATGCCCTGCTGCCGACATAGTTCGTCATACACGCGACCAGCTTCGAGTTTCTTGCATGCTGGAATCGCAAAATGTACAACTTTATTTCCCTGGTATCCCAGATATAGAAGACAATTGCGCTGCTTCAGCTTGGTCAATCGTCGGTACACCAGCACATTCTTCTTGCGCTCGAACACGAGGTAGAACGCCATCACGCACAACAGCGTCGACTTGCCGATGCCCGGTGATCCCACGAGGATGCTCTTCTTGTTCGTGCGCACGTTGGTGTTGTCATCAGTAGACTCTCGAAACCATCCATCAACAAGTATCGACGCGACCTGCTTGTCTTCCAATCGCCAAAAGATCTTCCCGTTGCTGGTGCATCCACCCAAGCTGCTCATAAACTTCCAGATCAATGGAATCTCGTGCACAGCGTTAATGGCCCATTCTGTCAGTGAGGTACATTCCTCCGCGTACTTATCCGGCTCGTTTAGGACAGTGGCGCTTGGAATTTCCATCAGTTCGGCCGCTGGTGCTACAGTGCGAGGAACAAGACGCTGCGGCGGCACTACCACGATGAGTGCACCCTTCTTCGATGCACCAAGTGCGCCAATCGGCGAGTCTTCGTCCAAAGGCTGGGCATTCTCTTCGTCATACACTGCTCTGTTAGCGTAGACATCCAATTGATCGGCTGCAAGGTGAGCCAAAATATTCGTTCCTTGCGGTCGCGTGTGGTCATATTTCCCGTGGATCTTGTTGCGAAGGTCCTCAATATCGTTTACACCATCGCATGGCACTGATGATGCCTTGTGACCCAAGAACGCGCCGCGAGTAGCTGCATCTACCAGATGAAACCACACTTTCCGCGCCATTGGTTTGTTCTAAATCGCAATACAACTTTCCTGTTAGTCTCTGTGGCTTTCGATACCTGCTGGCGTGGCTATCTCGCGCGATCGTCGCTTACCTGCGCTTTCTCCGTGCTTCTGAGTTCCGAGGTCCGGATGTCGTACTTACTAGAGCTGCTGTGGTGCTTCAATTCTATAGTGAATTGCAGCTAATTGTCGAATTGTGGGAATTCGGGTTCTAAAATTTTCGGAACCAAATTTTAATAACTGGAAGGGCTGTGGTTATATTAACATCTTCTGTTGGTGCTCGGGTTCCGAGTTCCTATACTTTAATATATATGTTAAAATTTTATAGATAGGGGGTAGGGTATAGAAGAGAAAGAAGAGATAGAGAGACAGTGCTGAGTTTTTTTTGGGGGGAACTTAGGAACTTAGTCCCGCATTGTGTATAAAACCTATCATGATCACAATTGTTGATGTTACGTCAGTTCGGTGACATGGAACCGGATCAAATCAGGTTTGAGAACTTCACGCACTACTGGATTTTAATAACTAGAATCACTCTGATGACGCGTCGTTTAAAGTGACATCGCCATACACTGTATGGGATGCGGTTCATGATTCGGAACTTCAGAACTACTGGAATTAAATAACTACACAAGCTTTGGTGAAGCATTGTTCAAAGTGACAATTCTGGCATGCCAGAGAATTCACATTAAGATTACGTTAACTCGCGCAATCTTTCTGTTGGCATACGCCAGTGAACGCACTGCATTGATTAAGTTACATCGTCCGCTTAACCTGTGCATAAATGGCATCTAGAGTACCCTTAGAGACAGCGATGATGTACTACTCACGAGCACGACGTTGTTGAGTCTGGGAGGTTGGATTCTTAAGAGTGGGCTGGGATATTGATCGCACATCAAGAATTGGCACTTGAACTTGTTCCAGATGCCGCAATACTTGTACTTCTAAAAGTAAAATTTGTGATACAAAATACGTGTTGGAGCAGTATTATCTGGAGTAGGGCAAAGCGCGATACAAAATATGTGTTGGAGCCTAGTATCTGGAGAGGCGCACGATCCGTACGAAGTACACAACAAATTGCAGCTCCAGTAGCAAATACAAATCTTTCAGCCAAAGTTCCAATAGGTCCGACGCTAGCAAGTAACGTAAGTAATAGAGGCGCTACTGCAGCAGCGCGTGAATACATGTTTCAGCATATATATATACATATATATGCTATTTTCCAAGAGAAATGACCAAACGCAAAATTCGGGTGATAACCGAGACGACTTCACAGCAACATGCAACTACTGCGAAATGAAAGGCACCACGATGAACACATCACTCTGTTCGCGCAAACCCGTAGCTTAACTTTCTGTATGAGCACAATTAAATTTCAATCAAATGCCAACGTGAGCGAGGAGCAAACCCACAGGTCCAAGTTTACATAGCTCTAGTTAATTTTTAGCAGTTGTGTCGGAGGCAAAATCAGGAATCCAACGCAGCATGTCGTCTAGAGGTCAGCTCAGTACCCATTATGGCCAATTTACCCCTATATTCGAAATCAAAGTGTTAGCCTGCACCTCCATTGCAATGAAGGTATGTACGTACCCACTCACTATGCATAAGGTCGTCGCTGTTCGTGTTCAACAGGGGGATGTCACCGCTACTCACTTCGCTAGACTACAGCAGCAAACGAACATGGCGTTATTGTTAATCCAATAGATTACCCAGCACTGTAAATGAAGCAAGATCTCTGGAGTATCAGCGAAACTACCATCGACCTCGTGAAGGCCACGGCTTCTGTTGAATCTGTAGTCGTATATAAACATAAAAAAAAGTTTCATTAGCACATTCATCCAGAGCTGATGGGCCTAGCATTTCAACCAGCACTTCCTTCCAAACGCATTCAAAATGCCAATGGTTATTTAACGGGAAGAAAAGTAGGAAGACTTCAGGTGCGAAAAGTCGCAAGACTCGTTGGACTTTACCAGTTCATGTTTGGCACGTGATCATCGTGTGATGCACTGTTGAACGCACGTTGACCCAGTTGGAGATAATTAATCGAGCTGGAAGGCCTGCGCTGGAGGCCACCCCGCCAGCAGAAGCCTCGGCGGAAGTTGGTGAGCCTCCGATTGCAGCGGAGGCCTCTGAGGGTGTCCGAGAACCCTGCGGAGTCGGCGAAGACATGGCCTGAAGGGACGAGCCCGTGGAGGAAGCGTTAGTTGACGCAGCATGACAAGATTGACAAGCACAGAGGGCTCACCGATACGGAGAAAGTCGACCGTCGGAGCGGCGGAGGAACAAGAGCGCCGAAGCTGGACGACGCGGAAGCCAAGCTACGAAGACACCACGACACGCGCCAGGCGGTGGTTTGTGTCGCGGTGGGGGCAGTTGTGAGATAGTCCTTTGGCGGAATTGCCCACGGCAACGGACTTGAACCCTCGGTTGAAGGGTAGTCAAGTTGCTGATAGGCTGAGCGGTCAGACTCACATTTACCCCGCTTTAGTGTAGTGACATCATCGGTCGGGTCATAATAGAACCCCGACCGAGGCCTCTATTGGCCAGTTTACCTGGTGGGTTCATTCGTACCTAGTTGGGAAGGTCGACCCCTCGTTCGCACTTAGAGGGATACCTCGGATGGGCGAACGAAACCTCTGAGACACCAGGAGTTTGTATTGAGACGTAGGACGACAGATAGGAAGAACAAATAAGGTCTCAGGACCAGAAATATAAGTGTGCACATTCCCCCCAACCACGCAGGGTCAAGTCCGTCTACGGTAAGCCTAGCTAGCTACTGTAGAGCCTGGGTACGCTCGGTTGCCCCGGAATGCCCGCTGGTGAGCCCAAATTCACTTGACCGAGAGCTCATCCTAGGCGAGGCCAAGAGAAGGAGTGTGGCCGAGCGGCGAAGGGCAGAGCGGAGTGCTCTGTGTATTATTGTGTGTGGGAGCGAGCGTCAGACGCCTCCCGAGACTTACCGCCTTGGGTTCCCCTGGCACCCCTGTGTAGGCTTGCGAAAGCCGGTATCCTCCTCTCTGAGGGACCACGGGGTTAAGCGCGAAAGCGTGAACAAGCATCCTAGCCTTTGCTCGTGGCTAGTGGTGCGGGTACTGAGGTAAGCCTACCGAGGCCTCGGCACACAGAGAGTCAAGACCAACCCGGTGTAAGGGATCGTTCCTGAGCCTTCAGGTTGATCCAACACTGCCGACCCTCGCGGGGAGGTAGTTGTTGTTGCTGTTGGGACTCGTACCGCTAGGTCACGAGAATTTAGCCGTGCTCCGACACGACAGAGCGGACCCGGGGCGCACAGGTGGGACTGGCCCAGTCTGAGGCAGAGGACCTGCTGGTGCTGTGAAGGTTGCATGTGCTGCAGGGGCATCGCCGAAAGTCTGCGTCGTAGGACCCTCATTTGTGCCATCCGCCGCCGGCGGAACCTCAGAGGGCTGCCTCGGCTCGGGCACAGGTTCAAACCCTGCGTAGCCTTCTGATCCAGGCACTTAAGTGCCGTCTGTGGACTCCATTCTAGGAGCTTGATACGGTCGAAGGTTGGGTGATTCGTTTTTGGTCTGCGGAGCCGTCGTCCTTGAGCTCATTAGCGGACGGACAAGTCGTACTTCGTAGATCCGTACTTAGTCGAACAAGTACAGTGCTGCCTCGAAGGTTGTTGCAAAGCCTTTGGCTCTAATTTCGAAATTGTCTTGCTTTTAGCTGCTTGCTTGTCCTTGAGTCTTGTCTAGCTGCGTGCTAGGAGGCAAAATGAAGACTGAATTAAAGTGTTTAGGCAAAGTAGAGCTAGCTTTCTCCTGCGACCTGCAGCTCACGACTGTAACAGCCGCACCCATGCGATCGGGTACGAGGCTGTCCTCGCGCAGGCTACTCCATACGATCGTATGCAACGAACTCTGCAACGGGCTCTCCGTTACATTCAACTACGTTCTGTTCGCAGTTGCAGCTACTCTCGTCGCCACAGTTGCGACCACTGCTGCTCATGCACCTACGACACCAAGTTTTCTTGGTGTTGCGGACCAGACGAATGGTCGGGGAAATGAGAATCGAATGCTGAGAGCTCACGATGATCCTCGCACTGATGGCGCAGAGGAGAGAGGGGGATTTAGTTTTTCCGATGTGGTCGACGAAGTGCTGGCCAAGATGAGAGGTGAAAATCTCTACAAGCGCTTAATGAAGTCAAGTTCAATGAAGGAACTTGATACGTTAAAAGATTCACGTGTGAAAGAGCACCTCGTAGATATCGTGTTTTCAAAGCTTGATGCGCAATTCAAGACTATGGACGAAGTGGACCATGTCACCCGACGAGAATGGCGGAGCAACTGCTCTCAAGACGAGACTTGTCGATTGAAGAGCAAAACTTCTTGGTGTACTTTTACACGAAGTACTGGTACGAGAAGCACCCCTTCTCGACAAGCTAGCTTACTTAGAGAGTCTGAATATAGGTTTCGGAGTGAACTTGCGCGTTGTACTGTTATCTGATTTTTTACAGTGTCTTTTGCACTGGGAGGTAGGTAGCGAAGCTTATGCCGACGTTGAAAGGCACGTCAAGTCTTGTCCAGACTGCTGCTCAAGTAAGAGCAAGCCGCAGCTGCGAGGATACTCGCCGGGCAATATTATGGCAGATCATCCGTTCCAAATAGTCTCGATGGACTTTGTGATACTCCTACCGAGGTCTCGGAGGGGCAATACGGCGCTGTTACTATTTCAGTGCTCATTCACTGGATTCGTAATGGGGAAGGCAATGGCCGACACCACAGCTCTGTCGGTTGCCCAAGCATTCGAAGAGTGCGTTTACCGACCTTTCTGTGCCCCGATCCTTATAAGGCATGACAGACACCCCCGCTTCATGAGCGAGATCTTCCAGGCCTTTGCGGAAATGATGCAATCACGGTCGAGGGCGACTCTGAGTTATCGGCCACAGGCAAATGGCCAACAAGAGAGATCGGTAAGGACTGTGATGCAGTCTGTGCGAGTGTATGCGGAGGATCCGCTACAGCAAGACTGGGATGAAATCGCAGAGAAGCTCGTAGTTGCGATTAATAATTCCCGAGACGCTACAAGGAAAGAGACTCCGTTCTACTTAGTGCACGGTTGGGACGCTAGAACGACGCTGCGAGCAATGTCCTCCTCCCTCAAGCGAGGCCTCGGACGCCAGACCGACGCGCTGGCGTGGAGGCGAGAGATGAACAGACAACAAGAAATAGCTCTTAAAATGACAAAAGAATACCAGGTGGGCGAAAAAGCCCGCAGAGCGAAGAAGCATAATGAGACGCTAAGTCGGCGTGAACAGAGCGCGGTACCGAGACCCACGGACGTTGAGACCTCTGAGGCAGGGGCAGAAGGTGGCAAAAGAGCTGAGGATGCTAGGCTAGAACCTCAGAGGTCTCTCTTCAAGGAAGCGATAGAGTGTGGTTGTACATGGAGAGAGTGAAACCCGGTTTGGTAAAAAAAGCTAGCTCATTTGTGGCATGGACCCTTCCGAGTCAAGAGGAGGGTGGAAGCGTTTGCCTATGAGCTCGAATTACCTGACAGGAGTGGTTACAAGTTCTATCCGGTAGTGCACGTGTCACGGCTGAAAGCGGTCAATGAGTTTGAGGACCGACCGAGGACTCAACTAGCACCAGGGGTGACTGAGGAAGCCCGATTAGACTTCGACGAGGAGTTGCTGCCCGAGGATAGCTGGGAACCAGACAGATTAGCGGGCGAGTATGAAGTCGAACGCATACTAGACGACAGAACACCTCTCTCGACTGGAACAGGACGAGCTATCAGGGAATTCAAGGTCAAATGGGTTGGATATGACGAAAGCACCTGGGAGCCGGCGTCGAATTTGTCTTGTGGTGGACTTCTTTATGACTATCGCCGCGCGAAACGCCAAGACCAACGGCTCCAAATGGTCCAGGTGGCAGATGAGAACTGACAGAGGGGTCAAATTAAAATGAAACTGTGCGAGAGCGAGGTGTGACTCTCGATGACAGATGAAAAAAGGTAATCACACTACTATGTTGACCGAAGGCTCGGGGCACGTGCAGCCCGAGCAGTGGAAAAGAATTTATTGTGCAAAAATTGCGTGTGACGGCCCTCCCACGATGAGGAGGGCGAATTTATATTTTTCATGATCACGAAAGGAGATTCAAGCTTGCATAACGTTATTGAGGGCTCTGAGCTACCTTCGATGGACTTCAAATCGGCTAACTACGCTGTAACATCAAAAACGAGAGTTGACGCATCTGGAACGGTCCAACGAGGCCTAGAGAGACACCGCGGTGGCTGCGTCAGCCAAGTCAGACAAACCCGGTCTTGGACGACTTGACCCGGCGGGCGTATCAGTGACCGAGGCCTCTGAGATATCACCAGTAGACGACGCAGCACCCACCAGAGCCGCAGCGGCCGCCACAGAGCTCTGTGGTGAGTCTCCCTTGGACTGGTCGTCGACAGGAGCAGCCGGAGAAGCAGGAGAAGGAGTGCCAGGCTGTGTCCGGCGGTTCAAAAGCTTCACTGCCCAAGGCGAAATAATTTCTTGCGCCGATAACTGCGGGTTCAGCATAATGTCGTCGATGACTTGCTGAGATGAACCAGCAGCAGGGTTGGGCTTCCCAATAGCTCATCCCTAGCCAATAGTAGTCATTTTCACCCTGTGGTACGTCCGAACTACTTGTTGGTGTCCGCCCTCAAGGGAGTTGTGACAGCTCTGTAGCACCTCCTGAATCATCGTTGTTGCTATCACTAGTCGCGGCGTCGTCTCGTCTTTCTCCTGCTTACTCCAACGACGACTCACCCAAGAAAAAAAAGAGCACATTGTCTTCACTCAACACGAATTTGTCTGCAATCTTCCAAGCGTTGCGGGCATCTATGTATGAAAGCTTGGACTTTTCACCGCGGAGAACGGCCTTCAAGTGTGCCCACCGCAACTCCTCGTCTTGGCTAGCTGCTAGCCTTCGACGTCTCTCTTCTTGAACTTGGGTCTATGCCGGTTGCTGATGGTGGGACTGTACTGTTAGCATCTTCGGTGAGGTCCTGTGCCGCATTCTCCTCGAGCATTTGGAATGAGGTCTCTGAGGGGTCTTGTAGTGCTTCTTCACGGTTGTTAACAGCTTCTGGTCTGGCCTCAGGGGTCTCGTCTGCGAATCTAACCCGTTTTCTCTTCGCCTCTTTGGCTTGGCTTCACGTCATTGCTGTTATGTGGCATGATTGCTCTTGCACGAAATCGAAAAAATTCCTTCTCCGAGGCCTCATTCGGTCTATCTGCCTATATCCCGAGTTCACCATGGGTGAAAGCTCTGTCACTAGACTCGCTGTTTCGGCTTCCGGTGAAGTCTCAGCTGAGAGGTCGACCGAGAGTTCGTAGATGACCTCGGGGATGGGGGTTTAGTTCCGCCAATTCTGTTTACCTGCTCGTGCTCGGGTTCACCGCCGCCTTATTTTCCAACGTCTCGCTCGCCAGTGCATCCGCTGCCGCATTGTATTCACGCACGACGTGAAGGTATCGGACAGACTTGAATTTGGCGGCGAGAGCTCTGTGGTGGTTTAACAGTGTCAGCAGCGACTCCTTCCTGCACGCCATCACCCCTAGGGACTGCTGGATTGCGAGCCGCGAGTCACTGACGATGACTAGGTTCTCGGCGCCATGTTCGAGGGCGGCCGAGACACCGTTGTTCATGCCTTCGTATTCAGCTTGATTTTTTATTTTACTGTAGTCGACTCGAGGTAAGCACTCGCAGCGGTCACTATTGTTCATTCGGGGAGCTGCCAAAGAATCCACGCGCAGCTACCACATCCACCATGCTTGGGAATCTTGGCCGAACCGTCAAATAACAGAACGAGGCCCCGGTACGTCCTGGGCAGCCTTGCGTAGAGCAAGTGTGGCTCGACCACAGGCTTCGCGTGGCCTCGGTTGGGCGGTGCAAACTGAGCAAGGGATCTGTTAGCGTCCACGAAGCTCGTGATGGTAGACAGGAGTAATTGGGAGAAAGCGACATCGCCCTCTTTGACTCTGGTCACCACAAGATGCCACGGGGACAAGAGTACCGTGAATTGCATGGCGCGACCAAACAGTGCCTTCGACTTGTGCACCCACTCGAGCGTCGAAAACCGCGTATAGACGTGAATGGTTCGTCCAGCTAGTTGTACGTAGCACTGCTTCAGCAACTGAAGCAAGGCGAGAATAGTATATCTTTAGAATAATAATATTAAGTTATATTAATTATATTATTTTCTGTTTAGATATTTTTGAATTAGATTTTTTTAATCAAAAATATATTAAAAATTAGAAAATGAAGTATTTTTATTAAACAGCAGCTTTTGCAAAAAAAATGTATTTGGTTATTTAGGTATGGTTTATGCAATGTACTTTTTTTTCGGCCAGATGGTAGTTGAGCTCAGATGGCTTTAGAACTCGACCGCTGAATCGGACTGGATGGAAAACGTCGTCGTGCTCTTGCATTAACGTGGTACTCAGAGCCCACTCGTTAGCAAATAGCATGACGTGGACAGCTCTGCTCGCATCAAAGTGCCGCAGGATTGAGGCCTCTGCACCCGTTGTTGAAAAGCTGCAAAGCTCTGTCGGGCTACGGTGAGGTCACCCCTGTCGGTAAAGTCATCATCCGCGAGCTGATAAAGCACGGCAGCGTAGACAGCAAAATCTTGGATGAACCGGCTATAGTAGTTCAACGCACCCAGGAAAGCCTGCATTCCCTTCTTCGATGCGGGAAATGAGAGCTCTGTGATGGCTCTGAGCTTCTTCGGGTCAGCTCTAATGCCCCCTGAAAACACTTGGTGGGACAAGAAGTCCACCCGAGGCTGCACAAAGATGCTCTTCGTAAAGCTCACACTGATTCGGCATTCTTCGAACCGACTTAGCAGTCGGTCCAACATGGCCAGACAGGCATCAAAGGTCTCAGCTCCAAAGCAAATATCATCCACAAAAGACCTTCGATCAAAAACTGGTACCAACGAGGACTCGTCCGGCTCACCGGTGAGGAACATGTCAGCGTCGGGGCTGTTCACCAGCTGCGAAAATGGGTCAACACCGTTGTGAGCCGATCGAGCAGCATCAAATTTGTCGAGACCAGACGAGATCTCTGAGGCAGGTTTATAGGGTCCGAACCGGTCGCGGGGACCTCACAGTGGGCTGTCAGAGGTCTCGCTTCCGCTTCCCGGACGACCTCTGCGAACTGCTTCCAACCTCCGTTGGGCTGGACAAATCCCCACAGAGCGTTGTCAAGCATACGCTGATATGTCATGGGCGCATTCTTCAGGCCGAACGGCATGCGCAGCCACTCAAAATGCCCGAGTGCGCAGACAAAGGCTGACACCTTGCGTGCCCTCTGTGTCATCATGACCGCCCAGAACTCGCTGGCAGCATCCAAAGAGCAGAACCACAGATACGCCTCCATCTCCGTAAGCAGGTCGTCAACGAGAGGCATTGCATACTCCAGAATTGCTGTAACAGCATTCAACATCTTGTAATCGATGCATAGTCTGATATCAAACTCCGTTCTTTTTCAGCACGATAACAATAGGCGATGCCCACGGGCTGTCTGAGAAGGCGACGAGCCCTGCTGTAAGGAGTCCTTTCAAGAGCTCGTACAGCTTGCGCAGGTGGCGGAGAGGTACTCGTCGAGCCCCTCAACGGCTGAGTCAAATACGGTCGAGACGTTGTACAGCAATTATGTGTGTGCTCTGGTCCGAGGCGAACCAGATACAGTGGATGCAGCTACGACAGCGACCGCGGAGCACACAGCCACTGTGGGAGGACTGGATGACTACGCCCATGAGCTGGCGTTCTTGCCTGACCTCTCAGAGGTCTCGGTTACGGATCTGAATTACACAGGGGATAATGTACTCAACCAAGACCTCAGCCAGGAAGAGCAGCAGCGTCTCATTGACGTGCTCAAGGCCCACGAGACCATCATGATTTCGAGCGGCAACGCTTTGCCGCTGCCAGCTTACGGAGTGGTTTGCGACATTGACGTCGGTGACCCCCCCCCCCCCCCCCCTCAAACAGAGGGCCTTCAGTAGGGTCGAGCTCACTAGGTTGAATGTCCGCAGCCTCTGTCGTTGCCCCCGTGGGCTGTATCTCATCCCGAGAGTCCTTTGGGCTATCGACCGAGACTTCGGGATCAGTATCACTTGAGGAGCTCCCGTCGCTAGCGGTGCAAGCCCATTCTTGAATATCACCTTCCAACGAGGCCTCTGACGGTCGCCTCAATATTTCTTTCGGCGTCGCGTAGGCCGGACGCTCAACGGCAGGAGGCTGCGTCGCTAGTCACTGCTCATAGAGTTCTCGCTCGTTCTTATACAGCTCCTTTTCCCTGGCGTTAGCGTACGCGAGCACTTGCCATTCATTGTAACGTGCTGAGTTCAGTCGAACGTACCCAGGTTCTCGCGGTAGCTCACCGTGTGGCGTCCACACGAGCAGCGGTAGATGTGCTGGGCAGTATGCGCTCCGCGAGGTGACGACGTCAATCGGACGCGATGCGGTTTACCGAGTCGGAAACTAACCACAGTCGGAACCAGTGTATCGGTTCGACGTATCCACAGCGTATGCGTCTCACGCGGTGGGTGTCGCCGACTCACCCGAAATTCACCCCACTCGCGCCCGGAAATCCGCAAGGCCTCGGTCGGGCCTGCAACTTCATGAGTACCATATGAGGCCTCGTGTGGGGCGTCGGCGGACTTGACGAGCGGTACCATGACGGGCAGCCTCGCCGTTCCATGAAACAAATCCAATCGAACGCCGGCAGGGATCATAAAATCAGTTCCTAAAACCACATCCACGCCGGCATTATAATTCATTATCCACACTTCGAACTCATACACTCGCTCCCATCCAAGGGTAATCTAAACGAGGGCTCTGCGGGTGGTTGCCATCACTCCAGGGTTGATACCCTTCACCTCTAGGCTCCGACCGTGGTCTGGAATGTCGCGCAACCGTAGCCTCTTTGCCAACGCGGCCGAGACCACACTCACGTTTGCACCAGTGTCCAGCAGAATCCTCGTTTAGCGTCGTCGACAGCACCCTGCACCAGGGCTCTCATCCTCTTACGTTTGTCATACTTCTGCGACGACCACCATCCCATTCTTTCGCCTGGCAGAAGTTTCACTGCCTGACTGAGTCCTCGCTCACGCGGTCCCAAGCGGGCCATACTGGCGATAGAGGCCTCTGTCATGGTGGGGGTAGCTCCCGCATCATCATTTTCACTTATACAATCTCGTCCGAGGGCTTGCCCTCGTTCATCTCCTAATTCCGTCATAATCACACTTTCATCTCGGTCATCTATGGGTTGTTTGCATCTCCCCATGGAAGCATAGATATAATCTGCGTCCACCGCGGGTTCAGCTGACTGTGGCAGCCCGATGGGGACCAACCCAGTTTCAGTTGGCGGGCTGCCTAATTTAAATGACTCCCATAGATCAAAGTGTGGATTTCAGGCGAAAGCTCCTTCTTATCCACTCTGTTTCGGACCAAGTTGGCGATCTCATTGAAGGCCTCGCACTTTCCAGCATCATGGACTTGTCGGCACATTTTGCACCGACGGAAGCAGTAGTGCGCTGAGTGGTTACTCCCACCCCACGCTGCACAGGGTCCATACTGGGGCTTGGTCCCTCTGCCATCCCGTCCGAGGAGTCGGTCGTCACGCTCTGACATCTTCCGGTCTCTGTCACCCCTCTGTCGTGAGTCGGTCCGACCATAGGTACCTGCCGCTGCTGCTCGACGCTCCGCATCATTAGCTGCGGCGAGATAACCGTCGTCGCTATCCTCCGACTGGTAGCTATCGACCGATGCCTCGTCTTCACTTCGGTTGCTCCCCGGGGTACTCGCCTCACTGCTACCACTACGTGGTGCGTGTTCCGAGTCGAACCTCGCTCGATGTCTTCCAGGTGACCGTGTATCGAGGTTAGTGAGGGCGTTAGTCAGCGCCTCGACGAGTGTGATCCTTGACTGGTAGCGTGCATCATCACGGTTATTGTCAGATCGACTCCGACCGAGGCCTCGATCGGCACGACGGTGATTGTATTCCGTATCGCGGAGGTCTCGGTCACGTCGGTCTCGACGGTAGGCACCTCTTGAGTCCTCTGTCCGTCGATCATCACGTCGTCGGCTATCTTCCCGACCCTTAGAACGGTAGGACGAGGTCTCGCGGTTGGCGCGACTGCGTTCTTCGCTCAAGAGGATTTCATTGATCAAGTCTTCGAGGTCATGGATGTCCTTCACTCTAACATAGCAGAGACGCTGTTCGAGACTTCTGTCGCCACACGTATCGAGGAAATGACGAACATGCTCCTTGGCGTCCACCATCCTCGAATTGGACTCCGGCATTACATCCGTAGCCATTCAAGTGGTTCAGGTAATCACATACGTGCTCTTTATCCTCCCGGCGGGCAGAGTAGTATCTCGCTTTTGCTGACTGGGTAAAGGTGGAGCAGTAGTACTTGATAAAAGCATCACTGAGCAGCTTCCACGTGCGTCTCGTCTTGCGTGGGAGCTGTCGGTATCAATGCAGAGCTCCATCTCAACTCGAAGCCATGCACCATTCATTCGGAGGGGTATGAGTGCCTTTCATCTCGTAAACATGTCCGGAGCCACTGCATAGACCTCGCTCTTGTTACGACGCCCGTAATAGGGTTTGATGTTCCCTAGCGGCAGATGCGTCGCAATTTCCAGTCGAGGTGGTCCTCCGGACGCCTCTGACGCGCTCAGCTCGTGAATCTGGCGCTTCCACTGTTCCGTCAGGTCCGAGTCGTCTCTCTGAGGAGGTCGTGGTCGGACGACGAGTTCTCTGAGACTTGTAGCGCTTCGAACGAGGCCTCTGAGGCCCTCTCCGGCGGTTCGCCCAAGGGTGGGAGTCTTCGGTATCGCGTGCAAGTCGTTCAGAACGGCTCACTGACCTTGGGGTCACCATGTGCAAATCATAGTACGGAGAGGCCTCTGTAGAGGCAGAGAACACTCCTGCCGCCTTGCCCTCATCTCCTTCAACAGCAATCTTCCTTGGCGTCTACAGCAACGGAATTTTAGGCGAATCCTCCGCCTCAGGAGCGTCTCGAGCGACCGGCTGACGTCCAGCACCGATGTCTGGTGTCCCGAAAGTTATCCGTAGCTTCCGCTTCCATTTCATCAGCACGGTGCCGGCGTCGGACGGTGTCCAGTCGCGCAGCACTGCGTCAGAGGGGTGCTTCTGGGGCTCGCACCCCATCGCCTCAAGAGTAGAACGGTGTCTCTGGCGACTTGCCGATTGCTCGTTGAGTCGACAGGTGTCGCCAGCTCGATGCTGAGCTCAGCCCCGAGGGCTTGGCGAGTTGGCTTGGGGTCGAATAGCGGCATCCACTGGCTCTTCGTTCTCATAAGCTCGATGCATCGACCCAATACCTTTTTGGCAGCCGGAGTATCACCGTTAAGTGGTGGCCGGTTGCCGGTCGACCGAGGTCTCGCTCCGCCAGCCTTGGCAGATGTCGCTGGCGTCTCCGTCGACACGTCTTCACCATCGTGAGCTGGTTCAGGGCCAGCCACGTCAGTCAATTCATCGGTGAGGTTCCGCGAGAGCGGTCTCACCCCACTGCTACGGCCTTTTGACACCGTAGCATCTTCCGGAGAGCTCGGTGGGGCCACAAAGGGACCCTTCTCTTCCAGATAATCATCATCATCTTCTTCATCAAGCGCATCTTCATCATACTTGGTGTCCGGATAGTCGACCGAGTCGTCGAAGGTCGCAGAGCTTTCAGGAATCGGTTCCATGCGAGAGCTCTGAGGGGTGACAAACGAGTCACCCGACCGGTCCGAGGTCTCGGGCCGCCCACCACTCGACTTGATCGGCGTAGCTGGTACCGCTGACTTGCTTCCTTTCGCCATTTCTTCTTCTCTTCTTCTCTTCTCTCTCGGTTTGCTCGTTTGAGATAAAGCCGATACAAGACCACAACACACAGAAAGTCACACCAGTCCCGGGTCGCGGCACCAGTTGTCGTGTCGGAGCACGGCTAAATTCTCGTGACCTAGCGGTACGAGTCCCCACAGCAACAACAACTACCTCCCCGCGAGGGTCGGCAATGTTGGATCGACCTGAAGGCTCAGGAACGATCCCTTACACCGGGCTGGTCTTGACTCTCTGTGTACCGAGGCCTCGGTAGGCTTACCTCAGTACCCGCACCACTAGCCACGAGCAAAGGCTAGGATGCTTGTTCACGCTTTCGCGCTTAACCCCGTGGTCCCTCAGAGAGGAGGGTACCGGCTTTCGCAAGCCTACACAGGGGTGCCAGGGGAACCCAAGGCGGTAAGTCTCGGGAGGCGTCTGACGCTCGCTCCCACACACAATAATACACAGAGCACTCCGCTCTGCCCTTCGCCGCTCGGCCACACTCCTTCTCTTGGCCTCGCCTAGGATGCGCTCTCGGTCAAGTGAATTTGGGCTCACCAGCGGGCATTCCGGGGCAACCGAGCGCATCCAGGCTCTACAGTAGCTAGCTAGGCTTACCGTAGACGGACTTGGCCCTGCGTGGTTGGGGGGAATGTGCACACTGATATTTCTGGTCCTGAGACCTTATTTGTTCTTCCTATCTGTCGTCCTACGTCTCAATACAAACTCCTAGTGTCTCAGAGGTTTCGTTCGCCCATCCGAGGTATCCCTCTAAGTGCGAACGAGGGGTCGACCTTTCCAACTAGGTACGAATGAACCCACCAGGTAAATTGGCCAATAGAGGCCTCGGTCGGGGTTCTATTATGACCCGACCGATAATGTCACTACACTAAAACGGGGTAAATGTGAGTCTGACCGCTCAGCCTATCAGCAACTTGACTACCCTTCAACCGAGGGTTCAAGTCCGTTGCCGTGGGCATTTTCGCCAAAGGACTATCTCACACAGTAGTATTTGATAAAGGCTTTGCTAAGCAAGCTCCACTGTCGCTTGGTCTTCTTCGGGAGTTGTCGGTACCAATGTAAAGCGCCGTCCCGAAGACTCAGCTCGAAGGGCATGCACCATTCGTCGGGCAACGCGCGTGTTCCCTTCATCTCGTAGACGAAAGCTCGCAACCACTGCATGGGGTTTTCACTCTTGTTCCTCAAGCCGGAGAACGCCTTGATCTGCCCCAGTGGTCGGTGCGTGGCTACTTCAATCCTCGGGGTCACGTTTTGCATCTCTGTGTCCGTCACTTCTCGGATCTGCCGCAAGTATTCGTTCATTTTTTTTTTTTTTTAAAAAAAAAAAAATTGAGCTCCTCCGTCGCCCGTAAATTCGTTCGAGTCGTCGTCACCATCCGACAAGTCGTTGCTGAGCTGAAAACGTCGTCGGGAACCTCGTCCCGAGCTCCTGTTCGTGCGCCTTGTCTCTCCCGAGTTGTCGGCGGTGGTACGAACGTGCTCAGTGTGGTTGACAGACTTTGGTGTCACCATGTGAGAGTCTTGAAAATACGGCGAACGCTCACCAGTGGCCGAAAACACTGCTGTTGGGGCCTTATGGCCTCCGGAGGCTTCGGCAGTCTTCGTGGGAGTCTTCGGCAGGGGTACCTTTAATGGATCCGTTGTTTCATTGGCCGAATGAGGTGTCGGCCGACATCCCATGTTGAATGCTGTTGCACCGAAGGCTCCGCGCAGGCGCTTCTTCCATTTCTAGATTTTGGCACCGGCTTCCGCCGGCGCCCAGCTCTCGAGAGTCGAACTCGAAGGTCGCGACGTGGCGTGGAGGCCCTTCGCTTTCAAGAAGGTCACCGTTTCCTTCACAACTTGGTCCAGAGATGTCGAAGTTACTGGCCACGCTAACTCGTGGCTCAAATCAGCCCACACTGCTTGGCGTATCGGCGTTGGTTCGAAGAGTTGAATCCATTCGCTTGTCTTCATTTCCTCGTAGCACCGTCCCAGTACCTTGTTAGCTGCCGGGGTGTCTCCGTTGAGTGGGGGCCGGTAGCCTGAGGCTTGTTCGGTCGGTTGCGCCATCGTGACCGGGGACTTTGAGTCTTTGGCATCGCTGTCATAGTCATCGTAGGCGGGTTCGGGTCCTGCCACTTCTTCCAATCCATCCGCAAGATTTCGGAACAGGGAGCGCGAGCCTCCGCTGCGTCCCGCCGACAATGTCGCGTCTTCCGGAGTGTCGGGCGTCACCACAGCGAGTGCTGGCGCCTTTTCCTCCAGGTCTTCATAGTCTTCCATTTCATCCTTGGCATCGGATCCGTCCGCCGAGTCTTCGAAACTGACTGAACGCTCAGTTATCGGCGCCAAGTGCGGGGTGATCAAGGCCGCATTTGGGTCGTCGCCACGCGTTTCGCCGGACTTCATCGGCGTTGCTGGTACCGCTGAACGTGATCCTTTCGCCATCTTGTTCGTCTTCTTCTTCTTCTTCTCTCTTGTTTGTTGCTCGTTAAGGCGGATAACCTGCAGTAGTCACGAGATACAGAAGGTCACACCAATCCCGGGTCGCGGCACAAGTTGTCGTGTAGGAACACGTCCAAAATATGTAGGCACACTTCCCACCACCAACACTCCCCGAGTCCGCGAAGACTCGTGGAGCTTGTCGGGTAAATCGAACCTGAAAGCCCAGGATCTTGCCCTTACACCGGGTTGGCTGTTTCCACTGTGTACCGTGGTACTACAGGCCACCGACAAAGCCCAGCACCTCTAGCCGAGCGACGGCTAGGATGCTCTACACACGCAAATATACCCCGCAGTCCCACAGAAGGATGGGTACCAGCCAGTCACGGCCTGATACGGGGGTGCAGAAGCTTCAGCTCTGGCGGTAAGAGTCGACGGAAGTGCGCTCTCGCTCCTCCGGTCAATGGCGACAACTCGCCACACAATCCTAATACACACGGCCATTATCACTGTCTCTTGGCCCTGCCAGGATGAACACTCACTACACTAGTAGGCGTGCTCACCGACAGACATAATCCTTCCTACCGGGCTTGACACAGACGCTACGTGTACTTACCGATAGCCGGACTTCACCCTTGCGTGGTTGAGAGGAAAAGCTGTTCTGTATTAGTGCCCAATGGGCATTAGTTTCTCATCTAGAGTTTCCTATAGTCTTATACAAATATCTAGTATAAACGCGTCCGTTTTGGATCTCCTCATGTCCGTTGCGATCTTTTGGTGTAACCACCGATGACTTAAAAGGCGTGTCGAAGACTCGAACCGACGTCGAAGACTCGGCTAAGTACGGATCATGACCGGGGGTTTCGGCTTGTAAATAGTGTCATGTCACTCGATGGGTTGACTCTGAGACATCGGGACCAGTGAATATTAGCCAATCATTGGCCAGTGAATTTCTTAACCCATATCCCGGTAACTCGTCGCCATTTGGAACTTCGCCGGCAACCGGCAAGTCCATTCCCAGCTGAGTCTCAACACCACACGTCTGTCTTCTGATTTTTTTTTTATATTAGAAGCATTCTAGATAGTATAATCACTACCAACTGAAATCACGGGGTCGAAGGTGCTCAATTGGCATCGCATGGGGTAGCGTAAACCTTCTCAAAATCACAGCTGATCTAGACAGTAATAACAGACAAAAAATGCCACGGGGGTAGAAGGGGTAGCAATGGGGGAGCATGGGTGTAGTATACTCCTTTGAGTATTTCTAATACTAACCAAGCTGTAGTGGTGATAACAGACACAAATCGTCACGGGGGTAGAAGGGGTAGCATTTTTGGTCAAATTCCTTATCACATTTTTTATTCTTTTTTTATGATTAAAAATATGCTTCTTTGTCAAGTTCTTCCAAAACGCTTTGATAATACTACCCTTTCTACCCCCAAATGAAAATAAATACAAATAATTGTACTTAGAAGTTCTATTAATAGTAAAATATATACAGAAAGTGGGGGTAGCATCGGGGGTAGCATCGTAATTCGGGGGTACCATCTGCTACCCCGATTATGTTATATTTATGTTTCATTCTAGTTCTCCAGCGTGTATGCGCATGCTAGAAGCAAAACCGCTTGGCGTTTATGATTTTGTTAGACGTGTATGGAGAATTTGGAACGATATCTGTTCCATTAAATTTGCACTGTACTAGGAGTAATATCCTTTGATATTTATGATTTTGTTCGCTAATAATGTCAGCCGCGCCACGTTAACACAGTAGACAAAGCAAACTTCAGTCTTTTATGACTTTGCTAGAGCTTGGATTCTGTGAGCTTCTTTACCAACGCGTCCGATGAACTCCTCCATTGCATATGGGATCAGTAGAAGCAAGATCCTTTGGTGTTTATGATTTTGTTTACCAAACGCAGTTCTGGTGACTCTATTTTGTGCAATCTAATATGCGTGAGCTAGGTGTAAAGTGGTTCGCTGTTTATGAATTGGTTTGCTGCATTCGTCACCCGCTCGTCTTTTGCTTACCACGAAAGCTATCTTCAGTATTTTATGTATTTGCTAGAGCTTGGATTCTGTGAGCTTATTCCATATACCGCGTGCACTGCACATACGTTGGGTAAAACCACTATAGCTTGATTTTTATGATTTTGATTGTCAAGAACGCCAACCGCGTCGCGTTAACGTAGTAGAGAGGCTGTCTTATGCATCTTATGACTTTGCTAGACCTTGGATTCTGTGAACGTTACCGTTAATCCATTTATTACCCATCCGTGGACCAGAAGCAAGATGGTTCGATGTTTATGAATTGATTTGTGGAGAACATCAACAGCGCTACGTTAAAGTAGTAGGCAGGCTGTCTTCAGTTTTATCGGTATTTGCTAGATCTTGCATTCTGTGAGTTTCCCATCAATTCGTATGCGTCATCTTGTTCTCTATATTCTGCCAGACGATGACTTGCAACGGATTTCCACAACGGAAAGAATAACATGTCTCTGCGCTTTCGACAATGCTCTTACTGTCCAATTTAGACTCATACCAACATCCAGAAGCTAATCGCGATGCTACTTCAAAACTAATGTTAGGTTTGAGTGATGCTTCAAGATAATTCACCATCGACGGCGTCATTTATCGCATTCAACCTTCGAACTTGCGTGCATTGGCCCCTGCCAGCTTTATTTCCGACTACGATTAGCCTAAACGTGATTGTCGTATGCCCAAACCACTCCCGCACTCGAAAGTTGTGAAGAACGCTACAAGCGGTTGCCTCTTTGTCGAGATGTGGCTAAAATATTACAGTAAACACGCACGACGAGTAAATTTGCATTCAACGCCTTGACACTTCGTATGATTTGGCGAGGCTTCGCTGCCGTCTTGCTGCGCCATTTCGGATCCGTTTTTGATTAACAAAGTGACAACGGCTTGAATATTGTGGGTTCGTTTTGTCCGAGGGTATGGATCGTAGTAGCAATGAGGACGTTCCGCTATATCCAGACGCAATATTCTGCAGTCCGTGCTTCCTTCCAGGCCATCAAGCAGAACCTCAACACCAATAGTGGATCAATGGCGCAGCAATGGCGCAGCAAGACGGCAGCGAAGCCTCGCCAAATCATACGAAGTGTCAAGGCGTTGAATGCAAATTTACTCGTCGTGCGTGTTTACTGTAATATTTTAGCCACATCTCGACAAAGAGGCAACCGCTTGTAGCGTTCTTCACAACTTTCGAGTGCGGGAGTGGTTTGGGCATACGACAATCACGTTTAGGCTAATCGTAGTCGGAAATAAAGCTGGCAGGGGCCAATGCACGCAAGTTCGAAGGTTGAATGCGATAAATGACGCCGTCGATGGTGAATTATCTTGAAGCATCACTCAAACCTAACATTAGTTTTGAAGTAGCATCGCGATTAGCTTCTGGATGTTGGTATGAGTCTAAATTGGACAGTAAGAGCATTGTCGAAAGCGCAGAGACATGTTATTCTTTCCGTTGTGGAAATCCGTTGCAAGTCATCGTCTGGCAGAATATAGAGAACAAGATGACGCATACGAATTGATGGGAAACTCACAGAATGCAAGATCTAGCAAATACCGATAAAACTGAAGACAGCCTGCCTACTACTTTAACGTAGCGCTGTTGATGTTCTCCACAAATCAATTCATAAACATCGAACCATCTTGCTTCTGGTCCACGGATGGGTAATAAATGGATTAACGGTAACGTTCACAGAATCCAAGGTCTAGCAAAGTCATAAGATGCATAAGACAGCCTCTCTACTACGTTAACGCGACGCGGTTGGCGTTCTTGACAATCAAAATCATAAAAATCAAGCTATAGTGGTTTTACCCAACGTATGTGCAGTGCACGCGGTATATGGAATAAGCTCACAGAATCCAAGCTCTAGCAAATACATAAAATACTGAAGATAGCTTTCGTGGTAAGCAAAAGACGAGCGGGTGACGAATGCAGCAAACCAATTCATAAACAGCGAACCACTTTACACCTAGCTCACGCATATTAGATTGCACAAAATAGAGTCACCAGAACTGCGTTTGGTAAACAAAATCATAAACACCAAAGGATCTTGCTTCTACTGATCCCATATGCAATCGAGGAGTTCATCGGACGCGTTGGTAAAGAAGCTCACAGAATCCAAGCTCTAGCAAAGTCATAAAAGACTGAAGTTTGCTTTGTCTACTGTGTTAACGTGGCGCGGCTGACATTATAAGCGAACAAAATCATAAATATCAAAGGATATTACTCCTAGTACAGTGCAAATTTAATGGAACAGATATCGTTCCAAATTCTCCATACACGTCTAACAAAATCATAAACGCCAAGCGGTTTTGCTTCTAGCATGCGCATACACGCTGGAGAACTAGAATGAAACATAAATATAACATAATCGGGGTAGCAGATGGTACCCCCGAATTACGATGCTACCCCCGATGCTACCCCCACTTTCTGTATATATTTTACTATTAATAGAACTTCTAAGTACAATTATTTGTATTTATTTTCATTTGGGGGTAGAAAGGGTAGTATTATCAAAGCGTTTTGGAAGAACTTGACAAAGAAGCATATTTTTAATCATAAAAAAAGAATAAAAAATGTGATAAGGAATTTGACCAAAAATGCTACCCCTTCTACCCCCGTGACGATTTGTGTCTGTTATCACCACTACAGCTTGGTTAGTATTAAAAATACTCAAAGGAGTATACTACACCCATGCTCCCCCATTGCTACCCCTTCTACCCCCGTGGCATTTTTTGTCTGTTATTACTGTCTAGATCAGCTGTGATTTTGAGAAGGTTTACGCTACCCCATGCGATGCCAATGGAGCACCTTCGACCCCGTGATTTCAGTTGGCAGTGATTATACTATCTAGACTGCTTCTAATATCAAAAAAATCAGACAGACGCTACCCAGCAAATCTTAGCAACCATAGTGCATGATACTTCATTCATTTTTAAATAGGATCGCAAACTCTGCTCTAATATCTCGTTGAATAGCATTTCAATAAAATACCATGCGATTTGCGCTCTTGGATAAATGGTTTCACGATCAGACTGAAGGCTTTCATCGACATGATTTGATGATGTTGGGCGTTGCAAAACTCTATGAAATTACAAAATAGCTGCTTCATAGGCATTTTTATCATCTGACTCTGTCAATCTCTCCAAGCAGTCGATTAGGAATTGATCGGAGTTGCAGCTTGAAGTTGCTTCAGCTCTTGTTTGTATGAGGTTTGTGGTGTGTCTTGTGGATGCCAACCATCATCGATCGTTACATGATTCACCAACCAATGAAAGATATGCTTACCAGCGTTGATGTTATCTAATGTTGCCCAGTATCTGTTGAAATATGATCTATTGCCAATCATCGTATTATTTGTTTCAAGGCATAGCGACCGACGATCAGACTATTCGATAAAGCTGGCGAAATCGTTATTTAAAATTACGATGTAATTGCAGAAATCGCTAAGGGTGACTGGCTCCTTTCCCTTGTATTCAATTTGAACCTCGTCAGCTGTAATCAAGTTTTTGAACTTGTTCATCACCGCGCGATCAGAGTTATCTACTGCTTCATCTAGAACACACATGATCATCGACTGACGAATGGAGTTGAAACGACCGGTGATAAGATCCATCCGAGGTGTAGTAAGTGATAAGTTAGGGCCTAAGACATATCAATTGAAAACGTTGAATGCCGCATTTTTCCCGCTACCTTGCTTACCTTTGATGATTATCACTGTGCCGGTCTTTTCCATTGGATTTACTAATATATGACTAATACTTTAGCAAGTAGTTGTACACTGTTTCATCGTTATTAGAGATAATGCTTCGCAAATGAGTTAACCACACATCGACGGTGCTATTATCAACCACAAAATCGTTCTCGTATTTGTGTAGAAGCCCACTGAATAGATAATTTCTTCGTTTGGATGATCGTCGCTGTCAAATGCGCAATATGGTTCGAGGACCACTTTCTTGTAGTTAATGCACTTCTTAACAGCTAGAAGAATGTCTAAGAGCTTGAAACTGAAGATCTCGTCCTTGTACTCAATATCAAATTACTCCTTTAGCTGTCCCATCCCACGAGGTACAAATCGAATGGAAGCCACATATTGCCGCTTGTATTTCGTCTTGTCGATCTCTTTAACATAGAACATGGCATCACCATTGTTTTCAACTCCGATTATCGTTTGACGAAGAAGCAGCGCCAAATCTCCCACATTATACGACTCGTCATCGTTCATGAGCAAGGTATTGAACTCGATATCATTCGCATCTCTAATCACACTAGCATCTATTTGCTCAATATTTGCACACAGCTGCTGAAAAAGTTCTGCTTTGATGTCATCGATGCGCTTTTGCTCAGCATCAGATTGTCCACCGCGTTTGCTAGTGCTAGGGTAAGCTAAGCACCACGCTTGGTAGCCGTCTTTGTCTTCCTTCTTGACAACTTGCCTGATGGTCCCGAGAGTGCATGGCTTGTCAGCATCGATATTTAACTCATTCCAGCATCGTTTTGCTTCACGCTCGTTGAATTGGTCAGAGAAGTCGCGTAGTAGCTTGATCCAGGTGCTGAATGCAACGGTTTTGTCTAGCTCCCTGCAGTTATATAACGCATATGCTGGCTTCATCCATTTATCATAATTATTAAACCACATCCGCGGTAAAAGTTTCATGAGATCGTAGCACTTTTGGCTGATTTCAATATCGAGTTGATGATCGCCAATCATTTTAACGTTTGACCTATCTAAAATAGGAGTCATGGTACAAGTGTTCTCCTTGCACTGATAGAGAGCTTCATATAGCTCTTCGGGCATATTAACTGGTTCTACATCGTTCACAACTTTATAACGTTCACCAGCAAACACACACCAATTATCGTTCCTGACATCAACGCTTGGTAAAACGTTGGCAGATGTTCTAAACCGCTCACCGTATTTAAAGTAATAGTGATATCCGCCACTGCAAGTCCTGACTTTGTATGTTTGGTAGTCATCAAGATCAATATCAACATCAAGTAGTGAGTCCATCCCGTTCTTGTTCTTTTTGATATCAACATTAATGACAGTCTGGGAGAGTGAAAGCGTGTCGCGCTTTGACTACACTATCACAGGCCAGTACACCAAGATCGCACAGCTCATCGGTGATGTGTTCTGCGCCACGCAGACGCCGGCGTCCAACGGCACCAGCTCTCAGCGATCCGGCTACACCTTCCTGCAAAGCGCTGGGGAGGTTGCCAATACCACCTCTGCCAAACCAGATCGTTTGCCAGTATGTATGCCCCAATTCTTGGATTTCCCAATTGCTTGGCACTTCGAGAGCTTCTGCCAGCCACTTGGCATCGAAACTACATTCTTAGATCCCTCGCTATTAAATTGAAGCTTCACAATGAACTTTATTAAACTCATCGCTGGTTGCCGCTGTATATATTATATAAAAAAATATAATCACGATGAATTTTCAATTTTTTGTTGTCTAGCGTGTTCAAGCGATCGCTGGAATTTCGAAAAAGTCGAATGTTTCTGGGTGTTTCTGTATTCTGATAGAAATATCGCCCGCTACATTCACATTGAGTGCTCTCTTTGAATTTGTCGGCGTTTTTTTCACGCCATGACTTAACTAGTTCTCGATTTTTTAACTTTCTATCCATATCGGTGTTTCTTATATTTTGTAATATATTATTACCATTTTTTTTTTGTTCCCCATATAGCGAGACCTCTCATCATGACAACAACTAAACTTTGGCAAATACAAAGGAAAGACTATCGAAGAAGTCTTTGCTGCAGATCGGAATTATTCTGCGTGGCTACTACCGCAAGATATCCTGATCAGGCAGGCAGTCACCGGAGATTAAACAGTTTATAGAAGAAAAGTTAAAAGACGCTTGACATTAACCGGATTCGCGATTGCGATAAGGGATACTCGATTGGCTACTGAAGAATAAATATGTGGAAGTATACTGTGAGAAAAGCTTTTCTAAAGCTGGAGTAAAAATGGTGAAGGTCGCGGCTTGGAATTCACGAATCGTCGTTATGTTGCTGAGTGAAGGCTTCACACACTAACAGCGAGATGCTATTCACTACGCAATCGCTTTCGAAGGTTGTATGGCGGGGGCGGCGGCAATGCTTTGACTGGTATGTTGTTCGCTGGACCCTCAGCGGCAGTCGCAAATGGAGCCTCGTCGAAGCGAACACTCGGCACGCCTTTGTCACTTTTTACACTTCGACTGATGGCCTCAGGACAAGCGCTTTGCACGAGTTGCGATCGGGACAACTGCAATATAGATTGGTGGCTCGGTATTCCCAGCTTCCTTGAGATACAATTCGGGAAAAATCTTATTCTCTTATCCTTGTCTTCCGAGTCGGACGCACTTTGCGAGGATCGTTTTATCAGGTCGAGAACAAAGAGTTCGGTTAGCACATCTACGATGCACGTTGCCTCTTGCGTGTGTTGTATGTGTGCTCGGGAGGAACTGGTTTCACCGAAATGTTGTTCGTCGGGCCATCTGTTGCAGATGCGAGCTGATACTCCTCGAAGTAGCCCACAAACACTTGACACGTCCTTTTCGCCAATAAAGTTTCAGGGCGCGAGTTGAGAACAAACTCTTGGCATGAATTTCGGTCAGGACAAATCGCAATGTAGATTGGTGGTTTGGTCATATTCGCGACACTGAAAATCGCATTCATCTTTTCCATTTGAGTACTGCTGATGGCATGCTTCTCTGCGACAGTCACTTGAAGGTACGCCACGCCGCCTGACTCAAGCTTCACAATGCTGTCAATATTGGGGAAGTTGTCGCACGCAGGAAACCAATACGTGAGCTTGTCGTCGTCCCGCCATTTTTCCAAATATGGCTTGTACTCGCTTGAGGTTCCCCATTGAACAGCAGTACCTGTTTTGAGAAGCACTGACTTGAATTCATAACCACGAGGTTCATCTGGTTTCCTATATGTCGGTGGATCATATTCGGAGATGTGAAGTCGCAACATGTTGTCAGCAGCTAGACGGTGTACATAGACCTCAAAAACGCTTCCAGCAAGTGATCCGTGTCCAGCGCTTCGAGCCCATGCATAAATTCGAAACAGCGCGTCCGATCGCAGCCGGATAGAGAGTGTAAGAATTGCATATTCCGAGTCGATGACTTGCTCCCAATACCGCCTGGAGATAAAATGATTTGTGTCACCAGCATCTTTGATAAATGTATGGCGCAATCGATCAACTTGCGACTTCCCCGTCAATACACTGGAGTTGTTGGAGAGCAGGTTTATGATATCATCCACACCACTGCTCGCATCATCAATTGCACTGCGTATGTCCTCCGATGTAGCAAGTGTAAACTCACGCACGCTTCCGCCAGAGTAGTAGAACCGTTCTTCCATATCCTCAGTGGCAAACTTGTAAACGAAGTTTCCCATCAACAACAAATCCTTTTTTGCCCAACAAGGCAATAGACAGCAGTACGCATCAACTCGTTCTTGCGACTTTAAATCCACTTGCTGCGACGTTGCCAACAAATTGAATGTCTCTAGCTCTTCCGGAATATGGTCGTATTTAAAACCATCCAACAACATCCAGACATTCTCAATGCCCTGCTGCCGACATAGTTCGTCATACACGCGACCAGCTTCGAGTTTCTTGCATGCTGGAATCGCAAAATGTACAACTTTATTTCCCTGGTATCCCAGATATAGAAGACAATTGCGCTGCTTCAGCTTGGTCAATCGTCGGTACACCAGCACATTCTTCTTGCGCTCGAACACGAGGTAGAACGCCATCACGCACAACAGCGTCGACTTGCCGATGCCCGGTGATCCCACGAGGATGCTCTTCTTGTTCGTGCGCACGTTGGTGTTGCCATCAGTAGACTCTCGAAACCATCCATCAACAAGTATCGACGCGACCTGCTTGTCTTCCAATCGCCAAAAGATCTTCCCGTTGCTGGTGCATCCACCCAAGCTGCTCATAAACTTCCAGATCAATGGAATCTCGTGCACAGCGTTAATGGCCCATTCTGTCAGTGAGGTACATTCCTCCGCGTACTTATCCGGCTCGATTAGGACAGTGGCGCTTGGAATTGCCATCAGTTCGGCCGCTGGTGCTACAGTGCGAGGAACAAGACGCTGCGTCGGAACTACCACGATGAGCGCATAATCTTCGTCTTTTCCAAGATCGTTCACTGAAGCCGATGCTTTCAATGGCTGGGCATTCTCTTCGTCATACACTGCTCTGTTAGCGTAGACATCCAATTGATCGGCTGCAAGGTGAGCCAAAATATTCGTTCCTTGCGGTCGCGTGTGGTCATATTTCCCGTGGATCTTGTTGCGAAGGTCCTCAATATCGTTTACACCATCGCATGGCACTGATGATGCCTTGTGACCCAAGAACGCGCCGCGAGTAGCTGCATCTACCAGATGAAACCACACTTTCCGCGCCATTGGTTTGTTCTAAATCGCAATACAACTTTCCTGTTAGTCTCTGTGGCTTTCGATACCTGCTGGCGTGGCTATCTCGCGCGATCGTCGCTTACCTGCGCTTCCTCCGTGCTTCTGAGTTCCGAGGTCCGGATGTCGTACTTACTAGAGCTGCTGTGGTGCTTCAATTCTATAGTGAATTGCAGCTAATTGTCGAATTGTGGGAATTCGGGTTCTAAAATTTTCGGAACCAAATTTTAATAACTGGAAGGGCTGTGGTTATATTAACATCTTCTGTTGGTGCTCGGGTTCCGAGTTCCTATACTTTAATATATATGTTAAAATTTTATAGATAGGGGGTAGGGTATAGAAGAGAAAGAAGAGATAGAGAGACAGTGCTGAGTTTTTTTGGGGGGGAACTTAGGAACTTAGTCCCGCATTGTGTATAAAACCTATCATGATCACAATTGTTGATGTTACGTCAGTTCGGTGACATGGAACCGGATCAAATCAGGTTTGAGAACTTCACGCACTACTGGATTTTAATAACTAGAATCACTCTGATGACGCGTCGTTTAAAGTGACATCGCCATACACTGTATGGGATGCGGTTCATGATTCGGAACTTCAGAACTACTGGAATTAAATAACTACACAAGCTTTGGTGAAGCATTGTTCAAAGTGACAATTCTGGCATGCCAGAGAATTCACATTAAGATTACGTTAACTCGCGCAATCTTTCTGTTGGCATACGCCAGTGAACGCACTGCATTGATTAAGTTACATCGTCCGCTTAACCTGTGCATAAATGGCATCTAGAGTACCCTTAGAGACAGCGATGATGTACTACTCACGAGCACGACGTTGTTGAGTCTGGGAGGTTGGATTCTTAAGAGTGGGCTGGGATATTGATCGCACATCAAGAATTGGCACTTGAACTTGTTCCAGATGCCGCAATACTTGTACTTCTAAAAGTAAAATTTGTGATACAAAATACGTGTTGGAGCAGTATTATCTGGAGTAGGGCAAAGCGCGATACAAAATATGTGTTGGAGCCTAGTATCTGGAGAGGCGCACGATCCGTACGAAGTACACAACAAATTGCAGCTCCAGTAGCAAATACAAATCTTTCAGCCAAAGTTCCAATAGGTCCGACGCTAGCAAGTAACGTAAGTAATAGAGGCGCTACTGCAGCAGCGCGTGAATACATGTTTCAGCATATATATATACATATATATGCTATTTTCCAAGAGAAATGACCAAACGCAAAATTCGGGTGATAACCGAGACGACTTCACAGCAACATGCAACTACTGCGAAATGAAAGGCACCACGATGAACACATCACTCTGTTCGCGCAAACCCGTAGCTTAACTTTCTGTATGAGCACAATTAAATTTCAATCAAATGCCAACGTGAGCGAGGAGCAAACCCACAGGTCCAAGTTTACATAGCTCTAGTTAATTTTTAGCAGTTGTGTCGGAGGCAAAATCAGGAATCCAACGCAGCATGTCGTCTAGAGGTCAGCTCAGTACCCATTATGGCCAATTTACCCCTATATTCGAAATCAAAGTGTTAGCCTGCACCTCCATTGCAATGAAGGTATGTACGTACCCACTCACTATGCATAAGGTCGTCGCTGTTCGTGTTCAACAGGGGGATGTCACCGCTACTCACTTCGCTAGACTACAGCAGCAAACGAACATGGCGTTATTGTTAATCCAATAGATTACCCAGCACTGTAAATGAAGCAAGATCTCTGGAGTATCAGCGAAACTACCATCGACCTCGTGAAGGCCACGGCTTCTGTTGAATCTGTAGTCGTATATAAACATAAAAAAAAGTTTCATTAGCACATTCATCCAGAGCTGATGGGCCTAGCATTTCAACCAGCACTTCCTTCCAAACGCATTCAAAATGCCAATGGTTATTTAACGGGAAGAAAAGTAGGAAGACTTCAAGTGCGAAAAGTCGCAAGACTCGTTGGACTTTACCAGTTCATGTTTGGCACGTGATCATCGTGTGATGCACTGTTGAACGCACGTTGACCCAGTTGGAGATAATTAATCGAGCTGGAAGGCCTGCGCTGGAGGCCACCCCGCCAGCAGAAGCCTCGGCGGAAGTTGGTGAGCCTCCGATTGCAGCGGAGGCCTCTGAGGGTGTCCGAGAACCCTGCGGAGTCGGCGAAGACATGGCCTGAAGGGACGAGCCCGTGGAGGAAGCGTTAGTTGACGCAGCATGACAAGATTGACAAGCACAGAGGGCTCACCGATACGGAGAAAGTCGACCGTCGGAGCGGCGGAGGAACAAGAGCGCCGAAGCTGGACGACGCGGAAGCCAAGCTACGAAGACACCACGACACGCGCCAGGCGGTGGTTTGTGTCGCGGTGGGGGCAGTTGTGAGATAGTCCTTTGGCGGAATTGCCCACGGCAACGGACTTGAACCCTCGGTTGAAGGGTAGTCAAGTTGCTGATAGGCTGAGCGGTCAGACTCACATTTACCCCGCTTTAGTGTAGTGACATCATCGGTCGGGTCATAATAGAACCCCGACCGAGGCCTCTATTGGCCAGTTTACCTGGTGGGTTCATTCGTACCTAGTTGGGAAGGTCGACCCCTCGTTCGCACTTAGAGGGATACCTCGGATGGGCGAACGAAACCTCTGAGACACCAGGAGTTTGTATTGAGACGTAGGACGACAGATAGGAAGAACAAATAAGGTCTCAGGACCAGAAATATAAGTGTGCACATTCCCCCCAACCACGCAGGGTCAAGTCCGTCTACGGTAAGCCTAGCTAGCTACTGTAGAGCCTGGGTACGCTCGGTTGCCCCGGAATGCCCGCTGGTGAGCCCAAATTCACTTGACCGAGAGCTCATCCTAGGCGAGGCCAAGAGAAGGAGTGTGGCCGAGCGGCGAAGGGCAGAGCGGAGTGCTCTGTGTATTATTGTGTGTGGGAGCGAGCGTCAGACGCCTCCCGAGACTTACCGCCTTGGGTTCCCCTGGCACCCCTGTGTAGGCTTGCGAAAGCCGGTATCCTCCTCTCTGAGGGACCACGGGGTTAAGCGCGAAAGCGTGAACAAGCATCCTAGCCTTTGCTCGTGGCTAGTGGTGCGGGTACTGAGGTAAGCCTACCGAGGCCTCGGCACACAGAGAGTCAAGACCAACCCGGTGTAAGGGATCGTTCCTGAGCCTTCAGGTTGATCCAACACTGCCGACCCTCGCGGGGAGGTAGTTGTTGTTGCTGTTGGGACTCGTACCGCTAGGTCACGAGAATTTAGCCGTGCTCCGACACGACAGAGCGGACCCGGGGCGCACAGGTGGGACTGGCCCAGTCTGAGGCAGAGGACCTGCTGGTGCTGTGAAGGTTGCATGTGCTGCAGGGGCATCGCCGAAAGTCTGCGTCGTAGGACCCTCATTTGTGCCATCCGCCGCCGGCGGAACCTCAGAGGGCTGCCTCGGCTCGGGCACAGGTCCAAACCCTGCGTAGCCTTCTGATCCAGGCACTTAAGTGCCGTCTGTGGACTCCATTCTAGGAGCTTGATACGGTCGAAGGTTGGGTGATTCGTTTTTGGTCTGCGGAGCCGTCGTCCTTGAGCTCATTAGCGGACGGACAAGTCGTACTTCGTAGATCCGTACTTAGTCGAACAAGTACAGTGCTGCCTCGAAGGTTGTTGCAAAGCCTTTGGCTCTAATTTCGAAATTGTCTTGCTTTTAGCTGCTTGCTTGTCCTTGAGTCTTGTCTAGCTGCGTGCTAGGAGGCAAAATGAAGACTGAATTAAAGTGTTTAGGCAAAGTAGAGCTAGCTTTCTCCTGCGACCTGCAGCTCACGACTGTAACAGCCGCACCCATGCGATCGGGTACGAGGCTGTCCTCGCGCAGGCTACTCCATACGATCGTATGCAACGAACTCTGCAACGGGCTCTCCGTTACATTCAACTACGTTCTGTTCGCAGTTGCAGCTACTCTCGTCGCCACAGTTGCGACCACTGCTGCTCATGCACCTACGACACCAAGTTTTCTTGGTGTTGCGGACCAGACGAATGGTCGGGGAAATGAGAATCGAATGCTGAGAGCTCACGATGATCCTCGCACTGATGGCGCAGAGGAGAGAGGGGGATTTAGTTTTTCCGATGTGGTCGACGAAGTGCTGGCCAAGATGAGAGGTGAAAAGCTCTACAAGCGCTTAATGAAGTCAAGTTCAATGAAGGAACTTGATACGTTAAAAGATCCACGTGTGAAAGAGCACCTCGTAGATATCGTGTTTTCAAAGCTTGATGCGCAATTCAAGACTATGGACGAAGTGGACCATGTCACCCGACGAGAATGGCGGAGCAACTGCTCTCAAGACGAGACTTGTCGATTGAAGAGCAAAACTTCTTGGTGTACTTTTACACGAAGTACTGGTACGAGAAGCACCCCTTCTCGACAAGCTAGCTTACTTAGAGAGTCTGAATATAGGTTTCGGAGTGAACTTGCGCGTTGTACTGTTATCTGATTTTTTACAGTGTCTTTTGCACTGGGAGGTAGGTAGCGAAGCTTATGCCGACGTTGAAAGGCACGTCAAGTCTTGTCCAGACTGCTGCTCAAGTAAGAGCAAGCCGCAGCTGCGAGGATACTCGCCGGGCAATATTATGGCAGATCATCCGTTCCAAATAGTCTCGATGGACTTTGTGATACTCCTACCGAGGTCTCGGAGGGGCAATACGGCGCTGTTACTATTTCAGTGCTCATTCACTGGATTCGTAATGGGGAAGGCAATGGCCGACACCACAGCTCTGTCGGTTGCCCAAGCATTCGAAGAGTGCGTTTACCGACCTTTCTGTGCCCCGATCCTTATAAGGCATGACAGACACCCCCGCTTCATGAGCGAGATCTTCCAGGCCTTTGCGGAAATGATGCAATCACGGTCGAGGGCGACTCTGAGTTATCGGCCACAGGCAAATGGCCAACAAGAGAGATCGGTAAGGACTGTGATGCAGTCTGTGCGAGTGTATGCGGAGGATCCGCTACAGCAAGACTGGGATGAAATCGCAGAGAAGCTCGTAGTTGCGATTAATAATTCCCGAGACGCTACAAGGAAAGAGACTCCGTTCTACTTAGTGCACGGTTGGGACGCTAGAACGACGCTGCGAGCAATGTCTTCCTCCCTCAAGCGAGGCCTCGGACGCCAGACCGACGCGCTGGCGTGGAGGCGAGAGATGAACAGACAACAAGAAATAGCTCTTAAAATGACAAAAGAATACCAGGTGGGCGAAAAAGCCCGCAGAGCGAAGAAGCATAATGAGACGCTAAGTCGGCGTGAACAGAGCGCGGTACCGAGACCCACGGACGTTGAGACCTCTGAGGCAGGGGCAGAAGGTGGCAAAAGAGCTGAGGATGCTAGGCTAGAACCTCAGAGGTCTCTCTTCAAGGAAGCGATAGAGTGTGGTTGTACATGGAGAGAGTGAAACCCGGTTTGGTAAAAAAAGCTAGCTCATTTGTGGCATGGACCCTTCCGAGTCAAGAGGAGGGTGGAAGCGTTTGCCTATGAGCTCGAATTACCTGACAGGAGTGGTTACAAGTTCTATCCGGTAGTGCACGTGTCACGGCTGAAAGCGGTCAATGAGTTTGAGGACCGACCGAGGACTCAACTAGCACCAGGGGTGACTGAGGAAGCCCGATTAGACTTCGACGAGGAGTTGCTGCCCGAGGATAGCTGGGAACCAGACAGATTAGCGGGCGAGTATGAAGTCGAACGCATACTAGACGACAGAACACCTCTCTCGACTGGAACAGGACGAGCTATCAGGGAATTCAAGGTCAAATGGGTTGGATATGACGAAAGCACCTGGGAGCCGGCGTCGAATTTGTCTTGTGGTGGACTTCTTTATGACTATCGCCGCGCGAAACGCCAAGACCAACGGCTCCAAATGGTCCAGGTGGCAGATGAGAACTGACAGAGGGGTCAAATTAAAATGAAACTGTGCGAGAGCGAGGTGTGACTCTCGATGACAGATGAAAAAAGGTAATCACACTACTATGCTGACCGAAGGCTCGGGGCACGTGCAGCCCGAGCAGTGGAAAAGAATTTATTGTGCAAAAATTGCGTGTGACGGCCCTCCCACGATGAGGAGGGCGAATTTATATTTTTCATGATCACGAAAGGAGATTCAAGCTTGCATAACGTTATTGAGGGCTCTGAGCTACCTTCGATGGACTTCAAATCGGCTAACTACGCTGTAACATCAAAAACGAGAGTTGACGCATCTGGAACGGTCCAACGAGGCCTAGAGAGACACCGCGGTGGCTGCGTCAGCCAAGTCAGACAAACCCGGTCTTGGACGACTTGACCCGGCGGGCGTATCAGTGACCGAGGCCTCTGAGATATCACCAGTAGACGACGCAGCACCCACCAGAGCCGCAGCGGCCGCCACAGAGCTCTGTGGTGAGTCTCCCTTGGACTGGTCGTCGACAGGAGCAGCCGGAGAAGCAGGAGAAGGAGTGCCAGGCTGTGTCCGGCGGTTCAAAAGCTTCACTGCCCAAGGCGAAATAATTTCTTGCGCCGATAACTGCGGGTTCAGCATAATGTCGTCGATGACTTGCTGAGATGAACCAGCAGCAGGGTTGGGCTTCCCAATAGCTCATCCCTAGCCAATAGTAGTCATTTTCACCCTGTGGTACGTCCGAACTACTTGTTGGTGTCCGCCCTCAAGGGAGTTGTGACAGCTCTGTAGCACCTCCTGAATCATCGTTGTTGCTATCACTAGTCGCGGCGTCGTCTCGTCTTTCTCCTGCTTACTCCAACGACGACTCACCCAAGAAAAAAAAGAGCACATTGTCTTCACTCAACACGAATTTGTCTGCAATCTTCCAAGCGTTGCGGGCATCTATGTATGAAAGCTTGGACTTTTCACCGCGGAGAACGGCCTTCAAGTGTGCCCACCGCAACTCCTCGTCTTGGCTAGCTGCTAGCCTTCGACGTCTCTCTTCTTGAACTTGGGTCTATGCCGGTTGCTGATGGTGGGACTGTACTGTTAGCATCTTCGGTGAGGTCCTGTGCCGCATTCTCCTCGAGCATTTGGAATGAGGTCTCTGAGGGGTCTTGTAGTGCTTCTTCACGGTTGTTAACAGCTTCTGGTCTGGCCTCAGGGGTCTCGTCTGCGAATCTAACCCGTTTTCTCTTCGCCTCTTTGGCTTGGCTTCACGTCATTGCTGTTATGTGGCATGATTGCTCTTGCACGAAATCGAAAAAATTCCTTCTCCGAGGCCTCATTCGGTCTATCTGCCTATATCCCGAGTTCACCATGGGTGAAAGCTCTGTCACTAGACTCGCTGTTTCGGCTTCCGGTGAAGTCTCAGCTGAGAGGTCGACCGAGAGTTCGTAGATGACCTCGGGGATGGGGGTTTAGTTCCGCCAATTCTGTTTACCTGCTCGTGCTCGGGTTCACCGCCGCCTTATTTTCCAACGTCTCGCTCGCCAGTGCATCCGCTGCCGCATTGTATTCACGCACGACGTGAAGGTATCGGACAGACTTGAATTTGGCGGCGAGAGCTCTGTGGTGGTTTAACAGTGTCAGCAGCGACTCCTTCCTGCACGCCATCACCCCTAGGGACTGCTGGATTGCGAGCCGCGAGTCACTGACGATGACTAGGTTCTCGGCGCCATGTTCGAGGGCGGCCGAGACACCGTTGTTCATGCCTTCGTATTCAGCTTGATTTTTTATTTTACTGTAGTCGACTCGAGGTAAGCACTCGCAGCGGTCACTATTGTTCATTCGGGGAGCTGCCAAAGAATCCACGCGCAGCTACCATATCCACCATGCTTGGGAATCTTGGCCGAACCGTCAAATAACAGAACGAGGCCCCGGTACGTCCTGGGCAGCCTTGCGTAGAGCAAGTGTGGCTCGACCACAGGCTTCGCGTGGCCTCGGTTGGGCGGTGCAAACTGAGCAAGGGATCTGTTAGCGTCCACGAAGCTCGTGATGGTAGACTGGAGTAATTGGGAGAAAGCGACATCGCCCTCTTTGACTCGGGTCACCACAAGATGCCACGGGGACAAGAGTACCGTGAATTGCATGGCGCGACCAAACAGTGCCTTCGACTTGTGCACCCACTCGAGCGTCGAAAACCGCGTATAGACGTGAATGGTTCGTCCAGCTAGTTGTACGTAGCACTGCTTCAGCAACTGAAGCAAGGCGAGAATAGTATATCTTTAGAATAATAATATTAAGTTATATTAATTATATTATTTTCTGTTTAGATATTTTTGAATTAGATTTTTTTAATCAAAAATATATTAAAAATTAGAAAATGAAGTATTTTTATTAAACAGCAGCTTTTGCAAAAAAAATGTATTTGGTTATTTAGGTATGGTTTATGCAATGTACTTTTTTTTCGGCCAGATGGTAGTTGAGCTCAGATGGCTTTAGAACTCGACCGCTGAATCGGACTGGATGGAAAACGTCGTCGTGCTCTTGCATTAACGTGGTACTCAGAGCCCACTCGTTAGCAAATAGCATGACGTGGACAGCTCTGCTCGCATCAAAGTGCCGCAGGATTGAGGCCTCTGCACCCGTTGTTGAAAAGCTGCAAAGCTCTGTCGGGCTACGGTGAGGTCACCCCTGTCGGTAAAGTCATCATCCGCGAGCTGATAAAGCACGGCAGCGTAGACAGCAAAATCTTGGATGAACCGGCTATAGTAGTTCAACGCACCCAGGAAAGCCTGCATTCCCTTCTTCGATGCGGGAAATGAGAGCTCTGTGATGGCTCTGAGCTTCTTCGGGTCAGCTCTAATGCCCCCTGAAGACACTTGGTGGGACAAGAAGTCCACCCGAGGCTGCACAAAGATGCTCTTCGTAAAGCTCACACTGATTCGGCATTCTTCGAACCGACTTAGCAGTCGGTCCAACATGGCCAGACAGGCATCAAAGGTCTCAGCTCCAAAGCAAATATCATCCACAAAAGACCTTCGATCAAAAACTGGTACCAACGGGGACTCGTCCGGCTCACCGGTGAGGAACATGTCAGCGTCGGGGCTGTTCACCAGCTGCGAAAATGGGTCAACACCGTTGTGAGCCGATCGAGCAGCATCAAATTTGTCGAGACCAGACGAGATCTCTGAGGCAGGTTTATAGGGTCCGAACCGGTCGCGGGGACCTCACAGTGGGCTCTCAGAGGTCTCGCTTCCGCTTCCCGGACGACCTCTGCGAACTGCTTCCAACCTCCGTTGGGCTGGACAAATCCCCACAGAGCGTTGTCAAGCATACGCTGATATGTCATGGGCGCATTCTTCAGGCCGAACGGCATGCGCAGCCACTCAAAATGCCCGAGTGCGCAGACAAAGGCTGACACCTTGCGTGCCCTCTGTGTCATCATGACCGCCCAGAACTCGCTGGCAGCATCCAAAGAGCAGAACCACAGATACGCCTCCATCTCCGTAAGCAGGTCGTCAACGAGAGGCATTGCATACTCCAGAATTGCTGTAACAGCATTCAACATCTTGTAATCGATGCATAGTCTGATATCAAACTCCGTTCTTTTTCAGCACGATAACAATAGGCGATGCCCACGGGCTGTCTGAGAAGGCGACGAGCCCTGCTGTAAGGAGTCCTTTCAAGAGCTCGTACAGCTTGCGCAGGTGGCGGAGAGGTACTCGTCGAGCCCCTCAACGGCTGAGTCAAATACGGTCGAGACGTTGTACAGCAATTATGTGTGTGCTCTGGTCCGAGGCGAACCAGATACAGTGGATGCAGCTACGACAGCGACCGCGGAGCACACAGCCACTGTGGGAGGACTGGATGACTACGCCCATGAGCTGGCGTTCTTGCCTGACCTCTCAGAGGTCTCGGTTACGGATCTGAATTACACAGGGGATAATGTACTCAACCAAGACCTCAGCCAGGAAGAGCAGCAGCGTCTCATTGACGTGCTCAAGGCCCACGAGACCATCATGATTTCGAGCGGCAACGCTTTGCCGCTGCCAGCTTACGGAGTGGTTTGCGACATTGACGTCGGTGACCCCCCCCCCCCCCCCCCCTCAAACAGAGGGCCTTCAGTAGGGTCGAGCTCACTAGGTTGAATGTCCGCAGCCTCTGTCGTTGCCCCCGTGGGCTGTATCTCATCCCGAGAGTCCTTTGGGCTATCGACCGAGACTTCGGGATCAGTATCACTTGAGGAGCTCCCGTCGCTAGCGGTGCAAGCCCATTCTTGAATATCACCTTCCAACGAGGCCTCTGACGGTCGCCTCAATATTTCTTGGCGTCGCGTAGGCCGGACGCTCAACGGCAGGAGGCTGCGTCGCTAGTCACTGCTCATAGAGTTCTCGCTCGTTCTTATACAGCTCCTTTTCCCTGGCGTTAGCGTACGCGAGCACTTGCCATTCATTGTAACGTGCTGAGTTCAGTCGAACGTACCCAGGTTCTCGCGGTAGCTCACCGTGTGGCGTCCACACGAGCAGCGGTAGATGTGCTGGGCAGTATGCGCTCCGCGAGGTGACGACGTCAATCGGACGCGATGCGGTTTACCGAGTCGGAAACTAACCACAGTCGGAACCAGTGTATCGGTTCGACGTATCCACAGCGTATGCGTCTCACGCGGTGGGTGTCGCCGACTCACCCGAAATTCACCCCACTCGCGCCCGGAAATCCGCAAGGCCTCGGTCGGGCCTGCAACTTCATGAGTACCATATGAGGCCTCGTGTGGGGCGTCGGCGGACTTGACGAGCGGTACCATGACGGGCAGCCTCGCCGTTCCATGAAACAAATCCAATCGAACGCCGGCAGGGATCATAAAATCAGTTCCTAAAACCACATCCACGCCGGCATTATAATTCATTATCCACACTTCGAACTCATACACTCGCTCCCATCCAAGGGTAATCTAAACGAGGGCTCTGCGGGTGGTTGCCATCACTCCAGGGTTGATACCCTTCACCTCTAGGCTCCGACCGTGGTCTGGAATGTCGCGCAACCGTAGCCTCTTTGCCAACGCGGCCGAGACCACACTCACGTTTGCACCAGTGTCCAGCAGAATCCTCGTTTAGCGTCGTCGACAGCACCCTGCACCAGGGCTCTCATCCTCTTACGTTTGTCATACTTCTGCGACGACCACCATCCCATTCTTTCGCCTGGCAGAAGTTTCACTGCCTGACTGAGTCCTCGCTCACGCGGTCCCAAGCGGGCCATACTGGCGATAGAGGCCTCTGTCATGGTGGGGGTAGCTCCCGCATCATCATTTTCACTTATACAATCTCGTCCGAGGGCTTGCCCTCGTTCATCTCCTAATTCCGTCATAATCACACTTTCATCTCGGTCATCTATGGGTTGTTTGCATCTCCCCATGGAAGCATAGATATAATCTGCGTCCACCGCGGGTTCAGCTGACTGTGGCAGCCCGATGGGGACCAACCCAGTTTCAGTTGGCGGGCTGCCTAATTTAAATGACTCCCATAGATCAAAGTGTGGATTTCAGGCGAAAGCTCCTTCTTATCCACTCTGTTTCGGACCAAGTTGGCGATCTCATTGAAGGCCTCGCACTTTCCAGCATCATGGACTTGTCGGCACATTTTGCACCGACGGAAGCAGTAGTGCGCTGAGTGGTTACTCCCACCCCACGCTGCACAGGGTCCATACTGGGGCTTGGTCCCTCTGCCATCCCGTCCGAGGAGTCGGTCGTCACGCTCTGACATCTTCCGGTCTCTGTCACCCCTCTGTCGTGAGTCGGTCCGACCATAGGTACCTGCCGCTGCTGCTCGACGCTCCGCATCATTAGCTGCGGCGAGATAACCGTCGTCGCTATCCTCCGACTGGTAGCTATCGACCGATGCCTCGTCTTCACTTCGGTTGCTCCCCGGGGTACTCGCCTCACTGCTACCACTACGTGGTGCGTGTTCCGAGTCGAACCTCGCTCGATGTCTTCCAGGTGACCGTGTATCGAGGTTAGTGAGGGCGTTAGTCAGCGCCTCGACGAGTGTGATCCTTGACTGGTAGCGTGCATCATCACGGTTATTGTCAGATCGACTCCGACCGAGGCCTCGATCGGCACGACGGTGATTGTATTCCGTATCGCGGAGGTCTCGGTCACGTCGGTCTCGACGGTAGGCACCTCTTGAGTCCTCTGTCCGTCGATCATCACGTCGTCGGCTATCTTCCCGACCCTTAGAACGGTAGGACGAGGTCTCGCGGTTGGCGCGACTGCGTTCTTCGCTCAAGAGGATTTCATTGATCAAGTCTTCGAGGTCATGGATGTCCTTCACTCTAACATAGCAGAGACGCTGTTCGAGACTTCTGTCGCCACACGTATCGAGGAAATGACGAACATGCTCCTTGGCGTCCACCATCCTCGAATTGGACTCCGGCATTACGTCCGTAGCCATTCAAGTGGTTCAGGTAATCACATACGTGCTCTTTATCCTCCCGGCGGGCAGAGTAGTATCTCGCTTTTGCTGACTGGGTAAAGGTGGAGCAGTAGTACTTGATAAAAGCATCACTGAGCAGCTTCCACGTGCGTCTCGTCTTGCGTGGGAGCTGTCGGTATCAATGCAGAGCTCCATCTCAACTCGAAGCCATGCACCATTCATTCGGAGGGGTATGAGTGCCTTTCATCTCGTAAACATGTCCGGAGCCACTGCATAGACCTCGCTCTTGTTACGACGCCCGTAATAGGGTTTGATGTTCCCTAGCGGCAGATGCGTCGCAATTTCCAGTCGAGGTGGTCCTCCGGACGCCTCTGACGCGCTCAGCTCGTGAATCTGGCGCTTCCACTGTTCCGTCAGGTCCGAGTCGTCTCTCTGAGGAGGTCGTGGTCGGACGACGAGTTCTCTGAGACTTGTAGCGCTTCGAACGAGGCCTCTGAGGCCCTCTCCGGCGGTTCGCCCAAGGGTGGGAGTCTTCGGTATCGCGTGCAAGTCGTTCAGAACGGCTCACTGACCTTGGGGTCACCATGTGCAAATCATAGTACGGAGAGGCCTCTGTAGAGGCAGAGAACACTCCTGCCGCCTTGCCCTCATCTCCTTCAACAGCAATCTTCCTTGGCGTCTACAGCAACGGAATTTTAGGCGAATCCTCCGCCTCAGGAGCGTCTCGAGCGACCGGCTGACGTCCAGCACCGATGTCTGGTGTCCCGAAAGTTATCCGTAGCTTCCGCTTCCATTTCATCAGCACGGTGCCGGCGTCGGACGGTGTCCAGTCGCGCAGCACTGCGTCAGAGGGGTGCTTCTGGGGCTCGCACCCCATCGCCTCAAGAGTAGAACGGTGTCTCTGGCGACTTGCCGATTGCTCGTTGAGTCGACAGGTGTCGCCAGCTCGATGCTGAGCTCAGCCCCGAGGGCTTGGCGAGTTGGCTTGGGGTCGAATAGCGGCATCCACTGGCTCTTCGTTCTCATAAGCTCGATGCATCGACCCAATACCTTTTTGGCAGCCGGAGTATCACCGTTAAGTGGTGGCCGGTTGCCGGTCGACCGAGGTCTCGCTCCGCCAGCCTTGGCAGATGTCGCTGGCGTCTCCGTCGACACGTCTTCACCATCGTGAGCTGGTTCAGGGCCAGCCACGTCAGTCAATTCATCGGTGAGGTTCCGCGAGAGCGGTCTCACCCCACTGCTACGGCCTTTTGACACCGTAGCATCTTCCGGAGAGCTCGGTGGGGCCACAAAGGGACCCTTCTCTTCCAGATAATCATCATCATCTTCTTCATCAAGCGCATCTTCATCATACTTGGTGTCCGGATAGTCGACCGAGTCGTCGAAGGTCGCAGAGCTTTCAGGAATCGGTTCCATGCGAGAGCTCTGAGGGGTGACAAACGAGTCACCCGACCGGTCCGAGGTCTCGGGCCGCCCACCACTCGACTTGATCGGCGTAGCTGGTACCGCTGACTTGCTTCCTTTCGCCATTTCTTCTTCTCTTCTTCTCTTCTCTCTCGGTTTGCTCGTTTGAGATAAAGCCGATACAAGACCACAACACACAGAAAGTCACACCAGTCCCGGGTCGCGGCACCAGTTGTCGTGTCGGAGCACGGCTAAATTCTCGTGACCTAGCGGTACGAGTCCCCACAGCAACAACAACTACCTCCCCGCGAGGGTCGGCAATGTTGGATCGACCTGAAGGCTCAGGAACGATCCCTTACACCGGGCTGGTCTTGACTCTCTGTGTACCGAGGCCTCGGTAGGCTTACCTCAGTACCCGCACCACTAGCCACGAGCAAAGGCTAGGATGCTTGTTCACGCTTTCGCGCTTAACCCCGTGGTCCCTCAGAGAGGAGGGTACCGGCTTTCGCAAGCCTACACAGGGGTGCCAGGGGAACCCAAGGCGGTAAGTCTCGGGAGGCGTCTGACGCTCGCTCCCACACACAATAATACACAGAGCACTCCGCTCTGCCCTTCGCCGCTCGGCCACACTCCTTCTCTTGGCCTCGCCTAGGATGCGCTCTCGGTCAAGTGAATTTGGGCTCACCAGCGGGCATTCCGGGGCAACCGAGCGCATCCAGGCTCTACAGTAGCTAGCTAGGCTTACCGTAGACGGACTTGGCCCTGCGTGGTTGGGGGGAATGTGCACACTGATATTTCTGGTCCTGAGACCTTATTTGTTCTTCCTATCTGTCGTCCTACGTCTCAATACAAACTCCTAGTGTCTCAGAGGTTTCGTTCGCCCATCCGAGGTATCCCTCTAAGTGCGAACGAGGGGTCGACCTTTCCAACTAGGTACGAATGAACCCACCAGGTAAATTGGCCAATAGAGGCCTCGGTCGGGGTTCTATTATGACCCGACCGATAATGTCACTACACTAAAACGGGGTAAATGTGAGTCTGACCGCTCAGCCTATCAGCAACTTGACTACCCTTCAACCGAGGGTTCAAGTCCGTTGCCGTGGGCATTTTCGCCAAAGGACTATCTCACACAGTAGTATTTGATAAAGGCTTTGCTAAGCAAGCTCCACTGTCGCTTGGTCTTCTTCGGGAGTTGTCGGTACCAATGTAAAGCGCCGTCCCGAAGACTCAGCTCGAAGGGCATGCACCATTCGTCGGGCAACGCGCGTGTTCCCTTCATCTCGTAGACGAAAGCTCGCAACCACTGCATGGGGTTTTCACTCTTGTTCCTCAAGCCGGAGAACGCCTTGATCTGCCCCAGTGGTCGGTGCGTGGCTACTTCAATCCTCGGGGTCACGTTTTGCATCTCTGTGTCCGTCACTTCTCGGATCTGCCGCAAGTATTCGTTCATTTTTTTTTTTTTTTAAAAAAAAAAAAAATTGAGCTCCTCCGTCGCCCGTAAATTCGTTCGAGTCGTCGTCACCATCCGACAAGTCGTTGCTGAGCTGAAAACGTCGTCGGGAACCTCGTCCCGAGCTCCTGTTCGTGCGCCTTGTCTCTCCCGAGTTGTCGGCGGTGGTACGAACGTGCTCAGTGTGGTTGACAGACTTTGGTGTCACCATGTGAGAGTCTTGAAAATACGGCGAACGCTCACCAGTGGCCGAAAACACTGCTGTTGGGGCCTTATGGCCTCCGGAGGCTTCGGCAGTTTTCGTGGGAGTCTTCGGCAGGGGTACCTTTAATGGATCCGTTGTTTCATTGGCCGAATGAGGTGTCGGCCGACATCCCATGTTGAATGCTGTTGCACCGAAGGCTCCGCGCAGGCGCTTCTTCCATTTCTAGATTTTGGCACCGGCTTCCGCCGGCGCCCAGCTCTCGAGAGTCGAACTCGAAGGTCGCGACGTGGCGTGGAGGCCCTTCGCTTTCAAGAAGGTCACCGTTTCCTTCACAACTTGGTCCAGAGATGTCGAAGTTACTGGCCACGCTAACTCGTGGCTCAAATCAGCCCACACTGCTTGGCGTATCGGCGTTGGTTCGAAGAGTTGAATCCATTCGCTTGTCTTCATTTCCTCGTAGCACCGTCCCAGTACCTTGTTAGCTGCCGGGGTGTCTCCGTTGAGTGGGGGCCGGTAGCCTGAGGCTTGTTCGGTCGGTTGCGCCATCGTGACCGGGGACTTTGAGTCTTTGGCATCGCTGTCATAGTCATCGTAGGCGGGTTCGGGTCCTGCCACTTCTTCCAATCCATCCGCAAGATTTCGGAACAGGGAGCGCGAGCCTCCGCTGCGTCCCGCCGACAATGTCGCGTCTTCCGGAGTGTCGGGCGTCACCACAGCGAGTGCTGGCGCCTTTTCCTCCAGGTCTTCATAGTCTTCCATTTCATCCTTGGCATCGGATCCGTCCGCCGAGTCTTCGAAACTGACTGAACGCTCAGTTATCGGCGCCAAGTGCGGGGTGATCAAGGCCGCATTTGGGTCGTCGCCACGCGTTTCGCCGGACTTCATCGGCGTTGCTGGTACCGCTGAACGTGATCCTTTCGCCATCTTGTTCGTCTTCTTCTTCTTCTTCTCTCTTGTTTGTTGCTCGTTAAGGCGGATAACCTGCAGTAGTCACGAGATACAGAAGGTCACACCAATCCCGGGTCGCGGCACAAGTTGTCGTGTAGGAACACGTCCAAAATATGTAGGCACACTTCCCACCACCAACACTCCCCGAGTCCGCGAAGACTCGTGGAGCTTGTCGGGTAAATCGAACCTGAAAGCCCAGGATCTTGCCCTTACACCGGGTTGGCTGTTTCCACTGTGTACCGTGGTACTACAGGCCACCGACAAAGCCCAGCACCTCTAGCCGAGCGACGGCTAGGATGCTCTACACACGCAAATATACCCCGCAGTCCCACAGAAGGATGGGTACCAGCCAGTCACGGCCTGATACGGGGGTGCAGAAGCTTCAGCTCTGGCGGTAAGAGTCGACGGAAGTGCGCTCTCGCTCCTCCGGTCAATGGCGACAACTCGCCACACAATCCTAATACACACGGCCATTATCACTGTCTCTTGGCCCTGCCAGGATGAACACTCACTACACTAGTAGGCGTGCTCACCGACAGACATAATCCTTCCTACCGGGCTTGACACAGACGCTACGTGTACTTACCGATAGCCGGACTTCACCCTTGCGTGGTTGAGAGGAAAAGCTGTTCTGTATTAGTGCCCAATGGGCATTAGTTTCTCATCTAGAGTTTCCTATAGTCTTATACAAATATCTAGTATAAACGCGTCCGTTTTGGATCTCCTCATGTCCGTTGCGATCTTTTGGTGTAACCACCGATGACTTAAAAGGCGTGTCGAAGACTCGAACCGACGTCGAAGACTCGGCTAAGTACGGATCATGACCGGGGGTTTCGGCTTGTAAATAGTGTCATGTCACTCGATGGGTTGACTCTGAGACATCGGGACCAGTGAATATTAGCCAATCATTGGCCATTGAATTTCTTAACCCATATCCCGGTAACTCGTCGCCATTTGGAACTTCGCCGGCAACCGGCAAGTCCATTCCCAGCTGAGTCTCAACACCACACGTCTGTCTTCTGATTTTTTTTATATTAGAAGCATTCTAGATAGTATAATCACTACCAACTGAAATCACGGGGTCGAAGGTGCTCCATTGGCATCGCATGGGGTAGCGTAAACCTTCTCAAAATCACAGCTGATCTAGACAGTAATAACAGACAAAAAATGCCACGGGGGTAGAAGGGGTAGCAATGGGGGAGCATGGGTGTAGTATACTCCTTTGAGTATTTTTAATACTAACCAAGCTGTAGTGGTGATAACAGACACAAATCGTCACGGGGGTAGAAGGGGTAGCATTTTTGGTCAAATTCCTTATCACATTTTTTATTCTTTTTTTATGATTAAAAATCTGCTTCTTTGTCAAGTTCTTCCAAAACGCTTTGATAATACTACCCTTTCTACCCCCAAATGAAAATAAATACAAATAATTGTACTTAGAAGTTCTATTAATAGTAAAATATATACAGAAAGTGGGGGTAGCATCGGGGGTAGCATCGTAATTCGGGGGTACCATCTGCTACCCCGATTATGTTATATTTATGTTTCATTCTAGTTCTCCAGCGTGTATGCGCATGCTAGAAGCAAAACCGCTTGGCATTTATGATTTTGTTAGACGTGTATGGAGAATTTGGAACGATATCTGTTCCATTAAATTTGCACTGTACTAGGAGTAATATCCTTTGATATTTATGATTTTGTTCGCTTATAATGTCAGCCGCGCCACGTTAACACAGTAGACAAAGCAAACTTTCGTCTTTATGACTTTGCTAGAGCTTGGATTCTGTGAGCTTCTTTACCAACGCGTCCGATGAACTCCTCGATTGCATATGGGATCAGTAGAAGCAAGATCCTTTGGTGTTTATGATTTTGTTTACCAAACGCAGTTCTGGTGACTCTATTTTGTGCAATCTAATATGCGTGAGCTAGGTGTAAAGTGGTTTGCTGTTTATGAATTGGTTTGCTGCATTCGTCACCCGCTCGTCTTTTGCTTACCACGAAAGCTATCTTCAGTATTTTATGTATTTGCTAGAGCTTGGATTCTGTGAGCTTATTCCATATACCGCGTGCACTGCACATACGTTGGGTAAAACCACTATAGCTTGATTTTTATGATTTTGATTGTCAAGAACGCCAACCGCGTCGCGTTAACGTAGTAGAGAGGCTGTCTTATGCATCTTATGACTTTGCTAGACCTTGGATTCTGTGAACGTTACCGTTAATCCATTTATTACCCATCCGTGGACCAGAAGCAAGATGGTTCGATGTTTATGAATTGATTTGTGGAGAACATCAACAGCGCTACGTTAAAGTAGTAGGCAGGCTGTCTTCAGTTTTATAGGTATTTGCTAGATCTTGCATTCTGTGAGTTTCCCATCAATTCGTATGCGTCATCTTGTTCTCTATATTCTGCCAGACGATGACTTGCAACGGATTTCCACAACGGAAAGAATAACATGTCTCTGCGCTTTCGACAATGCTCTTACTGTCCAATTTAGACTCATACCAACATCCAGAAGCTAATCGCGATGCTACTTCAAAACTAATGTTAGGTTTGAGTGATGCTTCAAGATAATTCACCATCGACGGCGTCATTTATCGCATTCAACCTTCGAACTTGTGCATTGGCCCCTGCCAGCTTTATTTCCGACTACGATTAGCCTAAACGTGATTGTCGTATGCCCAAACCACTCCCGCACTCGAAAGTTGTGAAGAACGCTACAAGCGGTTGCCTCTTTGTCGAGATGTGGCTAAAATATTACAGTAAACACGCACGACGAGTAAATTTGCATTCAACGCCTTGACACTTCGTATGATTTGGCGAGGCTTCGCTGCCGTCTTGCTGCGCCATTTCGGATCCGTTTTTGATTAACAAAGTGACAACGGCTTGAATATTGTGGGTTCGTTTTGTCCGAGGGTATGGATCGTAGTAGCAATGAGGACGTTCCGCTATATCCAGACGCAATATTCTGCAGTCCGTGCTTCCTTCCAGGCCATCAAGCAGAACCTCAACACCAATAGTGGATCAATGGCGCAGCAATGGCGCAGCAAGACGGCAGCGAAGCCTCGCCAAATCATACGAAGTGTCAAGGCGTTGAATGCAAATTTACTCGTCGTGCGTGTTTACTGTAATATTTTAGCCACATCTCGACAAAGAGGCAACCGCTTGTAGCGTTCTTCACAACTTTCGAGTGCGGGAGTGGTTTGGGCATACGACAATCACGTTTAGGCTAATCGTAGTCGGAAATAAAGCTGGCAGGGGCCAATGCACAAGTTCGAAGGTTGAATGCGATAAATGACGCCGTCGATGGTGAATTATCTTGAAGCATCACTCAAACCTAACATTAGTTTTGAAGTAGCATCGCGATTAGCTTCTGGATGTTGGTATGAGTCTAAATTGGACAGTAAGAGCATTGTCGAAAGCGCAGAGACATGTTATTCTTTCCGTTGTGGAAATCCGTTGCAAGTCATCGTCTGGCAGAATATAGAGAACAAGATGACGCATACGAATTGATGGGAAACTCACAGAATGCAAGATCTAGCAAATACCTATAAAACTGAAGACAGCCTGCCTACTACTTTAACGTAGCGCTGTTGATGTTCTCCACAAATCAATTCATAAACATCGAACCATCTTGCTTCTGGTCCACGGATGGGTAATAAATGGATTAACGGTAACGTTCACAGAATCCAAGGTCTAGCAAAGTCATAAGATGCATAAGACAGCCTCTCTACTACGTTAACGCGACGCGGTTGGCGTTCTTGACAATCAAAATCATAAAAATCAAGCTATAGTGGTTTTACCCAACGTATGTGCAGTGCACGCGGTATATGGAATAAGCTCACAGAATCCAAGCTCTAGCAAATACATAAAATACTGAAGATAGCTTTCGTGGTAAGCAAAAGACGAGCGGGTGACGAATGCAGCAAACCAATTCATAAACAGCAAACCACTTTACACCTAGCTCACGCATATTAGATTGCACAAAATAGAGTCACCAGAACTGCGTTTGGTAAACAAAATCATAAACACCAAAGGATCTTGCTTCTACTGATCCCATATGCAATCGAGGAGTTCATCGGACGCGTTGGTAAAGAAGCTCACAGAATCCAAGCTCTAGCAAAGTCATAAAGACGAAAGTTTGCTTTGTCTACTGTGTTAACGTGGCGCGGCTGACATTATAAGCGAACAAAATCATAAATATCAAAGGATATTACTCCTAGTACAGTGCAAATTTAATGGAACAGATATCGTTCCAAATTCTCCATACACGTCTAACAAAATCATAAATGCCAAGCGGTTTTGCTTCTAGCATGCGCATACACGCTGGAGAACTAGAATGAAACATAAATATAACATAATCGGGGTAGCAGATGGTACCCCCGAATTACGATGCTACCCCCGATGCTACCCCCACTTTCTGTATATATTTTACTATTAATAGAACTTCTAAGTACAATTATTTGTATTTATTTTCATTTGGGGGTAGAAAGGGTAGTATTATCAAAGCGTTTTGGAAGAACTTGACAAAGAAGCAGATTTTTAATCATAAAAAAAGAATAAAAAATGTGATAAGGAATTTGACCAAAAATGCTACCCCTTCTACCCCCGTGACGATTTGTGTCTGTTATCACCACTACAGCTTGGTTAGTATTAAAAATACTCAAAGGAGTATACTACACCCATGCTCCCCCATTGCTACCCCTTCTACCCCCGTGGCATTTTTTGTCTGTTATTACTGTCTAGATCAGCTGTGATTTTGAGAAGGTTTACGCTACCCCATGCGATGCCAATGGAGCACCTTCGACCCCGTGATTTCAGTTGGCAGTGATTATACTATCTAGACTGCTTCTAATATCAAAAAAATCAGACAGACGCTACCCAGCAAATCTTAGCAACCATAGTGCATGATACTTCATTCATTTTTAAATAGGATCGCAAACTCTGCTCTAATATCTCGTTGAATAGCATTTCAATAAAATACCATGCGATTTGCGCTCTTGGATAAATGGTTTCACGATCAGACTGAAGGCTTTCATCGACATGATTTGATGATGTTGGGCGTTGCAAAACTCTATGAAATTACAAAATAGCTGCTTCATAGGCATTTTTATCATCTGACTCTGTCAATCTCTCCAAGCAGTCGATTAGGAATTGATCGGAGTTGCAGCTTGAAGTTGCTTCAGCTCTTGTTTGTATGAGGTTTGTGGTGTGTCTTGTGGATGCCAACCATCATCGATCGTTACATGATTCACCAACCAATGAAAGATATGCTTACCAGTGTTGATGTTATCTAATGTTGCCCAGTATCTGTTGAAGTATGATCTATTGCCAATCATCGTATTATTTGTTTCAAGGCATAGCGACCGACGATCAGACTATTCGATAAAGCTGGCGAAATCGTTATTTAAAATTACGATGTAATTGCAGAAATCGCTAAGGGTGACTGGCTCCTTTCCCTTGTATTCAATTTGAACCTCGTCAGCTGTAATCAAGTTTTTGAACTTGTTCATCACCGCGCGATCAGAGTTATCTACTGCTTCATCTAGAACACACATGATCATCGACTGACGAATGGAGTTGAAACGACCGGTGATAAGATCCATCCGAGGTGTAGTAAGTGATAAGTTAGGGCCTAAGACATATCAATTGAAAACGTTGAATGCCGCATTTTTCCCGCTACCTTGCTTACCTTTGATGATTATCACTGTGCCGGTCTTTTCCATTGGATTTACTAATATATGACTAATACTTTAGCAAGTAGTTGTACACTGTTTCATCGTTATTAGAGATAATGCTTCGCAAATGAGTTAACCACACATCGACGGTGCTATTATCAACCACAAAATCGTTCTCGTATTTGTGTAGAAGCCCACTGAATAGATAATTTCTTCGTTTGGATGATCGTCGCTGTCAAATGCGCAATATGGTTCGAGGACCACTTTCTTGTAGTTAATGCACTTCTTAACAGCTAGAAGAATGTCTAAGAGCTTGAAACTGAAGATCTCGTCCTTGTACTCAATATCAAATTACTCCTTTAGCTGTCCCATCCCACGAGGTACAAATCGAATGGAAGCCACATATTGCCGCTTGTATTTCGTCTTGTCGATCTCTTTAACATAGAACATGGCATCACCATTGTTTTCAACTCCGATTATCGTTTGACGAAGAAGCAGCGCCAAATCTCCCACATTATACGACTCGTCATCGTTCATGAGCAAGGTATTGAACTCGATATCATTCGCATCTCTAATCACACTAGCATCTATTTGCTCAATATTTGCACACAGCTGCTGAAAAAGTTCTGCTTTGATGTCATCGATGCGCTTTTGCTCAGCATCAGATTGTCCACCGCGTTTGCTAGTGCTAGGGTAAGCTAAGCACCACGCTTGGTAGCCGTCTTTGTCTTCCTTCTTGACAACTTGCCTGATGGTCCCGAGAGTGCATGGCTTGTCAGCATCGATATTTAACTCATTCCAGCATCGTTTTGCTTCACGCTCGTTGAATTGGTCAGAGAAGTCGCGTAGTAGCTTGATCCAGGTGCTGAATGCAACGGTTTTGTCTAGCTCCCTGCAGTTATATAACGCATATGCTGGCTTCATCCATTTATCATAATTATTAAACCACATCCGCGGTAAAAGTTTCATGAGATCGTAGCACTTTTGGCTGATTTCAATATCGAGTTGATGATCGCCAATCATTTTAACGTTTGACCTATTTAAAATAGGAGTCATGGTACAAGTGTTCTCCTTGCACTGATAGAGAGCTTCATATAGCTCTTCGGGCATATTAACTGGTTCTACATCGTTCACAACTTTATAACGTTCACCAGCAAACACACACCCATTATCGTTCCTGACATCAACGCTTGGTAAAACGTTGGCAGATGTTCTAAACCGCTCACCGTATTTAAAGTAATAGTGATATCCGCCACTGCAAGTCCTGACTTTGTATGTTTGGTAGTCATCAAGATCAATATCAACATCAAGTAGTGAGTCCATCCCGTTCTTGTTCTTTTTGATATCAACATTAATGACAGTCTGGGAGAGTGAAAGCGTGTCGCGCTTTGACTACACTATCACAGGCCAGTACACCAAGATCGCACAGCTCATCGGTGATGTGTTCTGCGCCACGCAGACGCCGGCGTCCAACGGCACCAGCTCTCAGCGATCCGGCTACACCTTCCTGCAAAGCGCTGGGGAGGTTGCCAATACCACCTCTGCCAAACCAGATCGTTTGCCAGTTTGTATGCCCCAATTCTTGGATTTCCCAATTGCTTGGCACTTCGAGAGCTTCTGCCAGCCACTTGGCATCGAAACTACATTCTTAGATCCCTCGCTATTAAATTGAAGCTTCACAATGAACTTTATTAAACTCATCGCTGGTTGCCGCTGTATATATTATATAAAAAAATATAATCACGATGAATTTTCAATTTTTTGTTGTCTAGCGTGTTCAAGCGATCGCTGGAATTTCGAAAAAGTCGAATGTTTCTGGGTGTTTCTGTATTCTGATAGAAATATCGCCCGCTACATTCACATTGAGTGCTCTCTTTGAATTTGTCGGCGTTTTTTTCACGCCATGATTTAACTAGTTCTCGATTTTTTAACTTTCTATCCATATCGGTGTTTCTTATATTTTGTAATATATTATTACCATTTTTTTTTTGTTCCCCATATAGCGAGACCTCTCATCATGACAACAACTAAACTTTGGCAAATACAAAGGAAAGACTATCGAAGAAGTCTTTGCTGCAGATCGGAATTATTCTGCGTGGCTACTACCGCAAGATATCCTGATCAGGCAGGCAGTCACCGGAGATTAAACAGTTTATAGAAGAAAAGTTAAAAGACGCTTGACATTAACCGGATTCGCGATTGCGATAAGGGATACTCGATTGGCTACTGAAGAATAAATATGTGGAAGAATACTGTGAGAAAAGCTTTTCTAAAGCTGGAGTAAAAATGGTGAAGGTCGCGGCTTGGAATTCACGAATCGTCGTTATGTTGCTGAGTGAAGGCTTCACACACTAACAGCGAGATGCTATTCACTACGCAATCGCTTTCGAAGGTTGTATGGCGGGGGCGGCGGCAATGCTTTGACTGGTATGTTGTTCGCTGGACCCTCAGCGGCAGTCGCAAATGGAGCCTCGTCGAAGCGAACACTCGGCACGCCTTTGTCACTTTTTACACTTCGACTGATGGCCTCAGGACAAGCGCTTTGCACGAGTTGCGATCGGGACAACTGCAATATAGATTGGTGGCTCGGTATTCCCAGCTTCCTTGAGATACAATTCGGGAAAAATCTTATTCTCTTATCCTTGTCTTCCGAGTCGGACGCACTTTGCGAGGATCGTTTTATCAGGTCGAGAACAAAGAGTTCGGTTAGCACATCTACGATGCACGTTGCCTCTTGCGTGTGTTGTATGTGTGCTCGGGAGGAACTGGTTTCACCGAAATGTTGTTCGTCGGGCCATCTGTTGCAGATGCGAGCTGATACTCCTCGAAGTAGCCCACAAACACTTGACACGTCCTTTTCGCCAATAAAGTTTCAGGGCGCGAGTTGAGAACAAACTCTTGGCATGAATTTCGGTCAGGACAAATCGCAATGTAGATTGGTGGTTTGGTCATATTCGCGACACTGAAAATCGCATTCATCTTTTCCATTTGAGTACTGCTGATGGCATGCTTCTCTGCGACAGTCACTTGAAGGTACGCCACGCCGCCTGACTCAAGCTTCACAATGCTGTCAATATTGGGGAAGTTGTCGCACGCAGGAAACCAATACGTGAGCTTGTCGTCGTCCCGCCATTTTTCCAAATATGGCTTGTACTCGCTTGAGGTTCCCCATTGAACAGCAGTACCTGTTTTGAGAAGCACTGACTTGAATTCATAACCACGAGGTTCATCTGGTTTCCTATATGTCGGTGGATCATATTCGGAGATGTGAAGTCGCAACATGTTGTCAGCAGCTAGACGGTGTACATAGACCTCAAAAACGCTTCCAGCAAGTGATCCGTGTCCAGCGCTTCGAGCCCATGCATAAATTCGAAACAGCGCGTCCGATCGCAGCCGGATAGAGAGTGTAAGAATTGCATATTCCGAGTCGATGACTTGCTCCCAATACCGCCTGGAGATAAAATGATTTGTGTCACCAGCATCTTTGATAAATGTATGGCGCAATCGATCAACTTGCGACTTCCCCGTCAATACACTGGAGTTGTTGGAGAGCAGGTTTATGATATCATCCACACCACTGCTCGCATCATCAATTGCACTGCGTATGTCCTCCGATGTAGCAAGTGTAAACTCACGCACGCTTCCGCCAGAGTAGTAGAACCGTTCTTCCATATCCTCAGTGGCAAACTTGTAAACGAAGTTTCCCATCAACAACAAATCCTTTTTTGCCCAACAAGGCAATAGACAGCAGTACGCATCAACTCGTTCTTGCGACTTTAAATCCACTTGCTGCGACGTTGCCAACAAATTGAATGTCTCTAGCTCTTCCGGAATATGGTCGTATTTAAAACCATCCAACAACATCCAGACATTCTCAATGCCCTGCTGCCGACATAGTTCGTCATACACGCGACCAGCTTCGAGTTTCTTGCATGCTGGAATCGCAAAATGTACAACTTTATTTCCCTGGTATCCCAGATATAGAAGACAATTGCGCTGCTTCAGCTTGGTCAATCGTCGGTACACCAGCACATTCTTCTTGCGCTCGAACACGAGGTAGAACGCCATCACGCACAACAGCGTCGACTTGCCGATGCCCGGTGATCCCACGAGGATGCTCTTCTTGTTCGTGCGCACGTTGGTGTTGTCATCAGTAGACTCTCGAAACCATCCATCAACAAGTATCGACGCGACCTGCTTGTCTTCCAATCGCCAAAAGATCTTCCCGTTGCTGGTGCATCCACCCAAGCTGCTCATAAACTTCCAGATCAATGGAATCTCGTGCACAGCGTTAATGGCCCATTCTGTCAGTGAGGTACATTCCTCCGCGTACTTATCCGGCTCGATTAGGACAGTGGCGCTTGGAATTGCCATCAGTTCGGCCGCTGGTGCTACAGTGCGAGGAACAAGACGCTGCGTCGGAACTACCACGATGAGCGCATAATCTTCGTCTTTTCCAAGATCGTTCACTGAAGCCGATGCTTTCAATGGCTGGGCATTCTCTTCGTCATACACTGCTCGGTTTGCGTAGACTCGCAGGTTAGCTGCAATCACATTTGAGGGTAAAATCGACTTGACTTGGTCCCAGACTGCCCTGCGGAACCGAATCACGCTGGCATTTTCAGCCAAGTCTACTGCGTCGACGAAAGTGTCTGGAAGGGGGAGTCGAGTTGCTTTATCCACCAACTGGAAATACACTTCGCGTGACATCTCTTCTTTCTAGTAGCAATACAACTTTCCTGTTAGTCTCTGTGGCTTTCGATACCTGCTGGCGTGGCTATCTCGCGCGATCGTCGCTTACCTGCGCTTCCTCCGTGCTTCTGAGTTCCGAGGTCCGGATGTCGTACTTACTAGAGCTGCTGTGGTGCTTCAATTCTATAGTGAATTGCAGCTAATTGTCGAATTGTGGGAATTCGGGTTCTAAAATTTTCGGAACCAAATTTTAATAACTGGAAGGGCTGTGGTTATATTAACATCTTCTGTTGGTGCTCGGGTTCCGAGTTCCTATACTTTAATATATATGTTAAAATTTTATAGATAGGGGGTAGGGTATAGAAGAGAAAGAAGAGATAGAGAGACAGTGCTGAGTTTTTTTTGGGGGGAACTTAGGAACTTAGTCCCGCATTGTGTATAAAACCTATCATGATCACAATTGTTGATGTTACGTCAGTTCGGTGACATGGAACCGGATCAAATCAGGTTTGAGAACTTCACGCACTACTGGATTTTAATAACTAGAATCACCCTGATGACGCGTCGTTTAAAGTGACATCGCCATACACTGTATGGGATGCGGTTCATGATTCGGAACTTCAGAACTACTGGAATTAAATAACTACACAAGCTTTGGTGAAGCATTGTTCAAAGTGACAATTCTGGCATGCCAGAGAATTCACATTAAGATTACGTTAACTCGCGCAATCTTTCTGTTGGCATACGCCAGTGAACGCACTGCGTTGATTAAGTTACATCGTCCGCTTAACCTGTGCATAAATGGCATCTAGAGTACCCTTAGAGACAGCGATGATGTACTACTCACGAGCACGACGTTGTTGAGTCTGGGAGGTTGGATTCTTAAGAGTGGGCTGGGATATTGATCGCACATCAAGAATTGGCACTTGAACTTGTTCCAGATGCCGCAATACTTGTACTTCTAAAAGTAAAATTTGTGATACAAAATACGTGTTGGAGCAGTATTATCTGGAGTAGGGCAAAGCGCGATACAAAATATGTGTTGGAGTCTAGTATCTGGAGAGGCGCACGATCCGTACGAAGTACACAACAAATTGCAGCTCCAGCAGCAAATACAAATCTTTCAGCCAAAGTTCCAATAGGTCCGACGCTAGCAAGTAACGTAAGCAATAGAGGCGCTACTTCAGCAGCGCGTGAATACATGTATCAGCATATATATATGCTATTTTCCAAGAGAAATGACCAAACGCAAAATTCGGATGATAACCGAGACGACTTCACAGCAACATGCAACTACTGCGAAATGAAAGGCACCACGATGAACACATCACTCTGTTCGCGCAAACCCGTAGCTTAACTTTCTGTATGAGCACAATTAAATTTCATATTGAAATCAAATGCCAACGTGAGCGAGGAGCAAACCCACAGGTCCAAGCTTACATAGCTCTAGTTAATTTAAGCGGTTGTGTCGGAGGCAAAATAAGGAATCCAACGCAGCATGTCGTCTAGAGGTCAGCCCAGTACCCATTATGGCCAATTTACCCCTAAATTCGAAATCAAAGTGTTAGCCTGCACCTCCATTGCAATGAAGGTATGTACGTACCCACTCACTATGCATAAGGTCGTCGCTGTTCGTGTTCAACAGGGGGATGTCACCGCTACTCACTTCGCTAACATGGCGTTATTGTTAATCCAATAGATTAGCCAGCACTGTAAATGAAGCAAGATCTCTGGAGTATCAGCGAAACTACCATCGACCTCGTGAAGGCCACGGCTTCTGATGAATCTGTAGTCGTATATAAACATAAAAAAGCTTCATTAGCACATTCATCCAGAGCTGATGGGCCTAGCATTTTAACCAGCATTTCCTTCCAAACGCATTCAAAATGCCAATGGTTATTTGACGGGAAGAAAAGTAGGAAGACCTTAAGTGCGAAAAGTCGCAAGACTCGTTGGACTTTACCAGTTCATGTTTGGCACGTGATCATCGTGTGATGCACACAGCTGAGTGTTGAACGAACGTTGACCCAGTTGGCGATAGTTAATCCCTGTTGGGCTTCCCAATAGCTAGCTTCGCTACCTACCTCCCAGTACAAAAGACACTGTAAATCAGATAACAGTACAACGCGCAAGTTCACTCCGAAACCTTTATTCAGACTCTCTAAGTAAGCTAGCTTGTCGAGAAAGGGTGCTTCTCGTACCAGTACTTCGTGTAAAAGTACACCAAGACGTTTTGCTCTTCAATCGACAAGTCTCGTCTTAAGAGCAGTTGCTCCGCCATTCTCGTCGGGGTGACATGGTCCACTTCGTCCATAGTCTTGAATTGCGCATCAAGCTTTGAAAACACGATATCTACGAGGTGCTCTTTCACACGTGGATCTTTTAACGTATCAAATTCCTTCATTGAATTTGACTTCATTAAGCGCTTGTAGAGCTTTTCACCTCTCATCTTGGCCAGCACTTCGTCGACCACATCGGAAAAACTAAATCCCCCTCTCTCCTCTGCGCCATCAGTGCGAGGATCATCGTGAGCTCTCAGCATTCGATTCTCATTTCCCCGACCATTCGTCTGGTCCGCAACACCAAGAAAACTTGGTGTCGTAGGTGCATGAGCAGCAGTGGTCGCAACTGTGGCGACGAGAGTAGCTGCAACTGCGAACAGAACGTAGTTGAATGTAACGGAGAGCCCGTTGCAGAGTTCGTTGCATACGATCGTATGGAGTAGCCTGCGCGAGGACAGCCTCGTACCCGATCGCATGGGTGCGGCTGTTACAGTCGTGAGCTGCAGGTCGCAGGAGAAAGCTAGCTCTACTTTGCCTAAACACTTTAATTCAGTCTTCATTTTGCCTCCTAGCACGCAGCTAGACAAGACTCAAGGACAAGCAAGCAGCTAAAAGCAAGACAATTTCGAAATTAGAGCCAAAGGCTTTGCAACAACTTTCGAGGCAGCACTGTACTTGTTCGACTAAGTACGGATCTACGAAGTACGACTTGTCCGTCCGCTAATGAGCTCAAGGACGACGGCTCGGCAGACAGAAGACGAATCACCCAACCTTCGACCGTATCAAGCTCCTAGAATGGAGTCCACAGACGGCACTCAAGTGCCTGGATCAGAAGGCTACGCGGGGTTTGAACCTGTGCCCGAGCCGAGGCAGCCCTCTGAGGTTCCGCCGGCGGCGGATGGCACAAATGAGGGTCCTACGACGCAGACTTTCGGCGATGCCCCTGCAGCACATGCAACCTTCACAGCACCAGCAGGTCCTCTGCCTCAGACTGGGCCAGTCCCACCTGTGCGCCCCGGGTCCGCTCTGTCGTGTCGGAGCACGGCTAAATTCTCGTGACCTAGCGGTACGAGTCCCAACAGCAACAACAACTACCTCCCCGCGAGGGTCGGCAGTGTTGGATCAACCTAAAGGCTCAGGAACGATCCCTTACACCGGGCTGGTCTTGACTCTCTGTGTACCGAGGCCTCGGTAGGCTTACCTCAGTACCCGCACCACTAGCCACGAGCAAAGGCTAGGATGCTTGTTCACGCTTTCGCGCTTAACCCCGTGGTCCCTCAGAGAGGAGGGTACCGGCTTTCGCAAGCCTACACAGGGGTGCCAGGGGAACCCAAGGCGGTAAGTCTCGGGAGGCGTCTGACGCTCGCTCCCACACACAATAATACACAGAGCACTCCGCTCTGCCCTTCGCCGCTCGGCCACACTCCTTCTCTTGGCCTCGCCTAGGATGCGCTCTCGGTCAAGTGAATTTGGGCTCACCAGCGGGCATTCCGGGGCAACCGAGCGTATCCAGGCTCTACAGTAGCTAGCTAGGCTTACCGTAGACGGACTTGGCCCTGCGTGGTTGGGGGGAATCTGCACACTGATATTTCTGGTCCTGAGACCTTATTTGTTCTTCCTATCTGTCGTCCTACGTCTCAATACAAACTCCTAGTGTCTCAGAGGTTTCGTTCGCCCATCCGAGGTATCCCTCTAAGTGCGAACGAGGGGTCGACCTTCCCAACTAGGTACGAATGGACCCACCAGGTAAATTGGCCAATAGAGGGTGGCCCGACCGATGATGTCACTACACTAAAGCGGGGTAAAAGTGAGTCTGACCGCTCAACTTGACAACCTGGGTTCAAGTCCGTTGCCGTCAGTTCAATTGCAATAGTGATAACAACTTATTGGCGAAATATGTAGCCATTTTGGTCAACTTTAAGTTGCTGACCATCACTCTGAGTCCCGCCTGTGCCAACTTACAATATTGCGTCAGTGAAAAAAACCTTTTTTTTTCAAAAAATGTTTTTTCACCGACGCAATAAAAAGCACTTTTTTCCAAAAATGTGTTTTTCACCGACGCAATATTGTAAGTGGCACAGGCGGGACTCAGAGTGATGGTCAGCAACTTAAAGTTGACCAAAATGGCTACATATTTCGTCAATAAGTTGTTATCACTATTGCAATTGAAAAAAAAAAATTTTTTCACCGACGCAATATTGTACGTGCGGGTATGTGTGCAACCAGCTTAGGACCGGTACTGAGCACGCCAGCAGGAGAGACGGCGGGGGCGGTGTGTTGTGACAGCAACACTTCAATTTTGAGGCCCACCACTTCGAAGCACTCGGTGCAAACAACAAGCACTGTTAGCGGGCGATCCGCACCTTCATGAGTCTTCAAACTCGCACGACGCGGACGTCGACAGAAGCTGGGGTGGTGTGCGCCCCACTAAATCGCGTGCGCCACACCAATGACGCCGCCGCGCGCTGATTGGCTCCCCTCGCCTTCGCGCCACCCCTGGCCATTCGCGCCATTTCCCATGGCGGATACGACGCTGAGCAACGTGTTCTGGGGCCACAGCGCCGGCGTGCTGGTGCTGTCGGCCTCGGGGCTGCTGTGGCGCAGCCGCACCACCGAGTCGCAGAAGAAGCTACTGAAGGACGACATCGTGACGCTGCTCTGGACGCCCGTGGGGCCCAAGACGCACCACCTCAAGGTCTACCAGAAGGGCGGCAAGTACGTGCGCTTCACGGGGCTCAAGGCGCAGGACGTGGCGCAGCTTAAGAGCCACGTGGAGAGCCACTTCGACCGCGAGCTGGAGCAGGAGAAGGTGGCGGCGGGTGGCGGCAACTGGGGTGACATGAAGTTCGAGGGCCCCAACCTCAACTTCCGCGCCACCAACGCCAGCGTCATGGAGCTGCCGCTGGAGCAGATCTCGCAGTGCGCGCTGCCCGGCAAGAACGAGGTGGAGCTGCAGTTCCATGAGGACGACACGGTGGCGGGCGACGAGGAGACGCTGGTGGAGATGCGTCTTTACCTGCCGCCCGGCGACGGCGAGGACGAGGTCGTGACGGCCGAGGACTTCCGCCAGCAGGTGCTGGAGAAGGCCAACATCCGCAGCGCCATGGGCAAGAGCATCGTGGACCTGGACGAGACCATCGGCACCTTCCTCACGCCGCGCGGTCGCTACGGCGTCGAGATCTACGGCTCCTTCCTGCGCATGCACGGCAAGACTTTCGACTACAAGATCATGTACTCCAACATCAACCGCTGCTTCCTGCTGGAGCTGCCCAACGGCATCAACACGGCCTTTGTCATTAGTCTCGAGGAGCCCATCCGCCAGGGTAAGCAGGGCTACCCGCACCTGGTGCTGCAGCTCAGCAAGAACGACGTCCACATCGACGTCAACATGTCGGCCGAGGAGATCAAGAAGTACAACGGTAACATCCACGAGCGGATGTCCGGCGCACTGCCCCAGATTGTGGCCACCCTGTTCAAGTTTATCATTGGCAAGAAAGTGTACACGTCGGGCAAGTTCAAGACACACAGCGGCGACCGCGCGGTCAAATGCGCCGTCAAGGCTCAGAGTGGTGTGCTGTTCCCGCTGGAGAAGTCGTTCATGTTCATCCACAAGCCGACCACCTTCATCCGGTATGAGGAGATCGACTACATCGAGTTCCAGCGCTACGCTGGTCAGAGCGGGTCATCAGCAAGTCGTAACTTCGACCTGCTGGTGAGCTGCAAGTCTGTGGGTGGCGAGGCCGCTCGCGAGTACATTTTCTCAGCTATCGACCGACGCGAGTTCCCGGAGCTGAGCCAGTTCCTGACGTCCAAGAAGCTGCGCATCCGCAACCTGAAGGAGTCGCACGGCGCCAGCGCGCAGGCGGGTTCCAAGAAGCGCGACTTCAACGAGTATTTAGAGGAGTTAGGTCCCGAGGAGGGCGAGATCGAGGACGACGAGGACGAAGAGGACTCGGACTTCGGCCCCGGCGACGGCTCCGGCAGCGAGTCGAGCGACTTCAGTGACGAGGAGCTCAGCGGCAAGGACTCGGACGAGGAGGACGCAGAAGAGGGCGAGTCCTCGTCCAAGAAGGACAAAAAGAAGAAGAAGAAGAAGTCCCACAAGAAGCACAAGTCCAACGATGAAGAGTAAGCTGCTAGCTGGTCCGCAGGTCCGACTTCCTGCCTCGCAATACACATCTTGTTGCATATGCAGTGTAGCCATGTCCGTTATGCCGGTGTTTTTGTATCAGGGTTAGAGGGCCAGTGTGCAGCATGGCGGAGCGCGGCAGGACGCGGCGAAGACCTCACCGCCAGCTCGGACTGGAGGCCCTGGCGAAGGCGCATCTGGCGCAGCAGGTCGCGAGTGTCGTGGCGCTGTCGTTGCAGCATAATCGGCGAGGAATTGCGTCCCCGCGCTCCGTGAGGACGAAGCAGGGGTCGCTGGCGTCGACGCTGCGTCTGGCGGAGCAGAACGTGGCAGACATGACGGCGTATCTGCGCCGCAGGGAGGCGGAGGCGGCGGAGGTTGTCGCGCGTCCACTGGACGTGCAGAGCTGCGAGGAGGACGAGCAACGCAATGTGTGCGTCATCTGCCTGGACGGGAGTCTGGTGGCTGGCGAACACGCACGGGAGGAAGAGAAGGTGGAGGCGCTGCCTTGTGGCCACATCTTCCACGCTCGATGCATTGCGCGATGGCTGCTGTATCAACGGGTGTGTCCTGTGGACCGACGACCGGTAGACTGAAGTTGTACGTGGGTAAACGCGGTGCTCCTGTGGTTGGTGCATGCTCACACTGTCGTCCACGAACGAGTAGATGAAGTGGCGTGACGCTAGTTAAGATAAAACGATACAATTGAAGGCGCGTCCGGGGACGACGCATTGTGCAGTAAACGCTAATGCTTTCTGGTTTAGCTGCTTCTTGTTTTGTTGGCTCGTGAGGTTACCACGGCAGGGTGTTGCCGAGGAAGTCGAGGTATCTGCCGCTGTCCTCCAGTTTGGCGTTGGCGATGACCTTCGTGAGCCCCGCGACGCTCTCTTCGGGCGTCACCTCGCCCTTGTGGCCGGTCATGCGCGTCACCACGTAGCCTGGATGCAGAGCCAACGTTGTGATCTTGTCGCTGTTGAGATCGATCGCGAGACTCTTGTTCACCATGTTCAGCGCCGCCTTGGACGTGCGGTAGCTGTACTTGCCGCCCGTGTCGTTCTGGGCGACGCTACCGCGCTGGGACGAGATCTGTGCCACCGTAGCCGAGCCATGCTTCGCCACAGCCAGCTTCAAGTTGGGCAGAAATGCCTTGGTCACGAGGAACGGGCCCACGGTGTTCACCTCGAACAACTTCATGAGATCAGCCTTGGAGACGTCCAGAAGACCTGCGCTGCTGCTGCTCATGCCGGCGTTATTGACGAGCAAGTCGATCGGCTCGCCCTTCAGCTGCTCTGCTGCCTTCGTGATCGAGTCCTCGTCAGTGACATCCAGCGAGATGATCTTGAACACGGCCAGCGCCATCAACTGCACAGGACAGGACAAGCTATCGCGTGAACCATTCAAGTGTCAAGGATATATTTTGCCTCTGCACAAACCTCGGTGGCACTGTCAACGTCGCGCGCTGCGGCGATGACCTTCCAGCCCTTGGCCACGTAGTGCTGAGCGAAGGCCAGCCCGATGCCGCGGTTGCTGCCGGTAATGAGGACGGTCTTCACGTCGCTCATGCTTTAAAAGGAGGCGGAGAGAGGCGCGTTGGGTAAGACTAGGCAAGTTGTTAAGTGACAGGATTCAGGGCTGGACAGCTGGGGATCCTAGCAAGATGACATGTGAAAGCCGAGCTTCATGGCAGTTATGCTAGCTTAACTCACGTAAAGAGCTTCGTCCTCCACGTTCAGGCCCTGCGCTAGCTTACCACGGCAGGATGTCACCACGGAAGTGGAAGTACTTGCCACTGTCCTCAGGCTTGGCGTTCGCAATGATCTTGGTGAGACCCGCGACGCTCTCCTCCGTTGTGACCTCGCCGGTGTGGCCGGTCATGCGCGTGACAACGTACCCTGGATGCAGCGCGAGCGTGATGATCTTGTCGTCCTTGAGGTCGATCGAGAGGCTCTTGTTCAGCATGTTGAGCGCCGACTTGGACGCGCGGTAGCTGTACCTGCCACCGGATCCGTTGTCGGCGATGCTGCCCATGCGAGAGGTAACCTGCCCCACTGTGGCCGAGCCGTTCTTGGCCACCGCCAGCTTCAGGTTGGGCAGCAGTGCACGCGTCACGAGGAACGGGCCCACCGCGTTCACTTCGAACAGCTTCATCATCTCGGCCTTGGTCACGTCGGGGATGCCGCCTCCGCCGCCCATGCCGGCGTTGTTAATGAGCAAGTCGATGGGCTCGCCCTTGAGCGACTCAGCCACCTTAGCGATGGAAGCCTCGTCGCTAATGTCCAGCGGGATGACCTTGGACACTGCCAGCTCCTTCAGCTAGAGCACGCAATGCAGGACAAGTCAGTCAAAGCTTCTAGAACTTTTGAGTCTGCGTCGGCGTACGTCCGTGGCGCCTTCGACGTCGCGGGCTGCGGCGATGACTTTCCAGCCGTTGGCCACGTAGTGGCGGGTGAAGGCCAGCCCGATGCCGCGGTTGCTGCCAGTGATTAGGACGGTCTTGGCGACGCTCATGATGAAGACGTCGATATCGGAGCCTCTGGTCGAATTCGAAAGTGAGTGTGATCTAATGGGAGAAGGGATGACGGCTGGTCTCACGAATCGTGACGAAGGCTGATTGCACCTACGAAGGAAAACAACAACGAACACGAATTGCAATATGGCATGCAAGTGGACATCGTTTATGATTGCACGCTCTTACATTAACTACACTAATAGCTCGCACGAGCACCAGCGGCAAAAAGGAAAAGGAAAAGCTCGTGCGAGGGAGAAGGCCGTGAGGAAGGCGGAAACATCGCCAGTAGTATATAGCCTCTCCTTGTGTCCTGGCCACCTCTGTATCTGCTCGGCCAGGAAGGAACTGCGCTGGACGGCCTCCATAATCGATTGCGTGCAGGAATCCTTCTCCACTCGACCAGCTTAGCTCCACAATATACGATGACTTCTAGAACAGCCAGCCATCAATGCTCCCCCACTGTTGAGGGTGCTCGCCTGGCGCGACACGTTCAAGCCGATAACTTGCTTTTCTTGTTATCTGCTGTCAAAGGCGTGTCTTGTTGGGAGCTTTCCAACCGGCGTTTCCGCTCGTTGGCAAGATGGGAAGACTCCTCGCCAGCGACAGCGGCCAACGCACTTAACTGCAACGTTGAACCATTAGACGGAAGACCAGTTGACTCGGACGACGCCACCAGCGATAGAATATCCTCAATAGAAGAATTTCGCGGGAAACCCGATTTGAAGCCGCCCAAAGAGCTCAGCTTGTCGTACGAGGCGCTGGAGGAGAGTGTACTGAGGTTCGAGAACGACGGGAAGCTGCTTAAGTGGTCGCTCGATCCAAAACGCGACAGCATATCGGAGCTCGGCACTCGCGCCATCTTGTCGATAGACGGCACCCTAGGGATGCGCTGCTCACTGCCACCGCCCATCGAATGCAATTTATCCATAGACGGAATACGCGGCAGCTGGTCAAGTGATGCAACGCGGGGAAGCTTATCAATAGAAGGCACGCGGGGCATCTTGTCCATCGACGGCACGCGGGGAAAAATACCCGATGAGCTTCGTGGCATCTTGTTCAGAGGCTTCGGGATCTGAATTTGGTTGCCTGGGCCCGAAGACGATGCTGCATTGTGGCTAGGACTAAGCCGCTTCGTAACCCCAATGCTAGTGGAGCTGGTGGTGCCACTCGTTGCTGTGGACACAGCACTGCTGCTGCTGCTGCTGTTGATACTACAGCTTGTCTGCGGGTTGACGTCTGCTTCCCGCTGCTGCTCCTCTTTAATGCCATTCTCGCCCAACCTCCTCCGCATTCCGCCTGAGGTAGAATTATCCTTACTCTGCATCGTGTTGTTGTCATTTGTGTTCTCCATCGTATCTCGAGCGTTCTGTGACGACTGAGCTGTTGTAACCGCACGCGGGCTGTTTGGTCCGTGATCCTGCAACAAGTTCGAAAGCTGCTCTAGAGACTGAATGCGCGGGAAATACGCGTTCAGACCTTCACCAATGGACAATGGCTTTGGCAAACCAGCCGGCTGGGAGTCGAATCCGCTGCTAGTCATCGTGTTCTGGGTCTCCGTTGAAGCGTACGACCCGCTAGGGTTCATTCCGCCGAAGCCTGATGACGTAGCGTGCTGGAAGTTCTCAATGCTGGCCACGCGAGGGAATAGACACGAGAAGCTGTCAATAGACGACACGCGCGGGAATGCGTCGCTGGAGTTGCCGTCCATGCCAGAGCTGCTGGGCGGCTTGTTGTCCTGGTTCGGAGGGCCCTGGCCTTGCCCCTGATTCTGCGCGCCAGCAATGCCAAGCATCGACACATTGCTGTGGTCGCCATTAAATAGGTGAGAGGACACATTGTTGTTCTGCTGAGGGGGGTGGAGTGGCGGCTGGACGGGCATCCCGCCCGCTCGATTTGGGGCTCCGTAGTTCGGCTGCTGCACGGGGCCCGGGCCAGGGCGAGGTTCCTGCTTTGTCATCGACTGAACTGCGGCCGATGGATATCCTCCCTGTTGTTGCTGCTGCGGTGGCTGCTGCTGCTGTTGCTGTTGCGGGTGAGGCGGACGCATCGCTGCGGGGTTGCCTGCTGCTGCTGCATATCCGATCGATCTGGCCGCGGCGAATCGGTTTTTATCCCTAGACAGCTCCGACTCGAGACGCTTCTCGCGCCGCCGCTGGTTGTACTGCTCTCTCTCCAAGTACGTCTTCTCCAGCTCGGCCAGGTCCTTGCGGATGTTCTCCATGTCCTCCTTGGAGACCTCGTCTTCGCGTCGCCGGAAGATGATCTTGCCGATGCACTGGTCGCCCGTGTACTTCTTGGAGATGCGCATGGGGTCGCAGTTGAGCAGCTTGCTGAGGAACGTGCGCAGCGTGGTGCCCTCTGCCAGCGGCAGGTTGCCCTTCTTAAACTCCTCGATGAGGCGGTCGCAGTAGGCGCTCTCCTCGGCTGTCCACTTGCCCTTGCGCATCTGCGCGGGCGGGTTGGTCTGCTGCGCGCCGTCGGCGGCGGCCGTGGGCGTGCCGGCCGCCGCGTTGTGCGTCGTGCCGTCCAGCACGTGCGCCTTGCTGTCCACGGGCGGCGCGTAGGCGTCGGCGGGCTGCATCTGCGCCGCGTACTGCTGCTGCTGCTGCTGCTGCTGCGAGAGCAGGCGGCGCGGCGTCTGCATGGGCGTCCAGCAGATGGGGCACACCTTGTCCTTGCTGAGCCAGCGCTCGATGCAGGCGGCGTGGAACTGGTGGTGGCAGGGCTCCAGCAGCACGTCCACGTTGGGGTTGTAGCACACCAGGCAGGAGCCGGGCGCGGGCGCCGGCGGCATGAAGGCGTCCGGGCGGCCGGCGGGCGCCGAGACGCCGCCGGCCGCCGCGCTGTACGGCATGGCGGCGCTCTGCGGCGGCATGTAGGCGCTCATGGCGCTGGGGTCGGGGCGGGGGATGTGCAGCGCTTCTCCCGTTCCCATGGGTCGGAGCGGCGGCGGGGGCGGCGGGGGCGACCTTGACGCTTGCCGGCACTTCCGGAGAGAAAATAATGGGAACAGACCAGCGAGAAGAGCGGTTCCCGCGCGCCGGGCAAAAATAGGGTCCGATTTAGCGCGCCCGCCGCCCGATTCGTAATCCGCGGGTGCGCCGCGCGCTAATCGCGGGCTTTTAGCGGCCAAATCGCGGCGACTGATTCTTCTTCTTCTTTTCGAGGCGCAGCGACGGGCGCGCGGCGACGTCGCTTCCCTGACTTCCAGGAAGTCAGCTGCGGATGTGGCACTGAAGCGGACAGTGAAAGCAGATGGCTACATTAAACAGCCGCGAGAACGATCTACCCGGTAGTCGCGCGCCACGACTGGCGGGCAGCGTCGCCGGTGTTGCCGCTGTCTGCCGCTGTGCTGCAGCGCGGCGCCCTGCGCATGCAAGGCGCCCGCTCTCCGACACCCGCGCGCGCGCAAGTTCAACCGCAGACGTGAAACGAGGCGAGCGCGTTGACACCTGCGGCGGCGGCTCAGTCCGCGGCGGGGTCCGCTGCCGCTGGAAGAGAGCCGCAGCGTTTCAGCGCGCTCCGGCCCCGCGCCGTCTGAGTTGGCCAACCAAGTTTCCACGGCAGCAGCTTTCGCTGTTGCCGCGCAGTCTGCAGCGCCGCCCTCGACGGCCGAACCGGCGCAAAAACGCCAGCCGGGCAGGGCGCCTCCAGCTCGACGGCGATGCGGCGCAGGGCTGAAGGCGGCGCCAACAACTTCAGCACCAGAACCGACTCGCCACGCGGGATAGCTGGCACAGGCGGCTCGGAGTGGGAGCGCCCCCAGATTCAAGCAGACGCAGCCGGGCCGCGCGCGCCTTCTTTGCGCCCTAGCCCTCGACTAAAGCAACGCTTTTGCCGCGCAATTCGCGCTCGGCGCGGCTAATTCGGCGGCCAATTCGGACCGGGGACCGCCTGCATCGACTGGCGCGCGCGACCGACGCCTCTGACGGCAGTTCGGAGCGCCGCCTCGCGCTGCCAGGCCCGCTGCAATGGCTCAGCAGCGCTGGCAATCACAATCGCGCCGGTGCGTCACTGCTGATTGCGCGCGCGCATTAGCGAAAATGCTCGCGCCGTCCGTCCCTACAGCAACGCCATGCGTTATCACGAACGCGCAAATCGGGGGCTTCAACTTCAGGATCGTTTTACGCACGAATTCGGCGTTCGCGGGCATCAAGGCCGCGCAATGACTTCTGTTTCGCGACAGCACTGTAGCCATGTCCGCTTCAACTGCACCATCACTCTCGCGCGAACGGCAACTAAACTTCAACCGATGCAAAGGCCGTGCAAGGCCACCACCGCAACGCCTGACGCCGGAGCGGCCACCAGCCAAGTCCGTGGTGACTCACAGGTTCAGTGGCGGTCAAGCGCGGTGGAAGCGATACATGAATTCCAGAGCTTACGGACTGCCAACTGCCTTTGCGTCCAGGACGTCGGTTTCCGCTCTCTACGTCTACACTACACCGTGGTGGGCCTGCGGACGGCGCTGGTCTGCGGAGAACTCCCCACATGCGGCTGCTCCTTGCCGCCGCTCGAGGGCGGGACGAGCGACGCTGGGAGCTCTGCTGGCACCGGCTCGCCGGCCTTGGCCCTCGCACAGAGATGCATGGCCACGGCGAATTGGTCAGCGTCCAGACTCCCTACGTTGGACTGGTCAGCCAGGTCCCAAATAGCCCGTAGCGTCTCATGAGAGACTGTCGAGGAAGCCTGCTGCTGCAGCGGCGCCATGCAGCTCGCTCCGGAGGCGCGGCCGGCGGAATCCAATGGCAGCGTGGCGAACACGGCATCGTACTCGGGTTTGCAGCCCAGTAGCTCTTCCTCCCATTGCAGTCGTCCGACTGGTGTGATGCTGGCTGAAGCAAACGGGTTGGTGCTCACGGTAGATGTACTGTCGGAGCTCTCCACCCCGGCGATGCCGACTCGCGTGTGCTTCGGAAGCGAGGCCATCAAAGCTGGAATGTCTTTGGTTAGCATATCGTCAATATCCTGTAGCTCCCGCGATTTGAGCGATGGAAACTTCGTAAACTTGCGGTCGGCACACTGGCGCACGAAGGCATCGATCGGCGGGAAGTCTCCTGGAGGGAGGTGATACTTTCGCTGCACCTCGCGGAAGTTCTCGGCCATATTTTCTAGCAGTTCCCGTTGCTTCTTCTCCATTCCGAACACGGATGGCATCTTGTCGCGCAAGTGGCCCAGCAGACATGCGTGTACCTTAGCAAGTCGAGCGCGCTTCACCAATTCATTCACTTTGCGGACGGCTGCATGCTGCGGTAGCGCGCGCAACTCGTCCAGCAAATCACGCTCCTCGGCGTCAAAGAGAGCCTCTGGGGTACTGTTAGAGCCATCTTCACCATGCTTTTGACGTGGCTGCGACCAAAACGAACCGAGATACACGCGCATGACCTCGGGGGTCTTAAGAACCTTGCCAAGGGACCACATCAACGCTCCGTAAACGCGTAGCAGGCGCTGCTGGTCCACTTGATCAGCTTTGTTCAGCACGCAGCGAACCTTATCACTATGACCTTGCAGTACTTCAATCACTCGTTGGAATTCGTCCGAGATATCGAGCTTGTGCGCATCGAAGAGAAGCAAGATTAGATCAGAGCGCTCAGCGAACCAGCGTGCGACCTGTGTGAAGTCGTACCCGCGAGCGATACGTTGCTTCTCTCCACTCAAGATACCGGGCGTGTCCACAATCGTGAGCTGCTCCAGCACAGGAGCAGGGAGCTGTGCTGCCTCGAACTTGTTGAGGAAGGCTGTGCCAAACATGGACAACCCGCCGTAGGGTAGATCGGGCGACACGCACGCAGCGTTGCCCGGAACGGTGCGCTCCTCCTCTCCATGCATCACAGCAACAAAGCGATCGGTTGTGGGCTCTGGTCCGACTCGTTGGCCGGGGAATGGTCTTCCCAGCAGGTACTCAATGAAAGAAGTCTTGCCAACCGAGTACTGCCCGATCATGAGCACCTGGGGCTTAGCTTCAAAGTCGGCGTCGCTCAGCAGTGGCGAGTGGAAGTCGCCGAAGTCATAGCGCTTTTCCAGCGGCTTAAGTTTGTTAGCATACAGCTTCTTGAGTCCGTCGATGACTTCCCGGCTCTTTGCTGCAATCTCGGCGCCTTCACCACCAGCGTGAAGATCCGCGCCGCCCTTGGAAGCAGTTCGCTGGGCTCGAGGACTCGTGACCTTGGACATGGTGAAGATCTGGCAGCTTCTCGCAGGAGAAGAATGCTAGTGTGGGGCTTCCAGAAAGCTGCTTAGCGTCCGTTGAACTGTAACCCCTCTCAGATCAAAAAAACTGCTACGGAATGTTTGTCAAGTAGTTGCAGACGTTGAAGCTGCACAATCACTCATGTTGTCACGCTATTATTCGGTGTTGAAAGCAAGTTCTAGCGGTGCTGCTTCGACGGGGTATTGGCACCACGCCGTCTGCTTTTAGTATTTTTCTCAGCAAAACGTTTGAGCTCGTCGTAGGTGAGCGCCCGCTCTTCCTCTTCGTCTTCCGCTAGCTCCTCCCCAGCTCCGCTACCTCTATTGGCATCATCATGGTGGGGACTTCTCTTGTCATTCGCCGCTCTCCTCGCGTTCTTTTCTTCGCCATTCGATGAATGCGCTGCTGCCAGTGCTGCGGCAAATTGACGCTGAGACAATGAGTCCCTAGCGGATAAACGACGGCACTGCAATTGCTGCTTACTCAATGAAGCAGCCCCTTGCCGCTTCGGCGAGGGTGTCGATGGATTGCTGTTCGCTCCAGGGGTAGTCGGGGAATGCGGGGCAACTTGGGCTGGCAACTCAATCACTCCATCAACGCCACCAAATGAAGGTACGTGCACATGAAGCTTTTGGCGGGGATCTGACGGTAGTGTTGGAGGACCATGCCCCACTGGCAGCGGCGAGGATGAAACTCCATCGGAATTTGCTGTCTGTGTCTGGGGCAAGTTGAGAGCGTGCGTTCCCCCTCGTGCTTTAGCTGGTGATGCTTCACTTGATTCGCCATTCGCTTTGCTCTGCAATAATTCCGTCGTGTACGTCTCGATAGCCTGCAGATATTCGATAACGTTGGTGTCAGTAATACCTTGTCCCAGCGCCGTTGTGCTTCCACTTGCAGCGCTACCAGAGGCAGCCGCAGAGGCTGCGTGTGCCAACGTATTGTGCACCGAGTGCACTGAGGCCTTGATTCTTCCTAGCACAGCATCTCGCTCTTCAATTTCAGCATCCAGCTCGTCGCATGCCTGTTGCGTCTCACGCAGAGCTGACTCTACTCGTCTGCACTGTTGCTTTTGTGAGGCACGACTCGCTATGCCTTCGCGAGCTTTGAAAGCCTCGATCTGTGAGGTAAGGGCCGCCACTTGAGTCTGGAGAGCGACCTCCTCTCGACTCAGCTCCTCCACGCGTTTAAAGCGCTGGAAATTGGCTGCATCACGTGTCAACAGGTCCCGGGCCAATGCAGATGCATCCTGAAGCCCTGTTCGCTCACGAATAGCGGCAAACGCTTGATCATATTTGGCGACAAGGCTATCTGGCACCGACGTCAACGCTCGATCGACCCCAATTTTCCAAGATGACAACGCTGTAACTCGTGATAGTGCTCCCGCACCGCCTTTAGTTTTGTTTTGCTCTGAATTTGCATCTAACCCACCCAAAAGCTCAGAAACTCCGAAGGATGAGTTTTGCGCCTCGCTAGCTGCCAAGCGCACTCCTGTTTCGTGACGCCAGTGTGCGATGCTGTATTTGAGTTCCTGGAACTGGTGCTCGTATTCAAATTGTTCGCGTTCAGCAGCGTCCTGTAGCTGGGCGACTTCGCGAGCCAACGAGTCTCGAGCCTGCGTTGCTCGAGCTAAGTCAGCTGTGGCTTGTTCATGACGCGACTTGGACACGCTGGTTTCGCGTTCCAGTTTCTTATAGATCCCATCAAAGATTGTTCGGTCTCGCCGGGCTGCGTCAATTCGAGCCAACAGGTGCTTATTCGCAGACTCTACTTCATTCTTGCGAACAAGGGCCAGCTCAAGTCGATTTTCTGCCATTCGAAGTCTCCCCGAGGCGGCAGCCGCTGCCGCTGCTGCTGCTAAGGGTTTTCCGGGAGTCCCAGCTTCACCTTCACCGGCAATTGCTGCTGCAGCTTCGTGGGCAGGAATTGGCTGCAACGCAAGTCTCAAAGCTGCCAACTCTTGGGTCTTTCGGACCATGATTTGTTCGGTTCGCTCCACCTGCTGCTGGGTTTTGGCCAGCTTTCGCGCAAATGTGCCGAGAGAAGATCGAAGCTGCTCAACTCGACTTCGCTTTTCCTGACCAAGGAGTTCACGAGCCGCTCTAGCTTCGATAGACAGCTCTTGCTTGAGCAGCTTGTTTTGGTTCTGCAGTCGTTGGATGGTCTCGCGAGGAGCTTGAACTGAAAAAATTGCAGGGTGAGCTCCTGGGGGCTTCTTGGCCGGACTAGATGCTGCAAAGGCACCAGGGCCTGTTCCAAGGCTACTGATCACACTTTTTCGTCTTGCACGCCCCGCAGCCTCAGTCCCTGGTGTCGTAGGGGCATCCGGGGTGTCGCCTTCCTCACTACCTGGGTGGTGTTGGTTTGCTGCCGCCAACGTCAGTCCCGCAATGATCCCCAATGTCGTGTTAGTGCTCAGGAGCCGACTCACGGCGTCGGAGCTCGCATCGCCATCGGTCTCAGGCTGAAGATCCCCGGTCATTACGATCGCACTGCCACCTTGGACCTGGAGGAAGCAACAGAGCGAGCTAGAAGGACACGGGGAGTTTCAACTGGTGCAGTGCACTGTCATCCGTTTCTTGTTGACATTATAGGCGTCTCCTGCGTGGTCGATCCACCAAGACTAGTACCCTCGTCCTCTTCGACCGAAGACAAGGCGGAGACACAAACTCTTGTGTCTCTTTTAGGCGTATGCATCTCTATATCTTACAATCCGCTCCTCACTGCCGCGAGTCTTCGCTTCGACTCGTAGCGCTGACACAGGGGTGGCTTAGCACGCGGCGCTGACAGGGCGGCCTTGGCGGAAAACCTTCTTGCTCGACTTTTTGATTGCCACCGAGCGCGGAGCCGGTGGGGTCGGAGTGGAAGGCGCTGCCGGCGGAATTGGTGCAGCCTCAGGCACCGAGGGAGCGACATTCAAGCTGGTCGCAACCTCCTGCATCAACGAGAACGCTGCTGCACTGGAACGGCGACGCTTCCCGCCGTTAAAGACGGCACGGCGTGGCCGGTGAACTCCGCAGTCAGGGACCTCCTCGTGTTGACCAGAGACCGACTCGGGCTCCTCCACTTCGACCTCCAGCACAACGGCCGATGTCGGCTTCACGGGAGTTGCCGTGTTCACTGTCGCCTTCTTCGATACCGGAGTCGGCTTGGGAGCCGGTGTCTGCTCAGGCTCGAACAACACCACCAGTGGGGCCTTTGGCTTCACGACAGGCTTCAACGACTCCGGCTGGAAAAGCACCACACCAGCGCTCTTCGGCTTCACCGGAGGAGTCGGCATGGGCGATCGCGTCTTCGCACGAGGAGATATCGTCTTGTGTTTAGCCGGCTGTACAGATGTCGGAGACTGAGGCTTGGTTGGAGATGCTGGCGCCGGTGCCTTTGCTCTAGTCGGAGGAGCAGGCGCTGGAGACTTTGGTTTGGTCGGCGGGGCTGGTGCTGGCATCTTTGGCTTGGTGGGAGGATCAGGTGCCGGGGATTTTGGCTTGCTAGGAGGCGCAGGTGCCTTTGGTCTGGTCGGTGCTGCGGGGGCCGGTGTCTTCGGCTTCGCTGGGGCAGACTGAGTTGGTGGGGCCGGGGCAGGAGTCTTTGGCTTTTCAGGTGGAGGAGGTGGTCGAGACTTGGGCTTCGCTGGGGCCTTTTGCTGCTTCTTGTACACGGGGCTGCTGTCACCGCTGTTGCTGTCTGCATCAGGCACAGGCTTGCGTCCGTACGCCCCCTTCATAGTCCGAGAGCGCTTGTCGGACAGCAAGCCAATGTCTGCAGGACGAGCGCCAAGAGAACTGCGTCTGCCGACGTCTGAATCGCGTCCGCCGAAGCTCGAGCCCAAATCGGACGGGCGAGCACCTAGAGAAGCGCGAGAGTCGAGCGACGCTCGCGATGGCGTCACCACTCGCCTGCAGAGGCACATGTCGGAGCATCCGTGCTGCTGCTCTAGAGGCTTCTCCCTCTTGCGAAGACTGCTGTAGTGGTCGTGCTTAAGCAAGAGGTTGATGGTCTTGCCCTTGCCCTCCTTGGTGCGCGCGTACTTGTCCGTGTCGATGCGCAGACGCTTGACGGGGCCTGTGTGCACGACGATGTTGACGCCGAGCAGTCTGGACGCCGCTACCAGCTCCGGGTGGCCGCCCCACGCGCCGGCCTCCCGCAGACGCGCGCAGTACTCGACGACGCCCTCGCCGGCCACGAACGGCTCGAAGAAGGCGCGTTCGAGGTCGATGAAGTCCACGAGACGGCGGCGCAGCTCCAGGTGGCGGCGCTCGTGGCCGTAGAGCTGATCGCTGAGCGCCCGGAAGAGGCAGTTGCCGTCCTTGCGGATCGGCGCGACCTCCCAGCCGAGACGCAGGTACTGGCGCTTGTACTGCTCGTCCGTGGTCCAGTTGGCGTCGATGGACGTGACGCTGCTGTCCACGACGAACGAGTTGTCGTAGGTCACGCGCGGCGCGTAGGCCTCGGCGCCGGCGAACTGGCGGTGCGCGCGCTGCGCCGCCAGGCGCTGGCTGTTGGAGCGGCTGCGGCTGGTGCCGCGGTCGCGGTTGCGTGCGTGGCTGCGGAGCCACGCGAGCGACATCGCTAAGTAAGTGCCTGCTGCTGGCGCCGGCAAGTGCGTCCGCCACTGGGACTCGGCGCAACTCGGTCGCAGCGAGCGTGGCAGTCGGGGAATGAGCCGAGGGCCGGCGCAGCCCGAGAGAGCGAGCGCCCGACAGTGGCCCGGCGATTTTTCGCGCGTGGAAAGCCCGGACGGCGGACCAACTGCAAAAAGGCCACGCAACGCAGCAAGCTCCAGTGGCGTCTAGCGCAAGCGCTCCGGCCGAAAAGCGGAGCCCGGACACGAAGGGCAAGTTGCATCCCACGGCAAACGCCAATCAAACCGCACGAATTGACAACCAAGAGTTCAGCGCAGACCTCCCAGACGAAATGCTCACGTATTTACTATTGCAGATCATCTGTTTAAGAGAAGAACACAAAGATATATTGAGTCTGCGTACATTCACAAGTCTATTATTATGATATCGCTATAGAAGGGAACTAGTTTTCGCGGACTGAACTGGCTCCTCTTGGTCGAGATACGTCGCAAGGGATACGATCCGCGATCTGCTTGTCCGCCGATGCCGCCGCTGGTCAACGACAACCAAAGCCCTCGCGGCCGGGAGCGCAATTTCGACCCTCTCCTTTGCCTTCCGTGCTCGTGCTTGCTGCACTTCTCGGGGCTATCCATTCGCTAGCGTCAGGCAATCCGACCGCGCTTGCTTTCACACACCGAGACCAAGATCGGCGCTGTCAATGTTAGCGGAGATCACCCTGGCGTGAAGCGACTGCAGCCGCCCGCCGAGGGTGGAGCAGCGAACGTAACGTTCCTGCTAGGTGGCGCTCGAGGCCTCGAGCAGGCGGCCGGCCGGGTTACTCACGTCAGGGTATGCGTGCCTCGCACGTGCAGCTCCGGCCCGCCGATCGGTCGACCATCGTGTGGGCCAGATTGGGCTCCCCTGTAGAGTTGCAGCGCTCGGTGTGTGTATCCCTCCGAGACTGTCGCACTTGGTCCAGTACGGCGAGCTGGTCAACCTTGGTATGCGAGTCGAACATCCTGCTGCCACGACTGCACGCCGCGGTGAGCTAGGGACATTTTCACGCTGCTGTAGATCAAGCTGATCGCGCGATGGCGCGGCGACACCACGACGTTAAGACTGCAGCGCCTACTCGACCATGACTTCCCGCCAGCGCCAAATCGAAAAATACTGCCGTTGTCAAGACCATGTTCGCTTGACGTGACTGAGACGATGGAACTCGTTGGCCCCCTTGCAAAATCCAGCTCCATTAACACAAGAGCACGCGGCGTTTAACCGACTTGGACTGCGAACCATACGTGAGCAGATCTGCGGAATCGGAAAAGGGAGCTGGCAGAGCCAAGTCGGTGCCTGCCCTCAGAAATGAAAGCTCTACTTGCTTACATTCCGTCGATGCCTGAAAGCATGAACACTTCACTACTCGCCTCGTCTGATCCAGATTGGACATCGCTTGCGAGCCCCGCATTCGAGGCATTGTCAATCAAATCCGGGTGATCGACGGAGAGACGGAGGCAGGTTGCGCCACTATCCTACTCATCGGCTTAGTCTCACTTGGCGGAGTCAACAACTGCTGAGGCAGACCCGCAACACTTTTCCCGGTGAAGAACTCTAGCAGATGGACTGCAGTGCAAGCTGCCTTAGTATTGCGGTAAGAGGCAACATTACTCTTGCTATCTTCTTTGCAAACTGCATCGACCGTCTGCATCTCTTTCGGGTCAACGGGTCGGACGGGCTAAACGCGCGAGAAGAAAATGGGCTGGAAGGCGGCGGTACCTCACCGCTCAGAGTCGGGGTGGCAAACAAGACATCCCAGCAAAGGATGTGAGCGCTGCACGTGCAAAGGTGATCAAAATGTGTGGATGTATCGCGGCTTCAACGTGTTGGAGTCTAGCGGAGCTGGTACGGCCGAGGCATCGTTTGCCCTCCATGACCGCTTTTCGACAAGCAACGAGCCGCACGAGAATTGTTTGACTGGACTTAGGATGCGTCAGCAACAGCTTGGAACGCGATGGATACAGCATGAAGCCTTACGAATGAAGTCGTAACGCGATAAACCCACGGACGTGTTGCAGTGCTAGAAGCGCAATCTCCTGCTGCAACCAGACCTATACAAAGACCAAGTCGACTTGTCGATACGTACCTGCAGCTTAACGTTCTTAAATGATCGCGCTTATCAATGTGTGGCCTCTACTGCTACTACGCCTGTCAACTGTGTAAGAGCAGCAATCTAAGAGCATCGATCCCTCATCCGCAAAAACTTCGCGCCATGAGCAATAAGTCACGCGCCAGCTCCGCCAAGGAGCGCAGCGTCTTCGGTACGTCTCGGACCCGCCTGCGACTTGCGGCATCCTGTTCCTCTGCGTCTCCGCCACATTTTGGACCTCATTTTGGTCCCACTCGCGCCTTCCATCGCCTCTGACGTTGCTTTTCCCATGTCCACCAATGTTTTCTGTGCCTCTGACGCTACGATTCAAAATTCCCAGTCGGAAACATCCCGTACGATGTGACGGAGGACATGCTGAAGGAGATTTTCTCGGAGGCCGGCTCTGTCATGAATTTCCGGTACGTTGGAAGCTCGGAACGCCCTCAAATTGGCTGCTGGAGCTGACTGTGGTGCTGCCTCCTGTGCTCTGCAGCCTCGTGACCGACCGAGAGACCGGGAAACCCAAGGGCTACGGATTCTGCGAGTATGCAGATGGAGCCACGGCGCTGAGCGCCATGCGCAACCTTAACGGGTACGAGATCAACGGACGCAACCTCCGCGTGGACTTCGCAGACGGCGGTGACAAGTCCAGCGGGGCAGAGAGGAAACGCCACGACAACGGCAGCCATGCTCGCCATGGAGGAACTAGTGGTGGCAACTTCAGGAACGGTGGAGCTGATGGAGGACCCCCGACGATGGTGACGGGGGAGATGGCGATTCACGCGATCGAGTCGGCCATCACGCGACTGGGACCAGTCAAATTGTACGACATGCTGGTGCAGCTCAAGGAGCATGCGAGACAAAAACCGGAGGTCACGAAGAGCATTTTGATGGCGAACCCAGCGCTCACACATGCTATTGTGCAGAGCTTCAAAACGCTCCAGATCCCTATTCCGTCTTCGACTGAAGCTCAGCCCGTGCTGCTCGCTCCACCTCCAATAATGCACCAGCCCCCGATGGCAGGAAGGATGCTGCCGCCTGCACCGCGTGCACCCATGGGCGGTGTCATGGGGGCGGGGCCTGGTATTTTAGGTATGGCCCCTCCCGGAGTGATGGCATCGCATGCGCCAGCTCCGGCGCCCGCAAAGTCTGGTGGTACGCGCTGGAGCGCACGACCTGGACCGTTGGCTGTTCAGACTACGAGCTCTGCCATGGCTGGCAGGCAAGGTGCGGGTATTCCTGCTTCAAGCCCGATGTCTCAGCAGCAGCCAGGCCTAATGCCAACGCCGACCGGCCCGCCACAAAGTAGTGGCCCTCCTAGTAGTAACTTGGCCCATGCCAATCGTGATCCTCGACGTGCGGGCCGAGACCCACGCTTAGCGAAAAGACCATACCCTGGCGACCAAGGACAGCTTCCGTCTCCTGCTGGAGACAACGACCCGTCGAAACGTGCAAAGGCCACCGGTTTTGGTGGAGACGCCGCTCCGCCAGGCCAATTCGACGCCATCGCTGAGCTTGCGCGTGACATGACTCCGCAAAAACTGGATATGCTTCCGCCTAACGAGCGACAAATGCTGCTAGCTTTCATGCAGCAAAATAACATCCCTTTTTAGGTTGTGATGGAGTGTCTATCGATAGTATCCTAGCGCCAAGAGGCTAACTAATCTACGGCAGTGCTAATAGCCCATGAACGTAGCCGTGTCCGCCTCCCATCAGATAGCTAGTAATGCAAGACAATCTACTCAGTGAGTTGCACGGACCTCGTGAGCGCGAGATACAATGATATTATGCATCATCAAACGATGGTGGAAGGCTTGAAGAATGCCATCCGAATCGCTTAGTATGCACGTTTAAATTCATTTTTTGTAATATGATGCTAGCGCGCTCGATCACCGATAATATGCCATAATCCAAGCTAAGACTTGACGCAGTGTTACAACGTTTTAAAAGAAACAAGAATCGAGATCACGCGCCATTTCGTCCAAGCCGAAGCATGTAATGCTAATATCGCGCAGCGATAAACTTATCATGATGACATCAGCAACCGTGAGCTCGATAGTTGTCCACACGGACGGAGAGCTCTGCATAGAGTAGGCAATAAACAAAAAAAAAGAACCAAACATATCAGCATTAAAAACCACAAGATTGCTTCGTCGTTTAGGTTCTCGGACGATGCCTTCGCGTAGAGATTCCGCCCATAAACAACTTGATCGCTGGCAATAAAAGCGTGAACACCGTTTGACCGCTAGGGGATAGTTTTGTGAAAACGTAGTAGAATGATTAGCATTCTTGAAACCAATATTTCATTCAAACAAGTCAAAATCAACATCAGACATCAGAATCATACCTTCAGAATTTAATAGCCAAGCCAAGTGTGTGTACCAGGAATAACCAGTTAATCAACTCAGTTCCTTCCTATTCTGTTCACGTGCATTTAATGTCTACACTAAACAGTTAGGGTTAGTTTGCTCTGTATATAAAGTATAATATATAATATATAAAGTCTATAGTATACTGGTCGCTGAATTATTTGGTCTCGCGCAGAAACTCCAAGTACCACATACACTGGTAAACTGTAGGCATAGAACAGAATAGGAAGGAAATTGAGTTGGTTAATCAACTGGTATTCCTGGTACACACACTTGGCTTGGCTATTGAATTCTGAAGGTATGATTCTGATGTCTAATGTTGATTTTGACTTGTTTGAATGAGATGGTTTCAAGAATGCTAATCATTCAGATCACTGATTGTTGGAAAGGCCACGCGCTGGCGGGACTCAAACGCAGGCCAAGTGCGTAGCTTCGAGGCTCGTTGACCTCAGGACCACCGGAGGCCCCCATTGCCACCTCAATGGTTAGCAACGTTGGTCTTTGACTTCACTGACCCCGTAGTGGAGCAGAAGAAACCAGAACTGACTGAAATGCGCATATCACGTTCAACAAGCTATTTTCGTTTGTTCAGACTGGCAATGTTTAGGAACTCGCATCGGCCGATCTTAATGTGCCTTCGATGAGGCCTCACCTGTATTAAATGCGTTCTCGTATTATACATACACATTTAGGAGAATTTACCTTTGTGCGATACCTTTTCCTCCCAATTAAGCTGGCATGCTGATTTCGGTTTCTTATATCTGCAGCAGGCGCAGTGGAAGCACGCACGCAAGTACCACACAAGATCAAACAACAAGGCCGCCGACGATCGTTGTTCGTCTCATTTTTGCGTGTTGCATTTTGTAGTAACAATGAGCACTAAACGAAGGTTCCTTTTGGAGTTATGGGAAAGAGCACAAGTGGAGCTACAAGGCAGCTACTCCGTCGAGCGTGTTCTCAGACTTGACAAGTACGTGCGTGATGCAAGCTGGCCTCGAACAATAGCTGTAATTGTGGCTACCCCAATACCATGCTTACTCGTGTCACTACTTATTACTTTGTGCCACTGCTGACGTTTCCAAGGGAGTTCATGTTTTTCATTATTCGTGAATTTTTTTGCGCTCTCGTTACAACTTTCTGCTCTTTTCATTTGTTTCGGACGGGTATGAGAGGTATCCTGGTTTACCCAACCCGCCGGGTCGTCCGAGACACAATCCTTGTGTCGACGGTCGTGGTTGGGATTCTTGTTGGTCTTGCTACGACAATCGGGTTTCCAGTGCCTATCACACCGCTGGTACTTATGTGCCCCTGGGCAGCACTAAACGTGGTCGCATTATCTATTCAATGGGCTAGAAAACTAAAGCAGAACCGTAAAGCAACTTCGAAGGCACTCACTATGGTAAAATTATGGATGTGCGACCTGCTCCTAATCTCCATACTACTACGTTTTCACAAACTATCCCCTAGCGGTCAAACGGTGTCACGCTTTTATTGCCAGCGATCAAGTTGTTTATGCGGACTCTCTACGCGAAGGCATCGTCCGAGAACCTAAACGACGAAGCAATCTTGTGGTTTTTAATGCTGATATGTTTGGTTCTTTTTTTTTGTTTATTGCCTACTCTATGCAGAGCTCTCCGTCCGTGTGGACAACTATCGAGCTCACGGTTGCTGATGTCATCATGATAAGTTTATCGCTGCGCGATATTAGCATTACATGCTTCGGCTTGGACGAAATGGCGCGTGATCTTGATTCTCGTTTCTTTTGAAACGGTGTAACACTGCGTCAAGTCTTAGCTTGGATTATGGCAAATTATCCGTGATCGAGCGCGCTAGCATAATATTACAGACAAAACCACCTGTGATGGATAAGCTACTACGGAAAGAATCTGTGAAACAGGATAAACGTCGAGCTCCGGCTAGGAAAGCGAAAACTTCGCTAGTCATGGTCTTAGACTCTGGTCGAAGACAACTTTTTTAAGTCCACGTGCTCAGCTTCGGGTAAAAGCATGGGTGCCATGGATTCATCATAGTTCAATTCGGTCGATGATCCACCCAATTGCTGTTAAGCGCCAACCGTCAAGTATCCAGACACATTTAAGATATGCGCGTAAGGTGCAGCGATTGCTATACATGACAGAATTCTTGCTGCTACTTAACTACGTCGAGGTCATCATTCCTTTTTGTTTTGTTAGTGTCCTATAGTTGTAATGTAAACCAGGTTCGTCGATCTCACGCCGTTTTGACCAGCAATTTGCATGGCTACTATGAATCAGCTACCGAACCGCCAATATATTGTCTTCGAGGGCAAGGATCAACACCAAATCATTGAAACTCTTAATAATTGCTTGCTCTACTGTTTTCTTCAGCTCATGTGGCTACTGGTTCTGGTGCTTATTCTAAAGCGAACGGTGGGACTATCTCCGATATGGCAGATAGCTTTTGTACTAGAGCATGAAGTCCATTACACCCAAATGGGGGTAATCTTTTAGTTAATCTATAATGTTCAATGCACGCTACAGCACCTCGGTAGGTTGAACGAGGCTTTTCTTGCAAAAAGCTTTGTATAGGGTATGACTACACCTTTCAATTCGCGTGGTTATCATAAAGATCACGACTAGATCGTACATCATGTAGCTGGAAAGGTATATAGGCAACTCTACAAACCTGTCGCTGGCGATTGAATGCATTCTCTACTCAAGTGTTATCATGTCCATAACTCCATTCAAAGACAGAACCACAACCACGCATGACATCTCGAGGAAATAGCTCTTGAGGTATTACAGTACAACAACTGTATGCTGTAAGGTGTAAGAATTTTGGTAGCGCCGATGATACGAAAACACAAAGCTGTGATTCTCGTGTTTGTGGTGTTTATTTGCGGGCATCGACTACAACCAGCAGCTTCGCGTTCATTCTAAAAGCGTGAATTGCAGGGTGAGATCGTCAGTGTCGACGGTTGTAACAGCGAAAAAAGTAGTCTTTCATCTAGAGCTTTCCGATGCATCGAAGGTAAACTCACGTAGTAATCAATAAAATGAACGAGCCTCGTGATCACCCGAAACAAAGCAAGAACCACAAGAATGGTGACACAAAAATATGAAGCTCTTTATGATCTAAAGTGGTGCAGTAAGCCACAACCTAACACGCACCGGAAGGTCTCTACTGCCTTGGTAAGCAAATACACTTCGGCGCAGCTCACTAGCCACCTATCGGGCAGTTTACCGCCGGCTCTTGTTGCGCTGGTTGGCCCGCTGCGCCTTGCCTGCACGCTTGCCGCCCTTGGGCGTTGCCTGTGCCTTGGCCTTGCCCTTCCGCGCACCTGGGAAGCCCGACATGTCGTTGGTGCTCTCCTTGGTGTTGCTCTTGGCGTGGCGGCGCTTGCCGCCGAAGCCGAACTTGGCGTTCTTGGCCTCGCGCGCCTTGTTGACACGAGGCTTCTTGCTGGCATCGCCTCTGTCGTTGCCGGCGTGCTTCCGCTTGCCGCCAATGATGTTGTCAAGCTCTCCGTCGTCGTCGTCCTTGAGTCCGCCGCGCTTGTCGTTGCCCTTTCGCTTCTTCCACTGCTTGACGGCCTCGAGCGTGTCCTTCTTCTGCTGGTTGCGCTCCTTGACCTTCTCGGCCTGGATCTCCTTGGCCACCTTGCGGTGCGCCTGCGACTTCTTGCGCTCCTCCACGGCCGTGATCTTCTTCTGCTCGTAGATGAGCTTGTCCTTGACCTTGGCCATGTGCGCGTCGCTCTTGAGCATCTCGGCGAAGTAGTCGTCGGGGCGCTTGTAGGCCACGCCCTCCTTCTTGAGGCGCTCCTTGGCCAGGCGCACGCTGGCCAGCGTGTTGTTGTAGAAGGCCACCTCGCGCTTCAGGTCGTCGTGCACGCTCTCCAGCTGCAGCGGAACGGCGCACGTGTCCAGCGTCTCGCTCCAGGCCAGCGGCTTGGCGTCCCACTGCGCCGCCAGCGCCTGCAGCGCCTCCGCGCGGTACACGCCGCGGGGCTCGCGCGCGGCGGCCGCCTCGGCCTGCGCCTCGGCCACCAGGCGGCGCTCGATCTCCGCCTCAGCCTCGGCCGCCGCGTCCTCGTCGTCGCTGGCCGCGTCCTCGTCGCTGGCGTCGGCGGCCGCCGAGCTCAGCGCCGGCGTCTCCAGGATCTCCTCCTCGGCGGCGTCCTCGGCGCGCACCAGCGCGCTCACGGCGCGGCCCTTGCGCGCGGCGGTCTTGCGGGCCATGCTCGGGCTACTGACCGGGCTATTGGACAATGAGGAATTGGTTGGCCTCGACGTCTGCGACGTCACTGGGGCGGGGCGCGCCCTTCAGTGCCTGTAGCCATGTGCAGCCACTTCAATGTAGCCATGCTAGGCCGGAGGCTGCCACGCCGTCTCGAGCGTCACGCGGTTGACGAAGTAGCTCTGCTGCGAGGCGGGGTCGAACACTTCTTCCCACGGCGCGGCGGCGGCGCTGCTGGAGAGCGCGTACGACCCGGCGGACGGCAGCTCGATGCTGTACGTCGACCCGCTGACGCTGTCCGAGACGGCGGGCTGCTCGGCGGCGGGGTACGCGTAGGCTGCGTCTCCGCCGCTCGAGTACCAAGCGGCATTGGGGGCGCCATACCGCTGCGACTCGGCGTAGTTGCCGCTACCAGTGGCGGACCCGTTGCCAGCATAGTCAGCCCATCCACTGCTGTTGCTCCCGCTCGTGTTGTAGTTGTAGTCTGTCGGCGCAGGACTGAAGCCGGACATGTCGTACGCGCTGTACTCGGTTCCGTACCAGTTCGAGTCTCCCGATCCGTTGCCGGCGTACTCCCCGTTGGCGTAGTAGCTACCGCTATCGACGAGTCCAGTCGCCCCCTCTGCGATTACAGGTGCTGGTTCCAGTGCACTGGCGCCGTATCCGTAGTCATATCCTGCTGGGTAGCTTGCCGGGTAGTTTGTTGAGTACCCGTCGTATCCAGACCAGGGCTCCTGACTTTCGCTTGTGGGGTAGTAGTTATAGTTGTAGTTGTGATATGGATCCGTGACCTCCTCGTTTGTTGTCCACGTCGAGTTTGGGGCAGGCCAGACTTGATCCGCAACAGCCATATCCGGTGCTGGATCTACCACAGTTGTCGTATCACCCAAAACGGGGGTCTCTTGTATGTCATTGGCAACAGCCGCATATTCCTGACGCTTCAACTCTTCATCCTGCATTTGCTTATCCTCCTTTTGCTGCTTCTCGTACTCCTTTGCTCGATTGCGTTGTGCTGCTCGTTCACTTCGAGCCAGCAGTTTTAGTCGCTTCCATTCCCAAAAGCGCTCAGCCCTGTGCAAAAAGAAAACATCAACACTCATCAGAATCCGACTTATCGATAACCTTGCTCGATCGACAGTAGAGCGTACAGTGAATGATTAATCCACACGGTTCGTTTTGGATCCAGCGAAAACTCCACGAGAAACATAGCCACTGGTTCATCCTCTACAACGTCTTCTTCGTCTTCACTTGCATTCTTGCGGCTCTTCATTTTGGGCAATGGTGGATTGTACGGCAGTGCAAGGGGCACCATACTCTCAGTAATCGCTTGTTTTGGATGTACGTCTGCGAGCCATGGCATCTCGAGCGGTTGGGGCTGAGACTGAGCTCCTGAATCTGCTTCTTGGTTTTCGGGTACAGGGAGGTTGTCTTCAATTTTCCCCCAATGCTCAAGCTGTCGCCATGCACACAGTGATCGCTCTGACGGCCGTGATTCTTCCGGTGTTAACTTTTTGAAGCGTATTGTTTGACGGTTGCGAACCCACCCCCGGAGGTCTTCGCTCGTCCAAACCTCGTTTGACCCAGGATGAAGCAATCCGAGACCTGGTAGCGGTATACCCACTGTCACGTACTCATCGATTAGCAGCCCGAAGAAGCGGGCTCGAATGGATAATTGTCGACGTGCTAGAGCGTGCAAACTACGAAGTCGACGGTCAACAACGGAGTCAGTCCTCAGTGGTGGTGCCATTCCTAAGGCATTCTTAGCTCTGTAGGCCAGTCGTTTTGCCAACTGGGCATCTTCTTGGCGACGTAGCCACAGCTCGCTCTTCTCTTTACGTCGAGCAGCAACTAAGCGTTTGGCCCGAACAATCGGAATCTGTGAGCTCCAAAAAGCCTGAATTTTTCGTGCGCAGCGCTCCTGACGAGCTCGCAGGGCCCGAGCACGCATTTTTTCTAAATCTGCGCGGTCCCGAGCTTCCTGTTCTTCTTGCAGACGTTTAGTTCGTTGTCGTCTGCCTAACGTCTGAAGTGGAACGGGCCGAAGCTCACCGCAGCTCTCCTTTGGATGAGATTGAAGCGCGCAACGCCCACAAATGCGGCGAGATGAGTCACCGCAAACTTTACACTCCCACTGAACAGCGTCTCCAGCACCTGGAATGGTAAAGCTTGTGGATACTGGATGTGAGGTCGAACTGTTGTTATCTTCATCGTCAGGTATGCAAGAGGTGCAGAGCTCTAGCAGGGGCTCTGTGCGGTGTGTTCTCAAACCGCCTCGACGGTGCAAAAAGCCAAAGCACACATCACAAAACAACGACTCGCTGTTGCTGTTCTCTTCTTGCTCGTTGTCATCGATTTTGTTGCTGGTGCTGATATCGGCTTTTCCAACAGGTTTATTCGTGCTGTGTTTCCCCGCCTTTGCTGAGCTTGGCTTTGTCAGGAGAGGAAGCTTCGTTTTCAGCTTGGACTCAACCTTCGGAATGCAATCAATGCAGCGCCGAGATGCGAGCTGGAATTTGCACAAACCACAAAGCAAGAGTCGCTCCAGCTCGTGCTCTCGCTTGACACATGTCTGCTTGTCGCCATTGTCTGCATCCTTTTTAGCATTTTTATCGTTATCCATGGGGCCGAAGCTGTCCTCCATTGAGTTTTCAATACTCTGGGAAATAGGCTTGGATTTATGGTACTCCCCAAAGCACTCACGACAAAAGAACTCGTCGCAGCCATAGCATACCCACTCAGCACAGCGTTCACAACCTTTTCGTCCGTTGCAAGGGGCCTTCAGCGTGCGTTCAGGAGGAGGGAATGGTACAGGCTCACCTCGAACATCTTCAGCCCCTAGTCTACTCGGTTTCTGCCATGTGGAAAAGCCTGAGTGAGGGTTCATCCAGTACGGCAAACCCCACGTAGGATCTAGGAATTTCTCGTACGTTGCCTGAATTCGGCGCCTTAACTCACGACGTGCTAGCAACGTTCGAACTTGAGCTTGAAGAACCACTGCTGCACGTGAAAGGGACTCGTTTTGCAAATTGCGTCGTATTTCAACAAGCATTGCTGCACCTCGTCGTTTATTATGCTGCCAAGTGAATAGCTTCTGGATGCATGTTGCACGCTGTGACAGCTCTTGTGAGACGAAAGCTTCAAATTGGAGCGCCAGTGGCTGCATCGTCGGGTGTGGGAGCAGTGAAAACCACAGCAATGCCATTACACGCGCTTCGGCACCATCATAACGACCCCAGTACGGAGACGAATCCTGAAAGTGTTGAGCCAGTGAAATCTCACCTAGCTGTCCAAGTACTCGCACAAAAGCTGCGAAATCAAGCGCTCCCTTTGCCCCACCTGTCGCTCTAGCCACTGCCACATCAACGTCCACTGAAGAAAATGTTTCGAGGCCTGCTACACCCTTAGCTCCCTTTGTAGCAATTTTATTGTTGCGGCGAGTTGGAGACAATGAAGCAGGCTCTACTTCAGCCGCTGGAGCTCGCTGAAGCTGATGAGCTACTGGTTTCCCTTGTTTATCTAATGACCGGAAGAATGCAACAGCTTTAGCGCGCTCAAACTTAGTTTGAAAGATAATCCTGCTATCCAGGTCACGCCATACAAAAGGCATTTTCCAACCACTTGCAACTAGGAAGGCCATTTGAAGAACCGGGAAAGCGACAGTAAGGGACTGATGTTTGCCGCTCAAAGCGGCGGCCACGCTTTGTTTTGTTGGCGATGCTTTAGTTTTGGAAGGAGATCGTGAGGGAGCAGTCAAGCCCGACAAAAGTGGTCGTAATGCTCCCTCAAAACTAGCGGCGAAGGACTGTGCTACAAAGCCATCAGCCATGTGCTGCCTGCACAGCTTGAGACTTTGGTCGCAAAGTACAACACTTTCATCTCGCTTTCGAGCAACTTGCAGAATATGCCTCAGTCGTGACGGCAGCAAACAGCGAACGCGATACCAGAGTCGAATTCGGACGGAGGCTGCTAGTTGCTTCTGCCTTTCAATTCGCCAAAGTGTTGCACGTTGCTGCGTTTGCTTGTGTTTGAACCACCGACTGATTTTACGTGCTGCCCGATGATGCTTTTGAATACGTTTCCATTTCCAACGAAGAATAAAACGCAGAAGCAGACACTCAGTGTGACGTTGCCGAGCCAACTTCCTGCCGTACATCCCTCGAGCGTGTCGTTGAATCTCCGTTGCTGCTTTGCGCCTCACCATAACACGAGCCTCCACTTTCTGGGCTTTCTTTCGCCAAATATCAACTTGAGCTCGCTTTCGTGCCGAATAGTTTCGGTAACAACGCTGCAAAATCACAGCAGCCTCGACGTTGTGCCTTTGAAGAGTCCGTGGGTTTGTTTCCTTTAGCTGTATGGGCTTCAAGAAGGACATCAACCGAGGAGGCTGAGGACCAAGACCAGCTTTTGACGAAAAGCGAGACGCTTTGCGCTCAACAGGTGAAGTCGATACAGTTAACGATCTTCTGCTATCCGTTCCAGCCCAGCCAGAGCCTTTATGCTGCTGTCTTTGCTCCATTCGACAAGACTTTTCTGCAAGTCGATCCCGCCTAGCAAATTTCTTGCGCCTTGCTTCGGCCATTAGAAGCTTGCGTTGCTGAACCCACCGCCGCAAGTGTTTTTGAATCAAGATGGCTGCAGCTCGTGAGCGCCTGTGCTCGCGCTGTACAAGTGCAAGCCATTCACTAATTTCCTTGACTCGAATGGCCTCTCGCCTAGCTTCCACACCAAACCAATTGCAAACGACTCGGGCAATGCATTTTGCTGCGCCTTGACGTCGCAGTTGATCACACAAACGGTGCCACCGCATCCGCATGGCGTAAGGAAAAATTGCCTTATGTGAGATCAAGTAACCTGCTCCTCGTCTTTCGATCATCCAAACTGCACGTGCTTCCTTGGACATATTTCGAAGCAATGCAAGCTGTACCCGCTCCTCCTGACGTTGACGCCGTTGATACTCGGCGAGTTTGCGTCGTGTTCGATGCCCTCGAAAAAGTTTTTGCATACCCACAGCCGCAAACAGCTTTCGCGCGTTGGCGAGAGCAGTGACTAAAGATTGGCTTCGCCACTGGCGGGTGCGGAAAGCTTGCTGAAGAAGGCTAGCTGCTGCCTGTCGCGCTTGGCGATGGTTGATAGCACGCCTTCGAAGGAAGCGGCGCCACGCCATCTGAATCTTCATAGCCTGACTCGAGCGATACTTGATACGAAACTCCAAGAGCTGGCGCCTTTGAGCTTGCAAGGCCTTGATTTCTCTTTGTAGTCGTCGTGCCTCTCGCCTTCCTCGATGACCACGATAGACGCGTATGATTTCCGCAACAGCTTGACGCTGAGCCTGCAATCGAAGCTCCATAGTCACAGTCCACCAGTGGCGGAAATACAACTTGAAGATTCGATGCTGGAAGCGAATAAGCACGTTGCGCGCGGCCTCTAGTGCTCGGTCACTGGCAAGGTTCCGCTCAAATAGGAACTTCGATGGCAGAATCTTCTCCGCCCTGACGAGCTCCTCTCGCAGTTCTGCATCGGCTAGGTCCACTGCCTTTTCAGAGCGTTGTAGCTCTTTTTCTCGGTTGAGAAGTGCTGCCTGCATCAACACAATCGTTTTTTGTGTGCTTGCTACCAGCTTTCCATCGTTGATCTTGTCGTTGTTGCTATTGCCACACCGCTCGGGTGACGAGGGAGCCGATTCAAGTCGGGTGTTCACCACTGATATCGTTCGACGTGCATTTACTGTCACCTTTTTGGGCGAAGATGGCTGTGCCGGTCTCGTAGCTCCAACCTCGTCACTCCTCGCATCAGAATTGTTTTGGTCGGAGTCCTGCGTCGCCTTCGCCTTACGTTTTCGAAGTGCCAGCAGTTCTCGGTAGAGATCTTTTGCGTCGGGCTCGACCGTCGTCTGCTGCGGTTGGATTCGAGGCTGCCGCAAAACCTGTCGAACGAGCACACCGTCGACTGACTCGAGTCGTTGGCCAGTCTCGATGGCTTTTAGAGCTGCCTGCAGCTGCACCAACTTGTCCATCGTAGCGAGGACGAGCAATATTAGGAATCCATTAGCGTCTTTTCAACCAGACTCCTCAAGTTGAAGCGAACTCTCAGTCTGAACATTTGTACTTTGATGATTACCACGACACTAGACATTTATTGTTGCTTACCTCACGATCTCTACCTCAGACGCTGCAGCTTACTTGTCTGTCTGCGTTTGCTGGTCTTGCTGGACTTCCTTGGCGGGGCGAACGGTTCCGACCGTCTGCTGCTGTTGCTGCTGGTGCTGCGCACCATTACCGCTCTCGACGAGGTGGATGTCGCTCATCGAGTACTGGCACACAGGCTTCTTCGGTCCGTTGCCCAGGATGAGCGGCTTGTCACCCTTTTGCACGCCACGTGACCAACCGCACTCGGTGTAGTTTTCCGCGCCGGGTTTCACGTAGATGTTGCGCAGGGTGGCCTCGTCCTTGTAGTTCTCATTCATCATCACGATACTCACGTTGGGGTCTACGCGCTGCGCCTGGATAATTTCGAGATCCGCGTACACGTTCCTCATTTTCAGGAAGCGCTGGGCGGGGTTGTTCTTGCACGAGCCGCAGGAACGGTACAACTTGCCGAAGTCCTGTGCGAAGAACCCATCGATGATAACCGTGCCAAGACCGTTGTGCTGGATGACCTTGTCGTCTGCGTATCGGGCACCACCACCGAGGACTTTCGACACACTGGAGGCAGTGCCGCCCTTGATACTCAGAGCGTCCTCGCATACATCCTCCCACCACACGTTCTCAATGGTGCAGTCGTTCTCGTCACAGTGCACGCCTTCCATTTGGTTCACGCCAATGATAGCGTTTTTAAGAGTAGCGCCGGCTTCAAGTTGGAACACCGCCGTGGAGTTTCCACTCTCCTCCTGTCCGTGGCACGTGAGATTGGCGCGGTTGAAGGTCTGCATTTTGCCGTCGTACACTTGTCCAGCCTTGATCGTGTACACCTTATCGAAGCTGACATTGCCCTTGCTCACAGGCCAGCTTCCATCAGGCACAGGTCGACTTGACACCATCGTGGCAGCAAGCACAAAGGCGGCGACAGAACTCAGCATTTGAAGCATCAGGAAGGTTAGGAGCCGAAGATGACTGTCGGAATAGCTGCAAATTTGGAAATGGACTTGTCTTGGGCCGTAGTGTACTGGTGGCAATCACGCGAGCGCTGAACACCACAACTGACGTGGGGTCGCTGGGTAGAAGGGCTGCGAGCGATGGTGTCGACGATCTGCTAAGTCCATTGTCATCATCGTTTTGTTACCCTCGGTACTCTAGACACCATACTTTAATCTTGTATTTCGCAAATCCTGGCATCACGTCAAGCACACGGGAGCTCATGTTTGCGGCACATTGTCTACATTTGAGTAGCGCTGTGCACGGCGGACCTCGGAGCAGATCAACAGGCTAATCACTTAGATGTGCTATTGTCGATCGACAACTTAGGTTACAGTCGAATTTTGTCTTGTCTGGAGGCAACCGAAGTGTGCTGCTGTTGGCCGTTGGAGCTACAGTCTCGCTGCAGCACAGTGTAGGCTGCAGCACTCACGCACAGCATGCGGCACTCTATACAGGAGCGTGGTAAATCCCTGGATTGGTTTGCACCTAAACGACAACAGGGAATTACGGGAAACTCAATCTGTGCAATGCAGTTTCCTCTGAAAGGCCCCAAACTTGTGTCCTCTTCACACCTTTTCTGGGGCTCCCTGCCGGAGCAATCACTAAGCAGAAGGATCACGTGACGGTACGATCTGCAACTTGCTGAAGCAGCATGCACCTTAGTCGGCCGGATTAATGAATCCCTGGATTTGAGAAAATAAACTTGCGCGCTCGTTCGTAAAGGCATCGAGGGGCTATGCTTCTAAATGTTCGCCAAGTTTACTACAAAGGCGACTGCACGATACACTTTCAAAGCATTTGTTGAATCCATTCCGTTCGCCAGTCCAATCCGTCTGTGTTGAAAGAATGAAAACGCATTTTTACAAATCATCCCGCTTGAAAACTCATTATGTAGTGCTCAATCCGTGCAGGCACCGAGTATTTGAGATGTACAGTATTTCTGCTAATCTCGACGTTCTAAACAACAATGCTTTTTTTTCACTTGGACACTTTAAACCCTCCTTACGATGCTGCCCGCCTGTACTGGCTTTTTTACTGCTGCTGCTGCTGCTGTTGTGTGCTTTGCTCGCCCTGGACGATGTGAACATCGCTGTACGAGTACTGGCACACGGGGTTCTTGGGGCCGTTGCTCAAGATCACCGGTCTCGAACCACTGACGTTGACGCCGAAGGACGAGGCGCACTCTGTGTAGTTCTCGGTGCTCGGCTTGACGTAGATGTTGTGCAGAACGGCTTGGTCCCCGAAGTTCTCGTTCATCATGATAATACTAACATTTGGGTCCACACGCTCTGCCTGGATAATCTCGAGGTCAGCGTAGATGTTGCTCATATTCAGGAAGCGCTGGCGAGGATTGCTCTTGCAGTTACCACAGGAGCGGTACAGCTTGCCAAAGTCCTGAGCGAAGAAGCCGTCCACCACCACGGTGCCGAATCCGTTGTGCTGAATGACCTTGTCATCAGCATAACGGGCACCGCCGCCGATAACCCTCGACACACTGGAGGCATTGCCGCCCTTGATGCTCAATGCGTCCTCACAGACATCCTCCCACCACACATTTTCGATCGTGCAGTCCGACATTTCGCAGTGCACGCCCTCCATTTGGTTCGTGCCAATGATGACGTTCTTCAGCGTGGCGCCGGGCTCAACCTCAAACACAGCTTTGGACGTTCCGTTGCTCTCGGTCTGACCGAGGCACGTGATGTCGGAGCGATCGTACGTCTTCATTTCACCGTCGAACACCTCGCCCGACTTGACGACGTACACTTCCGTGAAGCTGACGTTACCTTGGCTCGTAGGCCAGGTACCGTCGGGTACGGGGGCACCGAGGACAAGCGCAGCACCGAGCGCGAGAGCGGCAGTCGAACCGAGGAATTGGAGCATTGGAGGTGGGCTTGTTCTGTTGACGGGAAAATAGGAAGTATGATGAAATGAACAGCGATACACTTGCCCCGACGCAGGCTATCGCGCCTCCATGCTGACGCTCAAGTGGCTGTAATCCTCGCGTTGGGTCAAATCACGTCAATGACACGCAGAGCTGCGCCAAATAGACGGTGTGTCGTTCGCCATTCGCATTAATCTCGCTCGAGTATCGTCGCCACCTGGAAGTCTTTTGTGGGCTCGTACGTTCTCCGATCGCCATGCTCAATCACGGATGTGCTGGCAGCAGTGAACAAGCAATGATTGTTCACTGACTGTCAAGCTGGCCCAGCTGAGTGCTCGAGCTCAGTACGAATACGACAAACAACTGCTCGGCATTCAAGTTTGGCCGATGCAGCTGACGTCTCCTCTGTGGCGTCCGGACGAACTCGTACACGGAGGCTCCACAATTCATTCCCCACGTAACGGAGCGGCACGAAGAACGACCACTGGAGGCGAGCCTGGCGCGACAGCAGGCGTCTGGTCGATGTCCGCTAGCGTTCCTCGTCACCGATGCCCTGTACGTGCCTGTTTGTTACTCGTGGCTGCAGCAACCACAGCCGCAAGCACCCCTACTTTTGTTGTAGAGCTTATTCGGTCGGGCACCTTACTCCGGCAAGGCGGTAGGGCGACGGAGCTCTCTCTCTCTCGCTGGGCAAATGCGCGTTCTGGAGGGTGCTATCAGTACTGTTGTTGTTGAGCAGCCAGCTCTCCCTGACAACCCGTGCAACTAAGTACCTTACTATATCGCGAACAGCGCCCTCGAGTCCCCAGCTCACTGGCAACTGCTACGACTCGGTGAGACCGTTGTCAGCCTAGACGACTGCATCTGGTCTCGTCTCGTCGGTCGAGTACCGTGAGCCTGCCGTGCCCTAGCCATCGAAGCGAGTCCGGCGTGAAACTCTGCCCCCCGAGGCGATCTGCTCGAGTGCAAGGTCGTCGGGCATCGGACAGCCTCGCTTGCGTTTCGACGCCCTCCTTCCCACTTACCCACAACGCGCAGGCTGCCTGCAACTACAACTACGAGCCCCAATCTGCCGTCTGGAAGCTCTCCATCTAGCACGCTCCACCTCACACGAGCCTCCCGCCCAAAAGCCGAAGCCCCGAGCGCCCCACCACTTCCGTCCTATTGCGCTCGGGCACCCGCCGCCGTCTGCAGACTGACGCCAGCCACCTGCAGCGCCGACGATGGGCTGCACGGCAGTTGAAGCGTGCCGCCGTGCTAAAAGACCCTTTTTCAGAAAGTGCCCATTCAGAGGTACCCAGTTGAGGACCACGAAACGAATCTCTTCGCTTGAACCAACTAACTAACGCTCCGAGACGAGTCTGGTACTGATGCCAGCAAATAAAGCCGAATAAGACCTGGGGAAGGAAGACAATGTGAGAGCCGCGTTTGGTCTGCATTGCCCACTCACGTCTCGACTCTCGAAAGAACGCGGAAGACGGCCCTGCTGCCCTGAAGAGCCAAGCACACAGATCTGAGCCCCACGTGCAAGTGGAGTTTGGACTCCTCGTCCGAAACCAGCTAAACGAAATTTAGCGTGTACTGACCTGAAGGTAGCTTCGCAAACGAGACGTCCAAAAACTTGCTCATCAACTTTTGCACTGATTGCCTTGAGCACAGCGGGACTGATGAAGCCCAGCTCCTTCTCCGACGGCGAAGGATACGCTTCAGACGTTAAGCGAAGATGGTCGCGAGCAGGAAGGATGCAGCAGGTGATCATTCAGCGAGAGAGTGAGGCTGTCCTTGCCCATTTCGGTACCCATTTCAGCAGATTCAGCACGGTATTCAGCAGCATACACTCTCCCAGTCAACGCGCCGTGTCTCAGCGCCCGTTCCGTTGGTGTTCTCGAGCGCCGAGGCCCCCGAGCAATACTAGCCCGACGAGGCTATTGCTCGCCTGCCTGACCACGGCGCGCAGACCGAGCGCGGTCCAAGTGGCTTCGCTGAGAAACGCGGCCGAACGCGGCGAACACGGGCGTCAAGCCAGCCTTGGCGTCAGATCAGGCGGGTCACTCTCGCGCCCCCCCCGCGCCAGTGCCCTCCGAACGTCAACAGTTTGTAGGGTGGTCCCATTCTCGCATTCCTCGCCGGCCACAGGTTGATCGCGCGGACTCAGGCCGCGGCAGCGTTCGGTTGTCGCCCTCTCCGCCCCCGTCGCCCCGAGCGCCCCCCGCCGCCGCCGCCGCGAGCGCTGAGACGCGCGTGTCAGCCGCGTGCGACGCGCCAGCAGCGGAAGCGTCGCGTAACGGCGCCGCCCCGCGCGTCCAGCCGCAGAGAGCAACTTCCCCGCGCCATGACGCGCCCCGACCGCAGCCCCCCGCAGACGCGCGGCTTCTCCTTCAAGGACGTGGTGGTGCGCGCGCCGCCGCCGCCGGAGCCGCCCGCCAGGAGCAGGAGCAGCAGCGCCGCCGACAAGAAGGGCCCGCGCGCCATCCGCTCGCGCAGCATCACCAAGATCGTGGAGAGCGCCAGCTTCAAGAAGCGCTGCGAGGCGCTCAAGTCGGCGCACCACGGCCGCAAGCCCCACGACAAGAAGGGCGAGCACGCCGCGGCAGGCAGCACTCACAGCCCTGCCGGCTCCCCCACGGCGAAAGCCGACACGGCCAAGAAACCCACGCCGCTGGAGGAGCTGTGCGAGCGCGAGAAGCTGCTGCACAGCTCGAGCGACAGCTTCAAGGGCCGCAAACGCGCCGCTCGATCCACCTCCAGCTGCTCGTCGACGTCCTCGGCGGCGTCTCCGTCGCGGAAGGCGGAGGAAAAAGACGAGGGAGCGAACCAGGGAAGCGTGAGCCCGCGACTCCGCGCAGTGTCGAACGACCGCGTGCTGCTTCGCCGAGCATCCTTGCCGTTAGGCGCCCCGTCCGACTCCGACACCCAAGAAACGGTCTCCAGCTCGTCTTGTGAGAGTAGTCCCGTCAAGGCGGCGGAAAAAGGCAGGTCGGTCAAGAGTGCGGGTAAGAAGGAGCGAAACATGTGCTCGGCCAGCTCGTCGGTCGCCCCTCCGTCAAGTACCTCGTCTACGGGCCAGGACTCGACTTGCTCGGACGAAAGTGATTTGTCGCATGACCTGGCAGTTAGGTGCTCCACCAATAGCAGACACCACCAAGCGGGACGGAAAATTTTCGACAGCGACGACGATTTCTTGGACTGCGACGATACTAACAGCGAGTCTACTGCGGAGTCGTCGTGCCCGAGTCCTCGTCACAGCCCGTTGTCACACTTTGGTTCACACCGTCGCAGCGACCTGAATGAGATGGAAGCCTGCCAAGAGCACGATGAACTGTCGAGTATGCTGTCCAACTGCGACGAAGAAGACGAAGAGGCGTACATGCTGCTGGACCGGATCAACAACTTGTCGGCAGAGTTTGTGGCCAACCGCGAATACGAAGAATCAAACGCTCTGTCATGGTCAGTGCAACATGCGGCTCAGCAAGGCGTGATTTCTTCGCAACTGCAACAGAATTTGTTCTCTAATATCTGCGAAGGGTATCTCGATGAGGCCCGGGATGTGCTGTACCACAAGTGCCACCTGGTTCCTGCAGTCGGTAGTGTCATGGAGAGCCCAATGCAGCCAATTATGGACCCAGGTGCTTTGCAGTCGTTTGTCGACTACGTGGATAAAATCTCGCCCACAGACGTGCCCGAGGCGCGCATGCACAAACTGCAAGTGCTCAAACAGTTGTCGGATCTGCTTACAAAATGGGTGAAGATGGTCGGACGTGAGCGCGAATTGAGTGAAGAACACATTGCGTTGACGAAGGGCTCCCTCTTCCTGGCGGGATCGTACCGTTTGGGCTTGGACGATCCTAACTCGGATATCGATGCGGTGTGTGTTGCGCCTTGGCACGTGACCCACGACGACTTTTTCGGGTCGTTCTGTCATATGCTTGAGCAGACGCCTGGTGTATCTCACCTTGCACCTGTGCCCAATGCATATGTGCCTCTCATCTCGTTGTCGTTCCTGGGAGTGCGCATGGATCTACTTTTTGCGCGTTTGCCTGTGTCGAGTGTCGAGCCTAACCAGAACATTGACTCGGATCACATGCTGGTTGGCGTTCATGAGACGTCGATGAAGGCTCTCAACGCCCCTCGAGTGAGTTCCATGCTATTGTGTCTGGTGCCGAAGCGTCGTGAATACCGGATAGTCTTGCGGGCTGTGCGTGCTTGGGCACGCCGTCGTGGCATTTATTCAGCCAAGCTCGGTTACTTGGGTGGCATCAGCTGGGCTATCCTCGTTGCGTTCGTGTGCCAATTGTACCCGAACGCAGAACCAGCAAAGATTTTCGTACGATTTTTTCAGGTGCTGTCGGAGTGGCAGTGGCCGCAGCCTGTCATGCTGAACATGATCTATGATGCGGGCCTTGGCTTTGACATGTGGGATCCTCGCCAGAGCGTGTTTGATCGGTCGCATATCATGCCTATTATCACGCCGGCATACCCGCACATGAATTCATCTGTCCAGGTCTCGCAGCCAACGTTTTCCGTGATTTACGAGGAACTCTGGCGCGCTCGGTACTTGGCTGAGATTGCTGTCGGGATTTCAAAGCCGTTCTCTACGGCTGCGCCGTCACCAGAGAGCTCAGAAGCTGATCTAAAGGCAGCAGTGGTGTGCATGGCTACGTCAATGCCCACTTTTGACCAACCGCTGAATGCAGTGCAATCGACTACAGGCGATGCGGATGCTATTCAGACTGCCGGTGATGGAAGTGCGTGGGACAAGCTGTTTCAGCCGTCAAACTTTTTTATTCGGTACAGTTCGTACATGGTGTTTAACTTCCAAGCAGACTCGGAGAGCTCCATGCACAAATGGGGCAAATTTGTCCAGTCACGTCTGCGGAAGCTCGTAGATAATCTTCATCACATGTCGCCAGTATCGCGAGTGCATGCATTCCCGCGTTATTTCCCTCATACTTGTGATGCCGAGCGCCAAGGGCCCGGTTCCTGCATGTTCATCGGCATTGAGTTTCACTACCGCCGGCACCAAACCATTCAGCCGAAGGATGATCCAGAGGTTAAGAAGACATTAGAACAGACCATTCGGTTCTTCTTGGCGACAGACTTGCAGCAGATGGAGGACAAACAGCCAGACATGACTGCGGATGCGAGGATATTGAGTTGGGAGGAACTGCCGGAGTTTGTATTTCGGTTAGGTCGCAGCAAGGCCGACATGGAGCGCGCTAAGTACACGGATGATTTGGAAAAGATGGGCTTTTCGCAAAGTAACACGCCGTCATTCCGCCCACCTTACTACGTGAATAGCTACAACCGTAACGGCAAGTGGCGCAGCGGTGGTCCGCGCAAGTACGCGGGAGGGCAGAGAAAACATCGTCGGGATTTTCGCAATGCACCGCGATCCTATCCAGGCACTCAAGCTGGATGAATGAAGACTGAATAGGCTCGCCCTCTCGAATGGGAGGGCAAGCATCTCACGTCGTGGAGATGAGTCATCGCCGTCGACGTACATGTGCGCGCCACGACAAGTGTTTTAGTTGTCATGTTGTAGATCCAAGTTGGCGTCTAAGACAGCAGCAGGCCTGAGTAGACAAGGGGTGCGCGGCAGCAAGGGGTAAAAGTGGCGTGCGGCCTGCGCAGGACTTGCACGATCCCCGCAGTGTGACGCCCATATCCGGCAGCGCGGAACTTCGTCGACAGTGTGCAACTGATCAAGCCGCGGAGAGCGCCGCCCATCGTGCTGTCTTGCGCTGTCGTCGTTGTTTAACATGTAGATGTGCTAGCTCGCGCTGAGCTGAAGGAAAACCGAATCACAAAAACCAAAAAAGCATTAGAAAAATTAAAAAAAATCGTGAAGTGGAATGGTGCTCTCGAGATTGACCGTTTTCAGCTGTCGAGCTCTGCCGCGGCTTGATTGATTGCCGACATGTGCTTACGGCGCGAGCACCGGCAAGGTTGCGTTGGGTAACCAGCCGAGCCGCGTTTCCCGTGTCCATCGCGGCATTCTCCGGAATCCCGACTCTGGATACCCCGGCGTTGATCCTGCTGCTTTGCAAGCAAGAAGCAAGCAGCCTTTTGTTCCATAGCCGGTCACTTGTGCTTGGCGAAGCTCGCCGCGAGCCCTTCTTTCGCTGCTTGTCCTCTCTATAATTTTCACGCACACTATCTGCGCGAGTCTCACGGTACCTTGCACTGCGGCGCTGAAGGACCTGCACCTGGGAGGTCCGTGTCAACAGCGCTGCTTGGTCCCGTTGAAGTTGGGCGTCAAGCGCGCGAAGCAACGGCGCACGGCGTGCAGAGCAAGCGGCCGAGGCGTGCAAAGCGTTGACGAGATTTAATCGATCGAATTAAAGCGAAGCGGGGCGAACAGCGCAAGGCGAGCAGCATCGCGAAAGTATCAAGTTCGCGGCGTCGCATGGGCGCAGGCCCAGGTGGTTTATCCGAGGATGAACGGCGATCACCTCCCTCCTATACTCACACCAAAGCTCAGCTTGGTGCGAATCGGGTTGCATCCTTGGTGAACGCCGTCGCTGGCTCTTCCCCAGCAGGCTGCAGCGCTCGCTTTGTCACTCCGGTGGCGATGCACAGCCCATTGCCATTCCCTAATTTCCTTCGCCTCACCGAAGACCGCACCACTTACCAAGACCGAGGACTATCGCAGGCATGAAGGTCATCCCGAGCGTCGTGGCCATCAGCGCCTTCGTCACCGCCCTCGTCTTCAGCCCGCAGAATGTGCGCGCGCAAACCGTTGTGGAGGCCGAGCCCGGCACCGAACTGTTCGAGCAGTTCCGCCCGGTTTACCACTTCACGCCGCGCGAGAAGTGGATGAACGATCCGTGCGCGCCGTACTACGACGAGGCCACGGGCCTGTATCACATGTTCTACCAGTCGAACCCGAACTCGACGGTCTGGGGCAACATGACCTGGGGCCACGCCGTGTCGAAGGACCAAGTGACCTGGGAGGACTACCCGGATGCTCTTCACCCGTTTGAGGACAAATGGGACAACCTTGGCGTGTTCTCGGGCTTCGCCATGGACAACGCCATCGACGGCAAGCACACCGTGTTTTACACGGGCGTCACTGCTCTCCCAATTTCGTGGCGGAAGGAATACCTCTTTGGTGAGCACGTCGTGTACGCCACCACAGATGACGGTGGCAAGACCTGGCAGAAGGGCAGCGAGCCGCTGATTGAGCTGCCTCCTCAGGGCCTGAATGTGACCGGCTGGCGCGACCCGATGCCGTTCCACTCGAAGTCGCTGGACGCGCACTTCGGCTACGATGCCAGCAAGGGCAGCAACTACATTCTTGTTGCCGGCGGCATCCACGATGTTGGCCCTCGTATTTTCCTCTACCACGCCGAGGACTATGTGAACTGGGAGTACAAGGGCTACCTGCTTTCCCAGGAGAAGAACACGACTTTTTCTCCGTACAGTGCAAACTGGGGCTACAACTTCGAGACTACCATCTACCGCGAGATGACGGACGAGGATGGCGAGCTCCACAACGTGATGCTTTTTGCTGCAGAGGGTGACCCGAACCGCTACCCGATGTGGGCCACAGGCTCCTTCTCCGGTGGCGGCTGCGGTGTTGAAAGCGACCCCGATGCTGGTTTGTTCACCCCTCTGATGGTCGGTGTTTCCGACCGCAGCGACTGGTATGCCAACAGCATCTACACTGACAAGGACGGCAAGAACGTGCTTATCGGCTGGATCACTGAAGACAACAACTTCACTGCGGGACAGCCCCAGGGCTGGGACGGCATGCTGTCTGTCCCGCGTGAGGTGGGCATCACCATCGTGCGTGACATCTACGATGTCGACCAACACCTCGTGGGCAAGGGCGACTGGATCGTGTCCGACTCGAAGGACGTGTCGTGCGCCGACGGCTCGGCCAAGCAGAGCAAGACCATCAAGACGCTGGGCGTGAAGCCGCTGAGCGACCTGCAGCTGCTGCGCAACGAGAACAAGCTGGAGCAGGTGGCCAGCGTGTCGGTGCAGGGCTCGTCGCAGGTGCTGAACTCGACGGGTGCGTCGTTCGAGCTGATCGCCGAGGTACCTGAGTTCGAGCGCGGCAGCAAGGTGGGCTTCGAGGTGCGTCGCAGCAGCGCTGGCGATGAGGTGACGACCATCGTGTACGACGACGCGGAGAAGAAGGTGATCATCGACCGCTCGAAGAGCTCTACGGCGGACTGCGCCGTGTTCGCGGACAACGACGTGAAGCCTATTTCGGAGTCGGTGTGGGGCTACTTCTACCTGTACGACCTGTTCACGGGTGCTTCGAAGGCGGACGTGTGCGAGGCTAAGCGCGAGAAGCTGAGCTTCCACGTGTTCGTGGACGTGTCGAGCGTGGAGGTGTTCGTGAACGACCGTTTTGCGCTTTCGGCTCGCATGTACCCGTGCGCTAGCCAGACGAATTCGGACGGTATTGCTCTGACTGCTTCGGGTGCTGCTACGTTCGAGAATGTGCAGGTGTGGACGGAGCCGAAGCACGCTTGGGCTGAGACGCGCACGGTGCCGACGTTCTAAGCAGTTAAGTGTACGTTAAGCGAGTAGGTATCTAAAAATTGTCGAAGCTGCACCTAGCGCATTGGTCATGCAGAAAGCAAATAATAGTACTTTGTCGCAGTGGTTCGTACATTTTAGGGTGTTTCAGTATATAATTTCTCGTGAAATTACTGTCAAGGAATGAGTCAATTTATTCTGAGGAGTTTCAGTTTTAGGTACCCGACACCGGTCCGATGCCTGGATCACCATCACGGCCCCTCTCGCTTTCTCTGAGCAAGTTTCATGAACGCTTCCCGTACTCAGCATTAGCATGCTGCTATCGGACTTTTAAGGCCAAAAGATGTCGAAGACCCTTGCATTAGACAGATTGTGGTGGTGGGCGAGCTGCGTAGATATCACCCCTAGTGTCTGGCACGGACGGCAGCGCTCAACACGTGGCAAGACGCTTCTTGCGTTCGGGGCGCTCTTTAGTTTAGGGCAAAAGCGTTGTGTAATCAGACGAGTATCGCGACAATAAATTCTGCTTGTCAACAGGGTACCTTTGAGATTCTTGCGAAGCTATCATTCGACGCAAGGATGGCTATGCAAAGAAGACGAAGTGAGCTGTGGTGTTGCAACTTGTAGGTGGTATTGCGTTACAAGGATGGAGACACCGTCGCCTACCTTGAGCGCGACTACAGAATGGGTACCAAGACTGTCCTGCGTATCCCGTAACGACAGTAGCCTCCTGCGTGGCCGAGACTCTACAATCGTCGGGGGTTTAACCCACCAGCAGCCCCAGCGGCTGCCTCCAGCAATGCCAACGAACGCACGAGATGAGCACGACGAGCTTAGCTCGCGACTGCACCCGCACGACCCACAGTCAATAGTTGTGTGCTGACCTTAGGTCTCGGTAGCTTGTAACGCTAGATGCAGCGCAGGTCGCTAACTTCAACTGAGCGTTGAAGGGAACAAAAGACAACGTGTAAGTTATTCCAAGGACTCCGAGAAGTAACGAAGAAAAGTTTAGAAGGCGGGACCAACTCATATGTGACAGTGTTGATTATCCTGGTGTCATTGTAAAGATTATCATGACCATCGGCATGGACATGTTTGAAAGACCATTTAATAGTTGGTCTATCTTCCTGGGCATTCGCGGTTATAGTGGCCGCGACGAAGAGCACAGTAGTCATTTGGGTTGTAGTTTGGATTCGGAGGAGGAAGTACGCCAGATGCACTGACTTGGGTGACGCTCAGCGTAACGGCGAGAATCACGGCATGGATGAGCTTCATCAAGAAGAAAGGTGGCTGAAATGAACGTTGCTGAGCACTTGGAGGTCAATTGGACAGTGAACACAAGAGCTAATGCGGCAAGGTCTGCAATCCTTTTTGCTCCGATTACTCTACACTTTCAAAACGTACCATAAACCTGTAAAGGAATAAGTTCACCGCAAGGATAAGCTCATTTCACAACACGACAGCCCGTTTGACGATGTGTTGCCGCTGAGTGGACGCCTATTGTAAAGACAAATCTCTCGGCAATGATAATGACAAAATCTTTGGATAATATGGTTGGTATACTGCTTGGCCATCAATTTTCTTGTGCATACATAACTGGATTGCTGTAGAAGTGTTGTGAGTTACGAAGTTACGAAATTATCTCACGTTGTGAGGGTGCCTGAATAAGGCACGACCAGGATTAAAGACTTTAATTTACCAGGGAGCGGGGAAGCACAATGGATTTGGTATCGATCACTTGGTAGACTGGACTCAGGCCGCTTCATGGTCAGGTCTTGCACTATACGACGCCGATACAACTAAAAACGGCGTTTCTCAGTGTTGTGGAGCAAGCACCTTCGTCCTCGAGCTTGTGCTCGCTGGATCACATGGTGCTCTCGAATATTTTCTCGCTTGCTGCAACTTCTGCAGTCCGTCGTCATGTCAGTGTACGCCGTTGAGTTGACTTTGGTGCGGTCGTAAGGACGAATACTCCTCGATGTGTTTCTTGAGCACCTATCATTTGTTGCGAGCTCATGGAGCTGGAAGGTATCATGGATGCCTGTACGATCATTCACGAGTTCTTAGCGTCCAGGTATTCCACACATCGACAACCGACGACAGCAGACATACCGAGGTGAACGAGAGGTGACCGCCGCGTATGCATGGCCCAAATGATTCACTGGTTTTCAATTGCTCTTTAGAACAAACGGAGCAGTACGAACACAGTTGCTATCGGTATCCATAGGCCATTACGAGGGTTCGAACTCTGATCTTTAAATAACAAAGTTTGGTAAGTAGAGAACTGCGGGATTCGAGACGTATGAACAAAGCAAAGTCAGCGTGGGTGGGATCAACTCCATTGGGATTATCGTGGTGTCTTCGTACGGATTATTGTGACCGTCATCACGTATCCCTTTGAATGGCCCCTCTATCGTGGACATTCGCGATTGCGGTCGCCGCAGCGCCACAGCGAAGTGTACAGGGGTCATTCGGGTTGTCGGAGGAGGAAGTACGCCAGATGCACTGACTTGCGGGTGATGCTCAGCGTAACGGCGAGAATCACGGCATTAATGAGCTCCATCAAGAAGAAAGGTGGCTGAAATGAACATTGCTGAGCACCTGGACGTGAATTGGACAATGAACACGAGAATGAGGGCTGCAAGGCTCGATTTGTTTGTTTTGATTACGAAACGTTCCATAAACTAGCGTAAAGGAGATATGTTCATTTCACAACAGGGCGGCCTAATTGACGATTTGTTGCCGCTGAATCGCCGATTTGATAAATCTCAAAGATGATTTATCCGATAGTAATTCTGGTTGCTTGGCCTCCTAGACATGAGGCTTTGGCTGTTGCTTCCTCTCCTTAAAGTTCACTACAGTACACTGTTGGTTGCTAGAAGTGTTGTGAGCTGTGAAGTACGAAGGAAAATCTAACCTAAATAATCTGATTGTAGAAGTTGATTTTGGTAGAAATCCAATTCTAGAAATTTATTTTCACGTTATTTGGATTTTCCTCATCGCATTTTCTACGATCGCAGCACAAGCGGGCTAACACCATAAGATACCAGGATACGCTCTAGTTGTCGTATCCCGTTGTTGTGCACAAAGCAGCACTAAATTGATTACGCGCAAGTGTCAGTGGGGGTGCGCTCCGTTCAAAATAGGATTGTTAAATAATTCTTTTCAAACAGTGCAGTACTCGCAATTGTACGTGGTGCAATTACCAGAACTATGTTGCACCTATCGCTCCTCCAGCCCGGGCAATCTGCAGTGGGCTGCCTGATCACCAGAGGTCGAAACCGGCGACCGTGCCCGAACGGGTAGTAGACAACCGTTTGTTCGACCGGGTGTGGTCGCCCGAAGCGACGTGAACGTTTTTGCTCGGCCGGTTATGGGCAGCCGAATCGTTACGCACAGGCGGGCACGGCTGCCCAGAATAGCCTGAAGCTTAATCCAGTAATGCGCACTCGAGTAGTTTTGGTTTTGCTTTGCAGCCCTTCGGCGTTCCAGTTTCGTGCAAGTCCTCACTGTGTGTTACAAGTGAACTTCTACATGGATGCAGGCAACGCCTTCGGTACTAAAAGGACAGCCGAACGATTTTGACAGGCGGGCGTGGGCGTCCGAATTGTGACAGGAAAAATTGTCGGGCGGTCACGGACGTCCGAATTCTGACGTTTGCGACCTCTGCTGATAACACACATAAGAAATGACTCGGTCTATCCCAAGTTTTAACCTAGCTACCCACGATGGCGTGAGATCACAACTGGCGGGCAAGGTATCAAGTTAGCACGATTAGTTGGAGGTTTGGAATGTTTGGAACGAATGAGCAGCTTTACAATAACTAAGAGCGCGCTGAGATGGTGTGGAGTTGTTGTGGCGCAAGGAGGCCTGCGTTGAGTGAGAGAGCCTTATTAAAAGTTTTCGATTTAGTACGATGACAGTGCAGATAATGTCGCGTGCATCGTGAGTTCGTTTTCTAGTCTTTTTTGTTTTCAGCAGCGATACGAAGTCGTGCTCTCCATAGATTAAGCGGGGCTCAAGAGGGTCCTTTTGCTAGCAGTGCTTACCAGGTACTACACTGCTCTCGCTAGGAAAAGGGCGTAATGACAGGCTTGTCTACAGTTGTTGCAGAGCGCTACTTACCTAGTTTGGCGACCTTCTTGCGCCGGTAAGCGTTGCTGAGGTAAGCAGTGCGGTCTTCGTGCGCTCTCTTCCTCCTCCTAGCAGCAGTATCCCTGCAAAACAAGCCCACCGGGTTGGCATCAATAAGCAAGGTAGCCGCAATCCACCGCCATCCCTTTGGAATGACATTTTCTGAAGAAAACGAGTGAGGTATGCGTTTACGCTTGCAACACGAGATGGCTGTCGGATTGCTACACGTTATCAGTGATGATCGTGTTACTACCCCGACAAGCTTGAATTTAGAAACGTGCAGTTCGCTGTTGTCTATTGCGTGGAAATGGCCCGATGGAGTTAATGCGCACCGCACGGGCGTGCTGTGAACCTGCGATACAGGTAGTATTTACTCATGAGAGGGCACGAACTGTTAATACTCAGGGCTGTAGAAATATGCCTAGCGTTGAAGTTTTCCGTACTCAAGGAACAGATGCTTCGGTCACATTGACCATGAAGTGATTAATGATGACGTCGAGCGCACAAAGCCCTTTCATGAGCCTTAGTGTGGGCCGTATTGCACACTTTCATCGAGAGAGCGTTGCGGAGTCGTAGAACGCCGGCTCTTCAAAAAATACGCTCTCCTTCTGCTTGGGTCAAGCTCATTCTTCAATTTTCTTTCCACCTCCGAAGCCGTTCCCCACACCACTCGAGTACCAGATAAGCATGAAGGTCATCCCGAGCGTCCTGGCCATCAGCGCCTTCGTCACCGCCCTCGTCTTCAGCCTGGAGGCTGCCCGCGCCGACTTCGTGGAAGCCGAGCCCGGCACCGACCTGTTCGACCAGTTCCGCCCGGTTTACCACTTCCTGGCCCGCGAGAAGTGGATGAACGACCCGTGCGCGCCGTACTACGACGAGGCCACGGGCCTGTATCACATGTTCTACCAGCTCAACCCGAACTCGACGGTCTGGGGCAACGCGACCTGGGGTCACGCCGTGTCGAAGGACCAGGTGACCTGGGAGGACTATCCAGACGCTATGCGTCCGTTTGAGGACAAGTGGGACAACCTCAGTGTGTTCTCAGGAACATCTATGGACAACACTATCGACGGCAAGCGCACCGTGTTCTACACGGGTGTGACTGCGCTCCCCATTCACTGGACCAAGAAATATCTCTTTGGCGAGCATGTGATGTATGCGACTACGGATGATGGCGGCAAAACCTGGCAGAAGGCAGTGAGCCGCTAATCGAGCTGCCACCTGAGGGATTTATCGTCACCGGTTGGCGTGACCCGAATGTTTTTCATTCGGCATCTCTTGATACCCACTTCGATTATGATGCTACCACGGGAGCAACTACATTTTGGTCGCCGGCGGTATTCACGACGTCGGCCCTCGCATTTTCCTGTACCACGCTAGCAACTACGTGAACTGGGAGTACAAGGGCTACCTGCTTTCTCAGGAGAAAAACACTAGTTTCTCTCCGTATAGTGCTACTTGGGGCTACAACTTTGAGACAACACTCTATCGTGAAATTGCGGTGAAGTTCACAATCTGATGATGTTCTCTGCGGAGGGCAGTCCAAACCGCTACCCGATGTGGGCCACGGGGTCGTTCTCTGGTGGTGGTTGCGGAGTGGAGACGGACCCCGATGCGGGTTTGTTCACACCCCTGATGGTCGGTGTTTCCGATCGCAGCGATTGGTACGCCAACAGCATCTACACTGACAAGGAAAATAGGAATGTCCTCTTTAATTGATTTACTGAGGACAATGGTTTCTCGGATGGTCAGCTGTCCCGCGTGAGGTGGGCATCACCATCGTGCGTGACATCTACGATGTCGACGCTTGGGCGAGACGCGCACGGTGCCGACGTTCTAAGCAGTTAAGTGTACGTTAAGCGAGTAGGTATCTAAAAATTGTCGAAGCTGCACCTAGCGCATTGGTCATGCAGAAAGCAAATAATAGTACTTTGTCGCAGTGTTTCGTACATTTTAGGGTGTTTCAGTATATAATTTCTCGTGAAATTACTGTCAAGGAATGAGTCAATTTATTCTGAGGAGTTTCAGTTTTAAGAACCCGACACCGGTCCAATGCCTGGATCACCATCACGGCCCCGCTCGCTTTCTATGAGCAAGTTTCATGAACGCTTCCCGTACTCAGCATTAGCATGCTGCTATCGGACTTTTAAGGCCAAAAGATGTCGAAGACCCTTGCATTAGACAGATTGCGGTGGTGGGCGAGCTGCGTAGATATCACCCCTAGTGTCTGGCACGGACGGCAGCGCTCAACACGTAGCAAGACGCTTCTTGCGTTCGGGGCGCTCTTTAGTTTAGGGCAAAAGCGTTGTGTAATCAGACGAGTATCGCGACAATAAATTCTGCTTGTCAACAGGGTACCTTTGAGATTCTTGCGAAGCTATCATTCGACGCAAGGATGGCTATGCAAAGAAGACGAAGTGAGCTGTGGCGCTGCAACTTGTAGAAGTACTTGCATGGTATTGCGATACAAGGATGGAGACACCGTCGCCTACCTTGAGCGCGACTACAGAATGGGTACCAAGACTGTCCTGCGTATCCCGTAACGACAGTAGCCTCCTGCGTGGCCGAGACTCTACAATCGTCGGGGGTTTAACCCACCAGCAGCCCCAGCGGCTGCCTCCAGCAATGCCAACGAACGCACGAGATGAGCACGACGAGCTTAGCTCGCGACTGCACCCGCACGACCCACAGTCAATAGTTGTGTGCTGACCTTAGGTCTCGGTAGCTTGTAACGCTAGATGCAGCGCAGGTCGCTAACTTCAACTGAGCGTTGAAGGGAACAAAAGACAACGTGTAAGTTATTCCAAGGACTCCGAGAAGTAACGAAGAAAAGTTTAGAAGGCGGGACCAACTCATATGTGACAGTGTTGATTATCCTGGTGTCATTGTAAAGATTATCATGACCATCGGCATGGACATGTTTGAAAGACCATTTAATAGTTGGTCTATCTTCCTGGGCATTCGCGGTTATAGTGGCCGCGACGAAGAGCACAGTAGTCATTTGGGTTGTAGTTTGGATTCGGAGGAGGAAGTACGCCAGATGCACTGACATGGGTGACGCTCAGCGTAACGGCGAGAATCACGGCATGGATGAGCTTCATCAAGAAGAAAGGTGGCTGAAATGAACGTTGCTGAGCACTTGGAGGTGAATTGGACAGTGAACACAAGAGCTAATGCGGCAAGGTCTGCAATCCTTTTGCTCCGATTACTCTACACTTCCATAACGTACCATAAACCTGTAAAGGAATAAGTTCACCGCAAAGATAAGTTCATTTCACAACACGACAGCCCATTTGACGATGTGTTGCCGCTGAGTGGACGCCTATTGTAAAGACAAATCTCTCGGCAATGATAATGACAAAATCTTTGGATAATATGGTTGGTATACTGCTTGGCCATCAATTTTCTTGTGTATACATAACTGGATTGCTGTAGAAGTGTTGTGAGCTACGAAGTTACGAAATTATCTCACGTTGTGAGGGTGCCTGAATAAGGCACGACCAGGATTAAAGACTTTGATTTACCAGGGAGCGGGGAAGCACAATGGATTTGGTATCGATCACTTGGTAGACTGGACTCAGGCCGCTTCATGGTCAGGTCTTGCACTATACGACGCCGATACAACTAAAAACGGCGTTTCTCAGTGTTGTGGAGCAAGCACCTTCGTCCTCGAGCTTGTGCTCGCTGGATCACATGGTGCTCTCGAATATTTTCTCGCTTGCTGCAACTTCTGCAGTCCGTCGTCATGTCAGTGTACGCCGTTGAGTTGACTTTGGTGCGGTCGTAAGGACGAATACTCCTCGATGTGTTTCTTGAGCACCTATCATTTGTTGCGAGCTCATGGAGCTGGAAGGTATCATGGATGCCTGTACGATCATTCACGAGTTCTTAGCGTCCAGGTAGTCCACACATCGACAACCGACGACAGCAGACATACCGAGGTGAACGAGAGGCGACCGCCGCGTATGCATGGCCCAAATGATTCACTGGTTTTCAATTGCTCTTTAGAACAAACGGAGCAGTACGAACACAGTTGCTATCGGTATCCATAGGCCATTACGAGGGTTCGAACTCTGATCTTTAAATAACAAAGTTTGGTAAGTAGAGAACTGCGGGATTCGAGACGTATGAACAAAGCAAAGTCAGCGTGGGTGGGATCAACTCCATTGGGATTATCGTGGTGTCTTCGCACGGATTATTGTGACCGTCATCACGTATCCCTTTGAATGGCCCCTCTATCGTGGACATTCGCGATTGCGGTCGCCGCAGCGCCACAGCGAAGTGTACAGGGGTCATTCGGGTTGTCGGAGGAGGAAGTACGCCAGATGCACTGACTTGCGGGTGATGCTCAGCGTAACGGCGAGAATCACGGCATTAATGAGCTCCATCAAGAAGAAAGGTGGCTGAAATGAACATTGCTGAGCACCTGGACGTGAATTGGACAATGAACACGAGAATGAGGGCTGCAAGGCTCGATTTGTTTGTTTTGATTACGAAACGTTCCATAAACTAGCGTAAAGGAGATATGTTCATTTCACAACAGGGCGGCCTAATTGACGATTTGTTGCCGCTGAATCGCCGATTTGATAAATCTCAAAGATGATTTATCCGATAGTAATTCTGGTTGCTTGGCCTCCTAGACATGAGGCTTTGGCTGTTGCTTCCTCTCCTTAAAGTTCACTACAGTACACTGTTGGTTGCTAGAAGTGTTGTGAGCTGTGAAGTACGAAGGAAAATCTAACCTAAATAATCTGATTGTAGAAGTTGATTTTGGTAGAAATCCAATTCTAGAAATTTATTTTCACGTTATTTGGATTTTCCTCATCGCATTTTCTACGATCGCAGCACAAGCGGGCTAACACCATAAGATACCAGGATACGCTCTAGTTGTCGTATCCCGTTGTTGTGCACAAAGCAGCACTAAATTGATTACGCGCAAGTGTCAGTGGGGGTGCGCTCCGTTCAAAATAGGATTGTTAAATAATTCTTTTCAAACAGTGCAGTACTCGCAATTGTACGTGGTGCAATTACCAGAACTATGTTGCACCTATCGCTCCTCCAGCCCGGGCAATCTGCAGTGGGCTGCCTGATCACCAGAGGTCGAAACCGGCGACCGTGCCCGAACGGGTAGTAGACAACCGTTTGTTCGACCGGGTGTGGTCGCCCGAAGCGACGTGAACGTTTTCGCTCGGCCGGTTATGGGCAGCCGAATCGTTACGCACAGGCGGGCACGGCTGCCCAGAATAGCCTGAAGCTTAATCCAGTAATGCGCACTCGAGTAGTTTTGGTTTTGCTTTGCAGCCCTTCGGCGTTCCAGTTTCGTGCAAGTCCTCACTGTGTGTTACAAGTGAACTTCTACATGGATGCAGGCAACGCCTTCGGTACTAAAAGGACAGCCGAACGATTTTGACAGGCGGGCGTGGGCGTCCGAATTGTGACAGGAAAAATTGTCGGGCGGTCACGGACGTCCGAATTCTGACGTTTGCGACCTCTGCTGATAACACACATAAGAAATGACTCGGTCTATCCCAAGTTTTAACCTAGCTACCCACGATGGCGTGAGATCACAACTGGCGGGCAAGGTATCAAGTTAGCACGATTAGTTGGAGGTTTGGAATGTTTGGAACGAATGAGCAGCTTTACAATAACTAAGAGCGCGCTGAGATGGTGTGGAGTTGTTGTGGCGCAAGGAGGCCTGCGTTGAGTGAGAGAGCCTTATTAAAAGTTTTCGATTTAGTACGATGACAGTGCAGATAATGTCGCGTGCATCGTGAGTTCGTTTTCTAGTCTTTTTTGTTTTCAGCAGCGATACGAAGTCGTGCTCTCCATAGATTAAGCGGGGCTCAAGAGGGTCCTTTTGCTAGCAGTGCTTACCAGGTACTACACTGCTCTCGCTAGGAAAAGGGCGTAATGACAGGCTTGTCTACAGTTGTTGCAGAGCGCTACTTACCTAGTTTGGCGACCTTCTTGCGCCGGTAAGCGTTGCTGAGGTAAGCAGTGCGGTCTTCGTGCGCTCTCTTCCTCCTCCTAGCAGCAGTATCCCTGCAAAACAAGCCCACCGGGTTGGCATCAATAAGCAAGGTAGCCGCAATCCACCGCCATCCCTTTGGAATGACATTTTCTGAAGAAAACGAGTGAGGTATGCGTTTACGCTTGCAACACGAGATGGCTGTCGGATTGCTACACGTTATCAGTGATGATCGTGTTACTACCCCGACAAGCTTGAATTTAGAAACGTGCAGTTCGCTGTTGTCTATTGCGTGGAAATGGCCCGATGGAGTTAATGCGCACCGCACGGGCGTGCTGTGAACCTGCGATACAGGTAGTATTTACTCATGAGAGGGCACGAACTGTTAATACTCAGGGCTGTAGAAATATGCCTAGCGTTGAAGTTTTCCGTACTCAAGGAACAGATGCTTCGGTCACATTGACCATGAAGTGATTAATGATGACGTCGAGCGCACAAAGCCCTTTCATGAGCCTTAGTGTGGGCCGTATTGCACACTTTCATCGAGAGAGCGTTGCGGAGTCGTAGAACGCCGGCTCTTCAAAAAATACGCTCTCCTTCTGCTTGGGTCAAGCTCATTCTTCAATTTTCTTTCCACCTCCGAAGCCGTTCCCCACACCACTCGAGTACCAGATAAGCATGAAGGTCATCCCGAGCGTCCTGGCCATCAGCGCCTTCGTCACCGCCCTCGTCTTCAGCCTGGAGGCTGCCCGCGCCGACTTCGTGGAAGCCGAGCCCGGCACCGACCTGTTCGACCAGTTCCGCCCGGTTTACCACTTCCTGGCCCGCGAGAAGTGGATGAACGACCCGTGCGCGCCGTACTACGACGAGGCCACGGGCCTGTATCACATGTTCTACCAGCTCAACCCGAACTCGACGGTCTGGGGCAACGCGACCTGGGGTCACGCCGTGTCGAAGGACCAGGTGACCTGGGAGGACTATCCAGACGCTATGCGTCCGTTTGAGGACAAGTGGGACAACCTCAGTGTGTTCTCAGGAACATCTATGGACAACACTATCGACGGCAAGCGCACCGTGTTCTACACGGGTGTGACTGCGCTCCCCATTCACTGGACCAAGAAATATCTCTTTGGCGAGCATGTGATGTATGCGACTACGGATGATGGCGGCAAAACCTGGCAGAAGGCAGTGAGCCGCTAATCGAGCTGCCACCTGAGGGATTTATCGTCACCGGTTGGCGTGACCCGAATGTTTTTCATTCGGCATCTCTTGATACCCACTTCGATTATGATGCTACCACGGGAGCAACTACATTTTGGTCGCCGGCGGTATTCACGACGTCGGCCCTCGCATTTTCCTGTACCACGCTAGCAACTACGTGAACTGGGAGTACAAGGGCTACCTGCTTTCTCAGGAGAAAAACACTAGTTTCTCTCCGTATAGTGCTACTTGGGGCTACAACTTTGAGACAACACTCTATCGTGAAATTGCGGTGAAGTTCACAATCTGATGATGTTCTCTGCGGAGGGCAGTCCAAACCGCTACCCGATGTGGGCCACGGGGTCGTTCTCTGGTGGTGGTTGCGGAGTGGAGACGGACCCCGATGCGGGTTTGTTCACACCCCTGATGGTCGGTGTTTCCGATCGCAGCGATTGGTACGCCAACAGCATCTACACTGACAAGGAAAATAGGAATGTCCTCTTTAATTGATTTACTGAGGACAATGGTTTCTCGGATGGTCAGCTGTCCCGCGTGAGGTGGGCATCACCATCGTGCGTGACATCTACGATGTCGACGCTTGGGCGAGACGCGCACGGTGCCGACGTTCTAAGCAGTTAAGTGTACGTTAAGCGAGTAGGTATCTAAAAATTGTCGAAGCTGCACCTAGCGCATTGGTCATGCAGAAAGCAAATAATAGTACTTTGTCGCAGTGTTTCGTACATTTTAGGGTGTTTCAGTATATAATTTCTCGTGAAATTACTGTCAAGGAATGAGTCAATTTATTCTGAGGAGTTTCAGTTTTAAGAACCCGACACCGGTCCAATGCCTGGATCACCATCACGGCCCCGCTCGCTTTCTATGAGCAAGTTTCATGAACGCTTCCCGTACTCAGCATTAGCATGCTGCTATCGGACTTTTAAGGCCAAAAGATGTCGAAGACCCTTGCATTAGACAGATTGCGGTGGTGGGCGAGCTGCGTAGATATCACCCCTAGTGTCTGGCACGGACGGCAGCGCTCAACACGTAGCAAGACGCTTCTTGCGTTCGGGGCGCTCTTTAGTTTAGGGCAAAAGCGTTGTGTAATCAGACGAGTATCGCGACAATAAATTCTGCTTGTCAACAGGGTACCTTTGAGATTCTTGCGAAGCTATCATTCGACGCAAGGATGGCTATGCAAAGAAGACGAAGTGAGCTGTGGCGCTGCAACTTGTAGAAGTACTTGCATGGTATTGCGATACAAGGATGGAGACACCGTCGCCTACCTTGAGCGCGACTACAGAATGGGTACCAAGACTGTCCTGCGTATCCCGTAACGACAGTAGCCTCCTGCGTGGCCGAGACTCTACAATCGTCGGGGGTTTAACCCACCAGCAGCCCCAGCGGCTGCCTCCAGCAATGCCAACGAACGCACGAGATGAGCACGACGAGCTTAGCTCGCGACTGCACCCGCACGACCCACAGTCAATAGTTGTGTGCTGACCTTAGGTCTCGGTAGCTTGTAACGCTAGATGCAGCGCAGGTCGCTAACTTCAACTGAGCGTTGAAGGGAACAAAAGACAACGTGTAAGTTATTCCAAGGACTCCGAGAAGTAACGAAGAAAAGTTTAGAAGGCGGGACCAACTCATATGTGACAGTGTTGATTATCCTGGTGTCATTGTAAAGATTATCATGACCATCGGCATGGACATGTTTGAAAGACCATTTAATAGTTGGTCTATCTTCCTGGGCATTCGCGGTTATAGTGGCCGCGACGAAGAGCACAGTAGTCATTTGGGTTGTAGTTTGGATTCGGAGGAGGAAGTACGCCAGATGCACTGACTTGGGTGACGCTCAGCGTAACGGCGAGAATCACGGCATGGATGAGCTTCATCAAGAAGAAAGGTGGCTGAAATGAACGTTGCTGAGCACTTGGAGGTCAATTGGACAGTGAACACAAGAGCTAATGCGGCAAGGTCTGCAATCCTTTTGCTCCGATTACTCTACACTTCCATAACGTACCATAAACCTGTAAAGGAATAAGTTCACCGCAAAGATAAGTTCATTTCACAACACGACAGCCCATTTGACGATGTGTTGCCGCTGAGTGGACGCCTATTGTAAAGACAAATCTCTCGGCAATGATAATGACAAAATCTTTGGATAATATGGTTGGTATACTGCTTGGCCATCAATTTTCTTGTGTATACATAACTGGATTGCTGTAGAAGTGTTGTGAGCTACGAAGTTACGAAATTATCTCACGTTGTGAGGGTGCCTGAATAAGGCACGACCAGGATTAAAGACTTTGATTTACCAGGGAGCGGGGAAGCACAATGGATTTGGTATCGATCACTTGGTAGACTGGACTCAGGCCGCTTCATGGTCAGGTCTTGCACTATACGACGCCGATACAACTAAAAACGGCGTTTCTCAGTGTTGTGGAGCAAGCACCTTCGTCCTCGAGCTTGTGCTCGCTGGATCACATGGTGCTCTCGAATATTTTCTCGCTTGCTGCAACTTCTGCAGTCCGTCGTCATGTCAGTGTACGCCGTTGAGTTGACTTTGGTGCGGTCGTAAGGACGAATACTCCTCGATGTGTTTCTTGAGCACCTATCATTTGTTGCGAGCTCATGGAGCTGGAAGGTATCATGGATGCCTGTACGATCATTCACGAGTTCTTAGCGTCCAGGTAGTCCACACATCGACAACCGACGACAGCAGACATACCGAGGTGAACGAGAGGCGACCGCCGCGTATGCATGGCCCAAATGATTCACTGGTTTTCAATTGCTCTTTAGAACAAACGGAGCAGTACGAACACAGTTGCTATCGGTATCCATAGGCCATTACGAGGGTTCGAACTCTGATCTTTAAATAACAAAGTTTGGTAAGTAGAGAACTGCGGGATTCGAGACGTATGAACAAAGCAAAGTCAGCGTGGGTGGGATCAACTCCATTGGGATTATCGTGGTGTCTTCGCACGGATTATTGTGACCGTCATCACGTATCCCTTTGAATGGCCCCTCTATCGTGGACATTCGCGATTGCGGTCGCCGCAGCGCCACAGCGAAGTGTACAGGGGTCATTCGGGTTGTCGGAGGAGGAAGTACGCCAGATGCACTGACTTGCGGGTGATGCTCAGCGTAACGGCGAGAATCACGGCATTAATGAGCTCCATCAAGAAGAAAGGTGGCTGAAATGAACATTGCTGAGCACCTGGACGTGAATTGGACAATGAACACGAGAATGAGGGCTGCAAGGCTCGATTTGTTTGTTTTGATTACGAAACGTTCCATAAACTAGCGTAAAGGAGATATGTTCATTTCACAACAGGGCGGCCTAATTGACGATTTGTTGCCGCTGAATCGCCGATTTGATAAATCTCAAAGATGATTTATCCGATAGTAATTCTGGTTGCTTGGCCTCCTAGACATGAGGCTTTGGCTGTTGCTTCCTCTCCTTAAAGTTCACTACAGTACACTGTTGGTTGCTAGAAGTGTTGTGAGCTGTGAAGTACGAAGGAAAATCTAACCTAAATAATCTGATTGTAGAAGTTGATTTTGGTAGAAATCCAATTCTAGAAATTTATTTTCACGTTATTTGGATTTTCCTCATCGCATTTTCTACGATCGCAGCACAAGCGGGCTAACACCATAAGATACCAGGATACGCTCTAGTTGTCGTATCCCGTTGTTGTGCACAAAGCAGCACTAAATTGATTACGCGCAAGTGTCAGTGGGGGTGCGCTCCGTTCAAAATAGGATTGTTAAATAATTCTTTTCAAACAGTGCAGTACTCGCAATTGTACGTGGTGCAATTACCAGAACTATGTTGCACCTATCGCTCCTCCAGCCCGGGCAATCTGCAGTGGGCTGCCTGATCACCAGAGGTCGAAACCGGCGACCGTGCCCGAACGGGTAGTAGACAACCGTTTGTTCGACCGGGTGTGGTCGCCCGAAGCGACGTGAACGTTTTTGCTCGGCCGGTTATGGGCAGCCGAATCGTTACGCACAGGCGGGCACGGCTGCCCAGAATAGCCTGAAGCTTAATCCAGTAATGCGCACTCGAGTAGTTTTGGTTTTGCTTTGCAGCCCTTCGGCGTTCCAGTTTCGTGCAAGTCCTCACTGTGTGTTACAAGTGAACTTCTACATGGATGCAGGCAACGCCTTCGGTACTAAAAGGACAGCCGAACGATTTTGACAGGCGGGCGTGGGCGTCCGAATTGTGACAGGAAAAATTGTCGGGCGGTCACGGACGTCCGAATTCTGACGTTTGCGACCTCTGCTGATAACACACATAAGAAATGACTCGGTCTATCCCAAGTTTTAACCTAGCTACCCACGATGGCGTGAGATCACAACTGGCGGGCAAGGTATCAAGTTAGCACGATTAGTTGGAGGTTTGGAATGTTTGGAACGAATGAGCAGCTTTACAATAACTAAGAGCGCGCTGAGATGGTGTGGAGTTGTTGTGGCGCAAGGAGGCCTGCGTTGAGTGAGAGAGCCTTATTAAAAGTTTTCGATTTAGTACGATGACAGTGCAGATAATGTCGCGTGCATCGTGAGTTCGTTTTCTAGTCTTTTTTGTTTTCAGCAGCGATACGAAGTCGTGCTCTCCATAGATTAAGCGGGGCTCAAGAGGGTCCTTTTGCTAGCAGTGCTTACCAGGTACTACACTGCTCTCGCTAGGAAAAGGGCGTAATGACAGGCTTGTCTACAGTTGTTGCAGAGCGCTACTTACCTAGTTTGGCGACCTTCTTGCGCCGGTAAGCGTTGCTGAGGTAAGCAGTGCGGTCTTCGTGCGCTCTCTTCCTCCTCCTAGCAGCAGTATCCCTGCAAAACAAGCCCACCGGGTTGGCATCAATAAGCAAGGTAGCCGCAATCCACCGCCATCCCTTTGGAATGACATTTTCTGAAGAAAACGAGTGAGGTATGCGTTTACGCTTGCAACACGAGATGGCTGTCGGATTGCTACACGTTATCAGTGATGATCGTGTTACTACCCCGACAAGCTTGAATTTAGAAACGTGCAGTTCGCTGTTGTCTATTGCGTGGAAATGGCCCGATGGAGTTAATGCGCACCGCACGGGCGTGCTGTGAACCTGCGATACAGGTAGTATTTACTCATGAGAGGGCACGAACTGTTAATACTCAGGGCTGTAGAAATATGCCTAGCGTTGAAGTTTTCCGTACTCAAGGAACAGATGCTTCGGTCACATTGACCATGAAGTGATTAATGATGACGTCGAGCGCACAAAGCCCTTTCATGAGCCTTAGTGTGGGCCGTATTGCACACTTTCATCGAGAGAGCGTTGCGAAGTCGTAGAACGCCGGCTCTTCAAAAAATACGCTCTCCTTCTGCTTGGGTCAAGCTCATTCTTCAATTTTCTTTCCACCTCCGAAGCCGTTCCCCACACCACTCGAGTACCAGATAAGCATGAAGGTCATCCCGAGCGTCCTGGCCATCAGCGCCTTCGTCACCGCCCTCGTCTTCAGCCTGGAGGCTGCCCGCGCCGACTTCGTGGAAGCCGAGCCCGGCACCGACCTGTTCGACCAGTTCCGCCCGGTTTACCACTTCCTGGCCCGCGAGAAGTGGATGAACGACCCGTGCGCGCCGTACTACGACGAGGCCACGGGCCTGTATCACATGTTCTACCAGCTTAACCCGAACTCGACGGTCTGGGGCAACGCGGTGTGAACAAACCCGCATCGGGGTCCGTCTCCACTCCGCAACCACCACCAGAGAACGACCTCGTGGCCCACATCGGGTAGCGGTTTGGACTGCCCTCCGCAGCGAACATCATCAGATTGTGAACTTCACCTTCTTCATCCGCAATTTCACGATAGAGTGTTGTCTCAAAGTTGTAGCCCCAAGTAGCACTATACGGAGAGAAACTAGTGTTCTTCTCCTGAGAAAGCAGGTAGCCCTTGTACTCCCAGTTCACGTAGTTGCTAGCGTGGTACAGGAAAATGCGAGGGCCGATGTCGTGAATGCCGCCGGCGACCAAAATGTAGTTGCTCCCGTGGTAGCATCATAATCGAAGTGGGTATCAAGAGATGCCGAATGAAAAACATTTGGGTCACGCCAACCGGTGACGTTAAATCCCTCAGGTGGCAGCTCGATTAGCGGCTCACTGCCTTCTGCCAGGTTTTGCCGCCATCATCCGTAGTCGTACATCACATGCTCGCCAAAGAGATATTTCTTGGTCCAGTGAATGGGGAGCGCAGTCACACCCGTGTAGAACACGGTGCGCTTGCCGTCGATAGTGTTGTCCATAGATGTTCCTGAGAACACGCTGAGGTTGTCCCACTTGTCCTCAAACGGACGCATAGCATCTGGATAGTCCTCCCAGGTCACCTGGTCCTTCCACACGGCGTGACCCCAGGTCCTGATGGTCGGTGTTTCCGATCGCAGCGATTGGTACGCCAACAGCATCTACACTGACAAGGAAAACAGGAATGTCCTCTTTGGTTGGATTACTGAGGACAATGGTTTCTCGGATGGTCAGCCTCAGGGCTGGGACGGCATGCTGTCTGTCCCGCGTGAGGTGGGCATCACCATCGTGCGTGACATCTACGATGTCGACCAACACCTCGTGGGCAAGGGCGACTGGATCGTGTCCGACTCGAAGGACGTGTCGTGCGCCGACGGCTCGGCCAAGCAGAGCAAGACCATCAAGACGCTGGGCGTGAAGCCGCTGAGCGACCTGCAGCTGCTGCGCAACGAGAACAAGCTGGAGCAGGTGGCCAGCGTGTCGGTGCAGGGCTCGTCGCAGGTGCTGAACTCGACGGGTGCGTCGTTCGAGCTGATCGCCGAGGTGCCTGAGTTCGAGCGCGGCAGCAAGGTGGGCTTCGAGGTGCGTCGCAGCAGCGCTGGCGATGAGGTGACGACCATTGTGTACGACGACGCGGAGAAGAAGGTGATCATCGACCGCTCGAAGAGCTCTACGGCGGACTGCGCCGTGTTCGCGGACAACGACGTGAAGCCTATTTCGGAGTCGGTGTGGGGCTACTTCTACCTGTACGACCTGTTCACGGGTGCTTCGAAGGCGGACGTGTGCGAGGCTAAGCGCGAGAAGCTGAGCTTCCACGTGTTCGTAGACGTGTCGAGCGTGGAGGTGTTCGTGAACGACCGTTTTGCGCTTTCGGCTCGCATGTACCCGTGCGCTAGCCAGACGAAGTCGGACGGTATTGCTCTGACTGCTTCGGGTGCTGCTACGTTCGAGAACGTGCAGGTGTGGACGGAGCCGAAGCACGCTTGGGCTGAGACGCGCACTGTTGAGTCCGTCTAACCTCCCCTACGAAACGGTAGTGAATTTGAGGGATGTATGTGTGGAAGGCAATAACAAGGGTTGTTTTGTTCTTCGCGTTTGCTTTTAGCAATGAACTTGCTGAAATAAAACAAATGAGAACGTTATACTCAACAATGAAGTGTGAAGACAACCAAAGGCAACAAACAACTTCAGTAGTGACGTTGTGGCAGCTTGTCACCAATGTTTGCGTCTTGGGCAACGGGATTTGTTGAATGCGCGTTCCATAGCTTTTGAAGATCACATCTTAATTTCAACTTCTTGTTGCTTCTATCGATAGTGACGCCACAACCGCTCCACGCGATTCGAATATTGATCAGACGCGGCACGCTGGTAACACTTTCACTCGTCGTTCCAGACGTACACGTTTCTTGAGTGGAGCTCTTCATATTTGGTCGGTGCTGTCGTTATTGCGACCAGCCTGGCTACGATTTGAGTTCCTGTCGATCCCTCCCCGCTAATAGGGCTCGGCACGACTATCGGTACAAGTAGCTGTGCCAGGGCGTCTACGACTACCGGAAACCACTTAGCCTGCTACGAGGCTCACATAGCTACGGCAAGCTTCAACACTGTACACGATTTTGACTTCGTTTCCAGCGGCTTCGGACTTGCGGGCCGAGCAATACATGTAGGCTCGCCGGAGGCACCGCTGCTACATCTACTGTACGATTACCGCGCAGCAAACGCTTTCGAATTATTGAGATCAACTCGGGGTGCACTTGTAATCAGCGCACGCGGATGGATTTCTAGAGCCGGGAAGATAGGCAATCGAGCCGCATCTGGGCACGATCGATCGCGATCGATCGCTGGCGGCGAGCTGGCTGCGGTTGCACGAGGGTGCGCCCGGGGTCGTGGTGGTGCGGTCCTGCTGGTGCAACGTGGCCAACGTCAGCCTTGACATACCACATTTGTGCGTTTCTAGCGCCCTGTTCGAAGCAACAGGGTTTCTCACCCCGGAGCCCGACTCGGCGCCACTCGACGGCGCCACCGAGCAAGAGGCGGAAGAGAGCCCAACACATGCTCTACGGAAATTCCTCTCCTTCCTGCGCGGAAGCGCAAGCATTAGCGACAAAACCCCGGCACAAGTAATCACGAGCTCCGTTCTCTGCTCGTCGGGAGGATCAATCGTATGATCGAGCCCCATGCCGGCTCTCGGCTCGATCTCGCTGCTTTGCAGGCGGGGGGGCGTCTTTGAAGCCTCGACGCGCCGCCCGCGAGGCGATCCCGCCTTCCCTGCCAAAATCTGCTGCGTGTGCTGCATCGACACCCCAGCGCGGCTGCAGCGCGATTGCCTGATGACCACGTGCGGTGACAGCTCTCGCCGCGGTGTTTAACGCCTTGCTCTCGGGCAAGGCTCGCATTTCGGCGAGCCGTGCGGTGCCTCTGCAGGACAGCTGGCGGCGGATGGCTGCTTCGGCTCCGGTCACGCAGCTTGAACTTATCCGCCTCGATGTGCGTCGGCGAGACCTGCACCCCACGCGCGATGGCAGGTGGGCCCCGCGAGACAGGTTTTCCAGACAGCAGCAGTGTGGAGCGAGCAAATCGCGTCGCTTCGGTATCCAAGATAGCAGGCTTTCGAACGTCTCAAGTCCGCTCTAGCAAGCTGAAGTAAATCAAGTTCGAGGCGTCGCAAACGCGTGCAGAGCCCCCGCCCTCGTCAAGGGACCCGGGCCGCACTCTTGTTAACTCGGGGCTCGCTCGGTTGTGCCGCGCAACTTCAAGCGCTCCCCGCGGAGCTGTCAAAATGGCCGGGGCCGTCGCCTCTTCCACAGCGGACCACGAGCCGGAGCCCCCGGCTCGTCACGTCTCGGCTCAATCAGTTCGACTGGCACACCCGAGCTCATTCCTCAATTCACTTCGCCGCGCCGAAGCAAATTCCAAGTTCCAAGGCCACCGATCTTCGGAGACTTTGCCTACCAACCATGAAGGTCATCCCGAGCGTCCTGGCCCTCGGCGCCTTCGTCACCGCCCTGGTTTTCAGCCCGGAGGCCGCCCGCGCCGACATCGTGGAAGCCGAGCCCGGCACCGATCTGTTTGATCAGTTCCGCCCGGTTTACCACTTCCAGGCCCGCGAGAAGTGGATGAACGACCCGTGCGCGCCGTACTACGACGAGGCCACGGGCCTGTATCACATGTTCTACCAGCTCAACCCGAACTCGACGGTCTGGGGCAACATGACCTGGGGCCACGCCGTGTCGAAGGACCAAGTGACCTGGGAGGACTACCCTAACGCACTCCGTCCGTTTGAGGACAAATGGGACAACCTTGGCGTGTTCTCGGGCTTCGCCATGGACAACGCTATCGACGGCAAGCACACCGTGTTTTACACGGGTGTGACTGCTCTCCCGATCTCGTGGAAGAAGGAATACCTCTTCGGTGAGCACGTCGTGTACGCCACCACGGGCGACGGTGGCAAGACCTGGCAGAAGGGCAGTAAGCCGCTGATTGAGCTGCCTCCTCAGGGCCTGAACGTCACCGGTTGGCGTGACCCCCACCCATTCCACTCGAAGTCGCTGGACGCGCACTTCGGCTACGATGCCAGCAAGGGCAGCAACTACCTGCTCGTGGCTGGTGGCATCAAGGAGGTCGGCCCGCGTATTTTCCTGTACCATGCCGAGGACTACGTGAACTGGGAGTACAAGGGCTACCTGCTCGCGCAGGAGAAGAACACGACGTTCTCCGAGTACAGCGGCAGCTGGGGCTTCAACTTCGAGACTACCATCTACCGCGAGATGACGGACGAGGATGGCGAGCTACACAACGTGATGCTTTTTGCTGCAGAGGGTGACCCGAACCGCTACCCGATGTGGGCCACGGGTTCGATCTCCGGTGGCGGCTGCGGTGTTGAAAGCGATGCCGAGGCTGGTTTGTTCACCCCTCTGATGGTCGGTGTTTCCGACCGCAGCGACTGGTACGCCAACAGCATCTACACTGACAAGGACGGCAAGAACGTGCTTATCGGCTGGATCACTGAAGACAACAACTTCACTGCGGGACAGCCCCAGGGCTGGGATGGCATGCTGTCTGTCCCGCGTGAGGTGGGCATCACCATCGTGCGTGACATCTACGATGTCGACCAACACCTCGTGGGCAAGGGCGACTGGATCGTGTCCGACTCGAAGGACGTGTCGTGCGCCGACGGCTCGGCCAAGCAGAGCAAGACCATCAAGACGCTGGGCGTGAAGCCGCTGAGCGACCTGCAGCTGCTGCGCAACGAGAACAAGCTGGAGCAGGTGGCCAGCGTGTCGGTGCAGGGCTCGTCGCAGGTGCTGAACTCGACGGGTGCGTCGTTCGAGCTGATCGCCGAGGTGCCTGAGTTCGAGCGCGGCAGCAAGGTGGGCTTCGAGGTGCGTCGCAGCAGCGCTGGCGATGAGGTGACGACCATCGTGTACGACGACGCGGAGAAGAAGGTGATCATCGACCGCTCGAAGAGCTCTACGGCGGACTGCGCCGTGTTCGCGGACAACGACGTGAAGCCTATTTCGGAGTCGGTGTGGGGCTACTTCTACCTGTACGACCTGTTCACGGGTGCTTCGAAGGCGGACGTGTGCGAGGCTAAGCGCGAGAAGCTGAGCTTCCACGTGTTCGTGGACGTGTCGAGCGTGGAGGTGTTCGTGAACGACCGTTTTGCGCTTTCGGCTCGCATGTACCCGTGCGCTAGCCAGACGAAGTCGGACGGTATTGCTCTGACTGCTTCGGGTGCTGCTACGTTCGAGAACGTGCAGGTGTGGACGGAGCCGAAGCACGCTTGGGCTGAGACGCGCACGGTGCCGACGTTCTAAGCAGTTTGGGGGATCTGAAGATTGCGAGTGCACGCTTTCATAGCAGCACGTCTGTAGCCATGCTCATGGAGCATACATAATCGACAACACGTAGCGTTATCTTGTTATTACATTGCGATCTTCCTGCTTTGTTGTTTACTCAAATGAGTTTGAACGGTGATTTCCTTACAAGTAGTAGTATGATTTTTGCCCATGATTTTGTGGGTAGTACTACTTCGAAAACGAAATTCCAGAATTTCTTGACAACCCGTTTTCTCGTATTAATCACTAAGTAACCTCTCAACCCCATCTCTTCAACTCGACGCCTTGCTTCTGCAATACAGACACTTGTTCCTGCCAAAAAGCTAGACAAAAAGGGTGGTATAAACTTTGAGTGAAGTATATCTTGCGGTCCTTTTTCTTGAACATTGCATAAGAGTCTATTGGTTGTTGATCTTCCCAGATGCTTGCCTGCTAAAACAATCACAAATATAGGTTCTTGGGCCTGTATTCTCGATGTAGTCCATGAACAGTTTCGTGATGGCCTTGTTGCTCAGGTTCTCCTCGCCAATTTTCTTCGTGAGTTCGTCGATCCTGTAGTTATCCCACTTCTTGAACATTTTCGCCTTGAATTTTCGCTTTTTCAGCATGGGTTCCAGATTGAGTTTGTAATAATAACTCTACTCTGACGTTGTATTACCTTTGAATCATTAGGTATTCCGGCACTTGCTTCCTAAACAAATACCCCAAGCAAAACCCTTCTTGTGCTGATCTCTTTACGCGAAGTGAACCTTCTTGTGCGCGATCAATCATTAAAATGCTGTGGTGGTGGTTGACGATACACGTGCACGTTTATTTGTTGTCGAGCTGCACTACGTTCAGTTCTATCTATTTAGACGCCTTACACTGTCGTGGCAATCTTTCCGGTCTTCCTGGGCACCTGCTTGGTAGGCACCGTGCGCTTAGCTGGCCACGCGCGCATGGGGTTCGTCCACACCTGCACCTTCTCGAAGGTAGCATCACCCGACGCAGTCAGCGAAATACCGTCCGACGCCTTACCGCACGGGTAGATGCGAGCAGAGAGAGCGAAGCGGTTGTTCACGAACACCTCCACGGTGGAGACGTCAACGAACACGTGGAAGTTGAGGTTCTCGCGTGTAACCTTGTACTTGTCACTAGCATCTGCCTCCGAATCGTCCGACAGTGAGTCCGAATCCACCTCGTCAGCGACTGAGTCCGAGTCCGAATCGTACACCCACTCATACGATCCAGAGTCCGAATCCTTGACCGAGTCTGAAGCAGCCTCCGAGTTTTCAACGGCTTCGAAAATGTCGTACAGGTAAAAGTGGCCCCAAATCGATTCGGAAACAGGAGTCACATCGTTGTCGACGAACACCGGGCATTTAGCGTTCGAACTGCTGGAGCGGTCAATGATCACCTTCTTTTCCTTGTCGTCGTACACAATGGTCGTCACCTCCTCGCCATCCTTGCTATGGCGCACCTCAAAGCCGACCTGGGTGCCACGCTCGAAGTCCGAAACCTGGGCGATTAGCTCGAAGGACTTGCCAGTCGATTTCAGTGCCTTCGACGTTCCATTCACCACCACACCGGGTACCTCCTCGAACGTCTCGGGGTTGCGCAGTAGCTTCAGATCGCTGAGCGGCCTCACCTTTAACGTCTTAATAGTCTTGCTCGGAAGCGTCGAACCATTAACCAACGTGAGGTTTGCGAGTCCGACACGATCCAGTCGTCCTTGCCCACGAGGAGCTCGTCAACGTCGTAGATGTTACGCACAATGGTGATGCCCACCTCACGCGGCAACGAAAGGATGCCGTCCCATCCCTGGGGTTGACCCTCAGCGAAGTTGTTGTCCTCGGTGATCCAACCAATTAGTACATCCTTGCCGTGCTTGTCGGTGTAGACACTGTTGGCGTACCAGTCACTGCGATCCGATACGCCGACCATCAGAGGCGTGAGCGAGCCTTCGTCCGAGTCCGAGCTTGCGCTGTCACTGCCAGCAGCACCAAAGGTACCTGTGGCCCACATCGGGTAGCGGTTCGGTTCGCCCTCAGCCGCGAACAACATCACGTTGTGCAGCTCGCCATCCTCGTCCGTCATCTCGCGGTAGATGGTGGTCTCAAAGTTGAAGCCCCAGTTCGCGCTGTACGGCGAGAAGCTAGTGTTCTTTTCTTGCGAAAACAAGTAGCCCTGGTACTCCCAGTTCACGTAGTCCTCAGCGTGGTAGAGGAAGATGCGCGGACCCTCGTTGTGAATGCCACCGGCCACCAGCAGATAGTTGCTTCCGGTGGTGGCGTCGAATCCGAAGTGCTTGTCTAACGACTTCGAGTGGAACGGCATCGGGTCTCGCCAACCAGTGACGTTTAGACCCTTGGGTGGCAACTCGATCAGCGGCTTGCTGCCCTTGTGCCAAGTCGACCCGCCATTGCTGGTGGTAGCATACAGCACATGCTCACCGAACGGTACTCCTTCTTCCACGAGATTGGGAGAGCAGTCACACCCGTGTAAAACACGGTGTGCTTGCCGTCGATGGCGTTGTTCATCAAAAAACCCGAGAACACGCCGAGGTTGTCCCACTTGTCTTGGAATGGCAGTAGGGCATCGGGATAGTCCTTCCAAGTGACCTGGTCCTCGACACGGCGTGGCCCCAGGTCATGTTGCCCCAGACAGTCGAGTTCGGGTTCGACTGGTAGAACATGTGATACAGGCCCGTGGCCTCGTCGTAGTACGGCGCGCACGGGTCGTTCATCCACTTCTCGCGGGCCTGGAAGTGGTAAACCGGGCGGAACTGGTCAAACAGGTCGGTGCCGGGCTCGGCTTCCACGATGTCGGCGCGGGCGGCCTCCGGACCGAAGACGATGGCGGTGGCAAGGGCCAAGACGCTCGGGATGATCTTCATGCTTGGAGAGTGGATAACCAAAGGTCGAAGATCTTGGAATTTGGGCTGGTGGGGCTTTGGTGGAAGAAAATTGAGGAATGCGAGCAGTGTGATGCCGGCTCAGAGAAGCCGATGCCAGCGCTGTCACCTGTACATCCGTTTCTCTGCTCGCGGATCATTGTGGAACGACAGAAAATCATGCCCGTTTTGTGAGCTGCACTTCATTTCATTTTGCCTGCAGAGAGTGCCATGGCAATCGCATCACCACCTCGAAGATGACGCTGGACAACGTTCAGTGCCAGAAACAAAAATCTTAAAATTTCCTGCCAGAATCGAAGAGAGCAAATGTATCGTACGCTATCATTTTAAGGAAGAGCAACAATTCTTCGTGACTGGTACCTTGCGGTGCCTGGAATTGTTGAGCTCAATGACTTGTCATGACTCAGAACTTGACCCATGCAATGCATCACTGATAGGCCTACCGGCAATAGCTAGCCAACATGTATAGCAAACGCGCCGGTAGCTGAAATAAGGTACTGTAGTATATCGCCAAAGCATGCCAGTGTACACTCGGCCGCATCGCTGGACAATGACAATGGAACTGCATTTCTGCGAGGATTCCCACACAACCTCCAATTTGGAGTTGTTGGTGTCCAACCAGCGAGTTCTTGCCAAGATGGCGCCGGCACAACGAAGCGTGCACCTTCTCAAGCTGTAGTAACGCTGAGCAGAAAAATGAATGATAAAGTTTTGCAAGGAATGTGTCACGTTGCAGAGCCTTCAAAGCCGAAAGTCGATCCCGGCGTGTTAATCTCGCTGATAGAGCACTACCAGGTGGCGGTGGGGAAGGGAGGTCGTTCAAGGCAAGGTTGTTCCGCAGCGGCAGCCGATGCAAGCTTACCAAAGGCGGATACAGCTGAGCGACTTCGAGTCGCGATGCACTGCACCGTGGCAAAGCTCAAGACCATTAGACCATCCAGTTGCTTGCTCGTAAGGTTACTCTCACAGCATTGAGCTTCGACCTCGACAATCATTTGCGCGTCGAGTTGTTTCTTTTTCTGACTCCGTATAGCCTGGAACATGACAGCAGGATAACTTTTAGGGACGCTGAATGGCATCTACGTTAAGATTGTATTAACCGAGAGCTGTGAATCAGCAGTTACTTGCTTTCACGTGAACTTATTCCTTATAAATTTGCTTGCTTTCAGCAAATTTATGGGGAAAAAGCTCACGTTCCGTGGGATACAGCCCAGTGGGCGACAAAGCGTTTCATATTTGAGCTATCGCACCCTAGTTCTTGCATCCATAATATACGCCACAGTGATGACGAGGATATACTTTGCGGTTGCCCCTGCGCTTGGGTTCCCTCTTCCGTTCTCGCCTGTGGCTCTCCATCTCCCGGTGTTTGCAGTGTCTGGATACCCTTTGGCCCGATTCACTGCATGCAGCGCTGTGTCCGACAACAGCTTCAACTCCAGTTCGTCACAATCTCAGCGAAGACAAGCCTCGCTGTGGTATATCCGCTATTTTGTTACGCATTCGTAATGGTGGACTCGGGCACGCAGTTGCCTTTGACTCTGTTGCTATCTCTTGTGAAGATAGCGGAAAAGCTGCTGATGCACCTTCAGCGTTGCAGGCCGCCTAGCCTAGATGTACAATTGGGCCAGTGAACACCGAGATGATTGAACAACTTACCTACTCGGAAGAGACAACGTTTTGTACACGAGGCTCTTCGGATATTTTGCTAGACGTAGTTCGTTTTACTCGTCGAGTTTACTGAGGTTGTTGTGCCTGTTTTATTCGGTATGTGAGGTGGTTGATCCATACTGGCATCAGCGCTATCGAATTCGTTTAGCAATCTAGACTGCTGCAGTTTACCACCTACCCAACCGTGTGTACTTCTTGTACCTTCAAAACATGTCGGAATTAGAGCTTGAAACCTCTGTACGGCCTCCATAGACCAGTACGGCACGTACTGGTCTATGGAGGTCTGCAACTACTGTCGTTCCTGCAGCTGCTGCTCGTTCTCTACCATCGTTTTCAGCTCTCACCAACTGCCCAGCTCCACTTTGTGTTGCAAAGTAATTGGAAGCTGGTACAGCCGTCTTTGGTTCACCTCGGTATGCCTAGCCTAGTGTCAATGCGTGGACAATACGAAAGCTAATGGCTTGCGTGCTGCGATGCAGGCATCGACTATACGCTCAAGTTCAATTGGCTCGCCAAAAAGTAATTTGGAGAAATGATTTTGAGAGTGCCATTAGGCAGCTTCAGCATAGCAAGAAGCGGTCAGATCGTCAAGCCCAATCCGACAATACTACAATGGTGGGGATGTCAATATCATACCATTCCTGAGTGTCGAGTCGACGATCGGCGATCGATCACTCAGCAACGTGACCATTGTGCAGCGGATAAGCTTCTCTTAAAATTGCTGTGGTTTATGATACGTTTCGTAGATGTACGTAATCAAAACAAAACATTAAAGCCCATGCACTGCCTGCAGCACTTGCAGTTGTGTTCACTGTCCAATTCGACTCCCAGTGCCCAGCAACTTCTATTCGAACAGGTTTCTTCGCCATGAAGCTCATCCACGCTGTACTTCTCGCCGTTATGCTGTGCACCACACAAGTAAACGCACAGTCTCGCAACCTTCCCCCTCCGAATCCAAACTACAACCCGAATGATCCCTGTGCTCTTCGTCGTGGCCACTACAATCGCAATTGCCCAGGGAGATAGGATGGCTATCGAGTGGTCTTCCAAGTGATGTATATGACGATGGCCATGAAAATCCGTGCGAGGACACCACGCTAATGAACGATGATTCCATACGCCCAATCCAAACTATGCTGCCGTTTGCTTTGTTCAGACTTCTTAAAAACTGCCTCCTTAGCGCAACATACACGTTGCTATTTGTTTCCTTCAGCCCGCCGTTTCTAAACTATATCATCATGTATAGGTCCAATTAGATCCCAAGCCATTCCCTTTCATCATCAGTATGCCTGCTGTCGTCGGTTGTCAATGTATTGATTTGTGCAGGCATCCAGGATACACTCAAGTTCCATGAGCTCGCAACAAATGATAGGTGCTCAAGAAACACATCGAGAAGCATTCGTCCTTACGACCGCACCAAAGTCAACTCAACGGCGTATACTGACTTGACGACGGACTGCAGAAGTTGCAGCAAGCGAGAAAATATTCGAGAGCACCATGTGATCCAGCGAGCACAAGCTCGAGGACGAAGGTGCTTGCTCCACAACACTGAGAAACGCCGTTTTTAGTTGTATTGGCGTCGTATAGCGCAAGACTTGACCATGAAGCGGCTTGACTAATGCTGTTGCAGCCTCATGACAGCTACCAGAGAGCAAGGATAGATGAAGAGATCGTAGCGTGGTATTGGCCGACAGAACTCGACGAATTTTAGTCCAGATGACCACGTCACCGTTGTCAATACGGTCGCTACGGGCGATGGCCACGAGGTGAAGACTCTCTAGACATTTGCTGCTAGAATGCTCGAGTATCGTTTGCAGCTGAGTAGCAACAATAGGGCTCACGGACTCCACGAACACGCCCACTTTTGCTAGTTTCTGACATCTGCCTTCTTCATATGCACGTAGCAGAGGTGACAAGTCCCCCAGCAGGTTGCTAATTACGTTCAACCTAGATAGATTTGGACAAACACGCAAAATCACATCCAGGTCCTGCGACTGAAGCCCACACGACGGAACATCTAGACAGATCAGAGATCTGCCAAGTATCGATACCAAATCCACAACACCATTGCTGTGTTCCTCCGCTCCCCGGTAAGTCAAGGACTTCAGTCCTGGTCGTGCTTGTGGCTCAGACACCCTCACAGTGTGTGATAGCTTCGTGACTTCATACTTCACAGCACTTCGAACAACCCAGCCAAACCCGTATCCTGGAATTAAAATGCACAGCCAGTCGACCAAGCGCACCATCACTTCGTAATCGAAGTCATTAGCTTGCAATGTTCCTGGCAAGAGTTGTGGCCATGCGCCAGAGCAACCAGGGCTCGTCCAAGCCTGGGAACCATCGAGTAGACGCACAAACAGTCGTTCGTTAGGTGGCAATGCGCACTCCTCGCATCCTTCTCCCTCAGGCAGCCGCCCGTCCTGCAAAAGCACCACAGCTCGCCCGGGATGGGGCGAATTGAGCATTGCTACAAGAACATCGAGACCAACTGCTGGTAGCACCAATCCAGATATATCGAAGTGCTCTAGTTCGCAGCCTGAGTCGATGTGAAAGACAGCCAGGAAGATCCAAGCCCACAGTAGCCGAAAGTTCGCATGTGCGCCACGAATCGTATACCCGACAGACAGCTTCGTCAGCGGGGAAGCGTATCGAAGAGCAGAACAGAGCACTGCCATAGTATTGCTGTCAATCCCCACTCGTGTTAAGTCCAACGATCTCAGCGGTGACGACGGAGCCAACACCTGCTTCGCAAACGACTGAAAGCTCCGGAGCCCTGCTGGGTTCCTGAGCGTGTTGAAAAACACTCCTGGCAGCATCAAATTGCGAATCGTCGACGACGGGAGCGTGACAAGCTGAGCAAGCAGCACCAAGTCTTCAGCCGCATTCAAGAACCGGCAGTTGTCGAACCAGAGCGACGTGATCTCGAACTCGAAGCGAGGATATCGGTCCTCGTCCTCGGACTCTTCCGTCCTCGACATGAACTCCCGCATCGCATCCACCATACTACGGAGGATGGCGGTGTCCACGACGTTGTTGGCCAGCCTGAGACTGATCTCGACCTGCTGTCGCTCCTTCTTGGGCGGCACCCGCAGCCTCTGCAGCAGGTGCCAGTGCTCGTCGGCCAGCAGGCCGCGCCGGTCCATGCGCAGGAACCGGAACAGCATGTCCACGCTCTCGAGCGTGGGCCGCCCCACGGACAGCGCGAACCTGGCGGCCGGGCCGCCGGCCTGCGCGGCCTCCAGGAACTGGTCCTCCGAGAAGCCGTCGGGCATCAGCAGCGCCGGCCACCAGAGCGCCTCGAAGCTCTGCGCCCAGCGCGCGGCCGGCGTGGCGGCCAGCTGGCACACGAGCTCCAGCAGCGCGCGGCGCGTCCGCAGCTGCTCGGCCAGCGGCGCGTTGGCGCCGGCGGAGACGACGTCCAGCCGCACCCAGGGCTCGGCGGGCGCCAGCGGCCACGAGCGGCCGACCGCCGCGCCGAACTTGAGCTGCACCAGGCTGCAGGGCCGCTGCAGGGCCAGCTCGGCCGTCGCCAGCGACGCGCGGGCCACGTACTCGGCCACCAGCGCCGCGGCGTCCTGCAGCTTCAGCGACGTCATGGCGAGTGCGGACACTGCGGACTTAGGCGGGTCGCGACAGCAGAGTGATGGTCACGGGAGCTGACATCGTACCGTGGATGAGTCTGTAAGTGCGAGTCGGAGGTACGCGCTAGGTGCGCGGTGCCCATCCGCGCCGAGGCGAGCGGCCCATTCATACTGGAATCAAGTGAGTGCGCGGCGCCATGTCGACCCCCAAGGCGCGCAAGTCCGTCAAGGTGGGCGGCAACGTGGGCGTGCTGACGGGCCGCCGCAACCGCCAGGAGACCATGCTGTCCATCCGCAAGGCCAAGAAGGAGGACGCGTACGCCACGCGCCGCAACCTCAAGGCCAACCACCCGCCGGCCGCCGCGCAGACCGCCAGTCGCCGCGAGCTGCTGCTGAACCTGGCCTCGCGCTCGCAGGCGCTGCTGCTCGGTACGCCCGGCCCCGCCGCGCCCGCCCCTGACCGCGCGTACTGACGGCTCCTTGTCTAGGCATCCAGCGGCCCGACGCGCTCACGCGGCAGAAGTCCATGCGCGCCTTCGTGTACCTGCTGTCCAGCGGCGTGCCGCCGCTCTTCGACGAGAGCGACTCGCAGCACGAGGGTCTGTGGCGCACCATCCTGGCCGCGCTGCCGTCCTTCGTGGCCATCCTGAACGAGGACCTGCCGGACGCCAACGCCGTGCAGCTGCACTCGGACGCGGCCTTCGCGCTGCGCTTCATCTCGTCCATGGACAAGGCCAGCGCCGTGATCGCGGCCGGCGCCTTGCCCAAGCTGGTGCAGCTCTTCCAGTCCGGCATCTCGGAGCTGCAGATCCAGGCGGCCTGGTGTCTCGGCAACATCGCGTCCGAGTCGGCCGCCAGCTGCGAGGAGATCGTCAAGCTCTGTCCGCCCAACATGGTGCTGCCCCACATCCGCATGGCCACGCCGTCGTTGCGGCGCGCGGCCGTGTGGCTGCTGCGCAGCCTCGTCGAGTTCCCCGACGTCATGGACAAGAGCGGCGTCATGGGGCCGGACACCAAGCGAGAGATGATGGAGGTGCTCTCGAGCATCATCCTGCAACTCTCCAACGAAAAGGTCAGCAACTTTGTCTCGGCGAATGGCAAGGCGGGCGAAGCGATCAAATTCAAGAAGGCGGCGGCCATTGCTCCCTGGCGGATCTTTGAGGTAAGCTCACGTTTACTTGCTGTTGCTGCTTTGCAATAAATCATCCTAACAAAGCCTCTTCTGACGTAGATCAACACAGGAAAGCCTGCACCGAACGATATTGCCGTCGTGCGGTTTGTCCGTGAAGTGGATGAAGCAACCGTCGAGGTCATGGACGTGGACGTGAATTTCGAGACCGGCGAAAACATGGTGTTCCAGGCGAAGAAGGTCGACATGCGTCCGCTGCAGGTTATGGACGATGCTATTGGCGAGGACGATGACCTCGAAGATGAAGAGACCGACCTGCTGGACGAGCAAGTATTAACGCTTTGCGATAGCTGTTGGGCTCTCGTCGAAATGACGCTGCACGACAGCGATGTTGTTGGAGGCATCGTCAACGCCGGTTTGTGTCCGCGGCTCGTTGAGCTGCTGTACATCTCACAGAGCAGTGTTATTCTCGCGCCGGTACTCCGACTACTAGGCAACATTGTTTCTGCCGAGATTTCGTTTTCCCAGGCCGTGATTGAGGCCAAACTACTAGAAGTGATTCCGAGCGTGATGACGACAACGAGTCGTGCGGTCCGCGAGGAGGCGTGCTGGATGCTGTCAAACATTGCTGGCGGTCAGGAAGAGCAGGTCGTTGCGATGATGAACGCCCCCGGAGTTATTGCCGGGCTGGTGGAGCAAATGTCGTGGGCAGAGTACGGCGTGAAGCGAGAGGCCACGTGGGCCATGTGCAACATCATCGTGCGAGCTAATATCGATTTTATCAAGGAGGTGGTGCGTATGGGTGTACTACAGTCCTTCTGCCCGCTTCTCGACGAGTGGGAAGACCCGATGGTGGAGCTGGTAATTCTGGAGGCGATCGAAAGCCTGTTGCAGAAAGACGCGCAGGAAGGCCGCATTGCGGTCGAGGAGAGCGGGTGCCTGGCGAAGATAGAAGAGCTGTCCTATGACCAGAACGACGACGTGAGCAGCATGGCGTCGCAGCTGATAGACACGTATTTCGACAACGAGGGCGACGAGGCGGACGCGACACTAGCGCCGGCCGTGGTGGGGTCCGAGCAGACCGGCGAGGCGCTCAACTTCCAGCCGGTGCAAGGCGACGTCCAGTTCAATTTCAACCAGAGTTGATTGACACGTCCGCGTCGACCTCGCTCGCCGTGCCAGCGTTAATTGCCAAGAAAGCAGTCCGTACTCGTTGCCGTAGTGAGCTCAACACCGTTTGCACTTGTTTTGCCTTTCCGTAACGGAATCTGCACCCGTGAATCTCGTTCGTGTAGGGCCGACGAACCGACCGACCAAACGATCCACAGCAAGTAGACAGGTAGCCCTCGAGCGTCGAGGCGCTGCGTGCATTGACTCAGTCCTAGTCGCGGCTCTACGTGCCGTGTGTTAAGTGGTCTGGCGGTGTGCATAAATGTCTGGTAGCATGATGTGTCAACATGGAGGACAGAGCGGGGCCGCGGGGCCCGCCTCTGCAGCTGGGACAGCGAGGCCGAGCCGCCCCGCGATCGGCCGCGTGCGTCACGAGGGGCGCCGCCGCGCATTGGCAATCGCGGCTCGGGAGGCCGCGCGATAGCGGCGCGAGTCCGGGCGATGGCGGCCGCGGCACCTGCCAAAGATCGGGCGACGCGAATGTCGCCACAGTGGGACGCGCTTGAAGATACCGAAGATACCCAGCTTTTGCTGGCCCGGAGCGCGGTGGCTTTGCCGGAGCCTGTGGCGTCGGGCAGACCCTCCGCCGACGGCGCACACGGGCGCTCTCGCTCTGCAGGTCCTGCGGCCATGCTGGCCACCAGCCGCGCTTTTTGTGTCTCGCTGATTAAAATATCGTCCGTCGAAATCACCGACAAAAACGGGGGGTCTCTTTCCGCGCCGCCCTTCAATGTGTGCTCTTCCAAATTGCATACAGTGGTGAAGAGGGAACAACAGCCACGCCTCCAGCGTGCTGTTCTCTCTGCCATAGCCACAATCCGATACAACAGGGATATTCGAAGTTGCGACGATCCAACTCCCGCAGCCCGGTACTGGCGGTCTGGAGGTTGATGAGTGTACCTGGTCGACCCCGGGTAATCGGCGGCAACGGCAACATGAGACCTATTCTACGAAAGGCGAGAGTGCAGGTCGTCCGCTTTCCCCGCCGTCTGGGCGGCTCACTTCCCAATCCGCCGCCTTCCGGGCACGTCCCCGCCGTCTCCCCCCAGCCAGCGCCGCCCCCTTGAATGGTTGACCCCCCAGACTTATATGGCCGAGACTCATGCGTGGACCCGAGCGAACTGAGGCGAGCGTCGTCTCTGCAAGACGCGGCCGCGGCCGAGGAGACGCCGCGCTCCTCTTCTTTCTCCTACGCTGCAGCGCGCACTCCTAGAGCCGGCGCCGCCGCCGCGCGCGGCAAGACGCAACTTCTGACCGAGGAGCAGCCCTTCGCGCTCCATGAAGACCAAGCCAGCGAGCGCTCGCGTGCCTCGCACCGCAGCCGATTCCTCAGCGACGCCGAGCGCCTCGTGGCCATGGACCCGTCCAAGACCCGCGAGTCCTTCGCGCAGGTCGACCACCGAGAGGACCAGTGGGCCTGGCACGAGAAGCCCGTGGCCGCCATCCTCGAGGACTTCGAGGTCGACTCCGCGCGCGGACTCGACGCCGACGCCGCCCGCAAGCGGCTGGCCCAGAACGGGCCCAACTCGCTGGAGGCCGAGAAGAAGGCCCCCATCTACGTCATCTTCCTGCTGCAGTTCACCAACGTGATCATCGGCCTGCTGATGGCGGCCGCCATCGCCTCCATCGCCCTGCAAGAGTTCGTGGAAGGCCTGGCCATCATCGCCATCGTGACGCTCAACGCAGTCATCGCCACCATCCAAGAACACAACGCCAGCAACGCCCTCGAGGCCCTGCAGAAGATGACGTCTCCGCAGTGCGTGGTGCTGCGCGACGGCGGCCGCCAGGTGCAGATCCCGAGCGAGCAGCTCGTCACGGGCGACATTGTCGTGCTGACCACTGGAGACATCGTGCCGGCGGACATTCGCCTCATTTTCAGCTCCGACTTCAAGGTCAATGAAATGATCTTGACCGGCGAGTCCGAGGACGTGCTCAAGAAGTACGACGCAGACATGAGCCGCAGCGAGAAGCTGACGGCGGACAACATGGTGTTCGCGTCCACGTCCGTTGCCACGGGCAATGCCACCGGCGTTGTTGTGGAAACGGGCATGTCGACCCGCGTGGGCTCCATTGCAACCCTTCTCAAGGGAGGCAATGCAGACGGCTCCCGGCCAAACTGCTGGCGTCGCTTTGTCGACAAGTACTATCCGAAGATGACTCCTCTGCAGCAGTCACTACACCACCTGGGTGTAGTTATGGGCACGGTGGTGCTGGGCATCTGTGTGATTGTCTTCGTTGTCGGAATGGTGCGCGACAACGCAGACCCGAAGAACCCTGACCGCCCTGTGTGGCTGAACATGGTGATGGTGGCAGTATCCCTTGCTGTCAGTGCTGTTCCGGAGGGTCTGCCAATGGTGGTCACGATTTGTTTGTCGACCGGCACCGCCGACATGGTGAAGAAGCACGTTCTCGTCCGTAAACTTGCCGCTGTGGAATCTCTAGGTGCCAGCTCGGTAATTTGCACCGACAAGACGGGTACCCTTACCGAAGGCAAGATGACGGCGGTTAAAATGTGGAGCGACTCGGTCGTGTATGACATTACAGGAACCGGGTTCACCCCGACCGGCGACATTCTCCGCAATGGTGTCAGCCAAATCCAACCCCCGTCCGTCTCGATCCCAGTGCGTACGACGCTGTTGTCTGCCGTGCTGTGCAGCAACACCAGTTTGCAGCAAGAGGAAAGTGACACCGGCGCTCCGCTGTGGGTTCCCATGGGTAACTCATCCGAGGCGCCGCTCGTTGTTGCGGCTGCCAAGGCAGGGATTTGGCGCGAAGAAGCCATGAAGACATACCCGCGACTTACTGAAGTACCGTTTTCCTCAACGAGAAAGATGATGATTACAGTTAATGAGCTGCCTGCTGGAGAACCACGCTTGGATTTGCTGCAGCTTCCAGCCAAGACGATGTATGTGGCAAATGTTAAGGGTGCTCCCAATTACATCGCCAAGAACTGCACGCAAGTCTTACGTACAGACGGATCTGTGTCCACGATGCATGAACGTGGTCGCAACAGCATTTTGGAGGCGGTCGATGCTCTTTCATCGCAAGCGCTTCGTGTCCTAGCCGTCGCGATTCGTCCGCTGGACAGGATGCCTTTCTCAGAAGATGAAGACGATATTGAAGCCAAGTTTGAGGCTCTTTGCGCACGTCTCGTGTTTGTCGGCCTTGTGGCATCTATCGATCCTCCACGGGAGGGAGTGAAAGATGCCATTCACACCGCTCGCCAGGCTTCTATCCGGACCGTGATGATCACCGGAGACTACCTAAAGACAGCCGTGGCTATCGCACGGGATATTGACCTGCTACCAACTGGAGCTGATGCGGAAAGCCAAGCGGTGGATTGCGGTGTGCTGCGTCCTCGCCAAAATGTGTACCTGCCTGATGCCGAGCTGGATGAGATCACCAGTCAAGTGTCGGTTTTCGCGCGCGCGAAGCCAGAAGACAAGATTGAAATCGTGAAGTCGCTTCAGCGGCAAGGACACGTAGCTGCCATGACAGGTGACGGAGTCAACGATGCTCCAGCGCTGAAGGAAGCCGACATTGGTGTTGCTATGGGCATTGCAGGCACCGCAGTAGCCAAGGGAGCCTCCGATATGATCCTTACAGACGATAACTTTTGCAGCATTGTGTCTGCTGTTGAAAAGGGTCGCGAGATTTACGGTAACATCCAGCGTTTCGTGTGCTTCCTGCTATCGACCAACTTCGGCGAGATCACGGTTATTTTCACGGCAATTGCTGTGGGTATGCCCAACCCACTGGAGCCTTTGCAAATATTAGTGCTCAACCTGTTTGCTGATGGCATGGCTGCTGTGGCGCTCAGTTTGGAGAAGGGTGACGGCACGGTCATGTCGGAGCGCCCGCGTCCTCGGTCGGAGCACATTATTTTCGGTCGCCTCTGGGTGCTTGTGCTGTCGAATGCCTTCTTGATTGCTACAGGCGCACTAATCGTGTTCACATGTGGTCTCTACTGGAACTTCAAAAATGTTTTGCTTGACGACATCACCGCTGGTATCGATGCTGATAGTGGCGAAGAGGCCTACAGAAATGTGGTGTGCTCGCGCTGGATGGGCCTAGGCAACGGATGGCAAGCGTACAGCAATTGCGGAGCCCGCGCTCTTAACGGAACCTACCTCTTCGATGAAAGTATTCGTTCGCTCGACTTCTACGAAAGTGATGACCTGCTTTGCTATGGCGGGGACTATGAGTGCGTGTCAGAGGGTACTTCACGCTCGCAGACCATGGCGTTCGTGTACATCACTACTATGGAGATGCTTCGCGCCTACACTGCCCGCAGCTTTACGAAGTCTGTCTTCAAGGACATGTTCAGCAACAAGTGGATGCAAATGGCGGCTGTGGGCTCGCTCACCTTAACCCTCTCGGTCACCAACATCCCTGTGATCCAGGACGACCTCTTTGGTTTCTCGTACATCGAGTGGTATGAGTGGATGTTCTCGATGATGTTTGCCTTGGTTATGGTGGCCTTTGGCGAAACTCTAAAATGCCTTTATCGCCGCCGCGATCGCTCTAAGCTTCGTAAGGCTGCCGAAGAAGAGTACGCCGGTATGGTGGAGGAGATCCGCACTTTGCGTAACCACATCGAGCATCTGGAAGGCAAGTGGGAGTCGGAGATGCAGCAGCTTCGCCTCCGCGTGGGCGACGATCACCCTGTTTCGCACTCGCCGAACGGAAACTCGACGCTGACGTCGTCGTCTTCTGACTCGAGCGAAGAGGGAGCTGTGCCGCTGTAGCGAGGGCACTTCGTTCTCTTGCGCTCTTACTGTCTTCGTGAAGCGAGAGGTGCGAATGCATATTTGCGTGTGAAAAGATGCAGGTAGTGATAGGTTGCTAGTTCTTGTGGTCGATAGGTGCATTGCCTGGAGGCATGCTAATGGTAATGGAGCTCCTGTTTGGATGGAAACAAGCGTGTGCGCCGACTTCTCTCAGTTAACGAGTCTTGCATTGAGTTGAGCTAAAATTTGTTTGGACGACATGCAAGCACGAGGAAAAGATAAACGGACATTTGCTCTCGCAAGCTGGGCAGCTACCACAGCGAATCCTTCGGCAGTGCAACCTCCGAAGTAAGTAGAGCCTGAGTCTGCCCAGTCACATGACGATGGTACCTGGGTCCGGAATACTGGCCGAGATGGCTTTGTGCGGTAGGATGAGGCCACCATTGATAAACTTTTCGTCCTTCACCTGGACGTCCTCGCCGACAACAGTGATCCCCTCGATTCGGCACTAGCAAATCAGAACAATGATTGAGTATGAGGTAAGGTACACACGAAAAGTGGAAAGCATCGGAATTTGGTGAGCACGCACCCATCGGCCGATAGTTGAGCCCCAACCAATAATGCTTGACTGAATCCACGAGTTAGCGCGCACCGTCACGCCACGAAGCAGCGTTGTGCGGCTAAGTCGAACGCCTGACAGAATCAAAGCGCACATCAGCAATGACGACAAGCGATAACACTAATCGGCGAAGAACAAGTCGTACCGTCCTCAATCACGCATCCAGGACCGACGACAACGTTAGGCCCAATCAGACACCCCTCGCCAATGACAGCCGTCGGGTCCACCATCACATTGCCAATAAACTTTGACCCAGTCGACAACGAGTCTGCGTTCGAGCGCTCCAGATAGTCTAGATGCAGACACATGCCAGACAAGAAGTCCTTTGGCTGCCCAATATCCATCCAGTAGCCCGGCAGCACCATCGAGTACAGGTTTCCCTCGGCCGCCATCTGCGGGAAGATCTCCTTCTCGATTGACGTGGGACGCAGCTGGATGCGGTCCAGCACCTCCCGGTTGAAAATGTAGATACCCGCGTTGATCTTGTTGCCCACGTACTCCCGCGGCTTCTCCACGAAGCGCTGGATCTGTCCGTCGGCGTTAGAGATGACCACACCGTACTTGGACGGCTCGTCCACACGGGTCACCATGATGGTGCCCTCGGCGCCGTGGGCCTTGTGAAAGTCCAGGAAGTCCTGCAGCCTGTACTCGCAGATGACGTCGCTGTTGAAGACGAAGAACGGGTCGCCGTCGTCCAGCAGCTCTCGAGCCAGCGCCAGCGGTCCGGCCGTGCCCAGCGGCTCCGTCTCATGGGAGCACGAGATCTTGATTTGGTACTGCAACAAGTAAATAAATTCACCAAAAAAAAAACAACGCCAAAGATTACTCGGAGGATTCTTGACACGTGTCGAAAATGCCACGTCACCTTCTTCTCCATGGACTCCAGCGCCGCCAGCATCACTTGCGGCTGGTAGTTCACGGCCAGAATCACCTCCGTCACGCCCACCTGCATTTTCGACAGCGTCGAAAATGTCGAAATAAGAAAAAGTGTCGAAAATGGGCCGCCCGAACAAGATCCGGACAGCTCGCTCCAGCGCGTCCGCCGCCACGCACCGCCACGAGCGCCTCGATCTGGTGCAGCACGATGGACTTGTTGCAGAACTCCACCAGGGGCTTGGGGCACGACAGCGTGAGCGGCCGCAGCCGCGTGCCGAAGCCGCCCACGAGGATCAGCGCCTTCATGTCGAAATAGGGGAATGAATCTGCGACCGATCCGTCTCGGCTAAGTACGAAGGGTCGTACCTGATTCCTGGTACGCAGTTGAAGGCAACTTCAACAAGCACTGCCTGACGCGTTGCAGCGCTGCTTTCCCCAGTATTGGCGTTAGTATTGGTTGCGTGGGTTTGGGCGCCGCCTTAACTTAGCTTCGGTGCTCGCCTCGCCTTGGCGACCTGAGTCTGCCACTGAAAATAGTCGCAGGTCTTGATGTGCAAGAGGAAGGAAGCGCTAGCGGAGCTGCAGCGATGCGTTCCAACATGGAGAGCGTCTTAGTTGTCGATTGCCGCTGCGTTGAGAGGGGTGATGCAGAACAGAAGAAAGGTGGTTGGGCTTGTTGCTGCGCTGACTGCACTGCTATCGCTGGCTCAAGCCTGTATTCACGACACGCTGCAGCACAAGGTGGTCGACGGCCATCAGCAATATGGAGACAACCATCCGCTGGACGCTCGCAATCGAAGGCGGAAGCTGTCAGAGGAGGACCCGACCAACTTCCAGACATACGAGGCGACCACCGCTGATGATGCCTACCAACCGATTCGAATTACCCCGTACTACGATGAGGAAACGCTGGGTCTCCTTTCAGATGAAAAAAGAGCGGTGATTGACAAGATCATCCCTGACGCTATCAGCCGATTCCAAAACGCTTTAAGTGTCATTCCAGTTCAAGGCAAATTGTCAGCTCAGCACTCATGCAGGAAGCAGTGGCTGACAACACCTCCAGTTTGCCAGACGCTGGTAGCAAATGAAAAATGTCTCGAGATGACGATTCCGAGTGAACACTTTGGAGCCACGCGCTTCTGCTCTTCATGTAACCAGCCTGGGTGTGCAGGTGGCTCGTGCGCGTACACAGACGCCCAAGGCGTCGAAAACACCGACTTCCTGCTGTACGTCCGCTCCGCAACAACAAACTATTGCGGCACTCGTACACTCGCTTACGCATCCTCGTGCCAGAAAGACCAGTACGATCGCCCCACCTTCGGCATGGCGAATTTCTGCCCCTCGCAGATCAGTACGGCGGAAGAAGACTACGAAGCACAGGTCGCGACAGCCATGCACGAAATCACACACGCACTCGGATTCTCGGCGCAGTTCTTCCCGTACATGCGCTACCCCGACGGAACTCCACGAACGCCTCGCGACGCAAGCGGTAGACCCCCAACGTACACCGAAGGGTTTTGCCCCAACGGCTCACCAATTGAGTACTACATCGAACCAAGCACAAACACGGTACAGCACGTCACGGAGCGAGGTCACGTCGTTGCGAAAATGGTGACACCGAATGTAGCAGCATTCGTGAAGGCCCACTTCGGGTGTGAGTCGCTGATCGGAGCCGAGATTGAGCAGCAAGATGACAACGGTTGTCTGGGTTCGCACTGGGAGGAACGCATCTTTGAGCCGGAGTATATGACGCCTGTGGATAGCTTTCAGAACGTGTTTAGTGCATTGACCCTCGCATTCTTTGAGGACTCTGGATGGTACCGCGCGAACTCGGAGGCCGCTGAGCGACTTCACTTTGGAGAGAACCGCGGGTGTGGTTTTGCTACTGAAAAATGCATCAACCCAGGCACAGGAGTATCAACTGCGAGTGATCATTACTGTACGAGCAATAGTGCGGAAAGCTGTTCGGTAGATGCTGGTTCGCGCTCTGTGTGCACCTTGTCTACCGGTCGGACCATTCCAAGTGATTATCAATATTTCCTTGGTTTTCCAACCAAGGGTGGTGATGATTTTGCTGACTTCTGTCCGATCAACGTGGGGTATACTTATGGAGACTGCAGCAATCCGACGAACCTCGTCTTTCCTGGCTCAACAAGCATCAACATTCTTGGCGAGACTTACTGCTCCAACTGCAAGTGCACAGCCACGACACTCCGTAGTGCTGACTCGAAGAATTGGATTGTTAACTCGCGCCGACAAACGGGATGTTACAGCATGCGCTGCTTTGATAACGGTAGTGGAGATGCCAGCAAAAGTGTTATCGAGTTCACGATTCCTCGCAGCAAGTCGAACGATTTCATCCGAGTGAACTGCACCACCAAGGGCGAGCAACTGTCGGTTTCCGGATTCTCGGGGGTTCTGACTTGCCCAGACCCGACTGTAATCTGCGACTCAGAAGAAAGCTATAATTTTGTGGATGACTCGGGTACAGGTGGAACAGGTACTGCCAACCTCCGCTCCTCTAATGCGGCGAGTGCGTTGTATGCACACCCAGCCTCGCTTGTACAAACGCTGTTTATGATCGTTTATGCGATCATTAACATGTACTAGGCCCTGTATTTAAATTATCTAATGCAACGCTCAGAATCATACAGTAGTTGTTGCTGCATTCACCACGAGGAGTAATCGCAATTAATGGCGCGAGTTACTAATTGGGCCAATGTTATTAGTAGTATCAAGCTACTTGAAGCTGTGGCGCTGCAATGTTGGCATGGCCTCCATAAGAATACCTACCACACACTTGAATATTGAGAGTTAGCTTAGACGACAATTGTCCAAAGCAGAGCAAAGCCTCTGGTGCACGTGCCGTTGAATTGGGCAGGATGGATAGGATCCAAGATCATGACGACGAGCTAAGAAAAATAGCGGGGTTACGTGGACCGCACGCATATCTCGCGCTTAGCTATCTGAGTCTGCCACTGAAAATAGGCATCAACCTTGACAAGCATGAGCTGCGAATTGTTGGTTAATGCTGGATTGATATGCTCGAACATGGAGAGCAGATCATTTCCCAATTGCCAGGGCATCGAGAAGAGTGGCAATGCTCAGCAAAAAAAAAGCAATCGGTATCGTTGGTGCGCTGACTGCACTATTTCCGCAGTGCCAAGCATGTATTCACGACACACTAGAACATCATGTTGTCGACGGTCACCAACAGTACGTTGATAGTCATCCACTGGACATGTACAATCGGAAGCAGAATGGATCTGGAGAAGGCTCAGCGAACCTCCAGGTTTTTGAGACAACCATCGCAGATGCCGCCTACCAACCTATTCGTATCACTCCATACTACGATGACGAAACACTCGACCATCTGTCCCTTGAAGAGAGAAATGTAATTTACAAGATCATCCCCGACGCTATTAGCCGATTCCAAAACGCTCTAAGTGTCATTCCAGTTCAAGGTAAATTGGCCGCGCAACACTCGTGCAATTATTACTGGAAAACGACACCTCCAGTTTGCGTAGATTTTGTTGAGGAGGAGACGTGCCTAGAGATGGTAATACCAAATGAACACTTCGGTGCCACTCGTAAATGCTCAAGCTGCCCCAGCGAAAACGGGTGTGACGGAGGGACATGCACATACTCTGCGGCCGGAGGTATCGAAAACACCGACTTCCTGCTGTACGTCCGCTCCGCAACAACAAACTATTGCGGCACTCGTACACTCGCTTACGCATCCTCGTGCCAGAAAGACCAGTACGATCGCCCCACCTTCGGCATGGCGAATTTCTGCCCCTCGCAGATCAGTACGGCGGAAGAAGACTACGAGGCACAGGTCGCGACAGCCATGCACGAAATCACACACGCACTCGGATTCTCGGCGCAGTTCTTCCCGTACATGCGCTACCCCGGCGGAACTCCACGAACGCCTCGCGACGCAAGCGGTAGACCCCCAACGTACACCGAAGGGTTTTGCCCCAACGGCTCACCAATTGAGTACTACATCGAACCAAGCACAAACACGGTACAGCACGTCACGGAGCGACGTCACGTCGTTGCGAAAATGGTGACACCGAATGTAGCAGCATTCGTGAAGGCCCACTTCGGGTGTGAGTCGCTGATCGGAGCTGAGATTGAGCAGCAAGATGACAACGGTTGTCTGGGTTCGCACTGGGAGGAACGCATCTTTGAGCCGGAGTATATGACGCCTATGCTCAGCTTTCAGAATGTGTTTAGCGCACTAACCCTTGCATTTTTTGAGGACTCGGGGTGGTATCGTGCAAACCCAGAGGCCGCTGAGCGACTTCACTTTGGAGAGAACCGCGGGTGTGGTTTTGCTACTGAGAAATGCATCAACCCAGACACAGGTGTACCAACCGCGAGTGACCACTATTGTACAAGTAGTGATGCGAAAAGCTGTTCGGTAGATGCAGGTTCTCGCTCCGTGTGTACAATCTCCACTGGATGGTCCATTCCAAGTGATTATCAATATTTCCCTGGTTTTCCAACCAAGGGTGGTGATGATTTTGCTGACTTCTGTCCGATCAACGTGGGATATACTTATGGAGACTGCAGCAATCCGACGAACCTCGTCTTTCCTGGCTCAACAAGCATCAACATTCTTGGCGAGACTTACTGCTCCAACTGCAAGTGCACTGCCACGACACTCCGCAGTGACGACTCAACAAGCTGGAAGTCCTACCGACAAACTGGGTGCTACGATATGCGTTGCATTGACAACGACGTCAATTTCCCAATCATTGAGCTGACGATTCCTCGCAGCAAGTCGAACGATTTTATTCAAGTGAATTGCTCCACCAAGGGCGAGCAATTGTCTGTTTCCGGGTTCTCGGGGGTCTTAACTTGCCCAGACCCTTTAATCATCTGCGACTTGGGTAAAACCTTTAGTTTTGTGGATAGAGCGGGTACAAGCAGTGCTACAAATAGTGTTGATTCTGACTCGAGCACAAGCGGAATTAGTACCGACAGTACCAGTACCGATGAATCTGATCCGAGTACAAGTGGAACGGGGGGTGACCCGAGTACAAGTGGCACTGGTACTGGTAGTGCCAATCTGCGCTCCACTAATGCTGCAAGTACTCAGCATGTCCATACCTCATGGCCCATGCAGCTGTTGAATGCGGCCTTCCTCACTTATGCGATTGCTACCTTACTGCACTAGCACTGGAAATCTGATAAACGAATACTTCAGCAGTTTTTGTCACTTTTACGAAGTATCGCTATCGCCATACCTCCAAAAATCTTCAAGCCGCGTGTTAAATAGCCACGTATTCACGTAGCTATGAAGGAACACAAGAGCGTACTGTTCAAACTCAATCGCACCAACAGAAAGTAGTGATTCGACTGGAGGTTCTGCCGTTCGCAACTGCTGAAGTGTAAATGCCACAATAAAACGTGATGGGGCTTCAGGGAACTTATCCCTAAACTCACTGCCCTCGTGGCGGTGCGCACTTTCAAACGAGTCTGCTAAGACAGCGACACATTTCTTCATACTTGAAAACGTCACCAACCCGTTCACAAGACTAGGGGATCGCTGAAATGAAGACTGCATCTTGGTCTCTTGCTCACGCAGGTACGACATGCGATCTCTAATTTGTTCTTCTTCCGCCTCGGTAGTTGCTTGAGCCAGGAGCTACAGATATAACAATAGTACACCCCACATTTTGTCAGTCTCTTGGTGCTGTTTTTCATCCAGTTTGGCTTACCTCTTGGAGCCATACGGGCAGCACAGTAACCAACTCCCAAACATCACTCTGACAGTACCAAACACGCTTGCTGCGAGATAGAAGGGAGATATCTTCGCCATTGTCACGACCGATGTCGAATTCAGCAGGATTATCTGATACAAAACAGCATTTTCCAAGAGACGAATGGATTTCTGTTTGAGTTGGCTCGGAATCTTGAGCCAAGTTGTGATCCATCTCGTTATTTACAAGCTGTAAGTAAACCAATTGGCTGCTCACTTGTGTCGAACAGACTGGTATTCTAGTATCAATTTTTACTTCCGCCGTGTCATCTACCACAACTGAGGCTGAGTTTTTTTTTTTAAGTACTTCTGTGAGAGATGGCGGAGCTTTTCTCGCAAATGTATGTTGATAAGTGTATCTTCCTAGTAAAGATCCTTGAGAGAATAATGCGATGTGGTGGGGATCTGAATTTGGCGCTTGCAATGGCCCCACAACGTATTGGAACAACATTGGCGAGTCCACTGACAAAAACTTCGGGAACGATGTGCTTATAAGTGCGCTTTCGCTACTGTAGACCTCACGAATCACCGAGTCAAAACTTTGATAGCGACTACCGCTGAGAAGCACAATCTCTCGTTTTGAGTTAGGCATTGTGTCGTTCGTACAATCAGTTCTTTGCCAATTAAAAAGAAGCTCAAGTAGCCGTGCCACATCTTTCTGGCAAAACCCGAATTTGCTACGATAAGAAGCATCCGTGCTAGCTTTTTCTCTAATATCTTCCAGCGATTCATCAAGCAGCGTCTTGGTTGATACCAGCAGGAGCCTTGACAACACGGGCACGGATAACAATCGTTGGAGGGCTCCCCAAGTATCTTTATGAATACAGGAGCCTCCAAGATCCTGAACTGGAAGAACAAATAACCCGAACGCACCAAAGCAATGATAGATAGGCTTACGCCATCTCACTTCGTTTCTCCCCAGACGTTTTGAAGGCGGAAGCAGCAAGTTCTGGTACTGAATGTGGAAATTCGAGATCAACTGGCGAACGCTCAAACTGGTTTTGTCCTCACTGTCTTGATTGTTCACAGATAGCTCGTCATTTTCGTTTGTCAGCACGAGGTGTGCTCCGTGAGCGAGACTTTCGCGAATACCAGGGACATTCCACGTTGCTCGGTACATCTCACGTATTTTACTGGCGATAACTGCCGCTGTCGTATCCTCACAATTATGATTCAGTGAGGCCTCAGTGCTCCCTGCATAAATGAGTGCCTCGTGGATGTGTGCGTCGGAATTCGGGAAAAATTGCCCACCAAGATGCACTGTCAAGTTAAGGCCGACGAAGGGCATTTCCACAGTGTTTTCTGCTATCGTGTTCCACAATTCCCGATATCTTAGATTTTCTTTCATTGCATCTGAGAAATTGAGTGGTTTACTCTCGTTGCAAAGCGCTACTACATCAAAATGTTGTGGAAACTTTGCCACAGTTGTAAAACTCGCTGTTAATTGCTTGGGGTGGTGAATGTTTTCAAATGACACTTGGTAAAAATGTTCTGAGCGCAAGTGTGTGATAAAAAATGAGTTAGCTTGATGTGCACGAAATCGCTGAAATATTCGGCGATACTCTCGAGTCAGTGGGTTATTAACCAAGCACGGAACAACTGCGTCTTGGTCGAGCTCAAGGAGTATCACAGCACAAGAATCGTCCACCCACCCAACAACCGGCCCAAGCAATACTTTTGGAAGGTTGGCTAAATGTTTGTCATGTCCAACTCGGTGTGCCTCGAAAGCATTGCTTCGACCGCTTTCCATCTTTAAAACTAGAAAGCATTTTTTGTTGACAGCATCTTCGAAATGATCAAACTCAAACCTATCGTGAATGATTCCATTCCTCTTAGGTATTACAGTGTGATGGGGTGTTGCTGAAATCGTCCCGACAGTAAGTTGTTCCGCTTCCGTCCTTAGTTTAGTATCCTTTATACGCATTCTAGAGAAGCAGCGCACTGGATTGGCGCCAGCAAGCAAAACAAATTTACGAGTTGGCTGTTGGAGTTTCCAGTCAAAAAGCTGCGAGAGTAAACGGGCCTGTGCTGCGCTATTCGAGCCCCATGATGTATCGAATGCTTCTGGCGTAGCTACCACAGATCTTTTTGATTCCGGAATGTGATTGTCGATGAGAGGGGCTTCCGAGCAAACAAAGAGCAACTGAATGTGATCACGCTCGAGGGTCTCCTCAATGAACCTCCACTGCACATTGGTTAGTAGCTCGTTCTCACGGGCTTGTGATCCACCAGGCTCTAACCTACTGCTACGCAAGTCCAGTACGAGGATTCCAATATGCCCAACCTCGAAGAAAAACTCCTCGCCTCGCTGTGGAGCCAGAAGTTGATTGTAGCTAACCAACTGCTTCTCCAGTTTCGCTTTTTCTGCCTCTAGTGCTCGAAGGTTTTTCTCCACTCTTCTAGCACCCTCGATTTCATGTCGTTTCTTCTGCAGCTCTAAATCCTCCACTGCTTTAGGAATTTGGTTGGTCAGCACAAAAATCTGGGCTGTCGACGCCAGAGCTTTTTCTGCGATAGCGAGCAACTCGGCCTACCGGCCCGCAATAGTTAAGTCCTTACGAACGCTGCATTCATAGTAAATAATACAACTCACCTCACGTTCGATGAGCTGTTTAAAATTGCAATCCCATAATTGCCGCTGATACTCATGAAATAGGCGGCGGGCACACCTGGTGACCGTGCGAATAACTTGCATCTAGAAATGGCACTGCAAGGTTAGACTACTGTTACTGCAATGCAGAATCAAGCAACCGTACTCGTAGCGTGGGTTGCTCGTGGTCGATATAAAACTCATCACGAGTTGTGAACAGAGGATAGGTGTCTGCATCGCTCCACATCATCAAATTGCTAGCGTTGGCCAGAACGAACTGCAGGTTTAGTGAAAGCGTCCACTGCGATCGATACGCAGATCGAAGAACGTCCATGGCCTTCGCTTCCATCGTTGGCCAGTCGGTTTGCGCCGCGACATCACTTGACAATCCCTCTCCGTACAGCAAGAGCAGTTGCACTGCCTTGTCGAACATGCTCTTCATAGCGACCTGGCCTCCTAGGTGCAGCACAATCTGCGTCTTATCCTGCTCCACTCGCTCTCGGATATCCTCCCACAAACTCGCCTCTCCACTCTCCATATCATGCACATTATCTCCGCTCACCACAACCGTGTTCAACCTGTTGCCGTGCTCCAAACTGTGAGTCCGAAAACTAGCTCGCTTCGTCTCAGCATCCTTCTTCCGGATCCCCCCAAACGTTACCGTATACCGCTTCCCTGGCACCAATCGATCCAGTACGAAGACAACAGGTCGGTCGGCTTCGCACTGCATCGAAACTCGATGTTGCGGCACCTCCACCATCGAGTTGGTGGCAGCGTCCAGCGTCGCCACGTGCGCTGTGACCACTGCTCGTCGATTCACCTCCAGCAGCACTCGGGCCTGTTGGAACTCCACCTTCCCCACCACTGGCCCCAGAAGCACCTTGACACCTACAAAAGCATTGCAAAACATGCACCCACACAGTTAATACGCCTCTGAATCACTTATACAGACACTGATCGTGAAAAACCGGAAAATCACCTTCTCGAGTGCTAATTGTCACGTTTTCCACTGAAATTTGGCCCGGACGAAGCACCGGAGGAGGTCTACAGCGCACACTGAGCGCCTGCAACGACCGATGCATATCCGCCAGCTCCTCCTTCAGCCTCGCAGGCTCCGTCTCCCCACTCGCAGCATTCCCCATGACCGATCCGCGACTCTCCAAATCTCAAGTTGAAGTGGCCCTATCGTGAATATTGTCGAGTGTGCGCCACACCACCGTCGCCAGTGTCAAATTTCGAGCCGAACGCGAAAATGCCGCTGCTGGACAAGAGGAAGGAGGTGCTGCGTCTGTACCGGGAGGTGCTGCGCACCACGCGCATGTTCCCGCACCGCAATGAGCAGGGAGAGCTCTGGTCGGCCGTGCTGCAGAAGAACGCGCGCATGGAGATCGAGCAGAACCGCTACGAGACGGTAGAGCGACCAGCAGCATCCCACCCAGCCAAATATGACAATAGAAACCCTGATGTTATATTTGATGTATTAGGACGGCGAGACCATCTCCAAGCGCATTCTCTTCGGCTGGAAGTGTCTGCAAGAAGTCCAGGAGAAGGTGATGATGTTGCAGCATTGATGCCGCTTTGTGAAGCTGTTTTTTTTTTCTTCCTATAACGCTGTGTTTTGCTTATTTCTTGCTGCAGATGATGGAGAAGCAGCAAGAGTTGTCCAATATGGCGTCGAGCCCCGACAGTGACAAGAAACAATGAACAAGAGAAAGAAGGCGTCAGGGTTTTTAGAGCGAAATCAGTAATGCCAGCAGGGATGATGCAGTGCGTTGTTGCAATTACTGGAAGTTGGTGCAGGATAAGGTCGAACCAGCTTGAAGGAGACGATTCGGCTTGACTCGAACTACGCTGCCAACTCTCTCGCATTGAAATCTCGCGGGTCTAACGCTCACTCTTATGCTCATTCGCATTGCACAGAACCAGTATGTCTGGATCAAAGGTGAGAAAAGTGTCACGTACTTGATGCGCTTGTTGCTCATGTACATGCCCATCATGCGCCAGCAGCCTTCGTATGCGTCTCCTCTTCACGCTGTTTCATTTCGACTTGCAATCCCTTCCGCATCTATCTCATGACACCAGACCATTGCTTCTCTGCAGCACAAGGAATCCAAGCGCTCGCCAAGGTTCCAACCACGTGTTCACGCAATAATCCTACGTCCTTCAGGGCAGACGTGCAGGGCTCAATACTCGTAGAACTGGTCACCACCGCTCCCCACGCCGTTCGCCAAGACACTGGAGTTGCGTCTCGGGTGAATCCGTTCTCAGCTCTGCATCCAGCAGCGTCGGCACCTCCGTCGTCTCCATGATCTGATCCCGTGAAGCCTGGTCTCTCGTGCTCCACACGTTGTGCACGCACCCATCCATTGCAGTATCGGCGGCATCCAGACGAGGCAAGCATGGGGCAGGACGACGCGTTCGTCGTGGTGCTGTACTACAAGTACGTGCGTCTGTGCGAGCGCGCGGAGGAGCTGGCGGCGCTGGCCGCTGCGCACGAGCTGCTGTGCGCGTCGCTGGGGCTCACGGGCCGCGTGCGGCTCGCGCTCGAGGGCATTAACGGCACGCTCGGCGGCTCCAGCGCCGGCGTGCACAGCTACATCGAGCACATGCGGCAGCAGCCGCAGTTCGCCGACGTGGACTGGAAGACCAGCCGCTCCGAGGTGAAGCCGTTCCCGGAGCTGCAGGTGCGCGTCGTGGCGGAGATCGTGGCGCTGGAGCTGCCGGACGACGCCTACGACTTGAGTCTGCGCGGCCAGCACCTGACGCCCGAGCAGTTCCGAGCTGAGCAGCTGAACGCCGACCCGGAGTCCGTCGCCCTCATCGACGTGCGCAACACGTACGAGTACCAGGTCGGCCACTTCGCCGGGGCGCTGAACCCCAAGACTCGCCGCTTCGGCCAGTTCCCGCAGTGGGTGCGCGACGAGCTGCCCATGCTGCAGCAGAAGGACAAGGTGCTCATGTACTGCACGGGCGGCATCCGCTGCGAGAAGGCTTCGGCCTACCTCAAGCACTTGGGGCTCGAGAACGTCTATCAGCTGGAAGGAGGCATCCACCGCTACCTCGAGCGCTTCCCGGACGGAGGCGGGCTGTTCCAGGGCAAGAACTTCGTCTTCGACCAGCGGGTGACCATGGCGTCCGAGGACAAGACGGTCACGGGGCAATGCGAGCGCTGTCACGTGCCGCACGACACCTTGTCGGGCACGCGTTGCGCCTACTGCCGCATGCACGTGCTGCTCTGTGAATCGTGCCGTGCTGACGCCAAAACTCGCGGAGACACCGACGACGACGTGTTCTGTGACCAGCACTTGCCGTTGGTCTCCGGTACGCTGGAAGACCTGCAGACGCGAGTGCAGACACTGCAAGACTCGCTGTCGAGCGAGCAAGGTCGCGACAAGAAGGGCCGTCGTCGTTCACTGCGCAAGCAGCTGGACACCGTCGAGCGCCGGATACACCGCCTCGTGCCGACGCCAACCGCCTAAATGTCTGTCTAGCGATTCGCAGCGTGGTAACTTGACCAACACGCCGATGCCGACTTTTGTGTGTTCCTCGTTGTGTCCATTTTCGATCAAGCGGTCGCTCTGGTCGTGAAGCGTTGCTAGCGCTCACCAACTACTTGTGCTACAGGTCGCTGGAGAGGACATGCGAGGTGCTGCAAGACGAGGAGGTGGAGCTGGAGCTGGTCGAGGTGGCGGAAATGGACGACACAAGACAGCAACGGACGGTTCGTCCGATGCCAAGACTTCTCTCGTTGATGAGTGGCGAGCACATGAAGAGGACTGCGCTGCTCGAGTGCTGCAGAACCAATTCCGAGCATTCCTGAGTCGCCAGCGCATGGCGCGCTTGCTCATCAGTGTCTACGAAAAGCACTACGACCCCATTCGCAAGCAGCACTTCTACGTCAACACCTTGACCAACGAAGCCACTTGGGATAAACCGCTGCTGCTCGTTCGTTTCCTGCCAGGAGACCAAAGCATTGCACGAGGCCGGGTAGACTTGGCTCCTAGAGAGGCAGCACAACGCATTCAGCGAGTAGTGCGGGCATTTCTAGCCAAGAAGACCATCCGACAACTCGTTCGCGAGACCTACATGAAACTCTTTGACTCTGAGAGCAGAGTATTTTACTACCTCAACACACGTACAGGAGAGCGCTCAGAGCAGAAGCCGCCATTTTTCCGTCGACGTCCAGGAACCGCTGGTGCCATTGCTCCGAAGCGGACTTCGACGAGGAATTTTTACGATGATGACGATGACCTCGAGATCGAGCCATTTTACTTTCGCAAGGCTGTGTGTAAAATTTCGTCAGATGGGAATCCTTACGGCTCTGGCGTGATCGGGCGTTTCTGTGGCATTTTGTGCGTTCTCGCTGATGGTAAGACTCTTGCCGACGAAAGCACCGCTCGATCAGCGCGAGTAGTATGCAATTACGCGGACGAACGTGTAGCTTTTCCGGTGATCCTCTCCGCCGAAACTTTCTTCGCAGGCATTAAAATGCCGGGGGATTCAGCTCGACTGCAGCCTCTCAATGCACATCCGCAGCCACAGTCTCCTAAGAAAAAGTCTCACAAGCTCCACTTCGACTTCGCTCTGTGTGCTCTGAACGAAGATCAATTCTTGATAGCTGCTGGAGCAAACATCCAACCGCTTCGCTTTGAGATGAACGACCGCAAGTTGGGTTGTGGGGAATCAGAGAGTTTGCGGCTGGGTGATCACATTGAAGTAGTTGGTCATCCGCATGGTAAGCTTCAGGTGCTGCACCAGCGACACCTTGCAAAGCTCGTACCAAACTCCATTAACCCACAGCATCTTCAGTATGATCGCGTCATGGAGACTGGGGCTGCTGGTTGTGGAGTATTCACGCGTGGGGGTAAGCTGATCGGCATTCACCAGTTTGCCGGTGCCAAGGAGCTTCCACCCTTATCGTGTTGGTACATCAAACCCATCTTGGACACTGCGCTCACCCTTGTAAGTAAGTTCACTCTTGGTTTGGTGCATTAAGTGTTAGTTAGCAGTCGTCTAATATTTCGTTTCGCGCAGCACCTCCGGAGCCGTTTATATTGACCTCATGCGTGGCTTCCACTGGTGTGCAAGCCTACTGGCAGCTTCCAAGAGACTGGCAACCACTGCATGGGCTCCCTGTTACGTTCGAGCTTGAAATATGTCGGCATGGCACTCGTGATACACTGCATCACGAACCGTTTGAGCAAGTATACAGCGGACCGAAGTGTAGCCATTATATTGATGCTCTTCACCATGACACAATGTATTCCTTGCGATGCCGCGCAGTAAATCGAATGAAGAAAAGTCGCTGGAGTGCTGCTGTCCGGTTCATTACCCTCCAACAAGTGTCGCTAGCATGGCGGCTACGATTTTGTACAACCGTGAAGGAGGCTATTAAGCGCATGCGGGAGCAACAAGCTGATCCACAGACTCAGTTTCGCAGTGTGCAATGGATCTACTCACAACTCGAAAAGCGCGAGGAAGCTGATCGAGTAGAGTGGGAAAATCAAACCGATGGGATACGGGGTGATCGTGGCAAGCCTGGCGTATCTAATCAGCTAAAACTTGAGCAAGAGCTGCTAGAGTGTGGCGGATTAGATGTGCTTATAAAGTCCATGTTGTGGTTCCCAGACGAAAAAGTCAATATTATTATCATCCTACGACTCATTCTCAAGCTAATGCGTCTACGAAAGAATGCACAGAGGCTGATGACTGAAATCGCTCGTCTAGATGTGCTTTGTGATCTGCTCCGTTCTCATACCATGGACACGAAGACCAAGCAAACGATCGATGATAGTGGTGAGGCGAAGAACAAGCCTGCGCCAGAACTTCAGATAGCATTGCTCTGTCTAGAACTGCTTGGGGCTATTTTGTCTGGAAACGAGCCTGCCAAACGAGTACTCGAGGCCTGTTCGGGAGTTAGGCTTGTGCTCTCCCTGTTAGAGCGAGAATTGTATCGCCACGAGGCTGCTATCGTTGGGGAATGCTGCTTTATTCTCGCAGTCTACTCATTCGAAAACGGTAAGTACCTTTCCATTTCTAAATCAATCAACACCATACCAACCTGAGCATGTAAATCTTTTACTTGTAGCTAGGAACGTGAAGAAGGAAATCGCAGATGCAAACGGCTTTGCTTTGCTGCAAAGAGTGCTTCTTGATCATACACAGGAGTCGCGCATTCTGTATTGGGCTTCCGCCACGATTGGCAATGTTGCCTGTGGTCATAATGACGCGACCACCAGACCCCAGCTCGAAGCCGAGATCACTTCGCTTGGACTCGTCGACAGCGTTTGCGAATGTCGCGTCAACTTCCTATCTCGCTTACATGAGCTGGAGCTCTCTCTTGTTACAGCCCAAACTCGGCTAGATCATCTGCTCGCCGTTTATGTCGGAGAGGAGACTCGCAACGAGTTAGATGCTTGCACACACCTCGTGGAGACTTTAAAAACCGTAATTGCAGACTGGTTGAGTAACGACGTGGCTGAGGCTGCAGACTATGCCCTGCGGTATCTGCTGACAGAAGAGCAGCGCCGTGTCCAGCTCGCTTCTAAGCGGTTGATGCGTAAATTTTTGCTACGCAAGTTGTCAATGGCTATCGAGAAGTGGTCCGATGTGACAATCTACGAGCGGCATCGCGCCATCTTCCTCATGTTCATTAACACAGTGCGGACGCGACAACTTCGTCCTGCGTTTCGGCGCTGGGAACAAACCACACGAGAAATGCGAAAGCATAGGTCTCTATTGCAGTCCATCGGGTCTGGTCTGGCGATTGATCTCACGAAGAAGAAGAAAGAGCGCTACCGGATGCTAGTTCTGCAGAAGTAGGTCAACTTCGTGCTTTTTCACGCACGCAGAAGTAATTAGCAAAACTGAACATCAATTAACGTTAGAAGCGAGTGCCTTTCTCCTATCCTCTCGTAACAGCTAACAGTTTGCGTTGGGTGACACGAAATACGAACCACATGAAGATCAGCTTGCTCAACGCATCCAGCGTCAGCATATCAACTAGATCACAGCGTGGAAGCTGTCGTTGACGTGCTGGCGGTTTTCGTTGTCTGCGGCACTACCCAGCATCGACCCAGTGTGATCTCCGGCACCTTCAGCCAGAGATGCTGAAGCAGCAGACAACGCAGAGCTCTCCGAAGAATCCAGAAGTGAAGAGGCATCCATATGCTGCTGACTGTCGACTTCAAGCGACGTCATAGTGTGAGCAGATGCAGCACCGTTGCTGCTGTCACCAGTGTCCAGGTCAAAAACACCTTTTGTATCCCCGCTTGTGCCAAGGCTTCCCATTGCTTCTTTTTGGCCTTCCATTCGGATTGCATCTTGTACTCGCCGAATAGCGTTCATAGCACTGTCGTCCGCATCGCTTCGTTCCTTTAGGACGTGCAGGACGTCTCGGAACGCCTTTAACTTCTCCTGCAGCGATAGCGTGCGACCTGGGCTTTCCTCGATTGTTTCATCTACTTCGTCCTCGGGCACTTCGCAGACGTTCGACACAACGTCAAATTTATCTTCGTGCACCGGATAATCAGACATGGTCTCGTCGTTCAGATACTCCATCATGGGCACTGGGTTTGACAGGCGCAAGAAGAGCATTAGGTGCTCCAGCTCCGTGTCCAGCAAGACTTCCTCTTCCTCTTGAAGAAGATCGTGCTCGTCCATTCCCACCCGGTTGCGCACAAGTTGTGTGGGGATCCAAGCGCGCTTGATGGTCTCCGTCGTGATCTCGTCCCAGCTTGCAGCTGCCCACTTCATTGCCTGCAGCACGTCCACGTCGAACATTGTGTTCTTGGTAGCCTCGGACTTGTCAATGGCATGACGCAGATGGTACCGGCGGAAGCGCTTCTTGAATGTGGTCACCACGCGGGACGTAATGGGGTTCAGCATCTGCATGACCGCAGGCGACAGCACAAACACCACGACGTTCGTGAGGTCGAGATGCGCGACCACATGCGAGGGCATGTCGTTGATGAAGAGCAAGATGCGGCGTTTCTGGTTGGCCATGGAGAAGTCGAGTCGCTGCAGCCAGCGCGAGAAGATGACGCCCGTCATCCAGGCCTTGTTGTTCCAGAAGTAGTGCAGACCGTGCTGCTCGGCGGTCTTCTTGCGGAAGCACTTGGGGTGTTCGTGGTGCGACACGAAGAGCGGCTGGAGTTTCTCGGAGCCGTCGGCGTTGGCCGCGAGCGACACGACGAAGCGCTTCTTGCAGCGCATGCGGCCCTCCTCCAGCGCGTTCTGCACTGGCGGCATGGTGTACAGCACGGGCGTCTCCTCCACGGCGAAGACGTTGCGCGGCTCGTACTTGTCGGTCTCGCTCATGAGGTCCTCCATGTTGGTCCAGTAGAGCACCTTGGGGTTGGCGGCGGCGGCGCTGCGGCGCGGCACGGCCATGGCCGCGGCGTCCTCCACGCCGGTTGCGTGGTGGTGGTGGTCGGCGTTGAATTTGCGGAAGCTGAAGTTGTGGCGCAGCTGGAACGAGTGCAGCCAGCCGTTGGAGAACTCGGGCTGCTCGCTCTCGGGGATGCCCAGCATCTTGGCGAACTCCTTGGCCTTCTCCTTGGTGAGGTCGCCCTGCACGGTCTGGCCGCGGCCGGCCATCTGAATGACCCAGTTGGCGAGCGCGCTGTCGAGCTGCGGGTGCTGCACCACGCGGCGCTTCTTGATGCCCAGCTCCAGCGAGCTCATGTTGATGAACTCGTGCTGGCGCCGCAGGATGCCGCTGATGGTGGACTGCGCCGGCGTCTTCTTCAGGTTGAACTCGTGCTTGGTCCACTGCGCCAGGTCCTTCTGCGACATCACGCCGCCGCTCTTGCGGTAGAACTCGCAGATGACCTTGCGCTGGTAGTTGGTCAGGTTGCCGTTGCCGCCGCCGGCGCGGCGCCGCGCGGCCGCGGGCTTGGCCGGGGCCGCCGTCGGGTCGGCGGCGAAGGCGGCGGCCGCGTCCGCCTCGGCCTCCGCGCGGCGCTTGGGCACGTCGGCCATGCTGCTCCCTGTCTAATCGGTTCCCCCGAATGCTGATTGAGCGCGGGCCAGTCCTTTCGCGGGGGAGAGAAGATAGGACCTCGAGTCGTGTCCGCCACATCACGGACTTCGAGTGGTGTCCGCCACACCACCTTCTTCAGCGACGGGGCTGCATGGAACAACGGTTGATCAGTCATGCAGGCGAAACGACAGCGACGTGGAGGAGGCACGACGAGAATGCCGACACTGCCGATCTCCAATGCCCTCGATCTTAATAATGAAAACGAAGCAACTCGATAACATGGGTCGAGAGAGCTCTCAACTTCGCGAGATGACCGCTCGCGACGACTTGCTGCTGCTGAGGCACCGCTGCATTGAAGATGCTCCACCAAAGTGTCAATCCACTGGAGCAACGGACAGCTAGCTCAGCTCGAGTCAGCAACCCTGGCAAGAACGCATAATCAACGTCGTTCCTCTTCTCGTGTACATTGCGACGAACCCGTTACAAGAATGATTCTATCCGCAACAAGACGGAGGAGCAGCTACCGAGGCCTCGGCAAGACGCAACGAAGACTGCTCTACCCAGTGCGATCGATTAGTTAGCGCCAGTAACAACAAACAGTTTCTTAACCAGCCCCCAGCAGAGAGCCACATTCATCCAAACTTTTCCTTGCAGCCATGGAGCCGGCGGTCAAGGCCGAGCCGCTGGCGGAGGACGCGCCGCCGCCGCGCGAGGACGCGTACGCGCGCCACCTGCTGCTGGTGCTGAGCTGCGTCTTGTTCGAGCGTGCGGACTTCCGCGAGCTGCTGTCGGCGCGCGAGCTGGCGCTGGCGTCGCGTCTGCTCACGGCGCTCAAGCCCTTCGAGCAGCAGCTCTACGCGCGGCTGCTGCAGCGCCAGGGCCCGTGGTTCCGCACGGCGTCGCTCTTCCGCTACTTCGCGCCGACGGGGAGCGGGGAGGAAGACGCCGAGCTGCCGGTCAACGACCAGGTGCAGGACGTGCTGCACGTCATGACGGACGCCGGCTTCCTTCAGCCCTTCCCGACGGCCCCAGCGTCGCCCAGAGCGGCCAAAACCATCGCCACGACGGCGGAGAACCTGTCGCCAGGCAGACAGGAGAAACCGGAACTGGCCAGGCTGGACATGGCCCTGGACGCCATTGAGCGCTGCGCCACGGCGCCGGAGCTCGCGGCGCTGTACAGGAAGATGACAGGCAGCAAGAAACACGTCGCCAAGGGGGACTTGATGGCTGCCATCAAGAAAGTGGCCAAGACGCAGAGACGTATCGACGGCTCCAGGATCCCCGTGGCGCAGCTCATGCAGCAGATTTGGCTCGAGGCGTACCCGTTGTCGGGCAAGAGGAGCTCCGATGTGATGGCACTGAGGATGACACCCGCCACGCGCGACTTGATCCTGAGACTGCATAGGTTGTTTTATTTTGTGTCTACGCCGCCGTTCAATGCGACGTCGTTGATGCCGCCGCAGATGGAGGACGTTGGTCAGCTTATTACGCTGGCGGCGCACAAACTACGGCAGGAACCGACGCAGTGGCCCGGTTTGATGGTGTTTTTCAAGAAAGTCGCGTATCCAGAGTACACACTGACCAAATGCTTAAGTGCTGATGAGACTGCAACGGAGATGCTTAATTCGCATCGCGTGTTCCCGTCGTCAGAAGCGTACGTGAGCTACGAGGTGGCGCACCAGCTGCATCGCATCATGAGTGTCGTGGAGCAATGTATTCAAATCGAGACGCCCGAAAAGGAATATCAAGAGCCTGACCTCGAGTTGAAATGGGTACTGTCGGATGCTCCGCCGGTGTTTTATGCCTTTCAGAGGCTTCTGCTTATTCTGTACGAGGATGAAGAAGAAACGGAAACAGAAGACGAGTGTGTCATAGTTGAGAAAAATTCAGCACAGTCGGACGTGGTGGAAGAAAAAGCCTCTGCAAATTGGCAGATGCGCAGTTGGGAGCAGTTTTACTGCGAAATTGAAAAGATGCAGTCTCTGGATGACTTGGTCCTGGCTAGCAGAGGGTGTCTACAAGCATATTTAAAGTGGATGAAGGCGGCTGCATTTGAATTCTCCAGCATCCCCATTTTCTTCTCGAAGTGCAATGCTGGCTATCACTTGGTTCGTATCTTGCATACTGCGGTGGGCCTCTACGAGAAGATGCGAAAGTATCAGATCGCCACCTTACTTCTAAACGAACTACTAGCCGCGCCATTTCTCGAACGAAAGCGCGGGTACTGGTGGGACCGTCTCGCCTTGAATTTGGAGCACTTGAAGTGTGACGACCAAGCGCGAGACACATGTTTGAATGCGCTGAAAGATCCGCATGTTCTGGCAGCAGATCGAATTGCTCTTGAACGACGTTTGCAGCGATTGCTGCGTCAAAAAGACCGTGATGAAAGAAAAAGAGTGGAGTCCTTGTCTACTGCGGATCTATTGCTTCAGAATACTGGCACTAGTCTTATTGCTCCAAGAAGCAACAATGAAGAAGTAGCTGAAGAAAAGATGGCGTCAGCTGAGACGCACTCTACCTACGCATACCGCCAAAATCATATCGTGGGCCGTCCGCTAAATCGCCAAATGGGGGAAAAGTCTCGGTTTGTCGGCTACGATGACGAGCCGTGCACCGTTGAGCAAGTTGTACTGCAGTATTACCGCGATCATCACCCCGTTGATGAGGTGTCAGGAGACAAACTGAGGGCGGGAGGATGGTATGGTGTCCACTCAGAGGGTTCTGTGCTTAGAAACATGTTTGGCATCTTGATGTGGGACGTGTTATACGCTAGCATCGCGGACGTTTTCCAAACTCCATTTCAGTCAGCACCCCTAGACTTTGGATACGCAAATGTGTTTTATGGAAATCGGCGTGACCTCATTGAGGGTCGCATCTCTCAAGTAAAGGACGAGTGGACTCAGGAGGAATTACTATCTACATTTGCGACAAGGTGGAGCTCGGAATTCGGCAAAGTGACTCGGTTTGTGAGCTGGCCAAGTGACGAGGTGGCATCGTTGCAGTATCATTTACTGGCGATTGCATCAATAGGGCGAACACAACTAGCCAACCTACTGCGTTACATGGCTACTTCGAAGGAGTTCCATCAAGCACAAAATGGTTTGCCCGATTTACTTCTGTTACGGATCGAGCTCCCCAGACCTGAAGAAAATCCTATCCCGCTATCACCAGAGTGGCCGATTGACAGTCATAATTGTTTGAATGTTCACGCATTTTGCGGCATGGATGAACAGCTCAATATGAATGAGAAAACACAGTCGCCAGAGGAGGATAGCTCCGAAGTGTTGGAGGAGAAAACGGAGGTTGAGCCGTTAGAGCGCGTCCTTTATCTGTTGAAGGATAAGACCTACATTGCGAGTCTGAAACTAGTAGAAGTGAAGGGACCTCGTGATCGGCTTAGTGACAAGCAGCTCCTTTGGTTGCAGGTTCTCAGTGAGGAAATTGGCATCGACGCTAGAGTAATGCACGTTGAGGAGCCAGAGAAGCATGCCAAGCGGAAGAAAAAGGAAAGCACAACCACTTCAGTTAAAGCAGCCCCTAAAAAGCGGCAGAACAAAAGACGAAAGTGAACAGTACTGCTGCTCGAGAATGATAAATCAACTATGAATTACTTGGCAAAGGCATGTGAATTCGGTGAGACGCTAGCGCAGCTTCATCGAGTTCTTCATCGCCTGGCGAGTTCGCTCCCATTCCTTTTCCGATTCATCACTGCTGTCATCATCGTCATCGTCAATCTTGCTGGAGGTATCTGCCTCCGCCTTTGACTGCCTCTGCTTAATGCTTGTCGGTGCAGGCGCCATCAAATTTGCGTTCTGAAGGTCCTGCAGGAAGACCTGGTAGTTGTCGTCGTCATGCTTCTCGGGGCTCCCCATCATGTTTTTCGCCTCGACATCCACACTGGCGATCGCGTGAGGGTCCGTCAAGAAGGCGAGCACCCACTGCATCTCACTCGACGGCTGCTTCGCGTCTGCAGAGGCAGTTGTGCCATCTCCATCCGATGTCTCGCTGGGTGGCAGTGTACTCAGCAGTTGGTCCAGCTCGGCGTCAGACAGCGACAGCTCCAGTCGAGGTCCTCCTTCGGGCACAGCGACAGATTCATCTTCATCCACGACAGCTTGTTTTGCATCGTCGACATCGCGCTGAGGATTGAGCTGTTCCTGATGGCCATTGACGTCGGTCTCGGGAGCTTCGTCCTTGTCTTCGTCGTCTTCCTCGGTCGGGTTCAGCAGCATCCACTGCTCCTGGCACTGGTTCGCAGTGAGCACCAACTCGTCGCCGCTGATCGACAGACAGTCAAGTGAGCTGCAAGTCCCGCGTGGCAAACCTGATGCGACGCACTCACGTCCACAGATGCAGCTTGGAGGCCTGCTGGCAGAAGAGCTCGCTCGACGCCTCGAAGTCGTAGCCGCTGGCGAACACGCACTGGTTCAGCAGCGCGTTGAGCTGCGGCGTCCAGTGCATCGCTTTAAGATCGCAGCGTCCCGCCTCGGCCCCCAATCGCGGGATCAGCGGCCGCCAGCCACTTGACAAGAGAAACGATGGCTGGAGAGCGCATGCGGTCGGTGCTGTGGACGCAGGGCGGCCTGCAGCTCATCGACCAGCGCAAGCTGCCGACGGAGCTCGTGCTGATGCGCTGCGAGACGGTGGAGGACGTCACGCGCGCCATCGCGGACATGGCGGTGCGCGGCGCGCCGGCCATTGGCGCGGCCGGCGCCTTCGGCCTCGCGATCGGCGCCAAGAACTTCCCGGCCACGGCCGCCAGCACCAAGGACGACCTGCTCAAGGCGGTGGAGCAGGCCAAGGCCACCATTGACGCGGCGCGACCTACAGCCGTCAACTTGACGTGGGGTGCGTGAAGACTTCCGACCTGAGACCGTCGGACATGGCTAATGCGTGGGTGTTGTGGTGCTTGCAGCCACGGAGCGTGTGGTGAAGGAGCTTCGTGCCAAGGTGCAGCAGGAGATCAGTGTGGCGGAGCTGGCGGCGTACACGCTCACGGTGGCGCAGGCGCTGGCTGAAGAGGACGTGGCGATCAACAAGCGGCTGAGTCAGTTCGGCGCGGAGGTGGTGCCGGCCGGCAGCAACATCCTGCACCACTGCAACACGGGCGCTTTGGCCACCGTGGACATTGGCACGGCGATCGGCATCATCTACGAGTGCCACGCGCAGGGCAAGAACGTGCACGTCTGGGTGGATGAAACGCGGCCGAGACTGCAGGGCGCTCGGCTCTCGGCGTGGGAGCTCATGCGTGAGGGCGTGCCCATTCACCTCATCGCCGATAACGCGGCGGGCTACCTCATGCTGGCGGGCAAGGTGGACGTGGTGCTCTTTGGCGCGGACCGCGTGGCCGCCAACGGCGACGTGGTGAACAAGATCGGCACGTACAAGCTGGCGGTGGTCGCCAAGGAGAACAAGGTCCCCGTGTACGCGTGCGTGCCCACGAGCACCATCGACCTGAACTTCCTCGAGGGCATGAACATCCCCATCGAGGAGCGCAGCGCCGACGAGGTGGCGTGCATCCGGGGCGTGCGCATCGCGCCCGAGGGCTGCCCGGTCTTCAATCCCGCGTTCGACGTGACGCCGAATCGATACCTCACGGGCATCATTACGGAGGAGGGCGTGTGCTACCCGCCGTTCGAGCAGAGCCTCGCCAAGGCCGTGGCCGCCGCCGAGAAGCGCCGCGCCCAGGCGTGATAACGCTCCGCGACGATAATCAACTTCGACTCGACCGAGTGGCGTCGAGCTCTTAAGCGTTGTGCAGCTCGTGTTTTTCCATTGTGCTCGACATGTTTCACGTGCCCAGCCCGAATGCTTATGCGCGCACTCACTGCAGCGCCTTCAACTCGCCGCGAGTGTCTCCACGACTCGTCTCCGGGATCAGGCCCTGCAGTCGTCCACACGCGAGGTACCCGAGCGCGCGAGGTGATAGGGATGTTACCGCCGCGCCTGACGTCGCGTTGGTGCCGCTCGGCCATTGGCGCCGCGTGATGCCGCCGCGGCCCACCACCCACCATTGCGACACCGAGGAAAATGCTCGCGCGTGAGGTAGATCCACCGTGCACGCGATGACCAACACGGCCGACTCGGCAGCAATTCAACCGCGTTAAACGGTCATGGCAGAGTGCACTGCGTTTGTGCGCAGCGATGAAGCTGCAAGTGTTCATCGTCACCGACAGTCTCGACGAAAGCGACGAAGCGGAGATTCGGAGATGTACCATGTCAAGGGATCAAGCGGTCTGCACCAGCAATTCACAACAATGGCGGCGATCCCTCCCGCTGGCGAGGCAAAGTGGCATTCATCAGCATGCGTACGCTCTGCAGACGAAGCACGCAGCATGGCTTCGCCCACCAGCTGTAGGTCCTGCGCGGAGGCGAAGGCAATGGAGGGCCTTGGAGGCGAGGCCCCGACGGAGTCATTTGCGCTTTCGCGAGGTCTCCACGACGCCCACCAGCTCGAAACCACCGACACCATGCTTGCAAGTGTCGGTCGTCTGCAGTCCCCCGCCAAGTCCATGCCGTGGGCGTTGACGACGGCGCTACTGCTGGTGTGGGCCGATCCGCACCGACGGTACAAGTTCCTCGCGCTGCTGCTCGGCGGTGCCAGCGGGGCCGTCGTGCTCAAGGTGCTGCACATTGCGATGCGGGGACTGTGCAACAACCCGCTGGAAGGCGCCTACCTGCTGGGTAGTCTGCTCTACGCCTTCGGCAAGACGGTGGTGCAGTACATGGCTCGAGGGTTCAAGCCCATTTTCCCGCAGTGGACGCTGCGATTCGAGCTGTTCCGCATCTTCATCCGCGTCGGCATGGAGCTGCACGGCGAGCGTGTGCTCGGTGACGAAAGCTACGCGGCTATCGTCCGTGAACAGAGTGAGTGGTTCGGCACGTTTTGGGGACGTAGAGCTTGTCGGAAGGCGGGCAAGCGCTACGAACCGGTGACCATCAACGGCCTCGAGCATATCTGGCTGCGGTCACTGACGCCGCGAAAGCCCAACAGCCAACGACTTGTGGTGCTGTACGCTCACGGAGGAGGTTTTGCCATCATGAGTCCGAGGCTGTACATCCACTTCAGCAACGCCCTGTGCAGCTTCATCGAGAAGGAGCTGGTTCGCCAACTTGGACCGGAAGCAGCTAGCAAAGTGCACGTTGAGATCTTCCTCGCGAACTATCGCAAGGTGCCCAAGTACAGCTACCCGACGCAACCTCAAGACATCGTGAAGGTGTATGAACACTTGCTGTACCACGAAAACTTGGACCCCTCCCAAGTCGTGCTGGCGGGTGACAGTGCCGGCGCCGGACTGATCATGTCGGCGATGCTGAGAGAGCGTCGCGAGAAGCCCCAGTTCCTGCCGCTGTGCGCAGCTCTGCTGTGCCCCTACGTCGATCTGACGGGCGACGAGATTCCGTCGCCAAACTGCATCCTGACACCCGAGTGCTGCAACGCCGTGCTCAAGGCTTACCACCCGTCGATCGAGGACCCGACCAAGTGGGGAGATGCCTCATCCGTCCACTGCGATCTCCGCAACTTGCCGCCCGTATTCGTTCAGACCGGCGACCTGGACAGCATCCACCAGCACGCGCTGCGCTTGGTGGCGAAAGCTAAAGCTGACGGGGTCACCAACTGGGAGTTCGACCTGCACAAGACCATGCCCCACGTGTTCCCGATTTTCCCGGCATGGTTCCTGCCGCACGCGGATGTGGCCATCCAGAAGACGGCAGCATTCATCGTCCGACAGCTACGTCCGACCTTGAAGACCAGCGGCTTCAGCCCCGCCGCCATGGCAGCCTAAGAAGTTCCTATATGAATGTAAAGCGCTAGCACCATAGGCTGTGGTGCTGTCCTTAGCGCACCACTAAAGCAAATCAATCAACATGTACATCAGCCAGAGTGAAGCAACAAGTTGAAGTTGTCCTTAATTAACGCAACGCTGAGCAACAACTGCACGAAACATCTACGCCGCCGAGGCATCCAGAATCCCTGCATCGCGATCGCCACTCAGAGCCTCGGCAAAGTGCTTCGCCGCAAACGCTGCCACCCTCTTCACACCGATCTGTGCGTAGGGCAACACATAGGACGGGAAAATGGTGAACACGTGAGGCAAGCCTTCGTGCACGTCCAGCTCCCAGTTCGTCACTCCATCAGCCTCCGCTTTCTGTGCTAGCCGCACGGAATGCTGGTAGATGTAGTCGAGACTTCCAGCTTGGACGAATACCGGTGGAAGGCCACGCAGGTCGCAGTGCACGGACGACGCGTCCGCCCACGTTTCCGGGTCGGATGCAGTCGTGTGGTAGCTTAGTCGACCGGCAGCGATCATCTCTGGTGACAGGAGGCAATGCGCGGACGCCTCCTCCGAGTCGCCATGCGTCTCAATCTCAGACATGTCGACGGCGGGGCAGATCAAGATGGCGGCGAGAGGTAGATGTTCCTTGCTGGCGTCTCGCATTCGAAGCAGCGTGGACATCACAAGGCCACCACCGGCACTATCACCCGCGAGGATGATCTGCTCCGGCGGAATGCCTTCCGTGTGAAGTAGGTGTTTGTACGCAGCGACCGTATCCTCTGGAGGCGTGGGGAAGCAGTGTTCCGGTGCCTTGCGGTAGTTTCCGAGGAAAACATCAACTTGGACGTCTTCGCTCATATCGAGCTTCTGCCGGAGCTCCTTCTCAATAGCGTCAGCGAGCGTCGCCCCAAAGGCGATGTAGAATCTCGGACTCATGACAGCAAAACCACCTCCGTGCACGTAAAGCACCACAAAGTGCTTGGTCGTGGAAGTTCGGGGAGCAGCAGACCGAAGCCACACGTGCTCGAGTTCGTTGGCGTGCACAGGCTCAAGCCGCCGACCGTACTGTCGACAGGCAAACCAGCCCAGGACGGTGCCAAAGGCAGCACTCTGCGATCGGATGACCCGCGCGTGCTTAGCGTCGATCACCATTCTCTCACCGCGAGCGCCTCGGATGCATTCTCGAATGACCGCACGCAGGATGTCGAACCGCAGCGTCCAGTTCTTGAACTTGGGCTTGCATCCTCTCGCCACGAAGCCGAAGATGGTGGCCCCAACGACAGCAACCAGACGCGCAACGAGGCGCACAGCTTCCCACGGAGTGCGGCACATGCCCTTGAAAGTCTCGTGGAGAATCGTCAAGGTCAGAGCTCCGGTCGCACCACCGAAAAGGAGCCGCACGATCCAGCGTCGTCGGTCAGGGTTTGCCCAGATCTGCTTGAGCGCGCTCCATTGCGCCTGCACCTTCATTGACTCCGACAACGCCACCATCGCGCTCGCTGCTTGGTCTGGAGCTTGCAAGTCCTGGAATGAAGCCGCTGCTCGAAGCCGCAGCTCAACTCGACAGCCGCACGACAAGGCACGCGTGGGACGTTGAAGCCCTTAACTTGAAGCAGACCCCAAGCACCAGCACGAGTCGCGTGTGGCGACTTGTTCAGGTGACGCCGGCGACGTTGAAGCGCTGCGCTGCTCGAGTTGGCCTCACGCCCCAGCACGAGGTCACGGCGGCACCGACAAATCTTTCACGAGGCGAGAAGCAACCCATCCGTCGAGGATGAACAATCACCGCTGCGCTTATTCACCTCGACTGCCTACACGACACTAAGACGCTCATTCGGGGATGCATGGAAATCTATATTGCTCGGTCGCAGACTACTTTCACGCTCTCGTCTAGTTGCGTCGTCTCTTCTTACGGCCTTGGCTCATGCGCGCGGCCTGCAGGTTGCCGGCCACGCGGTGGGTGTACTGCACCACGGCCTCGTCCGCCATGATCTCGTCCGTGAAGGTTTTGCGGCGCTGCTTCTTGGTGAGGCGCGCCGAGTGGAACTCGTGCGAGCCTTCGATCACCGTGCCCATCTGGAAGTGCTTGGGCAGCGCGCGCGAGTGGTCCGAGCTCTTGTAGAACTTCTTCGGGTCCAGGTAGTTACGCATGCGCAGCAGCGCGAAGTCCCGGCGTGCGTCGTCCGTCATCTCCTCCGACTCGAAGTTGAACCACCTGCGGCCCGCCGACTTCTTGTGCTGAGACTCGGTGCGCTGTCGCTGCGAGTGTGCCATGGCCTTTTGGCCAGCCGCCACCACCTTGGCCTCCTCGGCCGCGCGCGCGTCAGCACGCAGCGTGGCCGCCGTCTCGCGCTTCGAGCCGTCGAAGTTGAAGAACTCCTGGTACTTTGACGCTCCGCTGTCGAGCTGGTTGGGCACCAGTCGCCGCTTCAGCAGCGTCGTCGCCGACGGCTTCGTGGCATCTGCAGTCTTGGCGACCGCGGTCGGAGCGCTCGGCTTCGTTGACAAGTTCAAGCCCGAAGCAGCAAGGAAAGCCTGCAACAACAATCACAGCGTCAATACACACGTCGGACCACCTGTGACCAGCTCACAACACCTACATAATGGTCAATGTCCTCGTCGTCCTCTTCTTCCTTGTTTTCCTCCTTTTCTTCTTCTTCCTCCTCCTCTTCTTCATCATCGTCATCCAGCAGCATAATCTCCTCCGCCTCCTCCTCCTCCTCCTCCTCCTCCTCCTCTACCGGAGCTGCCTCCTCCACTGAAGCTGGCTGCTCCGAAGCGGCCTCCGTCTTCTCCTCTGCTCGTTCCTGCACCTGCTGCGTCTTCTCGGACTCCGTGTCCGAGTCAATGACGACCACCTCCTTCTCTTTCTTTTCAACTTCCTTCTCCTTCTGTTCCTTCTCGTTCTTGGCCTGCTCCTGCTCCTCCTCGTCCGTGGGCACGGGAATCTCCTGCGGCGACTCGTCGCTGGCCGGCGCCTTCTTGCGGCCGCGCGGCGACGGCGTGCGACGCGACTTGCGGCCCGCGGCGGCCGGGGAGCTGGCGGGCGACGGCGCGGGGCTGGCGGCGCTGGCGGCCGCCTTGGCCTGCAGGCGGCGCGAGGTGCGGCGCGTCTCCACCATGTCGCGGTAGCTTATTGACTGGCGCCGGTCGCCGAGCCTGTGACTGGCGCTGATTGGGCGAGCCGGACCCGGTCGAGCCGGCTGCTGGTCGAACATGGGACGCGCCAGGAAGCTGGCTAAGAAGGCCCCCGTACGTGGCGGCGACGCGTAGTTGGAGCCGCAAAGGGTGTACGTTGCGTCGGCCACGACGAGCTGAGTCGATATTGGTGCGGGTCTCTGCAGAAAGTCATTTTCGAGGCGGCTACGGGCAAGAAACTCGACGACGTGTCGGCCAGGATGAAGGCTCGGCACAAGAAGAAGAAGGACTCGGCCTACGTGGTGGACGACGACGCCATCAAGCTCATGAGGAGGCAACTGGCTGGAGTCGGCTGCAAGTTGCATGTAGGAGCATCATTTGCGATGCCACGGCCTCCGATGTTTTGAGGGCTGACGAGTCCGGTGTGACGTTGTGATCTTGTAGAAGGTGGAGGCCGACGGCAATTGTCTCTTCCGGTAGGTCACGGCGTGGAGTGCGGAGCTTTGTTGCTGGAGCTTTGAAGGCTCATGAGGTGCAGGAATGGTCGTGTGGTGTCACGTTCGTCAGAGCACTAGGTGATCAGCTCTACGGAGACCAGCATCAACACGAGGAAGTTCGCAACGTGGGTTTTGTAGCTAGGTGCTGGTGTAGGCAGAGCTGTTCGATTGCTGATGCAGTGACTTGCTCTTGCGGCAGAAAATCGTGAGCTACATTGAGCAGCATCGTGACGACTTTGAACCGTTCATGGAAGATGAAGAGAAGTTTGAGAAGGTGGGCTCAGCTTGGTAGCAATGTGTGGATCAGCGCGAGACTGAGGAGATCCGTGCGTGTGCGGCATAGTACTGTGAGCGCATGCGCGAGGATGGCACGTGGGGAGGCAACCAAGAGCTGTATGCTGCTGCTCGACTCTTCCAGGTGTATGTGGTCGTCCATCAGGACCAGCCTAGCGCGCGGATGATGGTGATCGAGTGCGACCACCTGAAGCCCACGCGGTTCGCTCACGTTGCCTACCACGGCGAGGATCACTACGACAGCGTTCGGGCCCTCCGTGATCCCGTCGATCCGGACGCCCTGCCGGTTTCAATCGAGCTCGACTGCGACGGGTTTCGCCCCGAAGACTTCGCCAAGGTGCGTGCGAGCGTTTCCTGGGTGGAATTTTGCCGTCGCTGCCGGTTACCAATGCGTTGACGTCGAACTTGGGGCTTCGTTCTTGTAGAGATGGCAGACGCATGCTCCGGCGCCAGGAACCGCAAGCGAGGACCAGGCGGCACAACAGCAGCAGCGCGTCGTTCCAAAGGCGCCTACAGACACAGCAGACGGCGACGTCGAGCACCTGGCGAGCCGTCTCGATGAACAGTTACAAGTTGTGGCTGGAGTAGGCAAGCGCACAGCTGGCAAGACGCTCAGCAAGAAAGAGCAGCGCCAACTGCGCCGGGCCGAGAAGGCCAGGAGCTCCGCTCGGTCGGCGCCGAAATAATCGACAGTCATAGAGTCAGAATAAATGATCTGATCTCGGTTGCAGCTCTGGTGAGTAACCCGCGCCGCTGGCCCGCGCTAGACGCGCGTAGATGCTTTGGATGAGGCTTCTGACGACTGCGCTGCCAGTTCCTGCCGCCTCCCGTCTTTCCTCGGGCCACTTGTTGTGTGGCATGACGGGGTGTCGCGCTCGAGCGTTTACACGAAAGCCATCACCAGGTGAGACGTACGTTTCAGACACCTACGTCATGGTAGACGAGAGCAAGCCGCACCGTCCTAGGCGCCAGCTGGGCGCTAACCGCGCGTGCCTACCACAAACGGCCCGGTGATCATTGAGCGGCATGGGCGTTTTGCACGGCGTGGTGGCCCGCCGCTTCATGCGCGCCAGCTGCAGCCGCCTACCTCTGCCGTCCAGTAGCGAGTGGGGTGCGCCATTTGTGAATTCACCACGCGACGCAAAGCTCTTCGAAGCCACAACACTTCGTGTCCACAGCAGTATCCGCACGATTATCTAGCACCAACACAGCAACATGACAGCACCACCGTCTCCACCGACAGGTGGGCGGTTGAGCTCTCGTTTCACCCTCCGGTCGTCGTCCAAGAGCGGCAGCAAGCAGCGATCGCACAAGGGTGTGCGCTTCTGGTTCAGTTCCAGCTCGAAGGCCAGTAGCGACAATGGTAGTGATGATCTGGCTGCGGACGCTGTAGCGGCGGCTCGAGAGATAGATCAAGAGTTCTTAAAGACAAAGCAGAGAACCGAGTCTGGGAGCTCGTACGTTCCCCGTGTCGAGTACGGGTCGCCCCAGTGCGACGTGGCAGAGCGCGATGCACCCTGGACCAGCAACGAACAGGTAGAAGCCCACTACGCCGCGCTCGGCTGGGCCGTCGTCCCGATCTGCAAGGACGGCAACTGCCTTTTCCGAGCGATCAGCGACCAGCTCTACACGAACGAGCTGTTCTACCAGGATATCCGCCGCCGGCTCATCGACTTCATTGAGAGCGAGGAGAAGCTCTTTCAACCGTTCGTGGAAGATGAGGACGTGAGCGACTACTGCGCACGGTTACGTGAAGATGGCGAATGGGGCGGCCACCTCGAGCTCTACGCAGCCGCCAGACTCTTCAACATCCACATCGTAGTTCACACAGGTCCTGTTCGCAGACTTCGAGTCACTAACGACGACGAAGGGGAAGCCGAGAAGCAGAACCCGCCGCCACCGCCACCGTACCGAATACTGCATCTGCTGTACACGGACGACCACTACAGCAGCCTGCATTCCAACGAGGCACTCAAGACGATCACACCTGAAGAGTACACGGTCGTGCCGACAGAAAACACTGACAAGCGCGCACGATCCCCCACGAAGATGTATGACAGCCCCGACAAGAAATCCGTGAAGGTTCAGGAGACCCCTGTAAGCAAGGTTGTGCGCATCCAGGACCTTGCCAAGAAGTCCACGAAGGCTCATGACCCGTCCAAAAAGACTGTCAAGTTCCAGGAGGTCGTCGAGGCTAAGCCACCTCCGCGTGAAGGCCAAGCGTTCCTCTGTGAGGCAGAAGATGTTCCAGAATGTGGTGTTTTCCTACCGAAGCAGGTGCTCTTCCGACGAGGCAAGCGTCGAGTTAGCGGTGCTACGCTATTCTCGCTGGTTCACGTGCCGTCGTCGAGCAACTTGTCACCAGTAGAGGAGTCTCCGTCCACGTCTGAGTGTTCATCATGTTCGAAGGCTTCATGCTTAACCGAGTCTTCGTCAGCCAGCCTGGAGCAGGACAACCAATCTGAAACAGAGCCTTCTGCACCGGTGCGACCTAAGCCGAAGGCACCAACACTGCGGGCTGTGCCAGTGGAGTTCCCGAGCAAAGCCACCTTTCATAAGGGTCGAGCCACGGCTGCGGTCTGCTAGAAAGCGGTACCTCAGGTGATTCTCAGCGTCGGGACTCTGAATCACTACCTCGAGTGTCTAGCTGTTGCAAGCGCAACATTAGGATCTGTACAATGCGAAGGACCCAGCCCGCCACTCCATCGTGAAGCTTTCGGTAGGCAGAAGCCCACACGCGTGCGTAGCTGCGAGCTTCTTGTATTCAGCAAATATTATAATACACTAGACACATGTAGCATACCAACCACGCTCACGTCCTTACAGCGCACGCTTATCTAGCCCGAAGCAGCCTACGCCACCATCGTCACGACAGCAGATGAAGCGCCATGGTATCTTGTACAGACACGCTGCTAGGATTCCTAGCCTCGTAATCATTTGCCAAGCGTCGGACGCCAAACGGACCGGCGAGAGTTAAACGCCATGGAGCGCATTCATCGTTTGGCATCCAGGCACCAAGGTGATCGATCATGATCGCGTTCAAGACCCACCGCCAAGCTGCCTTAGTTGTTCTGGCAGTCATGCTGCAAAGTGTTTTCGTGGACACTACCCAGCGCCAGAAACTCCTGAACATGATGATGGTCGCTATCGTTGTTGCAATCGCGGTGGCGGCGATCCATGCAACCTTCAGGGGCATGTGCCGTGCTCCGTTAGAATCAGTTCTGCTGCTTGCTCGGATCATCGTTATTGTTTCCAAGACATTTGTGCTCTATCTGGCACGTGGTTGCACGCCCAAGTTCCCGAACTGGTCACTGCGCTTTGAACTTCTCCATTCGATGATTCCCGTGTGCACCGAGACGTACGCCGAACGGATGGTGATCGAGAAGCACACGCAATGGATCCGAGCACAGAGTGACATCTTAGGCTCGGTGCTGGGATGGTTCTCTTGTCGCCAGTTCAATCGGAGTCTCGAGCCTGTGCATTTGAATGGCTGGAGCACGCATGGCTCCGAAACAAGCAGCCTCGTTCGAGCGGAGCCAAGCGTTTGGTAGTGCTCTATCTGCACGGCGGAGGGTTCGCGATTCTGAGCCCAAGACTTTACACCTCACTCGGCGCCAAACGAGCGTTCATGATTGAGAAGGAGTTAAGCAAGCTGAGCAACAGAGATGTCAAGATTGACCTCCTCCTGGGCAACTACCGCAAAGCTCCCGAGTTCTGCTTCCCGACTCAACCGAAGGATGCCGTAACGCTGTACGAGGACTATCAGCTGAACCATGAAGGACTCTCGCCATCGCACATCATCCTCGCTGGTGACAGTGCTGGTGGAGGTCTCGTGATGTCGACGCTGCTCCGACTACGCGACTCCAAGCCGGAGCATCTGCCTCTCGCTGCCATGGTACTAGCTCCTGCTGTCGATCTTACTGGCGACGAACCCGGCGCCCCACATTGCTTTCTATCACGCAACCTGTGCAAGGCGGTCTGGGTAGATTACCACCCGCGCTGTGCCGATCCGAGCAAGTGGGAAGATGCTTCCTCAGTAACACTGCAACCTACGTGGCCTTCCACCTGTATTCCTGCAGACTGGAAGACTTGACTATCTGTACCAGCACGCTGCTCGTCTAGTGTCCAAGGCCAACGCTGATGGAGTTACGAACTGGGAGGTTGATCTGCACGAAGATACGCCCCACGTTTTCTCCATCTTTCCCACGTTCATCCTCCCTACGCTCAAGTCGGTGTCCATAATTTGGCGGCGTTTGCTGCCAAGAGCTTCTTTAAGCGTAATGGCGGCGAGTCTAGAGCTGCAAGATCAGGGTAGATTAAGTAAAAGCCAAAGTCCATCTTTCAACACATCCACACCGTGCTACGATAGGCGATACGCTTCATGACACTGGAGCTCACGTCGGCATAGAACGGATGAATACTAACATGTTAGACGTAGTGCAATAATTCTTGAATACTCGTTTGGTATTTCGATGAAAGCTCTGATATTTCTAACAAATTTACAGCTCTTCCACGTGAAACACAGCGTATGGTCAATACTACTGAGTCGGAATGCCACAACGCTGCTGGCCAACAAGAGCATCTTCAAATATCTGGTGGTTCGCTGGGATTGATGCCGCCATCCATTTCAGCACAAAATCCGCCACAGAGCGGGCGAGTGGGTTTGTTGGTAGTTGTCGCATTCGAGTGCGAGGGGTAATAACGTAGCTCGTCTGAAGAAGAGCAAACCCATCTGGGATTAATGGCGGCCGATGGATCAGAAAGACCCCATTTTCCTCGAACGCTGCTCCTTGCAGGGGTCTTCCTTTGAATAGTACCGGGCGGACCACGGACTGCCACACGATCACTTCTCGAGACTGCTCTTGATATCTACGCTTAATCTGAAGCGTGTGAAAAAGCAATGATTTTGAATCAGTGTGAAGTTCTGTCCCGCAACTCTCGACTACGACATGATCAGTAGAGTGCAATATCTGGAATGAGAAGAAAATATTGTTAGACGACACCAATCTTGCATATGCAGAATGCTCGCTGGTCTTACATGGTTAAAGAGGCACCGTGAGGACGGACGCACACAATCCGACACGACATCCCAGACAACTCGACTCGTTTCTTGAGCAGCGAATGGAAATATTTTGCTGCCGAAAACTTGCGAGAACAAGTTTCCTGCTGCATCCGACCGCATTTCAGGTGTGCTGCAGCTTGAAATCGATGCAAGATCGACCGTCGACTGGTTGAAGACTTGGTTAATTTGCTGATAGCTGGAGTCCGTGTTTGCCATCAGTTGGTCGACATTGACGTTAAAGAGCGCGTCGAAGTCGTAGCTTTGCAGACAGTGCTCGACCTCAGGGTCTAGCGCGAGCATAGTCTAACGAATGTTGAACAAGGTGTTAGACAACTAAGTTGGAGCTGTAAATTCTACACGAAAGACTTACGGTATCCGGTGACCACTGCCGCAATGTGCTCTGTAGTTTGGAGATGATGTCGTCGTTGGCCTTGACCAGATCAGTTAGTCGCTTGTTCTCCTGCACCGCCGCCATCCGCTGGTTGAACTGTCGTTGAGCAGTCCCTAGCCAAATGCGCCGCGCCAGTTCCCAGCATGGGCCTCGAGCCGTTCTTGAAGGTGGGAGGTTCCGCTGGGCGATGTCGCGACGAACCTCGCGCAGTGTTTCGAGCTTCGTCTGCAGCTCCGCCGCCTCTGCCCGCAGTGCGCGGAGCTCTCTTCGACGCTCATCGCGCGCACGATTCGGATTGGACTTGAGTTCTCTCGCGTTCCTTAGCGTGGTCGAGACTTGTGCTGGGTGGTCATTCGACGCCGATACCGAACTGCACGGGGACTTGTGCTCCTCTAAACTAGCTGTGTCGGTGCCCAACCACGCGTCGGTGGTACTCGCTGAGGGGGAAATGGTGTTGGCAGATACCCACGCGCTTTGGTTCACATCCGCACAGAGGGTGTCGAGACTTTGTGTGAGCAACTCGCTGTCAGAGCTACTTAGTCCCTCAGCTCTCTCGCTCGAACAGCTCTCCAGCGTCTCGAACGAATCGATGAAAGCGAGGGCTGCATCAAACTCGATGTTATCATCATGATCACGTGGGTGGAACATGGGTTTGTCAAAGTGATTGAGGAACGCGTAAACCCGGTGATAGGCGCTCGCCGTCAAATGTTTTAGTGGTCTGGGCTGGTTGCGATAGCCAGAGGGAGGCTTATGCCGTCTGGATCTGCACAGTGTGCACTGCTGGTAATTGCCTTCCTATACCTAATACTATAGTCTGTAGAGAAAATGACAAGTTACACTATACTACAGTATAGTGTGACTTATCATTTTCTCTCGAACGCGTATGGCAAACATTTTGGCGTGTATTACAACAAAACAAAGTATCAACGACTTCGCGGTCTTACATGAGCTCACTTACACGCACTTCGCTTATTGTGTGCACCCGCGTGAAATGGGCGACCATTTTTCCGACTCACTACCTCGAATGTACAAACTGTTTGACAAGTTTGCCGTCGTGCACGCGTGGTTTGGCAGAATCACGAGGTGATCGCCGATTTGTGGTGACGGTATGCCCTCGACGTGCTTGACCCATCCGTGCTCCTCCGAGAGCTTCGTGAGCTTAAAACAGTATAGCTCGGTGCCATCGTCGAGCACCGTGAGGTTTTGCGACGGTTCCTTCACAACACGGTCGAAGTCTCGTTCGTAGAAAGCCAGCCCGTATGCTTGGGCCCCGAATTCTCCGCACGATTGTGGACTGTGGTGCGTTAGCAATCACGAGGATATGTATTAGTTGGTGTGAGTAGGCAGGACAAGAAGTGGCGATTCTTACACATCCGAGCTGAGCACTTTCGACCCTGCGTCGACGATGAAGTGGTGCTTGTTTGAGCTGACAACCGTGACCAGCACTGAGAGTGCCACGTCCGAGATGTTAAACATACCCATTCGAATTGGTGTGCGATCAAGAAAAACATAGTTTCCAGGCCGGATCTGGGGAGGGTGTTAGACGTCCGACGTGTTTGTAGACAAATGATTATTCCCTTACCTCGGTTATCCCGTCGAAATTCTGGCGAGCTGGCTCCGTTAAAGTGCTCCCGACTGACACCATGGGTACTACCACACCGTTCTGCTCGAGCTTCGTCTTGAGTTCGATCATAACGGTGCGCTCCGCTTCAGCGACCTGCCTGCACTCCGCGACAGTGTTGCATCCGTAAGCATGACCTAAAACAGAGAAGCATGAGCTCGTGAATCGATTAAAGTTTTGAATAACAAGCATACCTGCGTGCGACAAAATCCCCGCGAATCTCAAAACGTGGCTTTGCTGAATACGCTTGGCCATCTCAAGCGTACAAGGGTCATCTTTGTCGACACCGACACGATGGTAGCCCACGTCCACATGAATCAGCAGTTTCACTGGGTGGCCATACTGGAGTGCTGCTTCTTCGACGGCATCGATTCCTTTTGACGAGTCCACCGTCAGCAGGAACTCAATGCCGAATTGCTTGGAAGCCTCGACCAAAGGCTTCAGCTTGCGAGAGTCGATGACAGGGTACGCCAACAGGATGCTGCGCAATGAGGGGATTCCTGCTCGAAAGAACTCGAGGGCCTCGGAAGCTTTGGACACAGTAATCCCACACGCGCCTGCTTCCAGCTGCAACTGAGCGATCTCTGCGGTCTTGTGGGTTTTGATATGAGGGCGGAGCTGTACTTTGTTCGCTGCCGCAAGAGCCTGCATGCGTGAAATGTTGGTGCGCAGACGTTTCTCGTCGACGACGACGCTCGGAGTGCTCATCCAGGCGGACATGGCAGACTTGGCTCAGGGTTTGAAAGCTTGTTGAGGAATGAGAGTGCGTGCCAGGCGGATCGCAGCCGCTTAGAAACCCAAAAACTGCAATTCCTTCATGTGCACCGAGTTGATTAGACGATTTGGCAAGTGGATGAGGGCATGCAGCTTGTCGAGCATGATTGCGCTCACCACGATTGATAAACTTCACGAGTTGATTAGACGATTGGGTAGGTGGATGAACCTGGCGAACATGATAGTGAGCACCATCCTGTTAAACGTGCAGCAGTACATCTCGCGCCAATTGAGCACAGCGGTGACCTCATGGTCGTGTTAACAAGGCCGCATCCCGTTGAAGCAGTCGCCCACCACCTCGTCAAACAGCATTCCGATGATCCAGGTTGTGCCTGGACAGCAATGCCCTTCGACGAGAGAGGATAGTAAGGCATCTCGCATCCGTCCGAACCGCTTTCGTGATCTGGAAACCGTGAACGGACGCGAAGTCTCGAGCAGTCTCCAGCAGGACGAAACGAGATCCGCCACGCGCGACGCTCCAAGTCCAGCATTGCACCGAGGAGTAGCAGATAACAACAGATCAACCATGTCGAAGCGCGAGTCCAAGCACGCGGACGAAGACGATTCCGGCAAGGAAGACAGCGACGAAGATATCTCGGACAGCGGCAGCGACGAGGACGAGGACTCCAGCGATGAAGACATGTCTGATTCGGACGAAGACCGCAAGGGCAAAGCCAAAGCGTCCGGCGCGAAAGCCTCCGACGGAGCTGTCAAAACTGCAGGCTCGGAGCGCACTTTGGTAAACCAACCTTTTGACGAAGCAGTGGACTTGAGCGAGTCGGAAGGCAGCATCGTGTCGGAAGACCCCAACTCGCCAAAGAAGCAGGCGGGTGGTGGCAAAGCGCTCAAGAATCAGCCATTCGATGAGGCTCTCGAGCTGTCTGAGAGTGTTCAAGAGGTGGAAAGCCCCAAGAAATTATCAGCAGCCGCGTCGGAGAAGCCTTCGAGCTTGTCCTTGGGAGCAGGAGCTCGAGATGCAAAGGGCAGCGCTCCTTCTTCGACTGCAGTGGGCAACGAGATGAAGAACAAACCGTTCGATGAAGAAGTGGATTTAAGTGATTCAGGCGACAGTGTCGACACCAACGGCCAGCCCAGTCCCAAGGCGCGGCAAGACACAAAGGATACTCAACCGAGTTCTGCGGCAGCACCAGCCCGTCAGCCACCGCAACAACAGGCAAGTGAGAGCAAGAAGACCAGTGTGGAGACGCCAGCTCCGACAACAAAGCCTGCAGCTGCCGCACCTGATAAGCGTCCGGAGCCAGCGCGAAAGCCCGCACCAGAGTCCGCTAGCTCGTCCGAAGAATCTGAAAGTGGCGACGACGACGATGATGACGACGACGATGAAGATGAAGAATCGCAGTCAGCGTCACACGCGGCTTCTGCTGCGGCACCTCATGCAAGCACTAGTGCTGGAACGGGGACTGCGGGCACTGGCGGAGGCAGCTCGAACCACGCGACGATGATGGCGAACGCAGGCGGATACAAAGAGAGTGACTTCGCGCACCTGAAGGTCTCGCACGAGATCCGTGAACTCTTTCAGTACATTGGACGCTTCAAGGCACAAGAGATTGAATTGGAGACGCGACTGAAGTGCTTCATTCCTGAGTACATTCCCGCCGTGGGCGACATGGACGCTTTCTTGAAGGTGCCTCGCCCTGATGGTCAAGCCGATCAGCTTGGACTCAAAATGCTGGACGAGCCTAGCCTTAACCAGTCCGACGCAACTGTGTTGGACTTGCAGCTCCGCTCCACATCCAAGAAAAAGCACGGTGACATTGTGGTGCGCAGCATTGAGAACGCGGAGAAGTCTCCCCGTGAGATTGATCGCTGGATCAAGTCCATCGCCGACTTGCATCGTACAAAGCCCCCACCGCAAGTCCACTACACGAAGACGATGCCCGATATCGAAAGTCTCATGCAGGTTTGGCCAGAAGAGTTCGAGGAGCTATTGAGCAAAACGACACTGCCCAGCGCGGATCTCGACATGGGGCTCGAGCAGTACGTCCGGGTTATCTGCGCGCTGCTGGACATTCCTGTACACAAGAACGTCTACGAGTCGCTCCACGTGCTCTTCACACTGTTCCTCGAGTTCCGTAGTAACCAGCACTTCATGCCTCTGTTGTGACCTTGGTCTCTAATAGAAGCGTCAGGCACGATTGCTTTCAACGACTGTTTTCTTTCGTAGCCTTCCTCGCGCCTGCATCGTTGCAGTGGGCATTCATTGAGATGTAGCCAAGCTTCGACAGTGAGGCACGAGAGACGCGAGACGGAGGGAGGGATCACATCACGGAGACAATGGAGGCCAAGTGGAGGCGTGAACGCGCCGAGCTCTACGAGAAGCTGGAAGGCAGCGCGAAGAACGGGCTGAACCGAGACGCCGTCCTTGCATCGAGGTGCGTGGCGTGGAGAGCAGCGTGGTGATGCTTGGCGCGGACTGACCTGCTGCTGATTAGAGCCCTGTTCGACGTCGACACATCGGGTCGCGCAACCCCGAAGGAGTTTGAGTTCCAGCACGAAGACGATGCTGTTAATGTGGTGTGTGCTGAGATCCCTCAAGCTGCAGCGAAACAATGGAGTGACATCACGAGGCAGGTGCTGAAGGCGCTGCGAGGGGAGCTGAAAGAGGGTGAAACTGGAGAGGAGACGCAGACCACGGATGTGAAGGACGTATATGTGAGCGACGAGCGCATTATGCACGTGACACTATTCTACACGTCTCACCCGGACGACTTGGCTCCGCGCAATGCGGACGAGCACAAGACCGAGCGTCTGGCCCGCGAGATCTCACTGCTGAGAGAGCTGGCGACGCAGTTTGAGCCGATCCGCATCGTACCCGTGAAGGTGGTGCTAGCTGCATCCGGAGCGGTCCTCCTACATCTGCAGTGTGTCCAAGGCGACGCCAGAGGAAATGCCAACGCCGAGCAGCCAGCAGCGAACGCTGGCCATCGCGCGGAGTTCAGCGTGGACCTGCTGCGCCAGGCAGCACGGGAGAAGTTCCCATTCGTCTCCAAGAAAAGCCCAAGCGTCATCATCCACACCACATTGGCCCGCGTCCTCATTCCAGACGCGCTGGACGAAGACGCTCTGCATCGAGTCCGCGAAACGTGCCACCTCATCTCGCAGCAACTGGCAAGCGCCACTCCGTTCGTCGTGAACAAGCTCTGGTACGTCGACGAGTCGCACTACATCCGCCCCGCAGGCCACACCACCACCGTCACGCTAGGAGCCTAGACGATAGCGTTGCAATGGACACGTACATCGAGATGTAGCCATGTCGCGACTGGCGAAAGCTAGTCTTGTGTAGCGCACACCAACCCCTTCCGTGTCAAAGACCCGGCCACTTCAGTTTTCGACCCCAAGCAGCCATGAGCACTGCGGACTGCAGCGAGCAGGAGGCGCAGTGGCGCCAGCAGCGCGCCGAGCTGTACGAGGAGCTGTACGAGGGCGGCAAGAGGGCGCTCAACCGCGAGGGCGTGCGCGCCACAAGGTGCGCGGCTCCCAGCTAGTGGCAGCAGACGATCGAGCCGATAGCTGATCCCGTGGCTGCAGACAGAACTTCACGCCGGGCAAGACGCTCGAATCCAAGCCCTACGTGTTCCCGACGCAGGACGACGGCGTGGCGCTCATCTGCGTGCCGATCCCCGAGGAGATGGCGCAGCGCTGCCACGACATCGGCACGCAGCTCACGGAGCTGCTGCCGCGTGAGCCCGAGACCGGCAACGCCGTGACCTGCGTCACGCGCCGCGAGCTCATGCACATCACGCTGTTCCACACGTCGCACCCAGGCGATCTGGCCCCGAACGCGAGGCTGCGCTTCCCCGAGGACATGGCGCAGCTCAGGACCATGTGCACGCGCTTCGCGCCCTTCCGGATGGCTCCCGTAAAGGTCCTCATGGCCTCCTCCGGCGCCATCATCATGCTGTTCCAGTGCCTGCCGGCCGCGGAGCCCGTCGAGGGTGTCGTGAACGCCCACGCCGAGTTCTCCGTGGACCACATCCGCCGCGTGGCCAAGGAGACGTTCTCGTACGCGCCCAAGACGGACACGCGCGTGATCATCCACTCGACGCTGGGGCGCGTGCTGTCGCCCGACGTGCGCGAGCAGGACCTGGACCGCCTGCGGGCCAAGTGCGACGCGATCACGGCCGAGCTGGCGGCCGACCCGCAGCCGGCGCTCTTCGACAAGCTCTGGTTCGTGGAGGAGACGCACCACCTGTCTCCGCAGGGCCCCAAGACCGTCGTTCCGCTGCTGGGCGGCGTGCCGCGCGCCTAGAGCGCGAAAAGGACTGGCAAACGGACTGTCAAGGCTCGCTGTCCACGGCGCCTCAACTCGTACAGCCAGAGTACACACACCTAGTCAGCAATTGCAACTAGCGAAATGGACGTTGCCGGGCTGCACTGTAGCCCCGAGGCATTGTACGAGGTCAACTCAAAGCATTCCATGCCCTGGCAGCGCTGCCGGGGCCGTTGGTGGTGCGGCGGCGTCGCCTTCCCGGCGCAGGAGCTGCAACTACGCACTTTGATGGCAAAGCGTGAGCCGCACGGAAATGATGGCGCCAAGTGTCGGCGCTTTCAGACGTTGAATGGGTGCGATCATTTCAGAGCTGGTGTGGGCGACACCCTTTATGTGCGCAACACGAATCGAACATCGTGGAACGAAAGCTGCGTGCCTCCGTCGCTGCGTTCCGACCGACCGGCGCGGACGACCGGCTCGGGGCATACTCAGTGCAAGCCGTCGGGAGCCGCGAGCCCGACCGGAGGTAGACGGGACGGCGCGCCAGAAGCTCGCCTCGCTGGTCGAGTCTGAACTGCCGCGTTCAGCGGCGCTCGCAGGGCTTCGACCGGCGTTTCCGGGCGGGTCACGGCAGCCCGTAGCCGGCACGCGCGAAGGTGGCGCCGCCGCGCGCGAGGGCGAATGCGCCTGTGGCGGCAGCTCGACGACGGCGCTCCGAGGCGCTGCTCACGTCAAGCGGGCGAGTCAACAGGATGGGGGCGAAACATTATCATTTTACGTTAGGGACTGGGCGCGGAGCCCGGCGACGCGCATCGCCGGGCCGCTATAAACTAAACTCGCGCTGTGCGTCTGGGTAGGGTTAACGGCGGCGGCGTATCTCTATGCGAGCTGGCGCTGCTGCTGGCGCCGCGCCACGACCTGCGCCACGAGCGCCGCGAGGTCGCGCAGCTGCGCGGACGCGTCCACGACCTGCGCCTCCATGACGCGCACCGACTTCTTGAGCCCGTCCAGGTCGGCGCGGCGCCGTCGCTTGGCGGCCGCGGCGGCCTCCTCGGCCTCGACGTCCTGCTCGAAGCTGCTGCTGCTGGCGTCGCTCTCGTCGCCCGAGCTCTCGCCCGAGGTGGTGCAGCCGCCCTCGGCCGCGCTGCAGCTGCTGCTGTCGTCGTCGAGTTCGGGGCGGCAGGCGAACGCGCCGCTGCGTCGCCGCTTGTGGCTGACTGGAGACGCGCGGGCGCTGATGCTGGCGGTGCTGGCGGTGGCGGGGAAGTCCATGGGGCAGCGGTGCATGTTGCTGTGCGGAGTCTCGGAGCGAAGTGCACGCTAGGACGCACAATGGGAACTGGCCGAGCGGGTCGGCTCGATTCACGCGACTTCGCTGGGCTTCCGGGCGGTTATAAAAAAATGCGCCGGGGCGAGCTGGCCGGTCGGTTTATGCGAGGCCAAGTGACTGGAGGAAAGTATGCTTTTCGATCCGCCCAGCAGCTGGTCGGTCGGGAATCCGCTCCCGCGCTTTAGCGACTTGGCTGGCGACGCTGCGGCGGAGAGGACCCCGGACCTCCCTTCCGATAGCGACCGTGGCGCACCCGGCTCTGCGCGGGCTCGGGTCTTCCCGACCGAGCTCGCCGCCGCGGTCGGTCGGGAATATAGGCAGATTTGTATGCCGCGCGCTCGATCCGCGGGCCCGAATTCCATGGCCTTCGGGTGACTCGAGCGCCATCTCGGTAGTAGCAGGCGCCCTCAGCTCGGGCGGCAACTCCTGGCAACAGAACTTCGACGCCGCAGGACTCAAGTGCAATTGCTGTTTGCTTGCGTTCGATGCAAAATGATGTACTACAGAGGCAAACGCAGCCATGAGAAGTCGGTGAGTCCGATGCAGCATTGCTTTGTTGTTTTTTTTCTCAACCTAGCCGCCGGCGATGCAAGCCTCCGGCTTCGTGACGCTAAAGCGAAGGCTGCCGTCGCGTCTACTGCAGACTGGGGGATTCGTCAGGACAATCCGGCTGGTTACGGCTGCCACCGAGGACACCGCGGCAACCTTCGCGGGGCGACCACGAACGACCACGAAGGGTCTGGACGCGAAGCACTTCAAGATGCGAGCGCCGGCTGGGGCGTGACTCGGCTGGCTCAAGGCGGCACTGCTCTCGCGAGTATTATCAAGTTTCCATCCGGCCGGCCGTACGGCTTTGAGGAAGAGGTGTTGGCTGGCCAATGCTGCGCCAATGCCGTTCGAATCAATGACGACTGCGAACGCCTTCCAGCCAAGGTCACAGAAAGCTGCTTGCTGCAGCGAGGGCAAACCTGCCAGCCTGCATGGAGGTAACACACTTCAATGATAGGCAGCAAGGAGTTTATTTTCTCCGATCGCCTACTTATTCTTCGCGGAGGGGATGATCACGAACTCTTAGCCGTTCCAAATCTCCATGTTCGCGGCACAGCACACACCGGCCCAGCCGCTGACTGCAATCTATCTGAAGCCGCAGTTCTTGTCTGTCGGCCGATTCCAGCTCGGTCAGCCCGATTATTCCACAGCCCGCCACGCTCTCGACCACAAGCTGACAAACTCGGACGTTCCGCCAAGCAACCGCCCCCTTCCTAGTCATCCATGCATCAGCCCGACCATGGTTGTCATTGCGGCGTACCCGAATCGTGGTACAAGTGGAAGTCGCGAAAGGACGCGATCCATTCGAGCTCTTCGCGCAACACCGGACCATGGCGGGGAGCGACGACGTGCTGTGCGTGGCGCTGCTGTTCTGCGCCACCTTCGGCGTGGGCTCCATGAGCTTCGGCTCCGTGTTCGCGGCCGCGGGGCCCGTGCTGGCTGCCATGGGCGTCTACTTCATCTCGGCCTGCAACCTGCACGCCAGGTCCGCCCGCTTTGACACACAAAGAGAAAAGGTGGCAACGCGCTCGTCTAACTTGCTGTCGCCGTTGCGTTGTGTCGCTGCAGCGTCGCGGTGAGCAAGGCGCTCATGGTCGCGCCCGTGAACGTGCGCACCTTCAGCGACCTCGGCTACTTCGCCTTCGGGGAGACCGGCCGCCGCGTCGTGCTGCTGTCCGAGTGGGGCGCGTGCTTCTTGAGCCCCATCGCCTTCCTCATCCTGGGCGGCACCATCCTGCTGCCGTGTCTCTTCGAGGGCACGGTCGCGGGAGACCAGTGGAGCCCCACGCACTGGATCATCGCCATGAGTCTCGGCGTGCTGCCTGTTATCTTGATCCCGACGCTGAAAGCTGCAGCCCCCTTGGCCTACGTTGGCGGGCTGGTTGCGGTGCTCGCCGACATCATCTGCATCGGCTACAGTCTCCAGAACATCCAGCCCTCGCCCCGCGAGACCCAGATACAGACCAACAACGCCATTCAGACCTTCGGCACCATCATGTTCGCCACGGGCACGGCGATCATCATCCCGCCCATTCAGCGACAGCACACGGACCCAGCTCGACTGGCGAACCTGGTTTCCCTGACGCTGCTCTTCATCACGTCGATCTACATGCTTATTGGAATAATGACGTACTACCAGTTTGGCTGCACGGCACCTGCGACCCTCCTAGACCAGCTGCCTGAAGACAGCTCGTCACGAAAAGTTGCCTCCGCGCTGATGCTAGCCCACGTTACGATCGCATTTCCGCTGCTGCTGAACCCCACTCTGTTTGACATGGAGCGATACATCCTTGGGAAGGACCCCGATCATGAGGTTCTCAAGCAAACCCTGAGCCTTCGAGCCGCAAAGGCTGCCGCCGGATCGGGGCAGAGCAAGCCAATTCTCGCCGACTCCGGTGCAGTCGCCACGCTTGCTCCACCTAAAGTTCCAAACATCCCCACTATTGAAGAAGAAGGATTTCTGTATGGCGGCAGCAGCACCCCGTACTTCCAGGCGGCGTCGCCACCTCCGAGTGACAATGGGGAAGGCGCGTTCTCAGTTGATGCCTACACCGCCTCCGATCGCGTCTGCAGTGGCTTGATTCGCACGGTGACCGTGTGGTCACAGGCATTCCTTGCCATCATGTTCCAATCGTCATTCATGGACATCTTGAGTCTCATCGGCGCCACCACTGTCACTGTCTCGTGCATGATCATGCCGTGCCTGTGCTACCTCCGTGTGCACCCGATCGCGATTCACACGTTCAGAGGCAAATGCGACCGCTTTGTTTGCCACGTGACCATCATCAGCAGTATCGTGCTAGGCATCTACTGTGCTTCCATCGCTGCAGGCAACATCAGTCGTGACCTGCAGCACTTTCGGTTGTTCCAGGCCGCTGAAACCAGCATGGCCGTCAATGCCACCCTCGCCGACGAGTACCCGTACTGCCACGAAGGCGAGCGAAACTAAGCACTTTAATGCGATGAACATCCATGCGTTTACACTTATAGCTTCAACGCTTGGTGCTGTGCGATACCTACCTACTCTGTCGACCTAGTCAGCGACTGGGTGCACTCGGATATCGCTGGCCGAGTTCTGACGGCCTATTGTTCGGTATCGCCCGCTGAGCCCGCTAAGGCTACTGAGCGCGATGCTCGGATTGTTTCCGGAGAAGAGTCCGCTACTGACGGCTTGTCCAAGCCACTTGAGGATCAGCTCCACGTTCTCCCCCGTGAGAGCGCTAGCCTTGACGATCTGCACGGGTCCGCTGTCCGGCTCGGCCAGCAGTCGGTCGAAGCACAGGTAGGTTTGCAACATGGTGTCGTCCACGACAAACCCAGCGTCGATCTGATTGATCACCAGCAACTTAGGCTTCCGCCGCATCTCGTCCACACTCAGTACAGAGAAAAACTCGATCGCGGCGGCCGCGAGCTGCGTTGCGTTGCTAGCATCGACTAGGAAGAGCCAAAAGTGGCAGGACTCGTAGTAGGACGGCCACATCGGCAACAACTGGCCGCCCACTTCGCGCAGCGTGCAGATCTTGCCGCCGTCCAGCGGTAGCGTCCAGTGCTCGACCCCGACACTTGGCTGCGTGTTGGCGTCCACGGCGTAGTCGGCATCCTTGGAGCCGTAGCCCCCTCCTTCCCTGTCGTCGTTGTTCCCGCCGCAGGGGTTCGACGCGAACGCGACGATGCGCTCCAGCACAGTCTTCTGCTTGCGCACGAGCTGCGCCGTGAGTTGTCGGAGCAGCAGCGTCTTGCCGGCGCCATCCAGCCCGAGCACGAGGCCTGTCCTCATTTCGCACCAGCCTTCTCAATAACGGTCGCGCACTTGAGCGCCGAATATGGCTCAAGCGCGCGTAGCCGTCTCGACCTAAACAAAGGCAGCGGCCAGCTCGCAGCCTGTCCCCACCGAAGGCCTTCTTTCGCGCGCGAGGGAATCCGGTGGTTCGGGGGCGAGCTTACTCGAAAATGACGCTGCAGACGAGACCTGCGCGAGCTTCAGCTATCGGCGTGCGGTGCCGCGCGGGACTTGCAGCACCACGAGCGCAATGCATGCAACTAGCGACCCGCTGCAGGGCGTTCGGGCTGGCAAAGCGGCAAAGGATCTTCCCGACGCGGTCGAGTTGAAGTGCTCTGACGACCACTTCAACTAGACCATCGCAAGCGAGCAACGTCCGGCAGTGACAGCTTGCCTGGCTCTGGTTCCGCCCCGGTCTCTCGCCTGCTCTTTGAGATGGTGCACGTCTGGTTGCAGCGCGTCTGGCGAGGGCGGCGCGAGTCACGCGCCGGAGCAGAGTGCTCCGAGGCGAGGGCACCGTGGAGCTCCAGCGGGCCAACTCCCCTCAGCGCGGGCTTCGGCGCGATTTGCGGCCCCGCTCACTTCGCGCGGGCGCGGTCACCTGGTCCCTTTTGCCTGCTGGCGGTGCTCGCCAAGCGGTAGCTCGTGCTCGTGAAGATGGCCTGGGCCTCGGTGTGCGTAGTGCCGGCTGCAACAGAGCGACGAAATCCACGACCGCGGCGCAAGCAATCCGGCGGGTGGTCCGCCCCCAATCTAATCGCGCGTCCGATTCCCGTCAGGTCGCGTCCGCAGCGCGCAAGCCTCATCTGCACGTGGGACCGACGCCGGTCCTCCTGGCCTCGAGCCCTCGCCCGGCAACTTCAACGCGGACGCTGCGGCTGCCGCTGCAGTGTCGCCGCGTTAGCCCTCGCAGCGCAAGCTAGACTGCGCGCAAATGACGAATAGTCATCGGCGCCCCGCGCCGGCAGGCTCACGCGAGCGTTTGAACGGTAAAAGCCTTTTTCGCCAGGAGCAGCGGCCGCCGCAAGTGTACGGAGTGGCCCCGGCACGGCTATCCACCGCAAAGGGCTCTTGAAGCGCAGTCCCGTCGTAGGGTCTCGCGCGAGCATCGCCATCAGCCTGCGAGCCCACACGCTCCGAAAGTCTCCGCGGCAACACCTCGAACTGAACTCGCTCATTGCCGTTGCATTGTGAATTTAGGCGCGCAGGTTTGGGCACATCATCAGCAATCACTCGACTGGGCTCGTCGATTGCTTAGCTCGTGGCGGACGCCGCGGTCTGCGGCCGGAGGCAAGCCAGCGCCCGCGCAGGAGTTCTCCGTCAGGAAAACATGGCACGAAGGCGCAGCGTTATACCCACACCACAGCATTGCATTATGTAGCCCAGCACCGCTGGAGCTGCGGCGCTCGAACGTCCAGCGGTAAATCATCCAATAGTACATTACTCTCGCGCGTCGGCGATGATATCGGTGCGCTGCACTCGCGCCATGCGAGTTGTCCGTCGCAGAACTGGCGTCGTCCGCCAAACAAGCCTCGCGTTGCAACCCCGCGAGATGATCCTAAACAGGGTGAGAGTTGGTACTATGTAGTCGGAATAGTACTATACTAATACTTTATATCAATTATCACAGCGTGCGCGGTATAGTAAAAGAAATGATAATAGTAGAAAAGAAAGCAGGTCGGATATTACTATTCATTCTGCTCTGTACCCAGGAGGTTCAACTGAGGTATGTACTGTATATCTTGGACGCCGACAAACTGAACGAAGTACTCAGCAAGCTGTCCATGCCCCAGGTAAATGACAAACTAGTACATTGACGTCCGCCCATGGTTCGTTGAGAAGGGCTAACGGGCATTTGCCACGATCGCCTTGGTTGCACGAGTATGGCGTTGTCGCTCTTCTTCTACTGCGTTCCGGGAAAGGGTGTTCTCGACAGAATCCTCTGTGACCAGTCCCCTGCGCTGTCAGAAACAGAACGCGAGGGCCCAGCGTTAGCACCACAACGACAGAGAGATCGAGCGAATGTCGGTGACTTTGGCAGGGCCTTGTAATTGTTACTCTAACACTACTATAGTACTACTATATTAATACTACTTGACTAGTTATATGACTATAGTATATTGTGGTCACCTCTCAAAAGAGTAGTACTGTAGCGCCAGATTACTAATAATCCTTCCCTCTGGTGAGCCCATTTTCTCGCCATAAATGGGCTCTCTGCTCGCGGGAAAGGCGGTGGCAGGTATGATAGGGCTCGCCGTGTTGCAAACGGCGCGCTCCCCTCGCGCTGGCGCTCAGTTCCCGACTCGAGCGCCGCCATGGTCAACTACGGGTCGCTCTACCGGCCGCGGCACCGGCAGCACAAGGCGTCGTCCAGCGCGTCGCGCCCCAGCGAGACGCCGTCCGCGCCCGCGTCCGAGCACTGGGCCAGCAGCAGCGGCCGCTCCAACTTCAGCGCGGCCGGCGCCGGCGCGGGCCCGGCCGACAGCGCCACGCCCGACGCGTACCTAAGCTTCAGCGAGCAGCAGCAGGACGCGCTGCTACAGGACGCGCGCGCCAACGCCGCCGCGCTGCTGGTGGACGCCGTGGCCGACGCCGACAAGTGGCAGTTCGTGACGGCGCGCGGCCCGCTGCGCGTGTACGAGCTGCGCGCGGACGCGGCCGAGCGCGTGTCCAGCATGACGCCGCCCGACGCCGCGCAGCTCGCGCGCGTGGCGCACACCATGCTGGCGGTCACGCGCGTGCGCGCGTCGCTCGACGACTTCATGCGCCTGCTGGCGTCGCCGCGCCGCGACACGTTCCAGAACGTGCAGGCCGCGCTCTTCGAGGAGCGCGTGCAGCTGGCCGACGTGTTCGCCAGCTTCGGCAGCCTGCCCAGCGGCCGCGCGGCGCGCAGCTCGTCGGCCTCGTCGGCCTCGTCCGGCTCGCGCGCCGGCAGCGGTGCCGAGACCGAGCAGTACGCCGTCAAGTACGTGTCCATCAAGGGCCGCGCGGCGCGCACCAACTCGGGCGCGGCGCTGGCCGGCGGCGCCGCCTCCAACTCGCTCAAGTTCGGCGGCAAGAACAGGCACCGCGAGCGCCAGGCCGCGCGTCTGCACAGCAGCAAGGGCCCCGCGCCCGCCGAGAGCGCGCAGGAGGACGGCCTCACGCTCTGTCTGGCCGAGTACGCCACCATCCGGCGCGCGCAGATCCGCGGCCCCATGGCCTACAACCAGGCGCAGGACTTCGAGGACCAGCGCGTCGGCATCATCTCGCACCACTCGATCGAGGACCCGGCCGTCACGCGCTACTGCAAGCCCATCGTGACGTCGACCGCCACATCGTCCAAGGCGTCGTCGCCGCAGCCGGCTAACTTCGCCGTCTCGGCGCGAGCACTCGTGCAGTTCTCAGGCATCGTGGCGTACCCCGTGGCGTCGTCCGTCGCGGGCGAGAATGTGCTGGAGGTGCTCATCAAGTTCAGCTGCTACGATGCCAACGGCGTCACAGCGACGCGGAGACAGAACATGCTGGCGTACTTGACAGCTTTCCAGCAGCTGGATACGGCGCTGCTGGTAATGCGGCTACGCGAGTCGCCCTACCTGACGTCAGAGAACTGGGTGAAGAACCGGAAGAGCTGCTCAGTGTGTCAGGGCAAGTTTTCCATGTCGAGGAGGAAACATCACTGCCGCCTCTGCGGCGACGTGGCGTGCTCTAAGTGCTCAGAGGTCCACCAGATTAAACTGGGCAAGGCCGGCAAATGCCCGTTCCGGATTTGTGTGAACTGCGAGCGAGGCGTGGATGATAATCAACGGCTAAGCAGAGGCTTACAAGTCCAGGGTGCAAGTCAGCCACCTAGAACGCCAGTAAACGGCATCAATGCACTCCGACGGCGTCTGGGCAGTGGTGGTGCCCCAGCTCGCAGCCCTGAGGAGGATGACGAATACAACCGGGCACCATCGACGAACTCTAGCAGCGGAGACAGCTCAGACTTTTACGACTCACGGGGCCTACTATCGTCGCATGTATCTACGGGTGGTGACCGGACGTTGTCAAACATGTCTGGAAGCACACTGAGCAGCTTTAACAGTAGCCGTGGCTTGGGCGCGTTCGGCAAGAGCGGCAGCTCAAAAACGTTAAGCATCAGCGGCAGTAGCTTGGGCGGCAGTTTCTACAAGCAGAGCAATGCAAGCAACGCCACCACTGTGAGCAGCTCCCGTGGCAGTCGCTTCGATTACGAAAGCGAAAATGATGTTGAAGGCATTGACATTGAAGGCAAAGACGTTGACAGTGACACAGAAAAAGTGGTTGAAGTGGTTAGAGAAGTTTCGCGTGAAGTTGAGAAGGAGCCCGAGGTGGATGCAGAACCTCTGTCCACTGTGGATATCGAAGCCATTGAGGTTACTGATGTGGACGTGGAGTCTGTATGCTCGTCATCTCCATCTTCACCCAGCAGTGCTGTGATGCAGAGCGACCAGTTCTACAAACGGTTCTCGGAAGTTTCGCTCATGGATTTCCACGACTCGGAGTTCGATTTGTCGATTAAGGGTGGTCTGCCTGGTGCCGGACGCCTTACGAACAAGTCAGAGCTGGATGTGTTCGACTTCGATGACTCGGAAGCTGATGCCGACTCGGATCGGGAAGATCTGGGTGGTATCGGCGAGGAGGAAAACGAAGATGGAGATGATGAAGAAGAGGATATCTGTGATTTCGATCTGCGTGAGCTGGACGAGGCCGATGAAGACGACGGCATGGAATTCCACGACTCAAACGTAGGTCTCGACTTCAAGCTACAGGATTTGAACCTTCAGGACTATCAAGGTCTTGACGAGCTGGAGGAAGGTGACGAAGAATTTGATGAAGAAATTGTTGAGGAGATCCACACAGATATGGTTTTGGGTAGGTCTCGTGTGGGTTCCTCTCTAGACGAAGAGCGAGCTGCCCGGCTGGCCGAGTACGGTATAATGGACTCCGGCAAGGAACATATTTACGACCTGGTTGCTAAACAGGCGGCTCAGCACGCGAGCTGCTCGCTTGCTACGATTAGTTTTGTGGATGCGCGGCGGGAATTCATTAAGTCCAGCTTTGGTTTGGCCCGTGAACGTGAGCTGAGCGAGGTGCCGATATCGCATTCACTCACCGCGGAAATTATGCGGCGATTCCCTGCTCGCAAGGCTACTGCTATTCAGGAAGTCAGCATCGATAACGACGATGACGACGAGAATGATAGCGAGGTTGTGACCGTACTGGACACGCATCAAGACGATATTCTGTCCACTAATTTATTCGTGACGGAAGCACCCAACCTGCGGTTTGTCATGGGCGTTCCGTTCCGGGCGCGTGATGGAATTGTACTTGGCGCACTCATCGTCGCGGACGCAAAGCCCCGCAATTCTGTCCCATCACGGCAGCGTTCGTTGCTGAAGGATCTCGCTGAGCAAGTTAGTGCGTTGCTTGAGGATCTATGGACGCGTACCCAAGAGCGCGCCCAGCTCGCCAACTCCCAGACTGGGCAGCTACGCGATCAGCTTGTGGACCTGCTGTCGCAGTCGTATTCCACAGGCTTGCAGATGCAGCAGAACGAGCGCAAGATCTTGGAGCAGTCCACGTCCAACCTGTCTTCGTCCATGCACAAGCCCCAGTATGCGAAGGACTTCCGTCACATGCAGAGCGTCGAGTTATAAGTCAAAGCAGTCCAGTACAAATTGACGGCAGCCCGAAGTAGACACGGTCTGCCGTACGAACGTTCCCGCGGCCCGAGGCGAGATGCCCTGGGTGATCGTAACCCGGGTGTCAACTTCGATGCATCGAGGAGAATAGCGACCGGCAAACGAAGCAGTCGCTATTATTTTATGTAAGCAACGGAAGGAATACAGCACCTAATTATCAGTCACTTAACCTGTTACTCAGCCAACGTCTTGGAACGACGATACCAACGTGGCTTGACCTGGAATCTATGAAGAAATCGACGCAAGCGTCATCTCTTGATATTTTTCGTAGGAGAGTCGTTCGGAGTCTTTTTCCAGCGAAGCATATTTTTGAGGATCGTGCCGAAGCTCTCTCTTCGTCAACCCTATCATCCGTTTTGGCTATTGTTCGGCTTTGTAACAAGCTGTTGCTGATGATTTTCTTAGGGGCTGAATAGCTGCTTCCCCAGCAGCAAAAACTGCTAATCGTCTGAGTAGAGCAACATTTAGACTCATAGCTTGTCTTGGGCAAATGCGCTTGAGAGAACTGGCAAGAAAAAGAATGAGTCGAGACGGATCCGAAAATTGTTTGTGGGGCATCTAAAGTCATCTAAAGTCGACATTCCGCGTGCAGGATAATCGCGAACATCAACGATGGCAAGGTTGTAATGTAACCGTACTGCGGCAATCAAAGCTTACCTGTACAACTGACACAGCATAGATGTACAAAATTTCTTTTAGAGATTTTATTCTTAAATAAAATCTCTGAAAGAAATGTTGTATTTAAAAACATTTACACATACACCGACAAGACCGCACAGCTCCTCAGCAGCATTGAAATTTAACATTCGGAGCAAATACTGTGGCCGCGAAGCAGGAATATGTTAGATATATGCAATCGTTAGCGCAAAGCAGGCAACACGGTAAACAAATTAGGATCTTCCTATTAGCGCAGGTTTTCTACCGAAACTGCTCAGTTTTGTGACAGCCCGATGCGACACAGCCTACTTTTTTTTATTTTCCTATCCCAGCCTCGCGTAGCACTGACTCGAGTATTGGAAGGCCACACCGGTGTTTGCCGGGTTGGTATCGGCCGGGAAATATGGCTTCTCCATTGATCCATCAATCAAACATACGGTCTCTGAAAGCTTTTATTTACAATTCTGTCGAGGCTCCATTGAGCAGATGCTGTGGCTGCGAAGCCTGCGCAGAATATGCTCGCGTACTTTGCAGTCGGTTCTGTAAGCTGCTCATATTCTTTTGTCTTACGTAACTCCTTTCCTCTCTTGTCAGCGCAGACCTCCTACGGTACCCGGACATGTGAAAACTTCAATTTGTTTTATAATACTAACTGGACCGATTCCCCTTGCCTCGCGAAGTCCTAGATCGTTGCCATAGCTGTTGTTGCTTTTTGCTTTGATCTCCGACAATTTGAAGGAGTTTAAACGTGACCACGATGCTGTTGTGTTTAATGCAAGCGCCTAGGTTTTGACACCTGTCTGTCGGGGACCTTTTGTCTCCATAAAGATGACGTCGCGTTTTCGATACATAACTATAATGTGCAGACAACAGGGATCTAGTCTTGTTCAGGCATATAAAGCAATATATCACTGTTGTCCTTGTGTCCAGTGTCACAATCGTTTTGAGGAGGAGTATTCTTTTCCTCGCACTGACACGGATACATGTAGTACTTCACCCCATTGAACCTGATTTGCTACTTGTAGTATGTCAAGTCAAAGGACCCGTTGCTGGTATCTGTGTTAGTGTTAGGCGCAGCTTCTCATAGTGGACACGATACTATACTTGTGTCGTGCACGACACCTTATCTAAATGCTTAGTCTCCATCTAAGTGAACAGCACCCTAGCGAGGAACATTTTGGCTTCATTTATTTAGTTTACATAGCATAAAAAACACTGGTACCGTAGCATATCTGAGGATCTTGCTCCTCAAAGTTGTTTGTGGTACGCTTGAAACCGTACCACAAACATTGTTATCCTGGTCGGGTCTGGGCTCATTTGCTTTCCTTCTTGCTAGTTCTCAAGCGCCACTGGCCAAGACAAACCATGCGTCTAAATATTGCTCTACTCGGGCTCATATCAATCATTGCCGTTGGGGAAGCAGCAGCGACCGACCAAACGGAATCCGTGAAGATGGAGATTTCGGAACTCGCCAACAACAAAAGAATTTTACGAAGCCAAACCATCACCAAAGCAGATGATGGAGCCGATGAAGAGAGGGGTCTCTTCCAGAATGTGCTCCGCCTTAAGAAGTCCCCGAGCGACTTTGCTAAAGAGGATATCAAGAGGATGGCAAATGACCCAGTATTTGCTAAAACGATGTTTGAAAAATGGGACAAGCACTCCGTTGAGAAGGTAATATCAAAAGTCGGAAAGAGGAATGGAAAGCTTTTGCTACAATATCTGAATCGGCCACGCGGACGTCGTGATGGAACAATCAAGGCAAACTAGGGCTTCGTGAGACTACGATAGAAAGAGGTGGCACCATTTGAAGGTTTCACAAGTCTGTAGGAGATTGATGACTCAATGAACAGGCAAAATGTGATTTTGAGCTATTTCTCGAGACCGGTACCCACCCGGCGTTCTCCGGTGTGGCCATCCGTTGCCTCACGGGGACCCGGTACTCGAGCCGGTAAACCAGTGTGGCTAACCGTCAGATTAATCCTTGTTGGGCTGTCCCAGACAGCACTAAAGTGCTTCCTATCCCAGTATTAACATGTTCGTACGCGCTTCACAATAGTCTGATCAGCGGCATACTTTCAAACGAAGCAGCGGTAATACCTTCGCTCTGACCGAAGCAACAGAATGACAAATTTTGTGAACTTCACAATTTACGAATCATCAAACCGCTGACGTGTCTGGAAGAAAGAAAAAAACACAATCAGTTATAGTGCCACAAAGATCGCTTTGTCTTTTGAATAAATTACAAGTTATGGAGTAGATAGTCAGCTCTCTTCAAAATGAATTTTCGATTGCTTACCAGCCCTGGCCGCCTTACGAACGATCACGAAGTGCTCGTTACATGATACCTTAGCTAACAAACAGTTAGCAATTTTAGACTGGTTCCAATAGGTTGGCCACGACGTCAGTCTAGTAGCAATTGAGACACCACTGGGACCACTCCACGTGTTGAGTGGCGAAATAGTGCTGTTTAATTAAGGTTGTAGGCTAATTCGCTGTTGATGGTTTTTGGATGTCATGGAGTAACACTCGCGTAACATCCACAGTCATGGAGACACCGTCACGCAACATCGACGACGTTAACTTCAACCTTTGTCATTACGCATTCCCGTGGGCGCTGGTGGCGAACTACTTGCTGCTGGAGCCGTCAATGTTCATCAAGACTCCATTGTGGCTGCTGACCAAGGGCCACACAGAGAAGGCCATAGATGTGATCGCTAGCATGTACGGCGGGAGCATGCGCACACGGCTCTGGTGTGGCTTGAGATCAGCACGGCCAGCGCCCCAAGTAGGTTGTGCACGACTTGATGCCCAGGAGCGAGTTGATGTTCTCTCTGCGCTGCTGCATGTGGCTTCTCACAGCCATCTTGTTGGCTGTGCCTCAGCAGTTGTCATGTACCAGCACCGACGGCGTTATGCCGTGTTCTACCACTATCTTCTCGGCCGCCAGAATCTCGGACTTGAGCGTCGACACGCTCATCACATCAACATCTTCACGCTGATGATTGCAATTTATTGCACCTCTGCTACACTGCTGTTGTCTTTAGCACGCTCAATCGCCTTTAATAGACGTCAGCGCGGTGACAAGTTTCGGCCGCCAGTTTGACGCGTTGTGCGCGCAGAACAAGCCATTCTGGAAGCGGCCGCCGCACATCTTGGCGCCTGCGCTGTGGAATTCTGACGTCTCGCACCACGGGACGGTGGTTGCGATCACCAGCGACGCGCGAGCTCTGGTGGGCGTGGACGTCACCGATCGTCCTACGTCGGTGGGTCAGTTCTTCCCAGTGTTCGCCGCTCACATCCATCGGAGTGAGTGGGGATACATTCGCGGAGCAGCTCCGACTGAGGACGAGGACGCCCAATACGCCAATACGCTCGGATTTATCGTCTGTGGTTGCCGAAAGATACAACAAGGGTGGGCATGGGTCCGAGCTTATCACCGATAGGAGCCGAGTTTGTCTGAGCGAATGCGAGTTCAGAAGACCAGTGGGAGCTTGTGTTTAATAGCATGCGTGCGTGTTACTGGCCTTTCACGTGTTCTCGGTGAATGCTACCCACTTCGTGAGCGTTGCGTACGGTCCGTTCTTGGCGATGTGGAACCTTAAGACGAGTTTGGCTTGGGTGAGGATTCACGCTGCGATTGCTCTGTTGTTTTCGGTGTGCTGTTTGCACGATATCCTTCAATAATGCTGACTGCTGATACTAACCTTTCAATGGCACAACTTTATACAACTATCCCAGCCTATTAAATAGAACTTTCGAACTGCGAATCCCCCCAGGTCCCTAATTTCACTTTCCATTTCGCGTTAGTAAACATTATTACTGTACTTCTAGTAGATCTTCAAATGTTTATCCGTGTGGATGCGTGACTCAACGTGTCGTACGTGTACGTCTACAAGAAGTTTATAAATGGGTTTTGTAGTGCATACTTGTGTAACCATTACGTCTGAATCCTTTCATTTGTTTTCGTACGTTCTCGACAGACATATTTTTTTTTTTTTCGGTACAGCGTGGCATGCATGACCTGCTGACCTAACGGCGCTGTACCTGGTAACTTTGTAGCGTCGTTGACAGCAGATCCCTGATGACCATCATGCGATACTGTACTAACGCCGTATGTAAGCACGAAAAACAGAATTGTTTTCAGAAAAAGTCATGGCATGTCCCCTTTATCTTCTTGAAGGGGTTCTTGGTGGGTCAAGACGAGAGCTTGACGCCCATCACACGCAAAACTTGCTGCGCATCCCTTGGGGCGTTTCAGTTCGCTCCGATATATAGCTCACCGTTGACATGTAAGCGATAAGTACAAGACGATCCCACTACGAAACAGTAAGACACAAATAGCAAGGTGCTAGGCAGCCTATTGCAGTGCGTCATTGAGAGCAAAAATGGCTTTGTATGACAAAGCCCTATTAAGAAAATCAAGGCAACATGCTCACAAAAAGTGTATCCACATGTAAATGTACTCGGTCAGCAGGCAGCATTGCTTGCGATGAAACTGTGGGTTCGAGTACAAACCCAGTTACATAACCAGAAACATGTCCACTACTTTTGCCTGTAGCTCGTGTATGAGTACTAAGTGATCAGGTGCACGTCCGGCTCGAATAGCAGGAGCTTACGCTAGCACAACGTTACAGACATCTGCCTCATTAAGCAGCACCTGATATACATAGGATTCTAAAGTATATGAAGTGACAACAATTTGAGCGAGAGACCATACGTATGACTATGTATTGAATTAGTTTAGGATATTGCTAATACTGCCTTTGCTCTCACCACGCCGATAAGCAAGCTGGATATTTTGGCTCAGTACCTTGCCCATCACCGTCGAAGACCCCTTTGTATAATGTTTTCTCGGTTATTAGTTGTAGACCCGTTGCTTAGTGAGGCAGATGTCTGTAGTAACAAGTCCTGTGAATTTTTAGGGGGAAGAAATTGTAATGCCAGCATCTTGCATCTTGCTCGTGTCAAACGGACGTAATAAAAGCAAGGCTGTTTGGTTTTCAATCGACGATCGCTCAGGTTGCTTGTGCTTATAACGTTCACATGTAGTGGATTATCAATATTTTGCTCATTGTGTGATTCACACAGCTGAGTGTTGAACGAACGTTGACCCAGTTGGCGACAATTAATCCCTGTTGGGCTTCCCGATAGCTAGCTATCTCCCAGTATAATGTCTCCACACCACCAACGCCAACTCCTTTAATGTTGCGCAACTCAAAACTTAGGAAACTTAGGAATCCTAGCTCATCAGAAAGGAAAACAGTATGGTTTTTAGTGGCACAAATAATCACTTTGTTATACTAGAAACTTAGATTTATTCATAGATTCCAGGTCGCTTTGTGAGAAGCCACGTTGGCCTCATCGTTCCAAAACGCAGACTGTTCTACAGCGTTAACTGCCTTCCAGCGTTACTTTGGACAACCTGGAGATGTAGACATTTGTGCTTCTCTTCCTCGACAGAAACTTGTGGGTATTGATACGAATATGCCTCTCTTGCTTGTACTCAGGCTCGTTCTGGCAATCAAAATGATGCGTCACTGTTTCCTGGTGACCCGTGTCACCATTATTTTGGACCACGGGTGCCTCAGCACATAGGGAAGAGGGGCATTCGTTTTGACGTCACTGAGAATACTTCATCCTACGTGGCAACTTCGGAGTGACTTGCGCTCTCACGAACAATTTACCTGCCAAACCTGGAAAGCTTAACTACTGATTTTCGTCGCCATTCTTGCTTTGTTTTTCAGCAAGATTTCGGCAAGTTGAATGGTCACGAGACTGTTGTGTTCTTCCGCCTAGGTTTTGACACCCCTCCGTCGGGGATCTATCGCCTCCAGAACGCTGACGTTAATTTATCGATGCATAACTATCGTTAGTGTAACGATCTAGAGCTTTCTGCTTGCCATTTATTCAGGTTTGACACAGTTGCAATGCCCTAAATAGCGAAGACATTAAATACACAGACTTCACACACTACAACTTTAGATAGGGCCTCATCCTATTATGTTCTTAAGTGATACTTTGTAGAATAGAGTCGTCTTCCTTCAATCAGATTGTGCTAAGGAAAAATGCAAAGTGGTGGTTCAAGTTGGATGTTTCTGAGTATCTGGTATTGCTCAGTTTAGATTAATGCAAAGAGCCCGCTGCTAGTACTTGCTTTTGTGTAGTTGGGAATGGCAAACTCCGTGCTCTACTTTGTAGCCACGGCACTAAAGCAGTGCCAGTCATGCTGCATTATAATGCTCCGAGTTCAGGGAGGATAAACACCTGGCGTACTTCAGGTATATTACGGTGGCAGATCTGAAGATTGCACATACCACCAACAACGAAGATTGCACGTACCACCACAATGTTTCCCTGGCTCACTCTTTTTTTTTCTTGCCAATTCTCAAGCGCCACCAGCCAAGTCTAATCATGCGGTTTCATCTCGTGCTGCTCGGACTAATGTCAACCTTTGCCGCTGGGACAGCAGCTGTCGACCAAACGAACGTTGAGGGGCTGGATATTCCGGACATCGCCAACAACAACAGATTTTTGCGAAGCCAAACCATCACCAAAGCAGATGATGGGGCCGACGAGGAGAGAGCTTCCCTCACTAGCCTGCTTTCATTCAAAAAGACTCCGAGCGACTTTAACTTTAAGAAACAGGATATTGACAGGATGGCACGCGACCCAGCTTTTGCTCAAATGATGTTTGAAAATTGGGACAAGTACACCACAGAGAAGGTGATCTCAAAAGTCGAAAAGAAAAATGGAAATATCTTACTAGAATATTTCAACCGGCATTCACATGCCCTTCGTGATGGAACTTTTCATGCAAACTAAGGTGGCGAGATGATCGTCGAAGCTTTACAAAGGTCTGGCCAGGGAATGATGCGATAGTGATACCAGAGGAGCTGGCAAAGCCGACTGCTTTGATTCTGCGGATTGGCAGGCCGCGAAAACCCAATGAGATAGTGAAGCTCGATCGAAAAACAAAGGGTATTACGAAGTGTTTTGGCACATATGATCGCGTTGTCCCATTAAAACCATGAATTGTTCCTAATCTCCTTGTTGTCTTACCCCAAAACACGAAGGGCTCATTGTCCAACGATGGATTGGCTCAGCAACTTCAGTTCTGCCAGAATTTTTGAAACGGTTTGATCACGACGTCAGTCTTTGCCAACTTTATCCTGTCCGATGAAGCGCGAAAAGTTAACGAGAGACACCACAATATAAACTGAATGACATACTTGCGAGGCCATTGTACATGTACAGCGTTGCATTACATTCATCTGCGTTATCGAGCCACTACGGAGGAGGGGGGGGGGGGGGGGGGGGGGGGCAAGTCCAGAATTCCTAACGATCTCCACATACAGATCCTATTGCTGAAATGAAGGGTTCGTAGTGCAACACGTTGAGTCACGCGTCCGGGAACACGCATAAACATTTTGTGTTGACCGGCGCAATGCTGGTTGCGAGCGCATTCGGGGCAACTCCACCCATTCTGGAACTATTATAGTGACTCGGGATCTGCTCCTGTGTACTGGATCTCCGTCAACCTTGAGTGGCAGCTCGAAGAGCCAAACGAATTTACAAAGGCCATGAAAGAAGAAATCCACGCAAAGCGAATAATAGTACCACGCTACAACATCAGGGCACCGAACGAAGGCAGCTCTTGTTTCCCTCTAACCCGCGGCATCAGCTGCTTCGGAGTCAGGATGTTCCAGAACACGCGCACATTGAGGGTGTCGCGATACAGCATGCCTTTGCTGATTCTAATGTAGCCCAGGTCATCCACTTTCTCTTCAGGCAATTACGCTTCTTTGAATACTTGTGGCCAAGAAAAAATCTGACGTTCCCTCGCTTGCCGCATTGGAAGTTGCTACTGAAAGTGCACTATCATCGAGATGTGATAGCTTGCGAAAAAAATCATTGTCGTTGTTGTAAAGTTCCCACCTGCTTCGAACTGAGCTCCAGCGTACTCAACTCGTGTCTCGACTTAACACCTGCCTTCCTACTTCTCCAGCTTGCTCGATAAATACTGTCAACTGCAATATCTGGGGTTGTCGAACATCCGTGGGCAGGCCACCGAGCGCTTAACATTCCAACAGCTGAGTTACACGAGTCTGCTGTAGATATGGAGAGAAGCGCTGTCTCCGTGTCAAGTCGACTCGGCGAGATTTTGGCATCGCTTGCAGCTACGTAATCCTCTCTCGTGCGTCGCGTGGGACCCAAGAAAGCAGTTGTAGCTGTATCGGGGGCAGAGACAACATGACCGTGAGTATCGAGTTGCTCCGAATCGTCCTGCTCGCAGTGGACTACACACACACGGTAAAATCTCCTAACGAAACACCAGAAAAATTCCTACTATAGTATCTCACCTTGGGTGCGATTCCAACGATCCAGAACTAAATAACGTCAACAGTACCGCCCCGGTTGCCCGCCAAGAGCCAGCAGGGTCGATTCGCGACCAGGTTGTGATTTGCTGTGCAACACTGTTACTGCAACAATGAACTGACGAAATGGCTGTGCACACTATGTCGTGTAGCCGATATGCAGTGATCCTTCCATTCGTTGAGCAGTTGTCGACAGACGGCCTTTACCGACTCATGGCCATGCAGTAACACTCCCGCTGAACGGTTCAGAGAACCTGATCTAGGCAGTAAAATCCCAGACTCAAGGCTGAATCTCGTAGCATCGCTAGCAGATCCCTGATCACCATCATGCGACACAAGTTTTGATCTGCGCAGTACACCATAAAAAGTCGGTACGAATGGCACCAGTGCTGTTAAAAAGGTTAGGGAGAAGTGGCTTCCCCTCTTTCTGTAGACTCCAATCACTTTCCAACTCGCAATTCAGTACTCAGATTGAGCCATCCCAATCTCAGCCTTCAAGTTCTTGAATATGCGTTTAAACTATATGCTACTGGTTCTCGCGACACCGCTTCTTTCGAACTGCGATGCTATTCCAGCAATTGCCAAAGTCTCGAACCTGGAGGCAGTAGAACCTGTTTTCGGGGAAAGCATCAATAGGATTCTGCGGACCCAAGAAGCGAATACGGACACTGGTGCAACTGATGATGAAGAGAGAGCGTGGAATCTAAACAGCCTGCTCAGCCTGGTGAAGCTCAAGAAGACGGCCAGCGATTTCTCGCGAGCAAACCTGGATAAAATGCTGGCAGACCCTGTGTTTAAACAAGAAATGTTTCTGAAGTGGGAAAGGTACCCCACGGACAAAATCCTGGCTGCGATCAAGCTGACCAAAACGAAGAACAAACCTTACGGGCCGATGTTGCAAGAATATCTTAACAGAGCGTCAAACGATTTCTCGCAAGCGAATCTGGATTTAATGCTGGTAAACCGTTCATTTAAGCAAGTTATGTTTCTGAGGTGGGACACGCACCCCACGGACGAAATCCTAGCTGCCATCACGTTGAATAACAGGGAGAACATGCGTTACGGGTCAATGTTGCTTGAATATTTGAACAGGGCCAAGAATACTGCGCAGTAGACAAAAATCCGTGCTGCAAGCGCAGCTGAACGCGTCCAGGCCCCGTACTGTGGTCTGCCACTGTAATACTAATAGATAGAATCAAGAACTGAAAAAATACTCGGATGGAGTAACTAGTGACGTTGAGAATTCATGGCGACAACACTAGCGCTTCTGCAAAGATAATCGCACACTACTACTTCTTGATAATACAATATACAGTTTTGCTTTGTCGACGACATCAATTGCAATTCTGAAGCTACGACGAGCAGCACTATTCAGCTAACAGCAACGTAGGAGAACACGTCTGAGAAAAAAATATATCATAAACCTGTCGCATCCTGCTTCACTACTGTACAATTAATAACTAGATGTGACACTTGGTGCCGCTAGCTGAACGCGAAGAGCAATGCTTATCATTATTTGTTTCGAATAACCACACTTGTTGGACGATGAACGCAGTGAACTAGAGGCAGTAGTAAATTCAACTTACAGCAATTATTGGTCTTGACAATCGCTATTGTTTTGTGCATTGCTCAAGTTCTCGTCGAATCGGACGCATACACCAGGAATGAGAGAGAAAAAAACCAGAACTGTGGTCATGGGTACAATCGGCTTAGCACCAACTAGCGTAGTTGCGACCCGCTGCAGCTTTTCAATGCTATCCCGAAGCGATCAAGCACCACATGAGCCATATCAACCAGTCCAGGACGCTTTTTAGCCAATTCTGAACTGGGATAATTCTGAATGTGAACTTGGCTGAGTTTTGTTGATACCGGCATGTGACTGTGCTGTTTGCTCAGGAATCAAACCCCACCGGTGATACAACTACTGCAGTAATTTCTAACTACATGTAACCTGCTATTTTTTTTTAAATCTGGCTGACATAAGTAAATGAGCTATAGCAGACGCCGGACAAGAACAAGTTGAGTCTCTTACTGCAAGACGCAGCTATAGGGTATTAGCTGACCAATTCAGCATTATGGCACGTAGTTCAACGGTAGCATAGATCGTTAACAGCACCCAGATGCGAGTAGATACATCTTCACCAAAGATCGTGCGAGATTGCTACGTAGAGATAACTACCAAAGCCTCACAGAAAGATTGTATTCTGATTTAATATGACTTGTCCAAGTGATTCTGCAGTGTTCCTGTTTTAATGTGATGCACGTGTCCAAAGAGGCGATGCTTGCATTTCATCGGAACGTAATCAACCACCTAACGCGGATCTCAACTATATACGCACTCATCGCTGTTTGTACTGGAGCTACTTCTTTGTTTCTTCATCGTCGATGGGTGGCAATTCGGACGGCGGAGCTGGGCTTCCTTGGAGTGTGACTCGAAACGATTAAAACTGCTCGTTCTTCTTCGAACCGTTAATGTATCAGGAGAACAGTGAAGCACTGCTTCATTGCCTGAACGAGGGATTCGACCCGAGGAACATTGGGAACAATCATCGTGCCACCTTAGTTTCCCTTAATAGTTCCATCAAGATGGCCACGCGAACGCCGGTTAAGATAGTTAAGCAAGCCTTTTTCTGGACTTTTGAGATCACCTTCTCAACGGAGTGCTTGTCCCATTTTTCAAACATCGTTTTAGCAAATACTGGGTCACTTGCCATCCTCTTGATATCCTCTTTAGCAAAGTCGCTCGGGAACTTCTTAAGGCGGAGCAGATTCTGGAGGAGACCCCTCTCTTCATCGGCTCCATCATCTGCTTTGGTGATGGTTTGGCTTCGTAAATTCTATTGTTGTTGGCGAGGTCCGAAATCTCCATCTTCACGGATTCCGTTTGGTAGGTCGCTGCTGCTTCCCCAACGGCAACGGTTGATATGAGCCCGAGTAGAGCAATATTTAGACGCATGGTTTGACTTGGCTAGTGGCGCTTGAGAACTAGCAAGAAGGAAAGCAAATGAGCCCAGACCCGACCAGGATAACATTGTTTGTGGTACGGTTTCAAGCGTACCACAATGTTGGCGAGCAAGGTCCTCAGATATGCTACATCTATTCTATGTATTACTCGCTAGGGTGCTGTTCCGACTTAGATAGAGACCTAGCATTCAGATTAGGTGTCATGCACGACACAGTTTAGTAATGTCGACTATGCCGACCCGGAGAAGCTGCGCCTAACTAACACAGATACCATCAACGGGTCCTTTGACTTGACATACTACAAGTAGCAAATCAGGTTCACTAACTAAGTCAAAGCGAATGTTTCGCGTTTTCGAATCATTCCTGTAAGTTATTGTTTTTTTGCAAAGAGATATTGATTGATCTAAGCCTGGATAAGCAGAAAACACTAGATCGCCAACCGTGTTTGAACGTAATGGCTGTGTATTAAAACCTTAACGTCAACGCTCTAGAGGCGACACGACAGACGGGTGTCAAAACCTCTTCTTCAAGTGCCGACGCATTGTCAGAGACCACAACTGTGGCGACGAAAATAAGGAGTTCAGCTTTCCAGGCTTGGTAGGTGTATTTTTCGTTTGTGAGTATAGGTTGAAGCACCATGACCATCTTTTCAGTGTGTCAAAAGGAACCCTCCGGACAGCTTGAAATGAATGTGACAATGGACATACGGCACGGAATCGCTTTTGGTGCACACAATAGTACTTCCTGAGAAGCGAAAGTATCATTTGATTTTGATTCCATCCGGTAACTTTAACTGGAATGATTGCGTAGGATGATCAAATTGCTGGTTTTGCAGAGCACCAGCGAAATCAGGTTAATTGTGGTTGGAACAAACACAAGAGACATTTACCTGAACACTCGTGGCACTGGAAGCTCAAAACTAGCGAAGTCATAGCTAGCCGAGCTACGCCAACAAACACCGCTGTCGAGGCTGAACTGGACGACTTCCTCCAACGTGTTGCTGTCTGGGAAATATGCTCAATCACGACTTGAGTTTGTTTGACATACCTTGCCGTACGCGGAGCTGCGTCTCGGTTCATCAGAATCAGCGACAGCCTTCCTCTTTTTTCTACTTGGTTTCACTCCGCGTAAGAGTCCTGGATATATCTTGACAATACTGAAATCAGCACCTGAAACCACCGTCGATTGGTTGGGCCACAAGTGCAAGTTCGGCAGTTGCTGTTCGACCACCAACCAACGCTGTTCCTGAAAACGCGTCCTCAAAAGAAATTATTACAACTGACTTCCACATTTTCAGCTGAAAATTCAGGATCCGCAGCAGACTGATACTCTGTGACTGTCGTCTCCGTGGGAAGTGCCATCAGGGCGTGAATGCCTTCGTCTCCAGTCGTGAATTCTGGTCCTAGCAACTCTTTCTTCTTGAGCTTCCACGATGGACGTATTTCCTTATACGCAGCAATGATCTTTCCTGACAACAAGTGTTTGAGGCTGACGGCGTCCTTCAACCACACTCCACTTTCATTCCGCGCCAGATACAGCGTCAACGAGCTCGAGTCGACTTTGCATCGACGATTGTATCGCTTCTTGCAGATGATAACCTTCTTTAGCACGCTCACTTTCGCATCGCTTGCTATAATGACGGGAACACAGTCCCTTCGCCATAAAAAAAAAAAAAACTGTTGACCTTCTTCTCGCAGCACGGCCTGTCGCAGCTGGAGATAGCTCTGCGTGAGCTTCAGTTCCACCGCATGTTGGCGACGTGGAATATGCCGTGCAAGTGTGCAGTTTCTCGGTCGATACTACATTCGAAGTATTTGCATTTGTGTCATTGTTTCAATATTCACTACTCTAACAAACGGCAAAAAGAAGTCAACACTGAGCCCACAATGAAGTTGTCGAACCCGGCGCATATACCAGAAACGAGCTGGTATGAATCTAAACGTCCTAGCACTGTCGGGGAGGGGAGTAGACGATCACCATTGCAACAATAGCTAGTCTTTTGATCTATTCGTTGCCCTTCTTACTCCTTATTGCGATGTGAATGTGCAGTTCGTTTTAATAAAAATACACAAACAACGCTTTCACTGTATCCTTGGTACGTTGCTCAACGGAAGCATTTACAATCAATAATCAACAGTCCCCGGGCACATATGACATAGCTCTACCACAAACCCAAGCTATAGAAGAATACGCTTCTGCAGAATGACGTGATGACGTGGAGATATGACTTCATCACCAAGATCGAATCCGATGTGTAGTAAACACTTGGTTGATTGTTCATGTTTTTACTTGGTGGATCTTCAGCCTAATGCAGCAACCCTTCGCTTAACCAGTGCTCGCTGGGTTCGGCGTGACCACGAACGGTTCAAGACTATTCAATTGCCTTCACAATCCAAACAACCTCCAGAAGTTCAAGTGTGTCTGATGTCGAAACTCCAGACTTGCCAGCGCAGGTTGCTTCAACTACTGCTGCTTGGGCTAATACTGTGGCTCATAGCAGACCTCGAACAACGTCAAAAGGCTTTTTCGTGGCTGGTCATCTTTGTTGCCTTGGAGCTAGGACTTGTTTTGCTATTGGAGTCGTCTCGTTCACTTTGCCGTACACCTACGGAGACTTTGAAACTATTGGCGCAAGTATGTTTCACGGTGAGCAAAACATTGATGCAGTACACTGCTCGAGGGTTCAAGCCAAAGTTTCCCAAATGGACTCTACGTTTCGAGCTGGTGCGGAGTATAATGCGGGATGCTGCCAACATGTTCGGCAGACGCATCGTTGACGAGGACCAAGCACCTATTTTTCGTTGGCATAGTGAGGTGTTTGGGTCACTGCTAGGCTGGTTTGCGTGCAAGAAACATGGTCTACGAATCGAACCTGTAGTGGTAGACGGTCTTGAGCATCTATGGTTGAAGGAGTCGTCCGCTGAATCGCGTTGTCTCAACAATCGCAAACGTTTGGTAGTGCTCTTTTACCATGGTGGAGGCTACGCGGTGCTAAGCCCGCGCATGTATATCCCCTTCTGCTGCAATTTGCTGACTACCATCAAGAAGGAAATCGGTTCACAGCTAATCGGAGACGATGCCATCGTGGACGTTTTCCTTGCAAACTACCGCAAGGTGCCGGAGTATTCGTTCCCAGCACCGGTGGAAGATGCTGTTGCGATGTACGAGTACTTGCTGCAGCATGAAAAAGTGAAGTCATCTCAGATTATCCTGGTAGGCGATAGTGCTGGAGGCGGCCTAGTCATGTCCACGTTGCTGAGGGTCCGCGATGGCAAGTCCAGCTGGAAGGTGAAACTACCACTGCCGCTGGCTGCCATTGTAGCATGCCCCCTTGTTGATCTCACTGGTGATGAAGACAAAAGCAAGGGTCAACACTGCGTGCTATCACCAAGCATTATTGCAGCAAGCATCGAGTCCTACCGTCCAAATGAGGATCCTACCAAATGGGCAGATGCCTCACCGGTGCAATGCAACTTGCAGGGACTGCCACCCATACTTCTTCAAGCAGCCAGCTTCGACTATCTGTTCGACCATTCACTGCGGCTCGCGGCAAAAGCGAAAGCGGACGGTGTGACCAACTGGGAGGTTGACATTCATGAAGGAGTAACCCATGTCTTTATGGTCTTTCCGGGCTACGTGTTGCCTTATGCTCGCATCGGTGTTCATCGAATGGCCGTATTCGCAGCGAAACTGTTACTTGCAGAGAATGCCAGGGATAAACACAGCAAACTCACTGCAGACCGGAAGGTCGAGGATTCTTCAGGCTGTAAGAGTGCTCCCTCTGCTGCTGCCTAGAAAATGGTAAGATAACTTGGTGATCTTGAAAGGCGCTGTCAAGTTTCAAATTTGACGTAGCTCTATCCTGTTATTAAGAGCTCACTTCCTTTGAATAAGAGCTCACTTCCTTTGAATAAGAGCTCACTTCCTTTGAATAAACTGCTTTGCTACAAACACTGCCATCTTCTCTACTCCAACTTGACCGTATGGCAGCACCCATGCCGGGAACAAAGAGAAAACGTGCGATACACCCTCATTCTCATCGAGCTCCCAGTCTGTTACGCCATCAGCCTTGGCTTTCTCAGCGAGAAGTACAGAGTCTTGATACAGATAGTCCAAAGAAGCCGCCTGAATGAAGACTGGAGGAAGACCATTTAAATTGCAGTGCACCGCGGAGGCATCTGCCCATGTTGATCGGTCTGAGCACGTCGGATGATACACACGCCTAGCAGCTTTTGCTATGGTGCGTGTGAGAATACAGTTTCGAGCACTTTCAGGATCGATACTTTCACTGAGGTCTACAAATGGACTTGACACGATTCCAGCCAGCGGCAAGTCGCGCACCTTTGAGTCACGCAGGCGGAGCAAAGCCGACATAACGAGACCCCCACCAGCACTGTCCCCTGCCAGGATAATTTGATCAGCGGAAAGGCTTTCACGGTCCAATAGATACTCGTATGCTGCTACGATATCGTTTGGTTGGGTCGGAAAACAGAACTCCGGCGTCTTGTGATAGTTAGCTAGGAAGAAATCGATCTCCGCGTTGGTGCCTCGCCTTCCTAGCTCTCTCTCTATACCTGCCGCGAATGTCGCGCCGAAGAAGCTATAGAACCTTGGGCTTAGAAGGGAGAAAGCTCCACCATGCACATACAGCACCACCAGCCGCTTCACATCGCTCTTTTGCTTAGTCTGCGGTCGAAGCCATAAGTGCTCCAAGTCGTTGAAAACCACAGGCTCAATTCGTCGGCCATACCATTTGCAATATAGCCAACCCAACACCGAGCCCACTGCCTCGCTTTGCGCTCGGATCACACATGCATGTTGAACGTCCTTAACCATCCGATCACCGTACAACTCGTTGATCGTCCGAAGCACTGCACGCAACAACTCGAATCGCAGCGTCCACTTGGGGAATTCAGGCCGAAGCTTTCGCGTCACGAAGCGCACCAGTGTCCACGCTAGAGCGGCTGCAATTCTTACAGCGAGAGCCACAGCCTCCAGCGGCGAGCGACACATCCCCCGAAGACTTACATTTAGGGCTGCGACTGCAAGAGCCACTCCGGTTCCCACGACAGCCACCAGGCTCCACGATATCGCTGCTTGCTGCTCGGCCATCGCGAATCGATCTCGGCCTTAAGGCTTGTGATACACGAGCGCAATCACCAGTTGTGTTTGCGCGTCACAGTCCCACTCCTGTCAACCAAAGTCTCCGATGCAAGTGAACGAAAGCAAAGCAAATTCACGGACTCACCACGCACACCGCCATTTTCCAGATCCGGCTGCGCTAAGCTGTTTCCATTCAGTCTGTTCATATGCAGGGCAGAATCACACGTGCCAGCAACTGTGACGTTGCTATCTACGTACTTGTCTGCGCCGAGCCCGCTACGCTTCTATTCCTCCTTAGTCTTGCTGGATGCATCACCGTACATTGCACGGAGCTTCTTCAGACGCTCCTCGGCCTCCCGCGCTTTCTCCGGTGAAGGTGATCGGCTTCGAGGCTTTTCGTTACCCTTTGACATTCCAGGCTGTACCACTACTACCTCGTCGCGCTTTGCTGGGCTTCGGGAGCGCTTTCGAGTGGTCCAGCGATCCAGCTTTAGCGAAAGCGAGCCCTTGTAGCTAGCCGGTCGCGAGGCGTAGTCACGACCGACTGCCTCAGCCTTGCGCCGCTCACGCTCGCGTACTTGCTGCAGCAAGTCTCCAGTGATGTCGCCGGCACTGCAAGATAAAGAAAGAATAAGAGAAAACTGTTAGCGAAAACTGCTTCGGTTGCCTAATAGTCCCGAAAGCAAGCGCATCACTTACCCTGATTTGCTTCGCGTGTGGCTACGACTCCGGCTACGACTGCGATTACGACGACGACGGTCCCGAGAAGCAGATCGTGACCCACTTCGATGACGCGTTCTTGATCGTGAGCGATCACGCCGACTGCTGCCACGCCGGTCGCTGTCACGTCGACCGTCCCGGTCTCGGCGACGGTCTCTGTTTCTGCCTCTATCACGTCCACGGGAGCGTGAGCGAGATCGTCCAGCGGAACGGGATCGTGAAGGCGAGCGCCCCCGACGTTGCTTGCCCTTATCAAACTCGATATCGCCGAGGCTAACTTTTTCTGTATTTCCATACGCAGGGAACGAAACCTAGTTGACACATTATATGAGCACAGAAACTTAATTTAAAACTTAAACATTTGAGCTTACCCAGAACTGGTTGCCTTCTTCGACCGAATCGATGACCGCGTCGTACATCTTTAATTCACACACAATCGTCACGGGTCAGAGCTCGACAAATATTATCCGAAACAAACGAAGGCAAACTTACCGCAGGCTCGTTCTCTTCGTCTGCATACATTGCACGGATTTTCGTGCCAGGCTTCAGTTGATCCACGATTGCCAGATTTTCTTTAGCGCGTTCCTTCTTTCGGGACAGTAGCAAGAGCTATACACATTTTAAACAGCCATACACCAGTGAGTACGACGGGCTCCTGCTACAACCCAGAAGCAGCAACTATGAACGAGAATTGCCGAGCGTAGCCCCACCGAACTAAAAGGCACGTCTTATGCCATACTTCCATCGCGCTCCAGGCTCCCACGTCTACAGATTTCGCCACACTCACCTTCACTTTAATCCCGTCTTCAATCTTCTTCGGGATGCGCGGCAGAATCGTGCCGAAGTAGTTGTTTTCCTCCAGCAGACTGACAAGCCACTCTCCAATGGTTCTACAACATCAGCAGCAAGAACGTCAAACTCCCAGTGTCGGACGGCGCGCTGCAGCGTCGAGCTCACGATCACGCATGCAGCAGTAGCCATCCTTACCACCTCTGGCAACCCACAAGCACTCACGTTTTCAAGCTTGGGTTGGCCGACGCGTTGAACTCCTCCGGGTCTTCCAGGTACGGCTCGAACCACGTCCACAGCTCGTCCGGGTCGCACGTGAAGCGAAGATACAGGAACCCGACCACGCGGATGTACGGGGAGTCCTAGAGCAGCCCAGCCAGTCAATAACCTCCACCTCCGCATCAACCCTGGAATTAACCCATCTCGCTCACCGTGTGCCGCAGCAGTCCCTGCATCTGCTTGCGCGTGAGTCGCATGAGGAAGAACTTGTGCAGTAGACAGAAGCAGGAGGACGGGATACGTGCCGTGCCGGGCGACCAGGGCTCTAGAAGGCAGCACAGCAACAGCGGTTAGCACTTGCCACTCTCCACGAGAGATAGGTTAACTTATCTCACCGGCATGGTCCACGCGGTAGTAGATCTCGTCCACCACCTCGTGGTACGTGCGCAGCTTGTACAGCTCGTGGAAGTAGGCGGACTGCAGGATGTTCTGGTGCAGCAGCGTGTTCAGGTTGTACGTCGTGTCGTTGCCGTAGCTGCAGCCAAAAGCCCGCCAACAGCAAAAGGTTAAATCGACGACCTCGGGCTACAGAGCGCGCCCAGCGACGCGGAAAGCACGGACATGGGCAGCTCGTCCTGCTTGACACGGCGCTGCGTCTCCTCGGGCGGCTGGTCCTGCGCGCTCTGCCCGCGCAGGGACTTCTGCAGCGCGTGTCTGGTCAGCGCCGAGCGGGACATGGTCGACGGTTAAATGCCGGCCAGGAAGGAATGGTACCGATTGTGTGGTACGGTGTGTGGTCGACACCACATGATGCGTGTGATGTGCTGCACACAATGTTGATGGCGGGCATGGCGTGCTTGGGCATGGAGCGTCGCTGATGGATGCACTGGCAACGAGCACAGGATTGCAGCGCAGTTACTCGTGTGCACGACGTGCGTGCCGGCGTCTGGCGTATTGACGTGCTGGGAAAAATCCACGATGTTACCGGCGCTGAAACTGAAGGTTTTGGGTGTTCGGTTCGAGCAGTCAGACGTCTGAGGCGGGCGTTTCGGCCGTTGGTATCAGGTACCGTGCCGTCATGGCTGACTCGGCACCGGCACCGGCATGACGCCGCCATGAAGGGAGGAAGCGACAATGAACACGGGCAAAAGCCGCCATACTTGCGGGCGGATACGGTGGATTTCGTGATAACAGTCTCTAATAATTTAGCTGGGGTAGGATGGCGGAGGGCGTCGTTCGCTCCATGCCGAGGCTGTGGGTCTTGATCGTCGGGGAGTCTGCTTCCTTTCGCAGTCCACGGGGAGGGCCGCGCCCTCTTCGCCGTCTCGAGGGTCTAACTTAGCAGCTCTTCAGCGCGGCCAGCCACATGGACGCGTCGGCCTCGTTGTCGGCGTACACGCACAAGTCCTTGTGGTTCTCCAGGCGGATGCAGATGCCGTACTGGTGGCCGTTCCAGGGCACGGCCGAGAGCACCTCGAACGGCTTGTCGGCCTCGCTCGGGTCGGAGCTGCGCTGCGTCCGGCTCCGCCGCACGGTCAGATGTCCGTCCGTCAGCGTCATGAAGCGCTTCTTCCAGCCGGGGATCAGCCCGCCGCGCACGAACAGGTAGCCCTGCATGTCGCAGTCCTGCACGTCGTCCTCGTCCTCGCTGCTGAGCACGCTCATGGCCGTGTGCATGTAGGGCGAGTTGCCCTCGGCCTGGTACGAGCGCTGCGTGGACAGGTCGCTGGCCATGGTGCGGCGCATCGGCGCCTGGCCCATCATCTCGCCGCGCATGAGCGGCGCGTCCTTGAGCACCTTGAGCCACTGCTCACGCGAGGGCTGGTCGCCCGCTTGCACGTACAGCACGCGGCCGCTGGAGCTGGTGATCTTGAGCCCGAAGCTGGTCATGTCGGAGAGCTCGGCCTTGGCGACGCGCAGGCCGCCGCGCACGGGCAGGTCGAGGCAGTGCGTGCCGCCGCCGAGCACGTCCGAGGCGATGACGCAGCACTGCGTGTAGTAGGTGAGCGCGGCGCCGTTGAGCAGGAAGAAGCGCTTCTTCCACGTCTTAAAGGACTGTCCGCGCTTCCAGAGCCAGCCGTAGAACACGGCGCCCTTGAGGTCCTGCGTCGGGATGTTCATCATGGTGAGGCGGTCGGTGAGCGAGCTGGCGGCCAGCGACGACGCCGACGACGACTGCGTCTGCGACAGCGGCGAGTGCGCCAGCTTGCGCTTGCTGGGGCTGAAGGCGCTGCGGCTGCTGCGCATGCTCGGGTGGCCGTCGGGCGTCACGGGCGACTCGCTGTCGCCCAGCATGGGGAACTCGGACGTGCTGGTGTCCGCGAAGCTCTCGTCGCGCCCGCGGTCCATCATGAAATCGACGGAGTGGCGACTCGCTCCGACTGCGGAGAACTGACTTTGAATGGCGACGGGAAAAAAGAAGGTGTGACCGGCGGGGAATAGGGTTGAATGGCGCTGCGTCACTTGGTTTCAGTATGCGCAAATGTCGCGATAGCTTGCAGGTTTCCATGAAAGTGCCAGACAAAAATGGCGATAGCTTGCAGCTTTCCAACGGCGTCGAGGCGGCAGCGACGCGCTGTTCGAGCAGGGGGCGAGTGCGGCCGGCGAGCTGCACTACCCCCTCCCGATGGGCATTAGTCGTCGCGCAGTAATTAACGCCGCCAGGTCGGCGTTCTGGCAGGTTTGTCGCCGCGCGCGCCGTTACCGTGCTTTGGACGCACGCCCCGAGCTCGCCCGGTGTTCGTTTTGGCTCCAGCACGCAGGACGCGACCGGACCGCGAGGCTCTCTAGCTCGGCGACGCGGCGACGCTGGAGATCTTCTTCCCGCTCGTTCGCTCGTCGAGGCGGCCTGGCATGGGGCCGGCACGAGGGTCAGCGCGCGTCGCCGAGGCGGCCTCAGCGTCTGCGCAGTCTTGGCGTGACGAACGTCTCGCCGCCGACGCCCGCGGAGCTGCTACGTCCGTCCGGCGTCCAGGATGTCCGAATTTCGCGCTAGCTTGCGGACACCGTTCGATGCAGCTCGAGTGTCCATTCGGGTCGAAAGTTTGCCGCGGGGTGGTAATGGGCTCCATGCGCCGAGCGCGGCGTTGCCGAGCGCCTCGGTGCGCTTTCGCGGTGGATTTTCCCCGGCGCCGCCGCTCTATGGCGGCGGGAGACCGCCAAAAGCGCGCTCCAGAGACCGGGGCGTCCGCGAGCGAGAGCGGGCGAGGCTCGGCCAGCCGGCGCGATTTGCCCTGCAACACGCTGCCAGTGCGACGGGCGATTGCCGTCAACGGCCGAGAGGAGAGTGGCGTCGGCGTCAACAGGGTTCAGCAAAGCCATCCGGCGCGCGGCTGGCGGGTGTTGGCGTCGCGGTGCAACACGGTGCTGTCGGGGAGTAAGACGCTCACCTGTGCTGGAGACAGCTGGGGGCACTGCGATTAGCTCACTCGGCAGGCTGGCGCGCGGCCGCTTCAAGGTAGGCTGGCGACGCCGGCAGATGGCTCCACGCGCGCTGCATGCGCTGCATGATGCAGCGCCGGATGGCGGCACGTTGGCTAACGCCGGAAGGCGAACGTGGAGGCCCGGGGCGCGGGTCGTGGGACGCGCTGCAGGGCTGCAGGCGGGCACTCAGCGCCGCGCTGGTCGTGGCCCACGACTGTCGTGGTCCTGGATCGTGCGTGGCGCCGAGCTCGCCCTGTTTACTCGGCGAGAAAAGGAACCGCGGTCAATCGCCCGCCACTTCAAGCATCGGGCGCCGCCACCTTCCGGCTCGCTACTGCAGCGAGCGCCGCCGTGCTTAGCGCTGCTGACCCGGCCCGGCGGCCATTTTTTGCGTCCTAGCGGTCGAGCTGGTACATGGAGGCAAAGCGGTCGCGTCACGGCGAGCGTCGAGCAGCGACACGGCTGAAGCAGTAACGCTCGCTTCGGTGCTCCGTCAGTTTGTGTGCCGCACGCGGGTTCGTGGACACACCACGCAACTTCAACCTGCGCAATTGCTGGAGCGAGTAGACGCACGAGCTGCCGCCGCTGCCTGTTTCCCATGTAGCACCGCAGCACGCGAGCGCCACGCAGATAAAGGGCTGGCATCTCGTTTGCGGTCTTTCTTGCAACGAGCGCAACTCGGAACGGCTTGCTGGGCCTGAGTTGTATATCAACGACTTGCCGTCGGGATGCCTCATCGAAACGGTGGCTGTAAACGGTGGCTGGTCGCTCGCCATCCTCACGCGTGCTCAGTATTCTTCCAGAATGCGGCGGTGCTCAAGCGCCAGAGCCGCTGCTGTTATTGCTGTCACAAGCGGAGAAGTTCCCATGCGGTCGCAAGATGAACACGCAAGATGGACGAAAAAGTCTTGAAGAGCTGGAAACTACAACAACCTGATCTGATGGAGTCCAAAAACCCGCGGTGGAAGGCTGGAATCGAGAAGATGGCGGAGGCCATTGCTCCGGGTACAAGAATATTCCAATGCGCTGTATGCTGTTGGAGCATGGAGAAGGTGATCACTTCGTTAATCACCAGGATACAGAGAAAGAGGGCGGAATGATTGCCACAATAGTCGTGCAGCCGAGCGGGAGACTTGGTGGTGTATCGGGATGGAGAGGTCAAGCACCGTCACGACTTTGGCAAGGTCGACAGGACGGCACTATGCTGTGCATTATGCTGATGCAAAAGATGCTGTGGAAAAGATAACGAAAGAGTGCCGCCTCGTTCAGGTGTACAAAGTTTGCTTGCCAGCTACTATGCGGCACCTTGAACAGAATTCCAACAAGCCAATGAATGGGGCATTGGCTAAAGCATGGAGCAGGATGACAATTGCTTTGCACTGCTGCTTTCGCATTAGTACACAATAAAAGAATTACGGGTTTTGGTTCTAGTGCATTGAAAGGCGTGGACCGCGTACGATTGCAAGCATTGGAAGAGGCTAACGCTTCAGTTTCAGACGACGAGAAGTTGAATATGCATATTACAGAACTTTTTCAAAACATAAACTTCTATGGAAGTTGCGCAGATATCGGTGACTGAGACGAAGAAAGCCGTATGGAGGAACTACTTGGTACACCAACTAAGTAGTTTTCTCCGTACGGCTTTGCATGGCAGCGTGCGTCGACGATGGCCTACGCAGGTGGCGCCAAGATCCGCTTTGAGCTGCAAAAAGACAGGTAGCAGGTGCGTAGATGTCCTACTATTCTCGAAGTTACCAAGCGTATTCGTACCTTTGCTGACCAAAATTTCTATTGATTCATCGAATTTAGGTCATTGTCTTTCAAACCAAACTGATACACGACAAAAAAAAGCTCGAGAAAAATGATAATCGCCCGCATTGCAGATTCTGACCATGAAAATGATGGACGGTCCAAGACGACTACTCCTCACAGGAAAACAACTAGATTTCATTTGCGGTTGGTGTGAAGTCGTGGCTAGGTTGAAGAAGCCAGCCATCGATATGGACAATAGTGATATCGAACTCAACAGCTCGGAGGAGGAACAAGATAACGATTGTGAGCTAGGCCCAAAAAAGGGTAGGTGGCCATTTGGGGGTAAAGGCAAGGAAGATGATGTCCCGGAACCAATCGGAAATGCTTGCGTACGGGTTAGTAAGATTCTCTCACGAGCAGCAAACAAGGCTGGAGAATACACATTCGGCGGAGTAGCCGACACGTTGCCGGCGGCGCCAGGGCTGTTTATCGATGGAATAGGACTGGTTCCTGTTCCACTAACTGAAGAAAAAGCGGAGAAATTGATTTCTGCCTGCACTCAATCTCCCTTTGGCCACAGTTTCGATACGAAGATGGACGATAGTGTTCGCAAAGCTGGGAGCTCGAACCAGACAAAGTCCAACTTCTTAGCCCACTGTGGCAACGTGGTTTGGATGGATTGATGCAAAATATCGCTGAACGTTTGGGTTACGAGTCTGTCCCGATGGAGTGCAAGCTGTACAAAATGCTAGTGTATGGTGAAGGGGGGCATTTCTTGAAGCATCAGGACACTGAGAAAGAAGACGGAATGGTGGCAACCCTGGTGGTTCAGCTACCCAGTGCACACAAGGGCGGCGACTTGCTAATATATCAAATGGCAAGTGAAATACCGTCATGACTTTGGCAAGGCAAACGGAATGGCAGCTTTTTTGCCACACTATGCAGTCCACTATGCCGATGCGGAGCATTCTCTCAAGGAAGTGACGAAGGGGTACCGAGTCGTCCTGGTGTATTCCATTTGCCTGCCTTTACAGATGCGTCACTTAGAACTCGACTCCGACAAGCCTCTGATAACTGAATTAACACATGCCATCGATACCATGGGACCAGAAGACGAATCGTTTGCGCTACTGCTGTCTCACGAGTACACCGAGAAGAGCATCAGGGATCTGGGCTCAGACGCTTTGAAAGGCATCGATCGAGCTAGATTTTGTGTCCTCCAAGAAGCCAACGCTGCTGTCTCTGCGGACAAGAAACTGGTATTTTATCTCGCGCTCGTGAAGCATAACATCACGTATTTTGGGGACGATGGATACGAAATGGGAGGTTGGAGTGCAACGGAGCGAGAAAATAAAATTGTGTGGTTTTTAAGTCGGGGTGAGTGTTTTGGTTTAGAAGAGTGCAAAATGAAGATGAATTTCCTGAATCCTGGTTACGAAACTTATTATGACCTATGGCGAAACCACGGCACCAGCAAAGAAGAAGGGTTTACAGGTAATTTCGGGCCTACAAAAGAAACGGTTTACTCTCGTTACGCCATCATTGCTTGGCCTGCTATCAACGACATCAAAAGCACCACTAAATGGATCAATCCAGTTGCTGCGGTTAGAGCCATACAAAGACAGAAACCTGTGGATGCGGAAGCCTTCAAAGATTGCATGAATGCACTCGCTCCGAAGTTAGCAGAAACGAATGATGAACCGAACCCAGGATCGGCAGTTTTCTGGGAAGCATTATGTGAGCTGTTGATTGAAGTGGGCGACTTTGCACTCGTAAAAGTATTTTTCAGCAAGCTATTTGAGAAGTGTTACACCCAGCTATCAGATGGAAGTCGCATGGCTCCTCTCGTTGCCTCAATTTTGCGATCGTTTGACTGGGACTACGTAGCTCCGGTACTTATAGAAGCGTTAGAGCAGCTTGACGAGGCTAACTCTATGGAAATGGCGCTAAAGCTGGCTGGTGAAGTGAATGATGGGGTTGCCCGGAACACATTGATGACTCTCGCTGTGCAGAAAGCTACACAGTTCAGTGGCAACGAGTTGTGCTCGTTCAAGTATAATGAACTCCTTTGGACGTGGGCTCTCCGCCCAGACGACAAGGGCATGTTTGATGTCCTGGTGAATAAAATCAACCAGGCGGATGCAAGCGCGCTTAGTCCAGCTATTGAGACGTTTACTAAATATTTGGGAGGTGTTGACGCTTCTGGCGACAAGTTCTCCGCTTTAGCATCGATTGTTTCTAAGCGCATGGCGTGGCTGAACGAGAACATCCAAAGCCTCGACAAGCCATTTGCTTGGTCGATGCCAGATGCTCAATTTCCTGATAATGCGCACGTGGAGGAGTTTTTGAGAGGTACTGGTACTTCAATGACTACGAAGGGAATATGCAACTTTAGTAGTCTGCAAGAAGCACGAAACTATGCTGCTCACTGGATGCAGGATGTACGGGTACAAAAAGCTTCATTTGAGATAGATTCATCAGAAGAGAACGGCACTGTGTTCGTAACAATCACAAAAACGAAAGGTTGGTTCTATGGACGACAGAAAACGTTAAAGCAGTACAAGTCGGAGCTAGAAATGCTTGCGCGAAAGTACGAAGTAGGCAGCGAGAAGCGTAGAACGAAGCAAGCACGATTGGAGTGATGGATACAATTGCAAAGGCTACCGAAAGTACCGCTGCGATTGGAGTCGTAGCTAACGAGTACTTGAAGTAGTATAAGAATGTTTAGCAACGACTTGGAAGGCAATTTAGTACGGACATGTCAATTGATTTTGCATTTTGCAATTGCTTTGTCTTTTTTTTTTCCACAAAAGTGCTGGTTATAAAGCCTCACTCTGAAAGAACCTGCTAGTCATCTCACCAGCATTATCCTTCGAGATCATCTCAACAAAAGAATGCTAAGCTCTCAACCGTGCGCACGAGACCACCTGGTGCGTTGTTTTGCCGCTCCAGGTCTGGTGCCTACCCCATTGCATTCTGGAAGAATACTGAGCACGCGTGAGGATGGCGAGCGACCAGCCACCGTTTACAGCCACCGTTTCGATGAGGCATCCCGACGGCAAGTCGTTGATATACAACTCAGGCCCAGCAAGCCGTTCCGAGTTGCGCTCGTTGCAAGAAAGACCGCAAACGAGATGCCAGCCCTTTATCTGCGTGGCGCTCGCGTGCTGCGGTGCTACATGGGAAACAGGCAGCGGCGGCAGCTCGTGCGTCTACTCGCTCCAGCAATTGCGCAGGTTGAAGTTGCGTGGTGTGTCCACGAACCCGCGTGCGGCACACAAACTGACGGAGCACCGAAGCGAGCGTTACTGCTTCAGCCGTGTCGCTGCTCGACGCTCGCCGTGACGCGACCGCTTTGCCTCCATGTACCAGCTCGACCGCTAGGACGCAAAAAATGGCCGCCGGGCCGGGTCAGCAGCGCTAAGCACGGCGGCGCTCGCTGCAGTAGCGAGCCGGAAGGTGGCGGCGCCCGATGCTTGAAGTGGCGGGCGATTGACCGCGGTTCCTTTTCTCGCCGAGTAAACAGGGCGAGCTCGGCGCCACGCACGATCCAGGACCACGACAGTCGTGGGCCACGACCAGCGCGGCGCTGAGTGCCCGCCTGCAGCCCTGCAGCGCGTCCCACGACCCGCGCCCCGGGCCTCCACGTTCGCCTTCCGGCGTTAGCCAACGTGCCGCCATCCGGCGCTGCATCATGCAGCGCATGCAGCGCGCGTGGAGCCATCTGCCGGCGTCGCCAGCCTACCTTGAAGCGGCCGCGCGCCAGCCTGCCGAGTGAGCTAATCGCAGTGCCCCCAGCTGTCTCCAGCACAGGTGAGCGTCTTACTCCCCGACAGCACCGTGTTGCACCGCGACGCCAACACCCGCCAGCCGCGCGCCGGATGGCTTTGCTGAACCCTGTTGACGCCGACGCCACTCTCCTCTCGGCCGTTGACGGCAATCGCCCGTCGCACTGGCAGCGTGTTGCAGGGCAAATCGCGCCGGCTGGCCGAGCCTCGCCCGCTCTCGCTCGCGGACGCCCCGGTCTCTGGAGCGCGCTTTTGGCGGTCTCCCGCCGCCATAGAGCGGCGGCGCCGGGGAAAATCCACCGCGAAAGCGCACCGAGGCGCTCGGCAACGCCGCGCTCGGCGCATGGAGCCCATTACCACCCCGCGGCAAACTTTCGACCCGAATGGACACTCGAGCTGCATCGAACGGTGTCCGCAAGCTAGCGCGAAATTCGGACATCCTGGACGCCGGACGGACGTAGCAGCTCCGCGGGCGTCGGCGGCGAGACGTTCGTCACGCCAAGACTGCGCAGACGCTGAGGCCGCCTCGGCGACGCGCGCTGACCCTCGTGCCGGCCCCATGCCAGGCCGCCTCGACGAGCGAACGAGCGGGAAGAAGATCTCCAGCGTCGCCGCGTCGCCGAGCTAGAGAGCCTCGCGGTCCGGTCGCGTCCTGCGTGCTGGAGCCAAAACGAACACCGGGCGAGCTCGGGGCGTGCGTCCAAAGCACGGTAACGGCGCGCGCGGCGACAAACCTGCCAGAACGCCGACCTGGCGGCGTTAATTACTGCGCGACGACTAATGCCCATCGGGAGGGGGTAGTGCAGCTCGCCGGCCGCACTCGCCCCCTGCTCCACGTCCGAGTTCCCCATGCTGGGCGACAGCGAGTCGCCCGTGACGCCCGACGGCCACCCGAGCATGCGCAGCAGCCGCAGCGCCTTCAGCCCCAGCAAGCGCAAGCTGGCGCACTCGCCGCTGTCGCAGACGCAGTCGCCGTTGGCGTCGTCGCTGGCCACCAGCTCGCTCACTGACCGCCTCACCATGATGAACATCCCGACGCAGGACCTCAAGGCCGATCTCTGACCAGATTCGATCGTTTTCGTTACTTTCGATCGCTTGTCGAAAATATGTGTTTGGAACCTGCTAGAGACGGAAACAGAAGTGCTATACTTCTTTGCAGATAGAAAACAATATAGTGGTCTTTCATGCGGAAAAATATTGCAAGTTGAGTATCATAATGCAACCCAAACAAAAATATGTATTCCAAGCTGCATCGTAGCTGAATTTTGCAATACTGAATTGCAAGCAGAATCACCGTACCCAACTGCAGACTCATGTACGGCGATCAAGGAAAGCTACGACATACTCTTTCTTGCTTCGAGCCACTATTCATGCAGGAAACTTATCTGGAAGGCGAGACAGAGAGAGAAAAGTGAAAACCGATTAGCTGGGAAACCAGCCGTCCTCCTTAAGGCTCTTGGAGGCAGCTAGCCTAAACCGAAGTATTGACGCACCGAGGACACCACTGTACTACATGGTACATCACCGCTGTCTCTAAGGGTGTCTAGGGGTACTCTCGTTGCTCTTATATGCAATGGTTGAGCGGACGAGGAGCGGACGAAAGTGGCGCTCTTATAGGGTTAAACTGATGAAAGTAAAATTCTCGACTACGAATGATTCGCTTCATACTTTGCTATAGCTCGCTCCTGACGGTGCCATTCAACATGAGCAACGAATGCACCAAGCGATCTGAAGCGCTTTCTGCATCCACTTAATGGACACACACAATCGACCTCTTCTTCGGATGACGATCCTGGATCTTGATTCAGAACCATCTCCAACGCAGCCGCACGCAGCTTGAAACCTGGAAGCACATCACCGCCATCGAGATCTCTCCACGCAGTGGCACCGTCGCAATCCACTCCTCCGTCAGCATTGATCTTGTACTCGTACATAATCTGATGGTCCGGGCGTGGGTCAATTAGCCATCCCAATTGAACACCGTGCTGGAAATATTCACTTCGCATCTTTCGGTCGAGTGCGCAGCGTTGGGAACCTTGACCAGCAAGTTTATCGATTTCGACTACGAATGATGGGGCAAACGGCTCACCACGATACGTCCAAGTTTGCTGGGCTGATAGATTTCTGTCAGCATCTCGCGGCGTGTACGCGACATCGGGCATTCGGACTGTCGGTCGCCTCGGACGCTGCTCGAGAACGAAAGCTCCTTGTGAGGTTGTCACTCTTCCTCCTTCATCTGACATCTCAGCCCAGTTACCCAGACGCTGCGCGATCTTGGCTGCAACTTTCTCATTGCCATACACAACCATTCGATATGGCGTGAAGTGGCCTTCGTCGATGAAGAAAGCAGGTTGCTCACCGAAAACAGGGTTGATAAGCGGACCGTGCTTCGCCACGTACTGATTGAGGTCGTCAAGAGTGATCCCTGGGTAGTCTCGAACGCAGCACAAACTCTTTCTCGTTTCCAAGTCACGCACAAGCTGCGCGAGACGCTTCTGCTGGTCTTTCTTCATGTCCATCTTCTCTTTGCACTAGGGAAAGTTCGGCAATGCCATGAATTCATGATTTGATTGGACAAAAATGATGAATTCATGAGACTTATGTGAAACCATGAATTCATAATTTGATTGGACAAAAATAATGAATTTATGACACGCTGTGCGAAACCACCATGAATTCATGATCGGATTGGACAAAAACAATCATGAATTAATGAACGACACTACCCGCGTAAAACCGGTATTGTACCGACAAAAAAAGGCGACCACCTTTATTCTAGTTATCAGAAGCAACGATATCAGTTATGAAACACTTTTAATGTTATGAATTCAGATAAATGCGGACCAGGTGTCATGTCCAGCGTGGGAAAAAATCCATTTTAGAATTATATGCTTTTTCTATTTACCCCCTATACCCCCTTTTACTTATTATAATATTCTTTATAAAACTGAAAAAAAGATAGACACCTGGACACTGATATATATAGATTGATCTATAGTTGCTATCGTTGCTTCTAATGAAAAGAAAGATGGACATAATAGTTGGACGCAAGCCGGACACAATGCCGCTCACAACAATGAGCTCGGCATCTAAGTGTATCGAAACATAGCAATACCCCCCTGTTTCGAAAAAGGATACAAAATAATTCACACATGGACACTTCGATATTGTCGATTCCGCTAATGTGTCGTACTCATACAATATTTAGTGAAGACACTATAACGCGTAGGCTACTGACAATTCCTGAGTACGACATTCATAAGAAAAATGATGAGTCTGCTAATGTGTATATACTACAGGATTGTAGTAGTCAGACATCATAGAAAATTATGAATCTCACTGATACTTAGCGCGCAATTGCTCAAGACTTGGTTTTTCCACCATATAAACCTTGGCTGGAGAAGTATTCTTGGTGATGCGATTTAAGTCATCCAGAGTAAGTTTTGACTCAACAATGACTTCTGGCTTTGATTTAGGAGTTGGCCATGCGTAGTAGTTCTCATCAATGCAAATTGGCTCCGGCTCATGCGTTTCAATATATTCAACATTCATTGCTTGTGTATATTAGAACAAAGTAAGTTTGTATTACATCTCAAGCTCGCAACAGTCGGCACTTACCATAATGCGTTCTCCATATTTAAATGGATGCTCACGACAAAGCAATTGATCGACCTGTAAAACAAACGCATCTTCGTCTAAATCATAGCAAATGAAATAACACCAGAACGCTTCGCCTTGACCAAACACCTTCACAAAGAACTTGTCATAATTCTCGTATTCGTCGATAATCTTGTAATCCAAGTCTGTAAGATCCATCTCTATATAACTCCAGCAAAAATTATTACTGGCCTGTGAAGAGCTTATAGAATCCATTTACTTTATTGTGCTGTAGATAGTAAAGCCACAGGACGCAATACTGCCCACAATGTCCAAATCGAGGGTCCTGAATATCAACTTCGCGATAGGAATAATCCTTTGGTATCACACGTGGTCTTGGCAAGCCGTGGGGATCAAAGTAAGTCTTATGTTTGTTTGAGACTGCTAACCAATGTGTCCCGCCGATCTGACGCGTTCCCATGTTTAGAATACAGTAGTCCTTATGTCTATTCAAATGCTGTTTGAAATCAATTTGATCTACGTTGACACCAAGGGAATTGGCAAGTTTCATTAGTTGATCGTCTGTCGTTCTAGACAATTTAATAATTCTTTTTTCACTCATGGTACTTTATTTTTTCGGCGATTATAATATAATCGTCATTAATATAATCGCATAAGCTATGTCTTCTGCTTCTGATATTTCAGCTTTCGAACATTCCGTCGAACCAGCTCCAGCTGAGACGCTCTTCCGTGATAAGAAATGGACGTATATTCAGGACTCAACGTCTAACACCGGTCAATATGCCGGTCAAATTCAATTTAATCTTTCGACCATCTCTTCGCAAGCCGCATTTGTCAATTGGGAAGAAGCCGTCATCGAGCTTCCAGTAAAGCTTCAAATTCGTAATGGTGGTGCTGGTTCGGTCACTTCGACTGCTGCCTGTACTATTGATCAATTGGTACCAAAGGCCGGAGCATGGCAATTCATTGACAGTGTATAAGTCGTTATTGATGGTACCACTGTCCAAGCGAATCAAGTTCATGAGAATGTGAATACAACGTTCAAAGCTATCACTGAAACGGATTATAATACTTATGTCAAACATGGTCCAACTAGCAACTTTGTCTTGGATGAATATTCTACTCCAACGATCCAAGGATCTAGCGGAGCAGCTCAATCACTCGAAAACTTGGCCACGTCTTCGTTTATGACCGCCACTAATAGCATCGGTGAGTTTGGTTTAGCTAACACCTACTCGAATCGTGGAGCCGCCGAACGATCGCTTTTTACCGCTCTTGATCAACAAAGCACGAAGCTTGCATTCGATGTGATGGGAGGCAGTGCAAATCTTCAAGCCGTATCGAAACCTCAAGTCTATGTGGCACCTGCTGGTGCCGTTGCAGCTGGTTCGCCATTTTACGTCGCGCATTACTTGGCTTGCATTAAGTTGCGGGATATTTCTGACTATTTCAAGAAATGCCCAATGCAGAAGAATACGCGCGGCTTCATTTACCTCAATTACAACAGTTCATCTACTACTTTAATTACAACTGGTACTGCTGGCGTTGTTGCGCCTACTACTATTGCTAGTTTGAGCAAAAATATGAATTTTGGCAACACCTGCCCAGTCCTTTGGAATTTAAGCAGTGGTGCAACGACAACTGCTTTGGCCGATGGCCTTGCGCTCCCTGCATCTGCGACCACGCTTACTATCACTGCCGACGTCAATGGAACTCCAACTGCAGGAACTGGTATCACTCCTTCGCAATCGTTCTCGCGTCTTCTCGTTCCAACCTACTCGCCTAATCCCAGCGCCGATCATGCATTGGCTCAGAAGAAAACCTTCCGCTACTTTGAGCGAATCACGAATAAATTTACTGTTGCTCCAGGCGCTTCCTTCTATCAGTAATGGCATTGCTAATCCAAAGCGTTTGATTATGCAACCTGTTATTACGAATCCAACCGCAGGAGCGACTGTATCGGATATGATTAATCCCTTCCGCAGCCCATTTTCGACTGTACCTGCTACGACAAGTCCATTTGCTGCATTGAAAAATCTGCAGATCATAGTTGGAAACGTCCCTATCTGGAACAACCCCGTGAGTTTCGGATATGATTTGTTCGTGCAAGAGATGTCAAAGTCAGGCTGTGATGGTGGTCTTGATGATGTTGTCTCGGCCGGTTTGCTATCTCAGCGTCAATGGGAATCACTTTATCGATTTGTTGCTGTTGATATTGGTCGTCGTCTTCCAAGTGAAGATGGGGCGAGCAAGAGTATTATCGTGTCTGGAACTTCCAACCGCAACTACGCTCTAACCATTTATTACCACGTATTGCGTGAGGTTGTAGCAACAGTCGATACGGCTATGGGTACGGTTTCACAAGGTCCTGTTCAAGGCTGATCTTGACAACATCGTAATGTAATTGTATTTAACCACATTTTTTTAATCATCTTCAATATACGTGGCTAATCAAAATCAATCATGAGTGGCTTTTTCTCCGATAATCAGACCAAGCAAAAGGGATATGATCGCTATTACAATGCCATGGCAAAGAGCGATTTTGTTCAAGGCAAAAAGCTGAAGGCTCTAATTCAACGAGTCGTTGGATGATGCAAGTGCTGATTCACTTGCGAATTTATTTCAGCAAGTGATGGCGAAGAATCGTGATTATGAGTATGATCAAATCACAAAAAAACTACTCAAAGGTCCCAAAGGGCCTCCTGAAATCATTAAAGGTGAAGCAACTGAGGCTCCTAAAGCAAGTAAAAAGAAGCATACTTACGTTCCACAATCAACTGACGCAGACTTCAATATGGAAGAGCCCACTGCACCTGAAGATTCATCCGACGATTTCTATAGCGGCATACATGACGTTGCCCAAAAGGCCATCAATACTCGAGCATATATTAAGGGAAAAAAAGACTTTGAAACAGGTGGTGGATGACCACGTTCGAAATTATCGTAACAAACGAAGAGAGTTTAGAAGAGAGGATTCAATGCGAAGGCGTCAAGAAATTGCTGATAAATTTGCTGATGAAGTCATGAAAGAATCAGAAAAACTTCTGAAACGAAAACGAACCGCAACTCCCCCAAATAAATCTCCCACGGACAAACGAGCAACAAAAAAAGCTGCAAAACGAGCTGAGGAAGAACCCTCGATTACTCGACAACTCTTTCAAGACTCGGATGTTGAAAACAGTGATGACGAAGAAATAAAGGAAGAGAAGAGATTACGCAAGTTGAATGCTGGGATAAAAAAAGTATATACTGACGATATCAACAGCTACAAAAGCTCATTTGCAAATAACTTGTACGAAAGTATCCGACACAGATTTGGTGAAGCTGTTGAGCAACGCAAAGGCAAAGAATATTTTGAAGACAATGCTCCTAAACCGCCAAGAAAGCATAAAATGAAACGAGATGCTATGAATCAGTACAAAGCTGAATTAAAAGGCTGGCTCGATGGAATCTTTATCTAAACCGAACGTTGTTTGCGTAATTTTTTTTCTAACTCATTAACTTTTTAATTAGAAGTTTGATAGCAGCAGCATTCAATGCGCCAAGTTGAGAGTAATCAAGGGTGTATTGATATCCTTCCAAATCATTGTCGCCTTCTACTTTCATATTTTCGTTTGGCATAATGCTAACCATTTCTCCACACACTGTCATTGCGTCTTGTGCGATCAGACCAAGCTTAGGCTTGCTTTCTCCTTTCCATGAGTAGATAACCGGCTCTAACTGATCATAATGCTCCAATGTAATTGAGATTGGCGTAATATTCTCTTTGAGTCGTCTGTCAGAGCTTGTGTAAATAGATTGCGAGCAAAATATTGAAGATGAAAAGATGGCAGACACTGTAATACTGACTGGGCCTAAACCAAGATTGCTCCAAATATTTCCTTGCACGTTGTATTGATAACAATTTGATGTTCCACCAACACCAACTGTGTATGAGTTTGATCCTGATACGTGCAAAAACGCTGAGGGAGATCCAGTCCCGATACCAACTCTACCAGCCGAGGTTATTGTAAGTCTTCGTGTGTTTGCAGTCATCATAACCAAATCATTGGTAGTTGTAGTTCCAAAGTATGCGCTATTAGTCGAGGTTGCATTTGTGGCGTTGCTCAATTGTAATCCAAAACCAATGGGCGTTGCATTTGATGATTCCATGAAAATCGGCATATCGTAGTTAGCAGTTCCATCATTGAGTGCATTAGATGCTTTAATATATACATTACCAGAGTTTAGTGTGAGAGGAGCAGTCCCAAATGAACTAGTGTATGGCGTGTTGGTGTTAAATATCATTTTATTAACAGTGTCAGAAACAAGGTAAAGACATCCACTTGACGGTGTAGGAGACGATCCGGAAGGATTTATACAAAACGCATCCGCTGAGGTAGCCAGGGTGTATGTATGAGGGAAACCACTCTTGTACGGCTGTGAATTTCCAACATTGAAACAAAATCTATGCGTTTGCGACGTAAAACCCACGGATGGCTTGTCATTCCAATTGATATTGAATAAATCCGCACTTGTAGCTGAAACACCGCCTACGAATGAGCTAGGATTATCAGTAGATATTAAATTCAACACCGGATATGTTTTGTTGTTTGATGCTGATGTTGTTCTCGATGCAATGACCAATCCATTTGTATCAGATACTCGATAAATGTTCATTGTTTCACGATTAGCTGTATTTCCGTAAAAACGCAAACAATTGGTACTCGACGTGCCCAAAGGCATCAAGCCTACACCAGAACTATCCAATGTCATTGTTTTAGATACCTGAAACGCCCCGAGCGTTGTAATATCGTTGTAATTGAGTTTAGCAGCAGTAGATGTCATTGCCGATCCGTTGAGATTTAAATTCGTGTAGTTAATATTTAGACCAGCAGAGGTATTGATCGTATCGACTGTGATAGCAGGTGAAGCCATACTCGTTGAAGCAGTAAGGATGGAGCATCCTAAATTATTGATTCCACTATAATCAAGAGTTGAATTCAGCACCACAGCCTTCGAAGCAGCAGCACCACCTTGAGTAATCGACAAGTACAATGATTGATCAAAAGTAGTTCCATTGAATTTTAGCGATCCAGTGTTAATTCCAGTTCCAGACCCACCTAAATCCAATTGATAAGATGGTAGAGTTCCAATGCCGACGTTTCCAGTTGAATCGATGAACATTCGAAAAGCTCCGTTATGGTAGAAATACATCGTATTAGGATTGCTTGCTGAACTACCTCTAACTCCAATTTCCCCAGCATAAAGATTGCTTGTAAATTTTATATTGGCTTGGGCAGCAGCAGAACTATTTGAGATTGATACTCCATTATTTGCTGTTGTCGAAACAGAAAGGATACTAGTAAGAGTCCCAAGCGATGTAATATTTGGTTGCCCCCCAGCAGTGAGTGTTCCAGTAATACTTGTAGATGAAATAGAGGCAATACCCGTGATAGCCTTACCAGGATCTAATACCAGAGCCTTTGAAGCTTGAGCGGTTCCAGCAGTTATACCTGAAACATATGACAATCCACTCAAATCAAGCGCAGAACCACCAAGCGTCAGAGAACCGCAATCAAGATTGCCGATCACGCTCAATGCAGATAACGTTCCAACACCACCAAGCCGCAAGTATCTTTGATCGCCTGTAGTAATAGTAAGATATCCATTAGATGCATTAAAGTAAGAGCTATTGAATAGAGGAGAATTGACAATTGGAGGAAGAGACATATTTGATCACTATACTATACAATGCAAACTTCTACGAATCAATACCGAAGTCTAAACTTAAGAAGTTTCCAAAGAATCCACACTTCGAGCTGCCATTTAGAATGTGCGTTGCAAGTCCTAGTGGATCGGGGAAGTCAAACACCGTGCTGTATATAATAGCGCTTCTGAGCAAATGCTTTACCAAGATCGTAATATGCACAAAAACAAATGAAACTCTCTACGATCATCTTCAAGACACTATCGACAATGTCCAGGTGATCGAGGAAGGCCAAGTTTGTGCAATGACTGAATTTGACTCTGAGACTAGCAAGTTGATTATTTCGAATGACTTAGTGATGGAGCCAAAACGAACTCAAGCTCAGATCTCACAGTACTTCATCCGAGGACGAAAGCAAGGCTGGTCAATGATTTACATTTCACAGAGCTACTTTGGTATTCCAAAGACTATTCGAATCAACTCTCAATATGTGATACTCGGTCGAAACCTAACACAGAGAGATCTTGGGATCATATGCCGCGACTTCCCTACTGACATACCAATTAAAACCTTCATCGATCTATACAAACGAACAACATCAGAGAAAATGAGCACGATGATGATGGATATCATCGATCGAAAGATTTATAAAAACGTTATCGAACCGATCTGCGATTTGTAAAAAAAAAGAAGTTAGTTAATTAGTTGTCAGTTATTATTCACTGTTGCATTTTTTTAGGTCGAATTAACAAACGAATGCATACGTTGTTATCAATGATACCAAGAGGGATCATATTCTGATCGAGAAATGATAGCGTCAGTTCTGAATTGGTTCCTTGCATTGGACAATACGCTAATCCTTGTCCTTGAGACGTTGTGATTAGACCGCCATATTCAACCCCAGCAGACGTGAATGTGTGTAGTACTTGATTGTTGTTTGCGATTGGATTGTAGAGATTTGAACAAGTAATAACAACAGCGGCTGTCGGGTCTATCTGAGGCACCAAATTGCTATTAACCGCATAAACACTAGTCGTTTGCGCCGCTGGATATGTAGCTGGGCTGAATCCGATGATAGTTCCAAAAGCAGCATTATCTACTTGGAGCTGAGGCGTGTATGCAGTAGCTGGCATCGGTGGAAATCCGTTAGCAGCAGTGTATCCAGTGATATTCTTCACTGGCTGCAAACTAAACTGTAGAGCATAACTGGAAGGATTCTCGGCGCATGAGATGAAATAGTAGTACTGCCCAGTCGTGTTATTGATCAGGTAAAGATTGTTCTGAATGCAAAAGTATTGAAGGTAGTTGTTGATGTCGCTTGCTGAATATGTGCCATCAGGGAGTGTGATAGAATAAGTAGTTGTAGTAGAAGCTGTCGGCCATATGATCTTGAAGCTATTATTCTGACGCTGGGCAGTAATTGCTCGCCACGAGTAGTAGATGGATATTGATCCAAGTGCAATTTCATACTGACTGAAGTCAATTGGCTGCGAAAAACGATATCGGAACTGGTGAGTAGCCACTTGATTGTTCAGATTTAACAGAATTGGAAAGCTCATTTTATCTACTTGTATATACTATCCAAAAGAAAGAAAAATGCATCGACGAATGAGAATTAGACGACAATTAATGCCCCAGGCAATGGAGATCGATGGATCAGGGGAGGTAGATCACTTGAAACCTGTAGCGCCATCCAGAAATGACTACGGCTCGACAAATATTGAAACATTGTCCAATCAGCTTCAGAAGATCAGAGTTAGTCATCTCGCTAAGGAACAAAAAAAGAATAAAGCACCAAAATACATTGATACGTCGAAGCTACTAACGTTCAATAGATCTAAGAGATCTAAAGCTTCATCAGACGCTTGAATTGGCTGTAGTATGATGCCCAAAATACATTTTTTTCGTATAGTTTGTCAAGGATTGACTTTATTTCCGTTTTTATCAGTGGAGAATCATCGCCAATGTTTTTTGCACCTTCGAGCATCTTTAGACGCTTGACCAAACCATCCAAAAGTTGATTATACGCACTTTCGAACCCGCGCGAAGTAATTTTGCATTTGTTTAAGCAGTATTTCATAAAGTCGCGCTCAGGCTCATCGAGATGGTCAAACAAAGCCTTGTCAAAGCTTTTATCCTCTTCGATCATTCGCCAGAAATCAACGAATGCATGAGATACTAGCATTGTTTTTATATTAACTTGAGATTTGTCGCTTCTTAAGCAAGCTTGGAGTCCATGAAATTCCACATAATGGACCAGCTTTTCGGTATGGTCTCTTTTGTTTTTGCTCCATGATTGCTTTGTATGTTATATCAAATAAATAATCTCTCAAAGATGTCAATCTCAAGCGTCTTGTCACTGCCAGTAGGTGTGAAAGCACCATGGAATATGCGCTCCCGACGGTCTTTAGGTCTGCTCACGGGCATTGCAGCGGGCTTTGCAGGAGGGGCTGTAGCGGGCTTTGCAGGAGGCTCGGGAGCGTGGTCGTATGAATCGTCTGGTTCAAATGATACTTCGGAAGCATTTGCTCGGTTTGCAATCTTGTTGTAGCTCGTGTTAGCAGCCATGGTGCTGTGTAGTAGTTTGGCGTGTAGATCGTTCTTCTCGCGATTGGTAAGTTTAGCATAAGCTGGCGATTGGATCAAATGAGACTCAGCAATGTGCCGGATCATATTCATTGACATTGGCTTTCCATTGTACTTCATGAAGAGCTTTGACAGAACTTGACTAAAGCTATTGCTTGAATTTGTATAATCATACTCACCTGGTTGTCGATTGAAAATGCGCAATAGTAGCTTACTGGGCTGCTCTCCAAGCGTATTAACCAAGAAGTCGAGGTAGGACTTAATCAAGCTCATTGTGGTGCTATCCAACTGAATCGTTTGTGGTCCCATGAGACGAACATTCTTGAAATCATTGAGATGTAAAACGTTTCCTTGGAGGTAATTTGCATCTTTTTCTGGACTGAGAAGAACGCTCGGCCATACCAAACGAAGTGGATAATGCACGTTTAGCCACAACGTGATATAATCAAACACAAGCTTTAAGTAATCACTCCTCTTTGCTTTAACTAGCTGCTCAAACTCGGCTCGAGATAGAAATACTTTACCATACGTGTCGGTGAGCACCTTTGCAACTTTACCTGGGACGGACATTAGCTCTTCATAGCTGATATACTTCTTCTCTTCCTCTGGCGTTAGTTCGTTGTCCAGCTTTTCAGCTTTGTTTTGCTTACTAAGTTCCTTTCAAATCGTATTATAGTATGCAAATGCATCACGAAATCTGTTCTTGACCATTTTGCACATGGCATTCAGTGTTAATATGAGACTCTCTTTGCTTGTATAGATGCTCATCAGAAGCGCAATGATACTTGAGTTTTGAACCTTGAACGTCTTTTGAAATGAAGCATCGTCGTACTTGTTTGGATTGTGAATATTGGAAATGAACTCATTAGAGGACCATTGCTGTTTCGCAACGCCGGCCTTGTAAAGCTTGATCAGTTGTCTGGTGTATAGATTTACCGTAGTGTCGGACAAGTTATCGTACTCGCTTCCCATTCTGATATCACGAGTGATAATATTTTTAATTTCATCCAGACTGAGTGTTTTGGATTTATTAACCTTTGACATTTTTGTCTCTCGCTCTGTATATAAGTAATCCAGATATTCAATTTAGATGTACAAGGAATTTGCCGTCGATTTGAGTCATGCGCAGGCTGTTAAAGTCCTACATGGCAAACCCGTTCGTTTGAGCCACTCCCAGTTGAACAAAGGCCATTCGCATTATTTCCATCCTGAGAATTACAAGAAACTTGTAAAGGCTTATGAATCTGGAAAAGGAACAACATTACATATGTCTCACGGCGAAGTTCTACGTACTCATCAATTAGGACTTAGTGGCTCTGGCTTCTGGGGTAATCTCATTAAAAAGGGTGCTAGTGCTGCATGGACTTTCCTCAAGTCAAATTGGAAGCCAATCACTTCCGGACTTCTGGACGGAATTGCTACCGCGGCTGGACCTGAAGCTGCTCCATTGCGTGGTTTGGTGAAGGATGTGAGCGGAGTAGGAATGGCTCCTCCCATGACTCGTCGTCGCATTAAAGGCGGGAGCTTTCGATTGGGATAACTTTAGTTATGTTTGATCTTGATGTATGATTTCTTTAGGTATATATAACTATGGTCATGATCGGTTCAGTTTATAAAATCATTTGTAGCCAAAGCGACATTTGCTACGTTGGTAGTACATTTAATCAACTCAAGCATCGTATGATCGGACATCGGTCTCAGTTCAAGCGTTGGGATGAAGGCAAAACAGCAAGCGAAATCGCAATTTATCCATACTTCCGAAAGTATGGTCCATACGAATTTAAGATTATGTTGATTAAGCAGTATGAAGTTGCCGATAGGCATCAGCTGCACGCTACTAGAATAAAGGTGGTCGCCTTTTTTTGTCGGTACAATACCGGTTTTACGCGGGTAGTGTCGTTCATTAATTCATGATTGTTTTTGTCCAATCCGATCATGAATTCATGGTGGTTTCGCACAGCGTGTCATAAATTCATTATTTTTGTCCAATCAAATCATGAATTCATGGTTTCACATAAGTCTCATGAATTCATCATTTTTGTCCAATCAAATCATGAATTCATGGCATTGCCGAACTTTCCCTAGTGCAAAGAGAAGATGGACATGAAGAAAGACCAGCAGAAGCGTCTCGCGCAGCTTGTGCGTGACTTGGAAACGAGAAAGAGTTTGTGCTGCGTTCGAGACTACCCAGGGATCACTCTTGACGACCTCAATCAGTACGTGGCGAAGCACGGTCCGCTTATCAACCCTGTTTTCGGTGAGCAACCTGCTTTCTTCATCGACGAAGGCCACTTCACGCCATATCGAATGGTTGTGTATGGCAATGAGAAAGTGGCGGCTGAGATAGCAAGGCTTCTGGGTAACTGGTCAAAATGCTCAGATGAAGGAGGAAGAGTGACAACTTCACAAGGAGCTTTCGTTCTCGAGCAGCGTCCGAGGCGACCGACAGTCCGAATGCCCGATGTCGCGTACACGCCGCGAGATGCTGACAGAAATCTATCAGCCCAGCAAACTTGGACGTATCGTGATGCGCCGTTTGCCCCATCATTCGTAGTCGAAATCGATAAACTTGCTGGTCAAGGTTCCCAACGCCGCGCACTCGACCGAAAGATGCGAAGTGAATATTTCCAGCACGGTGTTCAATTGGGATGGCTAATTGACCCACGCCCGGACCATCAGATTATGTACGAGTACAAGATCAATGCTGACGGAGGAGTGGATTGCGACGGTGCCACTGCGTGGAGAGATCTCGATGGCGGTGATGTGCTTCCAGGTTTCAAGCTGCGTGCGGCTGCGTTGGAGATGGTTCTGAATCAAGATCCAGGATCGTCATCCGAAGAAGAGGTCGATTGTGTGTGTCCATTAAGTGGATGCAGAAAGCGCTTCAGATCGCTTGGTGCATTCGTTGCTCATGTTGAATGGCACCGTCAGGAGCGAGCTATAGCAAAGTATGAAGCGAATCATTCGTAGTCGAGAATTTTACTTTCATCAGTTTAACCCTATAAGAGCGCCACTTTCGTCCGCTCCTCGTCCGCTCAACCATTGCATATAAGAGCAACGAGAGTACCCCTAGACACCCTTAGAGACAGCGGTGATGTACCATGTAGTACAGTGGTGTCCTCGGTGCGTCAATACTTCGGTTTAGGCTAGCTGCCTCCAAGAGCCTTAAGGAGGACGGCTGGTTTCCCAGCTAATCGGTTTTCACTTTTCTCTCTCTGTCTCGCCTTCCAGATAAGTTTCCTGCATGAATAGTGGCTCGAAGCAAGAAAGAGTATGTCGTAGCTTTCCTTGATCGCCGTACATGAGTCTGCAGTTGGGTACGGTGATTCTGCTTGCAATTCAGTATTGCAAAATTCAGCTACGATGCAGCTTGGAATACATATTTTTGTTTGGGTTGCATTATGATACTCAACTTGCAATATTTTTCCGCATGAAAGACCACTATATTGTTTCCTATCTGCAAAGAAGTATAGCACTTCTGTTTCCGTCTCTAGCAGGTTCCAAACACATATTTTCGACAAGCGATCGAAAGTAACGAAAACGATCGAATCTGGTCAGAGATCGGCCTTGAGGTCCTGCGTCGGGATGTTCATCATGGTGAGGCGGTCAGTGAGCGAGCTGGTGGCCAGCGACGACGCCAACGGCGACTGCGTCTGACAGCTTATTGCGTCACTGTCGGAGCCGGCCCGAATTTTTTCGGCGTGGCAGCTCGGCATATTCACGGCTCTCTGTCTGCGATGATGCCGAACTCTTACAACTGATTGTTGTGGTAATGCACCGTCAGTGGCGTTTTTGAAAGGTTCTAGTGAATGCTGTGACGTTGGAAAGCAGACACAATCTCGATAAAGCTGTGTCGGCACTCCGAAGTAAATCCTGTTAACGTACAATAACGGTAGTGGCATATACTCCGCGGAAATGCCTGCCCGGCAACTAGGCCTCCAACCATCGGAAAGGTCAGCGGTGCCATCCGACGAGGTCAACGAGGCCAGTACCTTCAGGTTTATCTGAGTGCGGTTCTTCGTTGGCAGACCCCCGAGTTGGAGCGATCTACATGGGCAGCTTACTTCCACCGCTCCGTGGGCAACAGCGGCAGCCGCAGCAACTGCATCGAGTCTACGTCGTCAGGAAGCTGCCGTGAGTAGCCCTTGCGCAAGGCCCGCAGCTAGTCAATCGCCAAACGCGCGCTGGTCGCAGTGTGCGTGAACTGATAACCCGCAGGCGCTGTCACACTCCATGCCATTTTCTCCTTGGCAGCAGCATAGACGTCGACAATTGACGCCCAGCATCGCGGTGGATAAGCTGTCGCTGTCTCACTGGCAGCGTCGGATCTCCGCCTTCACGTGTCGTCCGAACCAGTCGCTGGCCGTGCGCGTTGCGACTCGTGTCCGACTCCGCTGCCGCCTCCTTCTCGCTGCAACATGGCGTTGCTGGCCTGCAGCCTCGCCGCCGTTGTCGCCCGCAGCGCCGGACCAGCCGGGGGCTGCTTGGGGCGGCAAATCCCGCGGGCGCGCGAGCGAATGAGTAAGCCAGCTGTGGTGCTTGGGTCGGCGCGCCGGCCGCTTTTTGGCCAGTAGCAGCGGCGCGCGTCACCATCTTTTCCTCGCATTGGCCGAAACACGCGCCACATCACCGGCACACAGCTCGCGGTTCTCTGTCGCCGCGCCCTCCCATTTGCGATCGTATCCCGTCGCCGCCTCTCTCTATCCTGATCCTCTCCGTCTATTCTCTCTTCACTACCTGCATACAAACAGGTGGTGACCTCCCTCCATAGTCCAGTACCTGTCCAGAGCCGCCGCTGCCGATCCCATCAAGTCTGCCGACCCGCGAGTGCGCAAATCTTCTGCTTCGACGAGCTCCACTGCGTCCACCGACTCGAGCGTCACTTTGCCTTTCGCCTCCCGCCCCGCAAGCCGCCCCGCCATGCTCGCCCGCTCCGCCCCCCTGCGCCGCGCCGCCGCCGCCGCCGCCGCCGGCGCCACGCGCCACGCCAGCTCCATCCAGTCCATCCACGCGCGCGAGATCATCGACAGCCGCGGCAACCCCACGGTGGAGGTGGACCTGACGCTGGCCGGCCGCGCCGAGATCTTCCGCGCCTCCGTGCCCTCGGGCGCCTCTACCGGCATCCACGAGGCCGTGGAGCTGCGCGACGGCGGCAAGCGCTTCGCCGGCAAGGGCGTGCAGCAGGCCGTGCACAACGTCAAGAGCGTGCTGGCGCCCAAGCTCGTGGGCCACGACCCCACGCAGCAGCGCGCCATCGACGACCTCATGCGCGAGCTGGACGGCACCGACAACAAGGGCAAGCTGGGCGCCAACGCCATCCTGGGCGTGTCACTGGCCGTGGCCAAGGCCGGCGCCGCCGCCAAGGGCGTGCCGCTCTACCAGCACTTCGCCGACCTCATCGGCAACAAGGACCTGGTGCTGCCCGTGCCCAGCTTCAACGTCATCAACGGCGGCTCGCACGCCGGCAACAAGCTGGCCTTCCAGGAGTTCATGCTGCTGCCCACGGGCGCCGAGAGCTTCTCTGAGGCCATGGTCATGGGCTGCGAGGTCTACCACCAGCTTAAGAGCGTCATCAAGAAGAAGTACGGCCAGGACGCCACCAACGTGGGCGACGAGGGCGGCTTCGCCCCTAACATCCAGAGCAACCGCGAGGGCGTGGAGCTGCTCATGACCGCCATCGGCCGCGCCGGCTACGACGGCAAGATCGGCATCGGCATGGACGTCGCCTCGTCCGAGTTCCTCACCAAGGACGGCAAATACGACCTGGACTTCAAGACCGAGGGCTCCACCGACCTGCTCACCGGCGAGGAGCTCGGCCAGCTCTACAAGGACCTGGCCAAGGAGTTCCCGATCGTCAGCATCGAGGACCCATTCGACCAGGACGACTGGACGCACTACTCGTCCTTCACCGCCGGCATCGGCGAGAAGGTGCAGATTGTGGGCGACGACCTGCTGTGCACCAACCCCAAGCGCATTGCCACCGCTCTGGACAACAAGGCCTGCAACGCCCTCCTGCTCAAGGTGAACCAGATCGGCAGCGTGACCGAGAGCGTGGACGCCGTGGCGCTTGCGCAGAAGAACGGCTGGGGCGTCATGACGTCGCACCGCAGCGGTGAGACCGAGGACTCGTACATCGCCGACCTGGCTGTGGGTCTGGCCACCGGCCAGATCAAGACGGGTGCCCCGTGCCGCTCGGAGCGTCTGGCGAAGTACAACCAGCTGCTGCGTATCGAGGAGGCCCTCGGCAGCGACGCCAAGTACGCCGGCAAGCACTTCCGCAACCCCTCCAAGATGTAAGCGTTGCCTCAATTGTATTAACACGGAGGCAAGCGGCCGGCGATAGTATAGTTAGTTGCTCCGCGTACAGATGGCGTGAGCAGCAAAAATTCGCTGTGCTTCGGGCGTTCAGAAGAAATGAATTCACCCGAACGGGTACGCTTTCCTCTTTACGTCGTGTTGTTAAACGAGTTCATTATTGCGTGTTTGAGCCTCCCCTGCGTGTTTGCCTAGCGGGAGCACTGTCAGTGCAGTGCCAACGTTGTCTATGCTGCTGCGGAGGGAGCGCTCGCGGCGTCAACAGCACCCTCAGCCTCCAATTCAGTTTTGCCGTTGACACTCAAGTCCGTCACGAGGTCCGTGGAGATGCCGTTCAAAAACTGCTTGACAGCGAATGCTGCCATCCGCTTGATACCGACTCGAGCGTAAGGCAGGACGTAGCTTGGGATGACCATGAAGACATGCGGCAATCCTTCATGCACGTCCACTTCCCAGTTTGTAACACCGTCCGCTTTAGCTTTCGCCTCGAGTCGCACCGAGTGCTGGTACAACGTATCGAGGCTAGCAGTCTGCAGGAACACAGGCGGAAGGCCTTGCAAGTTGCAATGCACTGGCGAGGCGTCAGCCCACGTGCTCGGGTCGTCACGCGTTGGGTGGTATGTTAGAACGCTAGCAGCCGTTACGTTGAGCGATAGCACGCAGTGCTGCCCGGAGATTTCATCTTCGTCTCCCGTTAGGTCGGCAAGCGGGCACGCCACAATGGCAGCCAACGGCAGCGGCAGCTTCTGCTTCCAACTGGACAACCCGTCTCGAACTCGCAGCAGCGTGGACATCACGAGGCCGCCACCAGCACTGTCACCTGCCAGGATGATCTGCGACGGCTCCAGCTTCTCGTGCTGCAGCAAGTACTCGTACATACCCACGGCGTCCTCCGCCGGCACTGGGAACTGGTGTTCCGGCAGTTTGCGGTAGTTGGCAAGGAACACGTCCACCACGACGTCCTCCCCACCTTCTTGAGCTGCCAGTTCCTGCTTGATGGCCCCCGCCAACGCACTGCAGAACGAGATGTACATCCGCGGACTCAGCACCGCGTAGCCGCCGCCGTGGAAGAAGAGCACCACCAGTCTCTTGGCGCTACACTTGGTAGACTCCGACTTCAGCCAGACGTGCTCCAGTCCCTTGAGCCGCACGCTCTCGAGTCTCATCCCGTGCTGCCAGCGAGCGAACCAGCCCAGCACCGTCCCGAACATGGACGTGTGCTGGCGGATGACCCGCGCGTGCTGCACGTCCACGATGCGCTCGCCGAACATGTCGACGGCGCTGCGCATCAGCGCGTGCAGCAGCTCGTAGCGCAGCGACCACTTGGGGAACTTGGTGCGGAAGCCGCGCGCCACGTACCGCACCACGACTTTGCTCATGGCCCAGGAGATGCCGGCGAGCAGCTTGGCGGTTTCCAGCGGCGTGCGGCAGAAGCCTCGCGACGCCTGCAGCACCAGCAAAAGCGCGAGGCCGCCGCCTGCTCCGCCGAAGACCCAGCGCAGGAACCTGCGACGACGCTCAGGATCCGCCCACAGCCGGAGGACCAGCGATTGCCCCTGCGTTGCCAGCGAGACGGAGACCATTGCAGCGAGCGGAGAAGGTCTGGAAGTGATGGCGGCGCTGATGCCCGTCGGATCCTAGCGGCCGGGGAAGTTAACGTGTGAGACCCTGGTGTCATGCCTCGTTGACAGATGTAGCTATATTGTGTTCGTCAGGTATAATGTTTGGAGAGGTACGTACTGTTAGCGAAAGCCAGCAGAGCGCTGTATTAGAGGGGTAACGGGTAATAACAGTATAGATATTGACAGGTGCATGTTGAAGTTGTCGAGGAGATGCGCTGATGGATGCCTACACTGGGGGAGAAACTAACGAGCATAAATCTCTGTTTTCGCTCGCCAAGAGAACGTCATAACCAGCAGATGTCTGCGGGCCGAGTTGCCATAACTCGGCACTCGACCGACTTACCATAACACGGCACTCCCATAACACGGCGCTTACCGAGTTACCATAACACGCCGCTTTACCGACGCCAGAAATTGCATAGAAAGATGCTTGCACAGCGTGTGATTGATGGCGACCGACTTCTTAACAACCTGCGTGATTCATTGCTCATTCTTCTCGTTGCCAAGCTCGCCCGTATGCCGTCGCATCCTCTTTCTGCTCTCTACCTCTCCCACGGGTCAGCCTTTTGCTCGACCAAGGCGAGACGCTGCGGGACTAACGCAGCTATCTCTGCATTATGCGGGCTCATTGCCACCAATCACGTCGCTCTTGTCACAGCTTGATGCCAGCAACCAAATCGATTCCAGTGCTAACCTCGCTTTTGAGGATTGCTTTTTACCACCACGAGCATGGGGATATTCAGGTTCCCATCCGTTCCAATAAACTTGCTAGACGACTACAGGGTAGTCTTGGGAAAGCAGTTGTTGGAAACCAAGTAGATTAAATAAAAATGCATTCGACCTTAGTAGCTACGCGTGCATACCGCCACCACTTAGTCGACTGATGTGCTATTCCACTCGGTGGTAAAGCGCCGTGTTATGGTAACTCGGTAAAGCGCCGTGTTTTGGTAACTCGGTCGAGTGCCGTGCTATGGTAAGTCGGTCGAGTGCCGAGTTATCCCGCAGACATTTGCTGTTTTGGACGTTCTCTTGGCGCGCGAAAACAGAGATTTATGCTCGTTAGTTTCTCCCCTACACTGGGATGTGCGGGGCAATGCCCTTGACCTGGTCGCTGGTCTGCCAGACTATGAACGACGAGATCTGCTTGTCGATGCCGTTAAGCGTGAAGTAGGTCGGGAAGTTTGTTTCCGTCGTCCGCGCAGCACCATCCACAGACCGACATCCGACGTCTCTGCAATGGATTAAGTGATGACACGAGCACAACAACTCTTGAAATGCATGATATGGCGTGCTAATATCTCTAGTGCCGATGCAGCAGTACAACTTCGAGTTTTGGTTGGCGAGCGCATGCATTGGGTTGAGCTATCTTTGGATGCATCACCTTCTCAATAGCTAAACACGACCTTGATGCTTCAACGCATTACTAAACTATGGGATTGGAACGAGAACCTGATACTTAAATGCCACATTTACCTTTTCATAATCGATAACCGGGTTATAAGCCGCAGGGGCCTTGAGGGATTCAATTCGTAATGCTAACAAGCTTCTAAATTGCTGCACATGTTTGGCTGATGACGACGAACTGAATATACGGAAGCGACTTGTATTTCGCAAGCTTGACGTAGAAAATAGCAAATGAGGCACTTCGGCCAAGCACAGCACCGTATTTGTCAGGATACCTGTAAAAGTAAAATGCAAAACGCCAAGTAGCGCGAGAACTGATCGCATTAATATTAGCTTACTGCCGAGCATGCATGCTTTTAAGTAGTACTTCTGTTCGATCGCGGGAGGCACCAGGTAAGTTGATTGCCATTGAAGCTATGGACAATCTCTCAGATATTTGTATCGGCAGGTAAGCTTGGGATCATAACTCGGCCTTGGATTGCTGACGGTAAACTCCATTTTCGCGTTAAGTTCTGCAGCGACTTTCATAGTGCAGAATACAATGACAACGTTAATAATCTGGATAAACTTCATGCGCTTCGATGCTCGAATTCTTGTGAAATGCTTGAGGTGTTTCTTCGGTGGGAATAGAATTGGAAATAAGCGCCACAAAACAGGAAAACATTTTTCTAGATCAGTATTGTACCATTATACTAATATAGTTGATATGTATTCAATCAATATACTAGTATAGCTCTGATCCGAAGCGCTATCATTAGCAGATCAAATCCAAGCTTTGCATTTGGTACTCTCGTTGCTTCAATAACCCTCGTGCAAGCGCGATTAAAAACTAGTTAATAATCTGTTATTTATTTTCGTGTATAGCACAATTGTCGGATGATATAGCGTGTTCTTTTTCTCGGCGCTTTAAAGTGGTGATGGTGTTCCGAGTTTTCATCCGTATCCACAGCGCGAGGTCATGAATTCGCTCATGATATTTAAAGGATATTCGTTTGTGTCGTAACTGATGGGAATTAACCCAGCGCTTGCAGTGCTTATACAAAACCACAAATAGCTACCCACTCGTGTGCCTTGACGCAGAGCGAAACGAACGGAACTCACGGTAAACGCAACACAATCACTTTACTGCAAGCAAACTCTCTCGACTTATTTCTTCATGAATTCAAAGCGCCACTTCCTAATCGAGTTATGGGAGTTGACGCAGGTGGAGCTGCACGGCAGGTATTCATCGAATCGTGTTATAGCACTAGAAAACTACGCACGGGAGACAAGTGCAGTGCGAGCAATCGGGGTGATGCTGGCAACTCCGCTGCCATGCTTGATTGTCACGGTTCTTATTGATCTTCTTCCGCTTCCTGATCCTTCTGAAGAGATTCGTGAAAACAAATTATTCTTTGTACGCCAGTACTACAGCTTCCTATTGATGACCTTTATCGCTATGCACCAAATTCGCATTGGTATACCGGCCCTCTCGTACACTACCCGGAGTGTTGTCCAGGACACCGTTCTGGTGTCGACACTCAATCTCTCAATACTGTACGCACTCATATTGATGGTTGGGTTCCCTTTGCCGTTTACAATTTTGACCATGATGCCCGTCTGGGCTACGTTGAGCTCCACTTGCATGGCCATCCGATGGAGAACAAGGCTCAGGAAAAATCCTGAAGCACGATCGAAACTATTTGGCATATTTAAGTTATGGATGTACGAGATTCTGATGGTTTTCATTTACCCATCGTATTTTTATGTGTTTAAGACACTGTCTAGCACAGTGCAGGCGGCATTTTCGCTACTTTTACCAGTGATCAAAATAATGATGCGAAACCTTTTAGCAAAAACAACTACCAACGCAAGGGATAACATTCCTCTACTTGTGGTCTTCAATGCGGATGTTTTCAGTTCTCTTTTTCTATCGTATTGCATACAAACATCGCCGACTTTCCGGACAACCATGGGTCTTATGCTTACCGATATTACAATATTGGGACTATCCTTGCGAGACATTGAGATTGCTCGAACAGGTCTGCAGGACTTGGAGGTACTCGTAGATGACGAGTGCATTTGGGATTTGGATCAAACCTTTGGCAAGGAAATGAACTCGGAAAACTGCAGGCTCGATGCATTGCGACGAACAAGTATACTTCTTCGAAAACATGAATGTCCTGAAATAACAGAGACTTCTTCGATTCTTCTGCATGATGGATCAGCTGAAGCCGATCCGATACTGCAAAATATCGTAGATGAAGTTTTCCTAGAGTCCGATGGCAATGATAATACGTTTACGATAACACCGAGTTCTCTTATCGTAGCAAAACAACTGTGGAGCACTGGTCGAACCTACCCAATAACGAAAGCAATTGAACACAAATCACGAGGCGTTTCAACTAAACTTGCGTACACACTCAAAGTGCAACGATTGTTGTACATGGCGGAGTTTCTCCTCCTTCTTAATTTTGTAGAAGTTATTATTCCTCTTGTTTTTTGTAAGTGTTTTTTCGTCTGTTCACGATCCATAACTGGTACTCTAGGGGTTGCTTAATCTGACGCGCTCTTGTGGTTTGTTTATTAACAGCAATTTACTTGATTGTGACGTATAATCTACCGAATCGAACATACTACAGGGTGTTTGATGGCATGGATGAGGAACTCCTGCCTCAAACACTAAAGAACGTTATGTTTTATTGCCTTTTGCAGCTCTTATCGCTGCTTGGACTGATATTGATCTTGAAACGTATGCTGGGCCACTCACCGATGCGACATATATCGTTTGTTCTTGAGAATCAGCTCGACTACGTGCAGATGAGCCTCGTGTTTTGGCTTTTTTATAATGCCCAGTCAACACTGCAACACACAGGTAAGCATCATGATGCTATTATGCTCAGAATGCCGTCCTTATCTGTATACGTTCACAGGTTTCGACTACTCTTTTCAATTTGCATGGCTGTCCGGCAACCCAGACTCGCCGTAGCCGTGAAGTGGTGGTGAGGGACCAAATCGAGCAGCGAACAGGAATCAAATCGATCAAGTTAAATTCTCGATAGTCGTCGGGGAAGCGTAATGGGAGCTCCTAGTTCACCTTTTCAATAACAGGCATTACTTGACAAATGCGACCGTGGCATCGAGATCTTCTTCTAGCACCAGCAGTCGCGCGACGTGCACGCGCACATGCCGCCACGTGTTCACGCTGTTCCCGCACTTCATGATGCAATCGTCCGTCGGCATCGAGCGGTCCGCCGCCTTCATCGTGCGCCTGACGGCACACCGGATACCTGTGCAGCTTCCCGGAGCGGCGCCGGCCTTCTGAGGTACATGCATTATTTGTATCGTGGGTGTCGATCCCACGATACAAATAATGCATGCCGTCGCGCTGTTGGTACTCTACGTTTCTGCAATTCTCGGGCATTGCCAGCAGTCTCGATTGGACACTCGGATAAGCGATCCTGTCGATGCGAGCGGCTTACTCAGTCGACGTTAGCGGCTTTGTCAACCGCAACACATCGTCAGGATGAAAAGGACGAGGCGACTTTTACAAACTTGAACAATTGAACGCAGTTTACGAGAATCGTATCGTACAATAATCGACGAAAAGCCAAGAGATTAATCGTTCACACTAGTCGAGTTCACTTTTCAAGTTGAGTCCCAGTCATCAGCTACATTCGGCCGCAAACTCTCTCTCTCTCTGTGTTATCGATGAAGCTCCTCAACGCTGTGATCTTGCCGCTGCCGCTGTGGTGCTGTACGTCGCTTCAGTACAAGCTTCAGGCAACCTCGCCGCTCGAAACCCACACTACAACCCGAATGCCCCGCATCGCACCTATTCTGACAACTATCGTGGGCTTAACTGACAAGCGCAGTTGTTTGCACCGACAATGGCCGAAGTGATCTCTAAAATGACACCACTCGGTGAAAGGATGGCGCGTAGGAAGTTTCTACATGTGTTCCTTAAAGAAGTAACTCGAAACTGCGTTGATTTGGTCACAGATCTTATCTTTCTCCTATACTGAAGTCTTTGTAAGCAGCAGTACAGCCCAGACAAGTTGCGGGTATTTCATGGCAAGCAATCCAAGCTCGATAGCCAGTACCAGAGGAACGCAATGAGTGCTCAAGAAGGGGCAGCGTGAGACCAAAGTTCAATGCCTCTAGTGTTCAGGCTGGTATGACCCCGCAGTCTGTCCTTAGCATCGAGCAGAGCGCCATCTTCATCGTGCGCCAACTACCGGTGCACTGGATACAAGTGCAACTTCCCGGGGCGGCGCCGGCCTTCTGAGGTACACGCACCATTTGTATTGTGAGTCTCGATTTGTGGCGCATTGATATTCTACGTTCACTGCATCTCGGGATATTACTTGCTGTTTGCACGCGTTGCTCGCACTCGCACGGACAGGTTTCGCGGAGCCTAATTTAATGGCAGACCTAGTGGCTATCAAAGGAATCTGAAAATGACCGATAGTATCTCCATCAGCACCAGGACAATCGACAATAAACGAGTGATGATTCTACCCTATTGCTGTAAACATTGTGTTGCTCTTTTCTTTGGTCTTACTAGGTCGTCTGCGACTCAGACTGGGAATACATATTTTTTTCGTTGTTATTGTAAACGTGCCGAATTTTCTAGTAGCCCGCGTAGCTCCGCTGCTAGATGACCGTCAGGTACTTGCAGGAGTAGCTACCGTGGCCATGCCTCCTCTGCTAGCTCCTCTGCTTGCTCTTCTGCTTGCGCTTCTGCACGCTCTTCTGCTGCGCTCTGCCCTGCTTGCTCTTTTGCTCTGCTGTACTTGCAGTTCAGCTCTGCTCTGCTGAGCTCTTCTTGGAGCTGCAGTGCTAAGCTGCAGCGCTTCCTCTTCTGAGCAGCTGTGCTGTGCTCTAATTGTTGCTGCGGTGAACAGCGTCCTGGGTCGAGTAGTAGTAGGCCCGCGTAGCTCGTGGCCGCCTGTTGGCTTGCGGTGCTGTGCTCAGGTCTTGTCTGCTCTGCCGTGCCGTGCGCTGCGTTGCTCTGCTTGCTGCTGCGCCAACGAGCGTCCTGGGTCGAGTAACTGGACCGCATAGCTCGTGAGCCGCGTGATCGCTGCTAGACGGCCGTCATATACTTGCCGAACGCCGCATTGATGCCACCATGACTACAATACCCCTGCTCTGCTTGCGTTTCTGCTCTTCTGCTCTGCTTGTTCTGTTGTGCTGTGCTGTGCTGGTTGCTGCGACGAACAACATTCTGGGTCGAGTAGCTGGCCCGCATCTCTGGTGGGCCCTGCGCTAGATGCTAGATGGCCGTCAGGTTCGTGCTAGGAGCCGCGTTGATACCGCCGTGGTCATGCTTTCTCTGCTTGCGCTCTTGCTCTGCTGTGTTCGGCTCTGTTGTGCGCCGCTCTGCTGGGTCTAATGCTTGCTTTGCCGCTGTACTTTGCTGCGCTATGCTTTGCAGCGTCCTGGGCCGAGTAGCTGGCCCGACTTCAGCTCTGCTCTGGTTGCTTTACTTCCTTTTCTGCTCTGCTCCGGCGCTCGTTGTTGTACGACGGTTGACCTATGTCACTGTTCGCAGTTCGTAACGAAGTGTCATTTTGTGGCAATCGGTTTTCTTACTGGTTTTCAGCGGTTTTTAATAGTGAAGTCAACCATACAAACATGAAGTATAGGCCTTGTCGAGTGCCGGTTTTCGACCGTATCCAATAGTGAAATCAAGTTGTTTTTGCTTCGAAAATACTTAAGAGTGCGTGAAGTTCTCAAACCTGATTTGAACCGGTTCCATGTCACCGAATTGACGTAACATCAACAATTGTGATCATGATTGGTTTTATACACAATGCGGGACCCCAAAAAAACTCAGCACTGTCTCTCTTTCTCTTCCTTCTCTTCTATACCCTACCCCCTTGATAAATTTAACATATATATAAAAGTATAGGAACTCGGAACCCGAGCACCAACAGAAGATGTCAATATAACCACAGCCCTTCTAGTTATTAAAATTTGGTTCCGAAAATTTTAGAACCCGAGTTCCCACAATTTAACAATTAGTTGCAATTCACTATAAAATTGAAGCACCACAGCAGCTCTAGTAAGTACGACATCATTTTGGAACCTCGGAACTCAGCATAATAAAATATTTTGAGATTGTTCTCAGTCACAGAAGCACGGAGGAAGCGCAAGTAAGCGACGATCGCGCGAGATAGCTACGCCAGCAGGTATCGAAAGCCACAGAGACTAACAGGAAAGTTGTATTGCTACTAGAAAGAAGAGATGTCACGCGAAGTGTATTTCCAGTTGGTGGATAAAGCAACTCGACTCCCGCTTCTAGACACATCCGTTGACGCAGTGGTCTTGCCCGAAGATGCCAGCCTGATTCGATTCCGCAATGCAGTCAAGGTCCAGTGTCCGAATACTCTTGCAAATGTTGATGCAGCTAACCTGCTAGTCTACGCAAACCGAGCAGTGTATGACGAACAGAATGCTCAGCCTTTGGACGAAGACTCGCCGATTGGCGCACTTGGTGCGTCGACGGAGGGTGCACTCATCGTGGTAGTGCCGCCGCAGCGTCATGTTCCTCGCACTGTAGCACCAGCGTCCGAACTGATGGCAATTCCAAGCGCCACTGTCCTAAACGAGCCGGATAAGTACGCGGAGGAATGTACCTCACTGACAGAATGGGCCATTAACGCTATGCACGAGATTCCATTGATCTGGAAGTTTATGAGCAGCTTGGGTGGATGCACCAGCAACGGGAAGATCTTTTGGCGATTGGAAGACAAGCAGGTCGCGTCGATACTTGTTGATGGATGGTTTCGAGAGTCTACTGATGGCAACATCAACGTGCGCACGAACAAGAAGAGCATCCTCTGGGATCACCGGGCATCGGCAAGTCGACGCTGTTGTGCGTGATGGCATTTTATCTCGTGTTCAAGCACAAGAAGAATGTGCTGGTGTACCGACGATTAACCAAGCTGAAGCAGCGCAATTGTCTCCTATATCTGGGACACCAGGGAAATCAAGTTGTACATTTTGCGATTCCAGCATGCAAGAAACTCGAAGCTGGTCGCGTGTATGACGAGCTATGTCGGCAGCAGGGCATTGAGAATGTCTGGATGCTGTTGGATGGTTTTAAATACGACCATATTCCGGAAGAGCTAGAGACATTCAATTTGTTGGCAACGTCGCAGCAAGTGGATCTGAAGTCTCAAGAACGAGTTGATGCGTACTGCTGCCTATTGCCTTGTTGGGCAAAAAAGGATTTGTTGTTGATGGGAAACTTCGTTTACAAGTTTGCCACTGAGGATATGGAAGAACGGTTCTACTACTCTGGCGGAAGCGTGCGTGAGTTTACACTTGCTACATCGGAGGACATACGCAGTGTAATTGATGATGCGAGCAGTGGTATGGATGATATCTTAAGCCTGCTCTCCAACAACTCCAGTGTATTGACGGGGAATTCGCAAGTTAATCGATTGCGCCATACATTTGTCAAAGATGCTGGTGACACAAATCATTTTATCTCCAGGCGGTATTGGGAGCAAGTCATCGACTCGGAATATGCAATTCTTACACTTTCTATCCGGCTGCGATCGGACGCGCTGTTTCGAATTTATGCATGGGCTCGAAGCGCTGGACACGGATCACTTGCTGGAAGCGTTTTTGAGGTCTATGTACACCGTCTAGCTGCTGACAACATGTTGCGACTTCACATCTCCGAATATGATCCACCGACATATAGGAAACCAGATGAACCTCGTGGTTATGAATTCAAGCCAGTGCTTCTCAAAACAGGTACTGCTGTTCAATGGGGAACCTCAAGCGAGTACAAGCCATATTTGGAAAAATGGCGGGACGACGACAAGCTCACGTATTGGTTTCCTGCGTGCGACAATTTCCCCAATATTGACAGCATTGTGAAGCTTGAGTCAGGCGGCGTGGCGTACCTTCAAGTGATTGTCGCAGAAAAGCATGCCATCAGCAGTACTCAAATGGAAAAGATGAATGCGATTTTCGGTGTCGCGAATATGACCAAACCACCAATCTACATTGCGATTTGTCCTGACCGAAATTCATGCCAAGAGTTTGTTCTCAACTCGCGCGCTGAAACTTTATTGGCGAGAAGGACGTGTCAAGTGTTTGTGGGCTACTTCGAGGAGTATCAGCTCGCATCTGCAGCAGATGGCCCGACGAACAACATCTCGGTGAAACCAGTTCCTCCCGAGCACACATACAACACACGCAAGAGGCAACGTGCATCGTAATGTGCTAACCGAACTCTTTGTTCTCGACTTGATAAAAACGATCCTCTCAAAGTGCGTCCGACTTGAAGACAAGGATAAGAGAATAAGATATTTCCCGAATTGTATCTCAAGGAAGCTGGGAATACCGAGCCACCAATCTATATTGCAGTTGTCCCGATCGCAACTCGTGCAAAGCGCTTGTCCTGAAGCCATCAGTCGAAGTGTAAAAAGCGACAAAGGCGTGCCGAGTGTTCGCTTCGACGAGGCTCCATTTGCGACTGCCGCTGAGGGCCCAACGAACAACATACCAGTCAAAGCATTGCCGCCGCCTCCGCCATACAACCTTCAAAAGCGATTGCGTATTGAGTAGCACCTCGCTGTTAGTGTGTGAAGCCTTCACTCAGCAACATAACGACGATTCGTGAATTCCAAGCCGCGACCTTAACCATTTTTACTCCAGCTCTAGAAAAGCTTTTCTCAGCGTAGGACAGTTTTCTTCCACATATTTATTCTTCAGTAGCAGCTCCGACGCACCTCATTTTCATTTATTCGAACGACAGAGGGGGCTATATCCACGGACCCACTGATACCTGTCAGGGTTTCAAAAGCATTGGGGTGGTCTGTTTGGAGACCCCCGCTTTGTATTCGACACAGCAGACGTTGCAGTAGATATAGATGAACAAGAACACTTATTAAATACCATTGAGCGCAAGTTGAAACCAAAGGAAGCAGAAAAACTTGACGAAGATCTGACAGCTGCAGAATTTGATCGAGCAATCGAATCTATGAAATCGCATTCAGCCCCAGGACCAGATGGATTTACTGCGGATTTTTTCAAACTTGACTCGGCTACGTTTGGTGCTATATTGCTGGAAGTGTTTCGGTATCAACAGGAACGAGAAATAATGTTAACACATCAGCGATACTCATCCGTAGCTCTACTGTTTAAAAAAGGTGATCGGTCAGACCCTGGAAACTTTCGCCCGATAACCTTAAGCCAGTGGAAGTTAAATATTGTCGGAAGTTTTGGTAAAGCGACTTCGGTCATTCATGACCTTTCTGGTCCACGCAGACCAAAAAGGCTTTATCCCAGGTCGTCTGATTCATCAACAAATTATTTTCGTTCGGGACTTGCAACACTTGCGTACCACGCAGAGACACAAAGGTTTGGCAACATTTCTTGACTTTGCAAAAGCTTATGATCGAGTCAATCGGGAATACTTATTTAAAGTTTTAGAACGGCAAGGCTTTGGTCTAAAGTTCATTGCATGGATCCGTTTGATGTAGAAAGATTCCAAATGCTCTCTGATGCTAAGTGGATGGGCGCAAGCCCCACTGACCCCGCTACGAGGTGTAAAACAGGGAGATCCACTATCTCCTTTTCTTTTTGATCTGTGCCTCGTTCCACTTGGAAACCTCTTGAGATAACGACAAGATCTTGGCATCCCGATCGGTGACGGATTGAAGGCCACAGTGGCTTTTTTGCTGATGACACAGTAATATTTTCGAAAGGAAAAGTAGAGCTGCAGAAGAAAATCAAACTTGTGGATTCCTACTGTGTGGGATCAGGTGCTAAGCTAAACCAATCTAAAAGTGTAATCATGAGTTTAAATAATCGCTGCCCTCCCCCACGCATAAATCCACTGCGCTCTCTCCAACTTGGAGAAACAGTACGCTACCTGAGGATTCCGTTTGGAAATTGTGATACATCATTAGGCCTGACCAACGACCTGGACAGGAAATTGACTACAAAACTTCGGCTTTGGAAAGGTCGAGCTAGAACTCTACTTGGTCGTAAGCTGATTGTGCAAACACTCATCCTATCACTTCTCTGGTACTTACCTCTGCTATGATTATCCCAAACAGGTTTATCAACCGGTGGTAAGTCAGTTTGTGCTTTACAATCGAATAGGGACTGGCAAACGTGGTGTGAATGTAGTGAAGACTGAATTTGCACTGACCCCATAGGACAACGATCGCATTGGTATTCCAAATGTGAAGATTTACATACGTAGACAACACCTACAATTGCTTCAAGTGTTTATGCGTGCGATCTCGTCTATTGGAAACCACGACGAGGAAATCTGGTATCGCCCAATGCAGGCAATTCTACAACAGCGTTATGGTAACTTCTCCCGACAGCGGTCCTTTGATTTTCTTATGCAGAACCCACCACCACCACCTGGGTGAAAGTATCTAATATGCCTCTTTGGTGGAGGAAAGTGTTGCAAGATTGGAACCGAATCAAATGGCCTCAACACGACCAAATACCACTCACTAGACGTCAAACCCTGCAGTACGTATATTCAGTCCGATTTGGTGGAACACCTCAACGAAATTTCAAGTAAGGACTTCATCACGGTCAGGACAGTCGTAAGAAAAAAAACCGATGGGATCTGGCATCGTAGAATGTGCCGTGCTTTGGCGCAGCAAAACAAACTCTGCCTGGCGGACTTCCTTGATGTCAGTCGCAACTGGCCATCGCCATCAAAATTTTTTCACAGCTATATGCTCTATGCTTCATGGAATAGCAGGATCACGCATAGTTTTTGGGGACATTATCCGGCTTTATCGGCAATTGACCGAAATTTTACGCGAAACCTTCCGGACCCGCATGCTGGTGGAATGCAGACCGAATCAACAGCGACAATGCCCCCATTTTGGTTTAGCAGTAAGATCTCTTCAAGTTACGGATGCACCAGCGCGTTTTCTCCACAACTGCGGCTGCATGACTGGGATAATCTTCTTCAACACGTCACTTTTGAGCACCATCATCTGGAAAGCCTTGGTTGTCCGATGCAGAAAATTCATGAAGCACACACCAAGATTATTTCCCTTCGGAAATACATGCTTCCAGTAGTCCACGATGTAATGTTCCGCCTATTCATTGGAGACCTAATAGTTGGTTCGCGGCTGTATTTCTTGAGATTCCTAAATCCGACGATTCAAGAATGTGTTCGATCATCATGTCATGCCATTGAAACGGTACAACATTGTTTCTACACGTGCGCTGCAGTGCTGGCAATGTGGCAACAACTTTGGACCCCGTGGCGTCAGGTCTTCATTTTGAGTTTGAGCCTGGAATGGCGTCTACTGCTTTTTCCAAAACCGAATGTTCTACGACCACGTTGGCGGCGGAATGCTCATGTTGTGCTCATCTTGTGGAGGGTGTTTACTGCGATTGCTTTTCATGCAAAGTGGAGAATCCGAAATGATATTTTCTTCCGAGAGACTTCAGCAAATGCACCAAGCATTCCCCAGCTCCAACTGTCCTTCAAAACACACTGCCAGTTTCTATACCAGCACGCCTCTGAATTGAAAATCAGTAAATCTCAACTGGCTTCATTGCTCAGCCAACTAGGCCTTAACCCACCCCAAGAGTTAACCCTCGCAACAGCGGATCGTCATATTTGGATTCCAAGATCATAGATTAGCTCGCCTGATATCAAGACCATTGGTATTTATGTTAATTTAGGCAATCCGACGAGAAATTTGTTAACTAGTTAATCGAATCATTTACTACTAATTGAAGTATCCCTTATCGCAATCGCGAATCCATTTAATCGACTTGCCCTTGTAATTCCCCCAGTTCAGTGCATGGTTATGTCAAGAGTCTTTCAACATTTCTTCTATAAACTGTTTAATCTCCGGTGACTGCCTGATCAGGATCTCTTGCGGTAGCAGCCACGCACAATAATTCCGATCTGCAGCAAAGACTTCTTCGATAGTCTTTCCTTTGGATTTGCCAAAGTTTAGTTGTGTTGTCATGATGAGAGGTCTCGCTATATGCTTACCGGCGTTGATGTTATCTAATGTTGCCCAGTATCTGTTGAAATATGATCTATTGCCAATCATTATATTATTTGTTTCAAGGCATAGCGACCGACGATCAGACTATTCGACAAAGCTGGCGAAATCGTTATTTAGAATTACGATGTAATTGCAGAAATCACTAAGGGTGACTGGCTCCTTTCCCTTGTATTCAATTTGAACCTCGTCAGCTGTAATCAAGTTTTTGAACTTGTTCATCACCGCGCGATCAGAGTTATCTACTGCTTCATCTAGAACACACATGATCATCGACTGACGAATGGAGTTGAAACGACCGGTGATAAGATCCATCCGAGGTGTAGTAAGTGATAAGTTAGGGCCTAAGACATATCTATTGAAAACGTCGAATGCCGCATTTTCCCCGCTAACTTGCTTACCTTTGATGATTATCACTTTTTGCCGGTCTTTTCCATTGGATTTACTAATATATGTTTGAAATACTTTAGCAAGTAGTTGTACACTGCTTCATCGTTATTAGAGATAACGCTTCGCAAATGAGTTAACCATACATCGACGGTGCTATTATCAACCACAAAATCGTTCTCGTATTTGTGTAGAAGCCCACTGAATAGATTAAAATTTCTTCGTTTGGATGAATCGTCGCTGTCAAATGCGCAATATGGTTTGAGGACCACTTTCTTGTAGTTTATGCACTTTTCAACAGCTAGAAGAATGTCTAAGAGCTTGAAACTGAAGATCTCGTCCTTGACTCAATATCAAATTTATACTCCTTTAGCTGTCCCATCCCACGAGGTACAAATCGAATGGAAGCCACATATTGCCGCTTGTATTTCGTCTCGTCGATCTCTTTAACATAGAACATGGCATCACCATTGTTTTCAACTCTGATTATCGTTTGACGAAGAAGCAGCGCCAAGTCTCCCACATTATACGACTCGTCATCGTTCATGAGCAAGGTATTGAACTCGATATCATTCACATCTCTAATCACACTAGCATCTATTTCCTCAATATTTGCACACAGCTGCTGAAAAAGTTCTGCTTTGATGTCATCGATGCCAGCATCAGCAAGAACCTTGGCGGATTGTCCACCGCGTTTGCTAGTGCTAGGGTAAGCTAAGCACCACGCTTGGTAGCCGTCTTTGTCTTCCTTCTTGACAACTTGCCTGATGGTCCCGAGAGTGCATGGCTTGTCAACATCGATATTTAACTCATTCCAGCATCGTTTTGCTTCACGCTCGTTGAATTGGTCAGAGAAGTCGCGTAGTAGCTTGATCCAGGTGCTGAAGCAACGGTTTTGTCTAGCTCCCTGCAGTTATATAACGCATATGCTGGCTTCATCCATTTATCATAATCATTAAACCACATCCGCGGTAAGAGTTTCATGAGATCGTAGCACTTTTGGCTGATTTCAATATCAAGTTGATGATCGCCAATCATTTCAACGTTTGACCTATCTAAAATAGGAGTCATGGTACAAGTGTTCTCCTTGCACTGATAGAGAGCTTCATATAGCTCTTCGGGCATATCAACTGGTTCTACATCGTTCACAACTTAATAACGTTCACCAGCAAACATACACCCATTATCGTTCCTGACATCAACTCCTGGTAAAACGTTGGCAGATGGCCTAAACCGCTCACCGTATTTGAAGTAATAGTGATATCCGCCACTGCAAGTCCTGACTTTGTATGTTTGGTAGTCATCAAGATCAAGATCAACATCAAGTGTGTGTCCATCCCGTTCTTCATCTTTTTGATATCAACATCAATGACAGTAATCCCAGATCGTTTGCCAGTTTGTATGCCCCAATTCTTGGATTTCCCAATTGCTAGGCACTTGGAGAGCTTCTGCCAGCCACTTGGCATCGAAACTACATTCTTAGATTCGTCGCTATTAAATTGAAGCTTCACAATGAACTTTATTTAACTCATCGCTGATGCAGCTGTATATATTATATAAAAAAAATATAATCACGATGAATTTTCAATATTTTGTTGTCTAGCGTGTTCAAGCATCCGCTGGAATTTCAAAAAGGTCGAACGTGTCTTGGTTTTCTGTGATTCGAGATATTTCTGATAGAAATATCGCCCGCTACATTCACATTGAATGCTCTCTTTGAATTTGTCGGCGTTTTTTTTCACGCCATGATTTAACTAGTTCTCAATTTTTCAACTTTCTATCCATATCGGTGTTTCTTATATTTTGTAATATATTATCACTGTTATTTTTTGTTCCCCTATATAGCGAGACCTCTCATCATGACAACACAACTAAACTTTGGCAAATCCAAAGGAAAGACTATCGAAGAAGTCTTTGCTGCAGATCGGAATTATTGTGCGTGGCTGCTACCGCAAGAGATCCTGATCAGGCAGTCACCGGAGATTAAACAGTTTATAGAAGAAATGTTGAAAGACTCTTGACATAACCATGCACTGAACTGGGGGAATTACAAGGGCAAGTCGATTAAATGGATTCGCGATTGCGATAAGGGATACTTCAATTAGTAGTAAATGATTCGATTAACTAGTTAACAAATTTCTCGTCGGATTGCCTAAATTAACATAAATACCAATGGTCTTGATATCAGGAGAGCTAATCTATGATCTTGGAATCCAAATATGACGATCCGCTGTTGCGAGGGTTAACTCTTGGGGTGGGTTAAGGCCTAGTTGGCTGAGCAATGAAGCCAGTTGAGATTTACTGATTTTCAATTCAGAGGCGTGCTGGTATAGAAACTGGCAGTGTGTTTTGAAGGACAGTTGGAGCTGGGGAATGCTTGGTGCATTTGCTGAAGTCTCTCGGAAGAAAATATCATTTCGGATTCTCCACTTTGCATGAAAAGCAATCGCAGTAAACACCCTCCACAAGATGAGCACAACATGAGCATTCCGCCGCCAACGTGGTCGTAGATCATTCGGTTTTGGAAAAAGCAGTAGACGCCATTCCAGGCTCAAACTCAAAATGAAGACCTGACGCCACGGGGTCCAAAGTTGTTGCCACATTGCCAGCACTGCAGCGCACGTGTAGAAACAATGTTGTACCGTTTCAATGGCATGACATGATGATCGAACACATTCTTGAATCGTCGGATTTAGGAATCTCAAGAAATACAGCCGCGAACCAACTATTAGGTCTCCAATGAATAGGCGGAACATTACATCGTGGACTACTGGAAGCATGTATTTCCGAAGGGAAATAATCTTGGTGTGTGCTTCATGAATTTTCTGCATCGGACAACCAAGGCTTTCCAGATGATGGTGCTCAAAAGTGACGTGTTGAAGAAGATTATCCCAGTCATGCAGCCGCAGTTGTGGAGAAAACGCGCTGGTGCATCCGTAACTTGAAGAGATCTTACTGCTAAACCAAAATGGGGGCATTGTCGCTGTTGATTCGGTCTGCATTCCACCAGCATGCGGGTCCGGAAGGTTTCGCGTAAAATTTCGGTCAATTGCCGATAAAGCCGGATAATGTCCCCAAAAACTATGCGTGATCCTGCTATTCCATGAAGCATAGAGCATATAGCTGTGAAAAAATTTTGATGGCGATGGCCAGTTGCGACTGACATCAAGGAAGTCCGCCAGGCAGAGTTTGTTTTGCTGCGCCAAAGCACGGCACATTCTACGATGCCAGATCCCATCGGTTTTTTTTCTTACGACTGTCCTGACCGTGATGAAGTCCTTACTTGAAATTTCGTTGAGGTGTTCCACCAAATCGGACTGAATATACGTACTGCAGGGTTTGACGTCTAGTGAGTGGTATTTGGTCGTGTTGAGGCCATTTGATTCGGTTCCAATCTTGCAACACTTTCCTCCACCAAAGAGGCATATTAGATACTTTCACCCAGGTGGTGGTGGTGGGTTCTGCATAAGAAAATCAAAGGACCGCTGTCGGGAGAAGTTACCATAACGCTGTTGTAGAATTGCCTGCATTGGGCGATACCAGATTTCCTCGTCGTGGTTTCCAATAGACGAGATCGCACGCATAAACACTTGAAGCAATTGTAGGTGTTGTCTACGTATGTAAATCTTCACATTTGGAATACCAATGCGATCGTTGTCCTATGGGGTCAGTGCAAATTCAGTCTTCACTACATTCACACCACGTTTGCCAGTCCCTATTCGATTGTAAAGCACAAACTGACTTACCACCGGTTGATAAACCTGTTTGGGATAATCATAGCAGAGGTAAGTACCAGAGAAGTGATAGGATGAGTGTTTGCACAATCAGCTTACGACCAAGTAGAGTTCTAGCTCGACCTTTCCAAAGCCGAAGTTTTGTAGTCAATTTCCTGTCCAGGTCGTTGGTCAGGCCTAATGATGTATCACAATTTCCAAACGGAATCCTCAGGTAGCGTACTGTTTCTCCAAGTTGGAGAGAGCGCAGTGGATTTATGCGTGGGGGAGGGCAGCGATTATTTAAACTCATGATTACACTTTTAGATTGGTTTAGCTTAGCACCTGATCCCACACAGTAGGAATCCACAAGTTTGATTTTCTTCTGCAGCTCTACTTTTCCTTTCGAAAATATTACTGTGTCATCAGCAAAAAAGCCACTGTGGCCTTCAATCCGTCACCGATCGGGATGCCAAGATCTTGTCGTTATCTCAAGAGGTTTCCAAGTGGAACGAGGCACAGATCAAAAAGAAAAGGAGATAGTGGATCTCCCTGTTTTACACCTCGTAGCGGGGTCAGTGGGGCTTGCGCCCATCCACTTAGCATCAGAGAGCATTTGGAATCTTTGTACATCAAACGGATCCATGCAATGAACTTTAGACCAAAGCCTTGCCGTTCTAAAACTTTAAATAAGTATTCCCGATTGACTCGATCATAAGCTTTTGCAAAGTCAAGAAATGTTGCCAAACCTTTGTGTCTCTGCGTGGTACGCAAGTGTTGCAAGTCCCGAACGAAAATAATTTGTTGATGAATCAGACGACCTGGGATAAAGCCTTTTTGGTCTGCGTGGACCAGAAAGGTCATGAATGACCGAAGTCGCTTTACCAAAACTTCCGACAATATTTAACTTCCACTGGCTTAAGGTTATCGGGCGAAAGTTTCCAGGGTCTGACCGATCACCTTTTTTAAACAGTAGAGCTACGGATGAGTATCGCTGATGTGTTAACATTATTTCTCGTTCCTGTTGATACCGAAACACTTCCAGCAATATAGCACCAAACGTAGCCGAGTCAAGTTTGAAAAAATCCGCAGTAAATCCATCTGGTCCTGGGGCTGAATGCGATTTCATAGATTCGATTGCTCGATCAAATTCTGCAGCTGTCAGATCTTCGTCAAGTTTTTCTGCTTCCTTTGGTTTCAACTTGCGCTCAATGGTATTTAATAAGTGTTCTTGTTCATCTATATCTACTGCAACGTCTGCTGTGTCGAATACAAAGCGGGGGTCTCCAAACAGACCACCCCAATGCTTTTGAAACCCTGACAGGTATCAGTGGGTCCGTGGATATAGCCCCCTCTGTCGTTCGAATAAATGAAAATGAGGTGCGTCGGAGCTGCTACTCAAGAATAAATATGTGGAAGAAAACTGTCCTACGCTGAGAAAAGCTTTTCTAGAGCTGGAGTAAAAATGGTTAAGGTCGCGGCTTGGAATTCACGAATCGTCGTTATGTTGCTGAGTGAAGGCTTCACACACTAACAGCGAGGTGCTACTCAATACGCAATCGCTTTTGAAGGTTGTATGGCGGAGGCGGCGGCAATGCTTTGACTGGTATGTTGTTCGTTGGGCCCTCAGCGGCAGTCGCAAATGGAGCCTCGTCGAAGCGAACACTCGGCACGCCTTTGTCGCTTTTTACACTTCGACTGATGGCTTCAGGACAAGCGCTTTGCACGAGTTGCGATCGGGACAACTGCAATATAGATTGGTGGCTCGGTATTCCCAGCTTCCTTGAGATACAATTCGGGAAATATCTTATTCTCTTATCCTTGTCTTCAAGTCGGACGCACTTTGAGAGGATCGTTTTTATCAAGTCGAGAACAAAGAGTTCGGTTAGCACATTACGATGCACGTTGCCTCTTGCGTGTGTTGTATGTGTGCTCGGGAGGAACTGGTTTCACCGAGATGTTGTTCGTCGGGCCATCTGCTGCAGATGCGAGCTGATACTCCTCGAAGTAGCCCACAAACACTTGACACGTCCTTCTCGCCAATAAAGTTTCAGCGCGCGAGTTGAGAACAAACTCTTGGCATGAATTTCGGTCAGGACAAATCGCAATGTAGATTGGTGGTTTGGTCATATTCGCGACACCGAAAATCGCATTCATCTTTTCCATTTGAGTACTGCTGATGGCATGCTTTTCTGCGACAATCACTTGAAGGTACGCCACGCCGCCTGACTCAAGCTTCACAATGCTGTCAATATTGGGGAAATTGTCGCACGCAGGAAACCAATACGTGAGCTTGTCGTCGTCCCGCCATTTTTCCAAATATGGCTTGTACTCGCTTGAGGTTCCCCATTGAACAGCAGTACCTGTTTTGAGAAGCACTGGCTTGAATTCATAACCACGAGGTTCATCTGGTTTCCTATATGTCGGTGGATCATATTCGGAGATGTGAAGTCGCAACATGTTGTCAGCAGCTAGACGGTGTACATAGACCTCAAAAACGCTTCCAGCAAGTGATCCGTGTCCAGCGCTTCGAGCCCATGCATAAATTCGAAACAGCGCGTCCGATCGCAGCCGGATAGAAAGTGTAAGAATTGCATATTCCGAGTCGATGACTTGCTCCCAATACCGCCTGGAGATAAAATGATTTGTGTCACCAGCATCTTTGACAAATGTATGGCGCAATCGATTAACTTGCGAATTCCCCGTCAATACACTGGAGTTGTTGGAGAGCAGGCTTAAGATATCATCCATACCACTGCTCGCATCATCAATTACACTGCGTATGTCCTCCGATGTAGCAAGTGTAAACTCACGCACGCTTCCGCCAGAGTAGTAGAACCGTTCTTCCATATCCTCAGTGGCAAACTTGTAAACGAAGTTTCCCATCAACAACAAATCCTTTTTTGCCCAACAAGGCAATAGGCAGCAGTACGCATCAACTCGTTCTTGAGACTTCAGATCCACTTGCTGCGACGTTGCCAACAAATTGAATGTCTCTAGCTCTTCCGGAATATGGTCGTATTTAAAACCATCCAACAGCATCCAGACATTCTCAATGCCCTGCTGCCGACATAGCTCGTCATACACGCGACCAGCTTCGAGTTTCTTGCATGCTGGAATCGCAAAATGTACAACTTGATTTCCCTGGTGTCCCAGATATAGGAGACAATTGCGCTGCTTCAGCTTGGTTAATCGTCGGTACACCAGCACATTCTTCTTGTGCTTGAACACGAGATAAAATGCCATCACGCACAACAGCGTCGACTTGCCGATGCCCGGTGATCCCAGAGGATGCTCTTCTTGTTCGTGCGCACGTTGATGTTGCCATCAGTAGACTCTCGAAACCATCCATCAACAAGTATCGACGCGACCTGCTTGTCTTCCAATCGCCAAAAGATCTTCCCGTTGCTGGTGCATCCACCCAAGCTGCTCATAAACTTCCAGATCAATGGAATCTCGTGCATAGCGTTAATGGCCCATTCTGTCAGTGAGGTACATTCCTCCGCGTACTTATCCGGCTCGTTTAGGACAGTGGCGCTTGGAATTGCCATCAGTTCGGACGCTGGTGCTACAGTGCGAGGAACATGACGCTGCGGCGGCACTACCACGATGAGTGCACCCTCCGTCGACGCACCAAGTGCGCCAATCGGCGAGTCTTCGTCCAAAGGCTGAGCATTCTGTTCGTCATACACTGCTCGGTTTGCGTAGACTAGCAGGTTAGCTGCATCAACATTTGCAAGAGTATTCGGACACTGGACCTTGACTGCATTGCGGAATCGAATCAGGCTGGCATCTTCGGGCAAGACCACTGCGTCAACGGATGTGTCTAGAAGCGGGAGTCGAGTTGCTTTATCCACCAACTGGAAATACACTTCGCGTGACATCTCTTCTTTCTAGTAGCAATACAACTTTCCTGTTAGTCTCTGTGGCTTTCGATACCTGCTGGCGTAGCTATCTCGCGCGATCGTCGCTTACTTGCGCTTCCTCCGTGCTTCTGTGACTGAGAACAATCTCAAAATATTTTATTATGCTGAGTTCCGAGGTTCCAAAATGATGTCGTACTTACTAGAGCTGCTGTGGTGCTTCAATTTTATAGTGAATTGCAACTAATTGTTAAATTGTGGGAACTCGGGTTCTAAAATTTTCGGAACCAAATTTTAATAACTAGAAGGGCTGTGGTTATATTGACATCTTCTGTTGGTGCTCGGGTTCCGAGTTCCTATACTTTTATATATATGTATTATATATAGAGATAAAGGTAGGGTAAAGAAGAGAAAGAAGAGATAGAGAGACAGTGCTGAGTTTTTTTGGGGTCCCGCATTGTGTATAAAACCTATCATGATCACAATTGTTGATGTTACGTCAGTTCGGTGACATGGAACCGGTTCAAATCAGGTTTGAGAACTTCACGCACTAGTGGATTTTTTTATAACTAGAATCACTCTGATGACGCGTCGTTTAAAGTGACATCGCCATACACTGTATGGGATGCGGTTCATGTTTCGGAACTTCAGAACTACTGGAATTAAATAACTACACAAGCTTTGGTGAAGCATTGTTCAAAGTGACAATTCTGGCAATGCCAGAGAATTCACATTAAGATTACGTAACTCGCGCGATCTTTTTGTTGGCGTACGCTAGTGGACGCACTGCATTGATTAGGTTACATCGTCCGCTCAACCTGTGCATAAAATGGCATCTAGAGTACCCTTAGAGACAGCGATGATGTACTACATGGTACACTCACAAGCACGACGTTGTTAAGTCTGGGAGGTTGGATTCTTGGGAGTGGGTTGGGATATTGATCGCACATCAAGAATTGGCAATTGAACTTGTTCCAAATGCCGCAATACTTGTACTTCTAAAAGTAAAATTTGTGATACAAAATACGTGTTGGAGCAGTATTATCTGGAGTAGTGCAAACCGCGATACAAAATATGTGTTGGAGCATATTATCTGGAGAGGCGCACGATCCGCACGAAGTACAAAACAAATTTCAGCTCCAGTAGCAAATACAAATCTTTCAGCCAAAGTTCCAATAGGTCCGACGCTAGCAAGTAACGTCAGCAATAGAGGCGCTACTTCAGCAGCGCGTGAATACGTATCAGCATATGCTATTTTTCCAAGAGAAAAGACCAAACGCAAAATTCGGATGATAACCGAGACGACCTCACAGCAACATGCAACTACTGCGAATTTTGAAAGGCACGACGATGAACACATCACTCTGTTCGCGCAAACCCGTAGCCTAACGTTCTGTATGAGCACGATTAAATTTCAATCAAATGCCAACGTGAGCGAGGAGTAAACCCACAGGTCCAAGTTTACATAGCTCTAGTTAATTTAAGCAGTTGTGTCGGAGGCAAAATAAGGAATCCAACGCAGCACGTCGTCTAGAGTTCAGCCCATTACCCATAATGGCCAATTTACCCCTAAATTCGAAATCAAAGTGTTAGCCTGCACCTCCATTGCAATGAAGGTATGTACGTACCGACTCACTATGCATGAGGTCGTCGCTGTTCGTGTTCAACAGGGGGATGTCACCGCTACTCACTTCGCTAGACTACAGCAGCAGACGAGCATGGCGTTATTGTTAACCCAATAGATTAGCCAGCACTGTAAATGAAGCAAGATCTCTGGAGTATCAGCGAAACTACCATCGACCTCGTGAAGGCCACGGCTTCTGATGAATCTGTAGTCGTATATAAACATAAAGAAGCTTCATTAGCACATTCATCCAGAGCTGATGGGCCTAGCATTTTAACCAGCATTTCCTTCCAAACGCATTCAAAATGCCAACTGGTTATTTGAGGGGAAGAAAAGTAGGAAGACTTCAAGTGCGCTAAGTCGCAAGACTCGTTGGACTTTACCAGTTCATGTTTGGCACATGATCATCGTGTGATGCACACAGCTAAGTGTTGAACGAACGTTGACTCAGTTGGCGACAATTAATCCCTGTTGGGCTTCCCAATAGCTAGCTTCGCTACCTACCCAGTACAAAAGACACTGTAGATCAGATAACAGTACAAAGCGCAAGTTCACTCCGAGACCTTTATTCAGACTCTCTAAGTAAGCTTGCCTGTCGAGAAGGGGTGCTTCTCGTACCAGTACTTCGTGTAAAAGTACACCAAGAAGTTTTGCTCTTCAATCGACAAGTCTCGTCTTGAGAGCAGTTGCTCCGCCATTCTCGTCGGGGTGGCATGGTCCACTTCGTCCATAGTCTTGAATTGCGCATCAAGCTTTGAAAACACGATATCGAGGTGCTCTTTCACACGTGGATATTTCAACGTATCAAGTTTCTTCATCGAATTTTACTTCATTAAGCGCTTGTAGAGCTTTTCACCTCTCATCTTGGACAGCACTTCGTCGACCACATCGAAAAAAATAAATCCCCCTCTCTCCTCTGCGCCATCAGTGCGAGGATCTCGTGAGCTCTCAGCATTCGATTCTCATTCCCCGACCATTCGTCTGGTCCGCAACGCCAAGAAAACTTGGTGTCGTAGGTGCTGAGCAGCAGTGGTCACAAATGTGGCGACGAGAGTAGCTGCAACTGCGAACAGAACGTAGGTGAATTTAACGGAGAGCCCGTTGCAGAGTTCGTTCCATACGATCGTAAGGAGTAGCCTGCGCGAGGACAGCATCGTACCCGATCGCATGGGTGCGGCTGTTACAGTCGTGAGCTGCAGGTCGCAGGAGAAAGCTAGCTCGACTTTGCTTAAACACTTTAATTCAGTCTTTATTTTAGTTAGCCTCCTAGCACGCAGCTAGACAAGAGTCAAGGACAGCTAAAAGCAAGACAATTTAGAGCCAAATGCTTTGCAACAACCTTCGAGGCAGCACTGTACTAGTTCGACTAAGTACGGATCAACTAAGTACGGATCATACGAAGTACGACTTGTCCGTCAGCTAATGAGCTCAAGGAAGACGGCTCGGCAGACCGAAGACGAATCACCCAACTTTCGACCGTATCAAGCTCCTAGAATGGAGTCCACAGACGGCACCCAAGTGCCTGGATCAGAAGGCTACGCGGGGTTTGAACCTGTGCCCGAGCCTCTGAGGTTCCGCCGGCAGCGGATGGCACAAATGAGGGTCCTACCACGCAGACTTTCGGCGATGCCCCTGCAGCTCATCCAACCTTCACAGCACCAGCAGGTCCTCTGCCTCAGACTGGGCCAGTCCCACCAGTGCGCCCCGGGTCCGCTCCGCCAACAACATCGGCAGGGAGCGCGAATATGCCCCGCCGCCAGCAGCACCTCCGGCTGCCGACACAGCTCAGATGCTGGCAAGCTTAGTATGTTCTCACTTCAGCAGCAGGCGATGGCCACCAGCCAGCAGCAGATGCATGCGTTTATGGCTCAACAGGCAAGGTTCCAGCACGAGATGTATGAAATAAAAGCGCGTGCGAATCGCCAGAAACAGAAGGCGAACCCGCCGAAGTTTCATGGGCGCGCGGAGGAGGACTTAGAGTTGTGCCTCTTTCACATAGAAGAGCACTTTGCGGCTTATACCGCCGAACAGAACAGCAACGACTCTCGTTTCGTCGACATGGTAGTACCGTTTCTGGGTGTAGATGTCATGGCTTGGTACCGCGAGTTCAAGCTCGCGATGGGCAGTAATCCTCGCACATGGCCGCTATTCAAGCATCAGATTAGAGCACGGTATCGCGATAGTGATTACGAGTTCAAGTTGTTGACGAAGATGCATGATTTGCAAGCCACAACGACACAGCAAGCACAGCACCAAGTTCATGCAGCTGCTGTCAATGTCATCTATCAGCATGCCCGAGATAGTGAAGCGTTGGTTTTATCAGAAAAAGCTACGCTCCGATACCAGCTCCTATGTTTCACAACACTGTCCTCTTACCTTGAAGGACACGATCGATCACGCACAAAGATTTGAGGACGCTCGTGAGCAGCCACGTGGTAAACTAAGCTCTGTTAGTGGACTACGCAAACCGAATCGCAAAGGCAGCCGCTACCAGCAAGTAAAGGGGCGGAACTCTGATGCGAAGGCACAAAACGCGCCCAAACCGATAACGACTTTAGGAGGTGGTACACCGAGCCCTACCTGCTTCACTAACGGTGTCAAGGGTCACAAATCGCCCGAGTGTCCTCGCAGGGGCACCGGTGCGTAAAAAATCTAGAGCGCTCGGTGGGCTGGCGCCCCACCGAGAACGACGCGACTGCTGTCGACCACGCAGCAGCGCCGCGTCCAGCCAGTGGCAGTCGAGGCTTCGTCAACTATGGGATAGACGACGTGGACCTGAGACGTCACAACACCTCTCAGCATGGTCACCTACAACAGTCCGGAACAATTGAGGGCCAGACTGCTTCTGCTTTCGTCGACAGCGGCGCATCGTTCAATGCAGTGTGCCCGCTGTTTGTGGCGCGTGCTGGTTTGGTCGTGCATGGCCACCCTCGCCCATTAACGATCCGCCTGGGTGGCGGTAAGCAGACTGTCATTCCTAGACGAGTGACATCATTTTCAATTTCTCTTCCGAATTTTCAAGATTTTACTAATTTTGCGTTTGTAATGGAGATTTCGGAATCGTGCGACATTATGCTCGGGATACCGTGGCTGGAGGACGTAAATCCGATAATTGACTGGGCCTCCAAAACGGTTCGCCCTAGGTCCACAGTACGAGCAGCAACGAGTGTTGGTGGTCGTCGATGCGGGCAGCCACGTATGTCACCGAAACAGCGCGCCGCTGCGAGTATTGCGTCCATGGCTACCATTCAGAGGTGGGCACCACTCGGTTGGTACGTCCCCGTGATCTCAAAAAGCTTCTGAAGGCAGCAGACAATGAGTTCTGCTTTCTGGTTAACACTCCTAATACACCGGCTGAGACAGCGAAGGCAGCCGCAGCATGGGACGGACTAAAGGGTTACCCAATGTACCTCTGTTGTTGGAGTTCGGGACATCGTATTTCGGTCAGAACTGCCATCAGTGCCACCAACCCGGCAGGGCAACATGGACGCGAGCATCGACGTGTCAGATGCGATACCAGTCCACCGCAAGTAGTTTCCGTTCCGTGGAATTCCGTTGGGGCTCTCCACCCCTCAGCTTCGGTATTCCCAGTATAACTAAAATCTGAAGCCCAAATCAATCGCACTTCTCGCGATTGACGTTAAGTCATCCCGATGCGCTAGCGGCGTGTGGCCTCGGTGGGCTAATTGATGTTGGAGTTGAATAACTAGCTTTTCTGCTTCAGAGGCAGTGTTGATCTCTCACTGGCAGACTGGTAAACTTGATAGACTCGAGCGATTGTCCGTTTGCATACTGTATAACTTTTACGGGAGGCGCATCATACATAATCGTAGTAAAAGGTATCGTTCATGTCGTACTCGCTTTTCAATCTCAATTCGACTCCACAGCAACATTCGACTCTACCAGAAGCACCAGCGCTTTCAACTCCATGAAGCTCCTCCACGTTGTGATCTTCGCCGTCGTGTTGTGCGTCACGCAAGCCTAAGCAGCACGCTCTCCCCCCGCTCGGAGCCCGGACATGAACCGCGGCGGCGCCTATCGCGGCCGCATATTCAATCCCGATGCTTAATGGTACCCCAAAGGCACGTGCAGAGTCACCCGACTACGAGAACAGTAGGATAATTGACAAAAGTCGCACACGAAATTATACCTACATCCTCCCATTCTCCTTATCTCCGCGAGATAGGATTTTCTGTCATCTGCCTATTGCTTTCTTCTTTCAAAAGAAAGCAGTACAGACAACGTCGGTGAAATCCGACCACTATCTGAAATCCATCCTTCATATAAAACGCGAAGTGCACTACGCGACAGGAAAACCCGCCATGCGATTTGATTGGCCAAAGCACGCATTGGTCACGTTCAAAAATTGTGTAATGTACATTGATATTACACTACTACAACGGGATTCCTCGGTATTGCTTTTTCAAAACTTTTACGACGATGTCGATGTGAGATAGTCCTTTGGCGGAAATGCCCACGGCAACGGACTTGAACCCTCGGTTAAAAGGTAGTCAAGTTGCTGATAGGCTGAGCGGTCAGACTCACATTTACCCCGTTTTAGTGTAGTGACATCATCGGTCGGGTCATAATAGAACCCCGACCGAAGCCTCTATTGGCCAATTTACCTGGTGGGTTCATTCGTACCTAGTTGGGAAGATCGACCCTTCGTTCGCACTTAGAGGGAAACCTCGGATGGGCGAACGAAACCTCTGAGACACTAGGAGTTTGTATTGAGACTAGGACGACAGATAGGAAGAATAAATAAGGTCTCAGGACCAGAAATGTCAGTGTGCAGATTCCCCCAACCACGCAGGGTCAAGTCCGTCTACGGTAAGCCTAGCTAGCTACTGTAGAGCCGAGCATGTTCGTCATTTCCTCGGTACGTGTGGCGACAGAAGTCTCGAACAGCGTCTCCGCTATGTTAGAGTGAAGGACATCCATGACCTCGAGGACTTGATCAATGAAATCCTCTTGAGCGAGGAACGCAGTCGCGCCAACCGCGAGACCTCGTCCTACCGTTCTAAGGGTCGGGAAGACAGCCGACGACGTGATGATCGACGGACAGAGGACTCAAGCGGTTCCTACCGTCGAGACCGACGTGACCGAGACCTCGCGATACGGAATACAATTACCGTCGTGCCGACCGAGGCCTCGGTCGGAGTCGATCTGACAATAACCGTGATGAAGCACGCTACCAGTCAAGGATCACGCTCGTCGAGGCGCTGACTAACGCCCTCACTACGGTCACTTGGAAGACATCGAGCGAGGTTCGACTCGGTATACTCACCACGTAGTGGTAGCAGTGAGGCGAGTACCCCGGGGAACAACCGAAGTGAAGACGAGGCCTCGGTCGATAGCTACCAGTCGGAGGATAGCGACGACGGTTATCTCGCCGCAGCTAATGATGCTGAGCGTCGAGCAGCAGCGGCAGGTACCTACGGTCGGTCCGACCCACGAAAGAGGGGTGACAGAGACCGGAAGATGTCAGAGCGTGACGACCGACGCCTCGGACGGGATACCAAGCCCCAGTATGGACCCTGTGCAGCGTGTGGTGGGAGTAACCACTCAGCGCACTACTGCTTCCGTTGGTGCAAAATGTGTCGACAAGTCCATGATGCTGGAAAGTGCGAGGCCTGCAATGAGATCGCCAACTTGGTCCGAAACAGAGTGGATAAGAAGGAGCTTTCGCCTGAAATCCACACTTTGATCTATGGGAGTCATTTAAACTAGGCAGCCCGCCAACTGAAACTGGGTTGGTCCCCATCGGGCTGCCACAGTTAGCTGAACCCGCGGTGGACGCAGATTATATCTATGCTTCCATGGGGAGATGCGAACGGCCCATAGATGACCGAGATAAAAGTGTGATTATGACGGATTTGGAGATGAACGAGGGCAAGCCCTCGGACGAGATTGTATAAGTGAAAATGATGATGCAGGAGCTACCGCCACCATGACGGAGGCTCTATCGCCATTATGGCCCGATCAGGACCGCGTGAGCGAGGACTCAGTCAGGCAGTGAAACTCCTGCCAGGCGAAAGAATGGGATGGTGGAGTCGCAGAAGTATGATAAACGTAAGAGGATGAGAGCCCTGGTGCAGGGTGCTGTCGACGACGCTAGAACGAGGATTCTGCAGGACACTGGTGCAAACGTGAGTGTGGTCTCGGCCGCGTTGGCAAAGAGGCTACGGTTGCGGGACATTCCAGACCACGGTCGGAGCTTAGAGGTGAAGGGTATCAACCCTGGAGTGATGGCAACCACCCGCAGAGCCCTCGTTAAGATTACCCTTGGATGGGAGCGAGTGTATGAGTTCGAAGTGTGGATAATGGATCATAATGCCGGCGTGGATGTGGTTTTAGGAACGGATTTTATGATCCCTGCTGGCGTTCGATTGGATTTGTTTCATGGAACGACGAGGCTGCCCGACGAAGTCATGGTACCGCTCGTCAAATCCGCCAACGCCCCAGACGAGGCATCATATGGTACTCATGAAGTTGCAGGCCCGACCGAAACCTTGCGGATTTCCGGGCGCGAGTGGGGTGGATTTCAGGTGAGTCGGCGACATCCACCGCGTGATACGCATACGCTGTGGATACGACGAACCGATACACTGGTTCCGACTGTGGTTAGTTTCCGACGCGGTCAGCCGCATCGCGTCCGATTAACGAACGTCACCTCGCGGAGCGCATACTGCCCAGCACATCTACCGCTGCTCGTATGGACGCCACACGGTGAGCTACCGCGAGAACCTGGGTATGTTCGACTGAACTCAGCGCGCTACAATGAATGGCAAGTGCTCGCGTACGCAAATGCCAGGGAAAAGGAGCTGTATAGGAAAGAGCGAGAGCTCTATAAGGAGTGGCTAGCGACGCAGCCTCCTGCCGTTGAGCGTCCGGCCTACGTGACGCCAAGAGAAATATTGAGGCGACCGTCCGAGGCCTCGTTGGAAGGTGCTAGTCAAGAATGGGCTTGCACCGCTAGCGACGGGAGCTCCTCAAGTGGTACGGATCCCGAAGTCTGGGTCGATAGCCCAAGTGACTCTCGGGATGAGATACAGCCCACGGGGGCAACGACAGAAGCTGCGGACATTCAACCTAGTGAGCTCGACCCTACTGAAGACAACCCCGCAATGGCTGAGTCAAATACGGTCGAGACGTTGTACAGCAATTATGTGTGTGCTTTGGTCGAAGGCGAACCAGATACAGTGGATGCAGATACGACAGAGACCGCGGAGCACACAGCCACTGTGGGAGGACTGGATGACTACGCCCGTGAGCTGGCGTTCTTGCCTGACCTCTCAGAGGTCTCGGTTACGGATCTGAATTACACAGGGGATAATGTACTCAACCAAGACCTCAGCCAGGAAGAGCAGCAGCGTCTCATTGACGTGCTCAAGGCCCACGAGACCATCATGATTTCGAGCGGCAACGCTTTGCCGCCGCCAGCTTACGGAGTGGTTTGCGACATTGACGTCGGTGATCACCACCCCCCCCCCCCCCCCCCTATCAAACAGAGGGCTCGACGAGTACCTCTCCGCCACCTGCGCAAGCTGTACGAGCTCTTGAAAGGGCTCCTTACAGCAGGACTCGTCGCCTTCTCAGACAGCCCGTGGGCATCGCCTATTGTTATCGTACTGAAGAAGAATGGAGTTGAAATCAGACTTTGCATCGATTACAAGATGGTGAATGCTGTTACAGCAATTCTGGAGTATGCAATGCCTCTCGTTGACGACCTGCTTACGGAGATGGAGGCGTATCTGTGGTTCTGCTCTTTGGATGCTGCCAGCGGGTTCTGGGCGGTCATGATGACACAGAGGGCACGCATGGGGTCAGCCTTTGTCTGCGCACTCGGGCATTTTGAGTGGCTGCGCATGCCGTTCGGGCTGAAGAATGCGCCCATGATATATCAGCGTATGCTTGACAACGCTCTGTGGGGATTTGTCCAGCCCAAAGGAGGTTGGAAGCAGTTCGCAGAGGTCGTCAGATAAGCGGAGGCGAGACCTCTGAGAGCCCACTGTGAGGTCTCCACGACCGGTCCGGACCCTATGAACCTGCCTCAGAGCTCTCGTCTGGTCCCGACAAAAAAATTGATGCTGCTCGATCGGCTCACAACGGTGTTGACCCATTTTCGCAGCTGATGAACAGCCACGACGCTGACATGTTCCTCACCGGTGAGCCAGACGAGTCCTCGTTAGTACCAGGTTTTGATCGAAGGTCTTTTGTGGATGATATTTGCTTTGGAGCTGAGACCTTTGATGCTTGTCTGGCCATGTTGGACCGGCTGCTAAGCCGGTTCGAAGAATGCCGAATCAGTGTGAGCTTCACGAAGAGCATCTTTGTGCAGCCTCGGGTGGACTTCTTGTCCCACTAAGTGTCTTCAGGGGGCATTAGAGCTGACCCGAAGAAGCGCGCGGGGGAGGGCTCAAAGCCATCACAGAACTCTCATTTCCGCCTCGAAGAAGGGAATGCAGGCTTTCCTGGGGGCATTGAACTACTATAGCCGGTTCATCCAAGATTTTGCGGTCTACGCTGCCGTGCTTTATCAGCTCGCGGATGATGACTTTACTGACAGGGGTGACCTCACCGTAGCCCGACAGAGCTTTGCAGCTCTTCAACAGCGGGTGGCAGAGGCCCCAATCCTGCGGCACTTTAATGCGAGCAGAGCTGTCCACGTCATGCTATTTGCTAACGAGTGGGCTCTGAGTACCACGTTAATGCAAGAGCACGACGACGTTTTCCATCTAGTCCGATTCAGCGGTCGAGTTCTGAAGCCATCCGAGCTCAACTACCATCCGGCCGAAAAAGAAGTTATCGCCTTGCTTCAGTTGCTGAAGCAGTGCTACGTACAACTAGCTGGACGAACCATGCACGTCTATACGCGGTTTTCGACGCTCGAGTGGGTGCACAAATCGAAGGCACTGTTTGTTCGCGCCATGCAATTCGCGGCACCCTTGTCCCCGTGGCATCTTGTGGTGACCCGAGTCAAAGAGAGCGATCTCGCATTCTCCCAATTACTCCAGTCTACCATCACGAGCTTCGTGGACGCTGACAGAGCCCTGGCTCAGTTTGCACCGCCCAACCGAGGCCACGCGAAGCCTGTGGTGGAGCCACACTTGCTCTACGCAAGGCTACCCAGGACGTACCGGGGCCTCGTTCTGTCGTTTGACGGCTCGGCTAAGAAAGCATGGTGGATATGGTAGCTGCGCGTGGATTCTTTGGCAGCTCCCAGAATGGACAATAGTGACCGCTGCAAGTGCTTACCTCGAGTCGACTACAGTAAGCCAAGCTGAATACGAAGGCATGAACAACGGTGTCTCGGCGCCGCCCTCGAACACGGCGCCGAGAACCTAGTCATCGTCGGTGACTCGCGGCTCGCAATCCAGCAGTCCCTAGGGGTGATGGCGTGCAGGAAGGAGTCGCTGCTGACACTGTTAAACCACCACAGAGCTCTCGCCGCCAAATTCAAGTCTGTCCGATACCTTCACGTCGTGCGTGAATACAATGCGGCAGCGGATGCACTGGCGAGCGAGACGTTGGAAAATAAGGCGCCGGTGAACCCGAGCACGAGCAGCAAACAGAATTGGCGGAACTGAACCGCATCCCCGAAGTCATTTACGAACCCTCGGTCGACCTCTCAGCTGAGACTTCACCGGAGGCAGAAGCAACGAGTCCAGTGACAGAGCTTTCACCCATGGTGAACTCGGGATATGGGCAGATAGACCGAATAAGGCCTCGGAGAAGGAATTTCTTCGATTTCGTGCAAGAGCAATCATGCCACATAACAGCAATGACGCGAAGCCAAGCCAAAGAGGAGAAGAGAAAACGGGTTAGATTCCCAGACGAGTCCTCTGAGAAGCTGTCAATAACCGTGAGGAAGCACTACAAGACCCCTCAGAGACCTCATTCCAAATGCTTGAGGAGAACGCGGCACAGGACCTCACCGAAGATGCTAACAGTACAATCCCACCATCAGCAACCGACATAGACCCGGCCGAGGTTCAAGAAGAGAGACGTCGAAGGCTAGCAGCTAGCCAAGACGAGGAGTTGCGGTGGGCACACTTGAAGGCCGTTCCCCGCGGTGAGGAATCCAAGCTTTCATACATAGATGCCCGCAACGCTTGGAAGATTGCAGACAAATTCGTGTTGAGTGAAGACAACGTGCTCTATTTCTTGGGAGTGAGTCATCGTGGAGTAAGCAGGAGAAAGACGAGACGACGCCGCGACTAGTGATACCAACAACGATGATTCAGGAGGTGCTACAGACCTGTCACGACTCCCTTGAGGGCGGACACCAAGGAGTACTTCGGACGTACCACAGGGTGAAAAATGACTACTATTGCCTAGGGATGTATGCCGACGTCGAAAGGCACGTCAAGTCTTGTCCAGACTGCTGCTCAAGTAAGAACAAGCCGCAGCTACAAGGATACTCGCCGGGCAAAATTATGGCAGATCATCCGTTCCAAATAGTCTCGATGGACTTTGTGATACCCCTAACGAGGACTAGGAGGGGCAATACGGCGCTGTTACTATTTCAGTGCTCGTTCACTGGATTCGTGATGGGGAAGGCAATAGCCGACACCACAGCTCTGTCGGTTGCCCAAGCATTCGACGAGTGCGTTTACCGACGTTTCGGTGCCCCGACCCTTATAAGGCATGACAGAGACACCCGCTTCATGAGCGAGGTCTTCCAGGCCTTTGCGGAGATGATGCAATCACGGTCGAGGGCGACTCTGAGTTATCGACCACAAGCAAACGGCCAACAAGAGAGATCGGTAAGGACGGTGATGCAGTCTGTGCGAGTGTATGCGGAGGATCCGCTACAGCAAGACTGGGATGAGATCGCAGAGAAGCTCGTTTTTGCGATTAATAATTATCGAGACGCTACAAGGAAGGAGACTCCGTTCTACTTAGTGCACGGTTGGGACGCTAGAACGACGCTGCGAGCAATGTCCTCCTCCCTCAAGTGAGGCCTCGGACGCCAGACCGACGCGTTGGCGTGGAGGCGAGAGATGAACAGACAACAAGAAATAGCTCTCAAAATGACAAAAGAATACCAGGTCGGCGAAAAAGCCCGCAGAGCGAAGAAACATAATGAGACGCTAAGGCGGCGTGAACAAAGCGCGGTACCGAGACCCACCGACGTTGAGACCTCTGACGCAGGAGCAGAAGGTGGCGAAAGAGCTGAGGATGCTAGGCCAGAACCTAAGAGGTCTCTCTTCAAGGAAGGCGATAGAGTGTGGTTGTACATGGAGAGAGTGAAACCCGGTTTGGTGAAAAAGCTAGCTCATTTGTGGCATGGACCCTTCCGAGTCAAGAAGAGGGTGGAAGCGTTTGCCTATGAGCTCGAATTACCTGACAGAAGTGGTTACAAGTTCTATCCGGTAGCGCACGTGTCACGGCTGAAGGCGGTCAATGAGTTTGAAGACCGACCGAGGACTCAACTAGCACCAGGGGTGACGGAAGAAGCTCGATTAGACTTCGACGAGGAGTTGCTGCCCGAGGATAGCTGGGAACCAGACAGATTAGCGGGCGAGTATGAAGTCGAACGCATACTAGACGACAGAACACCTCTCTCGACTGGAACAGGACGAGCTGTCAGGGAATTCAAGGTCAAATGGGCTGGCCGGGCACATCAATCCAACAATTGCGCCAAGGCTGGCGATCATCTACAACAGAGACCTTTGACACCCAGTCAGCAGTCTTAGGAATCCACGGTATGACCTCAAACGAAAAGGTGAGGATCGTGGGTTTCAACATCAGCTCCGGGGGAATGTGAGCGGGGTCCGACGAGGGCCGAATGGCCAAGAGCTCGGCTGCTGGACTCTCGCTTGCGGCGGCTGGTCTTGGGTCCTCGAGTAGTGACTCAGAGGACTCCGGCCCGCGTAAGCCCTCTGCCAAGCGTCACAGGCTTTCGCAGGGCAAGCCTAGCCATCCTCTCGGGTCTCCGTCTGGTCCTTCGGCCGGGAAGTCCCAGCTTCCCGCATCTAAGAGGTTGGGCCGGGGTGCCGAAGAAGCAGAGCCCGATCCCAGACTTCCAGTAAGGACACCGGCTGAGGCATCGGTCGGTGCTGGGACGGATTCAGGAGGCAGCGATGGTGGCGATGACGGAGCGGCAGAGGCCTGGGCCGTCGAAGACACCGACGAAACCACCACCGAGGCCTGAGATGTCAAGACCCTGACGAACTAACCACCGGAACTTGAGAGACAGCCCCGCTTGGAGGGCTCGGTGGGCCGTCAGCGTCATCAGACGGACTTTGAGAACCTAGTACGAGGTCGTCAGAGGCCAGCAACTCTTCAAGGCTGGCCTTCGACCGGAGACTAGCGGTCACAGAAGCCTCACGCGTGGGGCGACCATCTCTTCGCTTGGGTGTCGACAGCGAAATTTCGTGGCTTGTGTCGACACTTGTAGGAGCTTCATCAACTGGGTCGTCGCCCGACAAGTCGACCACCTCAGGAGCCGCAGGTGAAGCCGCGCGAGGACCCGGTGGAGATGGCGTAGCAGCCCCAGACGGAACCAAGGACTGCTGCGTCAATGCCAGCGGCGCATGCGACGTTGAAGCAGGACTCTGAGACCCCGGCAAAAGGCTTGAACGGCAAAGGCTGCAGCTGGAGAGGCCGCAGAGGCCTCCGGACCGGGTGGAGACGGGCTCGAAGCCTTGGACGACCCAGCCTTGGTCCTGAGGTTGACAGAAGGGCAGCGGCATTGTCGATCGCTGCTGTACCAGATCACGGCCACGCTCTCGACCACGCCGGGCCCCAACCCGAACGCGTTTACGCCTGTGACGTCGCCTACGCCACCTCCGGCGTCGAGGGCTCTGACGCTGCGGCGAACCTCGGGTAAGCTTCCGGCTACAGGAACCAAGTTCTTGACGCCGGCATTCGTGGGAAATGGGGCCCAGATGGCTTGGTGCCAGATCCACAACGCCCGGGTGCCGGATCCGTTGCCGTCGAACGTGAAGATCCCGTGCTCGGTGGCTGGGATCCCGGCTTACGCCAATTAAGAGGACCCCAACCACCCGTGGCAGCAACTTCGACGGAAGATGCCGGATCGCCCGTGTACGTTTGACCCTGGCAACGACCCGCTCCAGCCGATCTCATTGCGTCCTCAAGGCCTCTCTCGCGTCACCAAGGTCTGGAGACAGCTCCAGGGAAATCCTGTGGGTAGGTCAGAGAGCTCGGACCTCGGTTTCGCTTCCTGGGAGCGCGGACATTGGATTCCGATTGGAGCCATTGAGCATTGGCTAGATGATTTTGCTCAGGAGGTTGGCGAGGACGCTGCCGAATTCCAAGCGATCCTCGCGGCTTGGATTGAATTCGATTGCGCTCGAAACCTCCGCGCCGACCGCTACCGTCAGCAAGTTCCCCACCGGTACTGGGATTGAGACAGAGGACGCTTACCAGGATTCGTCAGACGAGAAGACGGAGACCTCGGCGAACCGTGAGAAGCACCAGCAGGTTGTGCCGACGGCGACACGGGGGTCGCAGAGCCGATTCAACTGCGCGACCTCCGCCGAGTACTTGGCCACCGCAGCTCGGTAGTCAGACCGGTCCACGCGGTGCTGGAGATAGACGGTGTTCAACGCCCGGTCCTTGTCTTGAGCTGGACGCAGAGGTTTGCAACCATCTGAGTGCTGTTGTCGAGAGCTGAGCGGATGGGACCGAGTTCTCGGTTCGCCGCGAGGAGCTCACCACGGACACGGCGAAGCTCATCTTGGGCAACATTACGCTCGCCCGACGCTTGCGTGCAAAGATACTCGACCCGCTGTCGATCGGCGACTTCACGGGCGAGGGCGGCCTCGGCATCGGCAAGACGGAAGCGCAAGTTCTCACACTCGTCCACGAGCGCCGCGAGCTCTTCGTCGCGTCCAGGAGGGGCATCCGCCGGAGGGACGACTGCGTTGACAACAGCCTGAAGTCCCTCAGCCCGCTCCAACCGTATATCCAAGTCCGGATTGAACCGGAGTGGAGGCTCCCGAGCGAGATACACCATCAAACGTGCCAAGATCTCGAAAGAGACATCCAGGTTATCCGCGACCGCCCGAGTGCCCTCGCGTACAGTGGTCTCAGAGGCCTCGTTCACAACAGGAGACAGCTCTACCAGACGGATGTAGCGGGAAACGGCATCGGTATGATGGCGTGCATCGGGGGCAACGCCGGAACCGGCGCAGCGGATGACGAGCCCTCTGAGCGGCTGCCAGACTGGGCGGACACCGATGGCTGACCCGTGAAGGCGGTCACCGAGGCCTCAGGTGACCCGACACTCGGATTGAGCACCGACACTGGGTTAGTATCTGTGGGCGGAGCAGATACACGGGTGGTGCCAGCAGCCAGCAACGTTCCTGACACCCCGCTTGCCTGCGCAGAGGCGGACGTTGACGACGAGGAAGTCGCAGCGCTCGGCACCGAGGACTCGTTCGCCCTGCCAACAGGAGCAAGCAGACTCGATGACGCCCCGCTTGCCGACGCAGAGGCGGAAGTTGACGTCGATCGGGACGCAGCGCTAGGACGAGAGTCCTCGGAGGCACCAGCGGAAGCACCTGCCGACCCAGACGAAGCCCCGCGCGCATCAGCAGCAGCGGAAGTTGGCATCGACAGGCTGGCAGAGCTCTGAGATGAAGCAGCAGGAGCTAGAAGGCGCCGGAAGCCACCCCGCCAGCAGAAGCCTCAGCGGAAGTTGGTGAGCCTCCAATTGCGGCGGAGGCCTCTGAGGGTGTCCGAGAACCCTGCGGAGTCGGCAAAGACATGGCCTGAAGGGACGGACCCGTGGAGGAAGCGTTAGTGACGCAGCATGACAAGATTGACAAGCATAGCGAGCTCACCGAGACGGAGAGAGTCGACCGTCGGAGCGGCGGAGGAACAAGAGCGCCGGAGCTGGACGACGCGGAAGTCAAGCTACGAAGACACCACGACACGCGCCAGGCGGTTATTTGTGTCGCGGTGGGGGCAGTTGTGAGATAGTCCTTTGGCGGAAATGCCCACGGCAACGGACTTGAACCCTCGGTTGAAAGGTAGTCAAGTTGCTGATAGGCTGAGCGGTCAGACTCACATTTACCCCGTTTTAGTGTAGTGACATCATCGGTCGGGTCATAATAGAACCCCGACCGAAGCCTCTATTGGCCAATTTACCTGGTGGGTTCATTCGTACCTAGTTGGGAAGATCGACCCTTCGTTCGCACTTAGAGGGAAACCTCGGATGGGCGAACGAAACCTCTGAGCCAGTAGGAGTTTGTATTGAGACTAGGACGACAGATAGGAAGAATAAATAAGGTCTCAGGACCAGAAATGTCAGTGTGCAGATTCCCCCAACCACGCAGGGTCAAGTCCGTCTACGGTAAGCCTAGCTAGCTACTGTAGAGCCTGGATACGCTCGGTTGCCCCGGAATGCCCGCTGGTGAGCCCAAAGTCAGTTGACCGAGAGCTCATCCTAGGCGAGGCCAAGAGAAGGAGTGTGGCCGAGCGGCGAAGGGCAGAGCGGAGTGCTCTGTGTATTATTGTGTGTGGGAGTGAGCGTAAGACGCCTCCCGAGACTTACCGCCTTGGGTTCCCCTTGGCACCCCTGTGTAGACTTGCGAAAGCCGGTACCCTCCTCTCTGAGGGACCACGGGGTTAAGCGCGAAACGTGAACAAGCATCCTAGCCTTTGCTCGTGGCTAGTTGTGCGGGTACTGAGGTAAGCCTACCGAGGCCTCGGTACACAGAGAGTCAAGACCAGCCCGGTGTAAGGGATCGTTCCGGAGCCTTCAGGTTGATCCAACACTGCCGACCATCGCGGGAGGTAGTTGTTGTTGCTGTTGGGACTCGTACCGCTAGGTCACGAGAATTTAGCCGTGCTCCGACACGACATCGCTGTGCAATTCCTCTCACGCCTTGACTGTTCGTAAAATTGTTGCTCGTCGCTTTGCGTTCGGGCGCGACTGTCGCTTCCGCTCCTTTGCCGCGTCGTCCTCATTGCATTCGTCGTCGCACACACACACGTCGGCGCACTTACACTCCTTATTGCACACACAGCCATCAGTACGAAGGCACTATTCACCACAAAGACACTCGTTGTTGCACATGCACACGACCGTTCACACACACTCCTCCGCGCACGTGCACGTCACCTCCAATCCCCCGTGGGCTGCCGAGACGTCCACGCTTGACTCAGCCATCCAACACGCGGTAATTTTTTTCTTGAGGGGGCCAATCACCCCGACGTCTAATGGCTGGCATACAGCAGTGCTGTTTGCAGAAAGAGGGCAAAACCAGTGCTGATGTCGTCTCGGAAACGACGTCAACTTCCGCTTCTGACACATGTGCATCAAAATTGTCCAACAGCAGCACTGACGGGGCCCCAATTTCGTACTTTAGGAGTTCTTGCACGTAAAATTCCCATACGACGGCGTCCATCCATCCACTTTCCTGCACCGTGTAAACATGGCCTTCAGGGTAAGTCTTCAGCTCTTCTTTTTCGAGGCGTCCGCCAGGCATGCCCCTAACAATAAACAATATTGGAAGTTTTTTTCCTGCGAAACATTTTATTTATTAATGTTAGTAGTTTATTGCAGGATCAATAGTAAACAACTACCGTCAGCTCTTGCTGTAATAACTGCAGTAAGACGCCCGGAATGTTTCTGCGTGCGCTTCTCCTTTGCCGATCCCTTTCTCCCCCAAATTCGGAGCGGCGGCATGTCATAGTAGACAGCCGTTTCGTCTACGTTGAAGATAGCGGACGCTGGAAACGATGCATACTCAGACTAAAACTTGGTTGCAAACTGCCAATGCGTTTCAATCATTTCTTCCTTTATTTTTTTGCGTATTGTGGCTTCTGACAAGAAAAAACATAACTTAAACGACACAAAAAGAGTTAATGCATTACCGAAATGAAGTTAGAAGCAAGTTTGATAGGAGTACCGCGTTGCAAAACGGTGGCAGCGCGGTACTCCTATCTAACTTGCTTTTAGACGCATTAGTGCATTAAACCCTTTTTCAGGAGTCTCCTTTCCAGCTAGATAGCTTTTTAACCAACTTGATTGATGCTGTTTCATGTACTGGATCATTAAACCTGCACACAAATACTTATCAAGAAACAACAAATAATACGTAGTCGCACATAGCATACAGTGTTAGATTGCAGGCTTACCTCATATTCTCCTCACATCCCTTATAAAGGTGACAAAGTCATGGGCAAAAGGAATAATGCCTTTAGCACCTTGGCCTTTCAATGTCTTGCTTGTCCGAGGTCCGTCGAAGTCCTCAATACGCTCCTTTTTTCTAATCCAATCACGGAGAGTCCGACGTGGAATGTCGAGCTGCATTGATGCTGCTCGCTCACCCACAGTCTCAGCTAGTAAAATGGCGTCACGCTTCTTCTGGATAGTGTACGAGCGTTGCGTGGGCACTGTAGAAATGCTTTGTTGGCGCGGAAACACTGTTGGCGCGAAAATACCGGCGCCGAACTTCTGGCATCCAGTCAAGTGCCACTCAAATTTGATTCGTCAAAAGGTTAATACTAGAGTTCGGAACTTCAAGTTTTGGCGGGGGTGTTTTAAAGGTATGGCGGATTTCACCGTCGTTGTCTGTAGGCAGTGACTACAATATACCACTCCAAATAGTAATAAAAAGAGCAAGTTAACTCCGACGGTGATGCCTGGCATGATGATTGCATCTCGAATGGCTCGTCCGGTTGGGTATGTAAGAGCTGAGTAGCCAAGTACGAAAAAAATGAAAGGAGTCAAAGCTTACGACGGCTGTGCAGTAGAACTAACGAAGGATGCAGGCCTTTTGCCCAGAATTATTTTGCTTCGGCAAGTTGTATGAAGTCAATGAGCAATGACACAGCAAACACGGCACTGGAGCTCCAACAATTCCCACGATCACTCGAAGGTAGCTTGCTTCACGCTGGTATTTCTCAAGACTCAAACACGATCCATCGAGTATCTGCCTTGTAATTCCATTTATGCGTTCTCCTATAGTCCTAGAACCGACCGATTCCTGGCGGGCTCTGCTCTCATGACAGCGCAAATCAAGCTACGGCTCTCTCGCTGCTTTTTTTTAAACATCAAAATTCGAGCTACAGCAGCGCTTGCATGGTATTTCATCAACTGCAATCACGTCACATCTGACAACGAAGGAGCAGTAAGCACAGCAAGGAAACGTATCTTGACAGCAATCGAGTGCCCATCAAGCTTTTGCTTCAACGTGAGCACCATGCGCAGCCATCGACAACCGGGTCCGACGTAGAGCCAGCTGACTGCGGCTGGGCACGGTCTCTGCTGATGCTGCTCGAGTCATCGCGTTCCACCGTCGGCGCGCTGCGATGACTGCAGTGCCACTCACGCGCAATCGCGACTTGAGCTGCCTCTTATGTCTGCTTCGTGGTAGCCCGACGATCCGGAAGCGCCGACCCACCGAGACCGGCGCTGCCGCCACGATAGACGCACTCCAGACTCCTTTAACGTGCGCTTCGACATCGCGTCGTCACTCAGGCTCCGCTGCGCCATCGGAGGGACACGACGCGATCCTGCATGGCGCGCCGCCAACCGCTCATTCCTCCATTCGCCCGCTGCGTCGACCATGAAGCGCGTCCGCAAGCACCTGCACAGGTTCGCGAGCGGCCGCGCGTCGGGCTACGGCGCCGCCTACACGCTGCCGGTGTTCCTCTCGGTGGCCGCCATCTCGCTGTGGGCCAACGCGACGCACCTGCAGTGGCTCGGCCTGGCGCACGTGGCGGTGCTGGCCAAGCTGGTGCTGCTGCTGGGCGTGCACGAGCTGCTGCGGCCCTTCTGCCTGTCGTTCGGCGAGGTGTGCGCGCTGTCGGTGGGCGTGGGAGCGGCCGCCAACGCCGCCGTGCTGCAGTTCGCGGCGCGCGGGCTGCGGCCCAAGTTCCCCGAGTGGACGCTGGGGTACGAGCTGTTCCAGGCCGTGGCCGCTGCCGCCGGTCGCCGCCGCGGCGGCCGCCTGCTGCGTCTGCCCAACGCGCGCGTGTTCCGCCGCAACTTCGAGCTGGTGGGGCGGCTGCTGGGCGCCGCGGCCTGCTGGCGCCACGGCCACCGCCTCGACAGCTTCCGCCACCGCGGACTCGAGCACCTGTGGCTGCGCGCGCGCGGGGCCGGCGCCGCGCGAGACGCCCGCCTCGTGGTGCTGTACCTGCACGGCGGCGGCTACGCGCTCTTCAGCCCGCGCTTCTTCGTGGAGTTCGCCTGCCGCCTGCTGACGCGGGTGCGGCGCCTGCTGCGCGCCGAGGACGAGGCCGACGTGCAGATCCTGCTGGCCAACTACCGCAAGCTGCCCGAGGCGCGCTTCCCGGCGCCGCTGGACGACGCCGTGGCCATGCTCGACTACCTCGTGCAGGTGCAGAAGGTGCCGCCGAGCCGCGTGGTGCTGGCCGGCGACAGCGCGGGCGCCGGCCTGGTGCTGGCCACGCTGCTGCGGCTGCGGCGCGCGCGGCGCGAGATGCCGCTGGCCGCGCTGTGCAGCTGCCCGTACGCCGACCTGTCGGCCGACGTGGCGGCGGCCGAGCACTGCTTCATCTCCAAGGCCATGCTGGACGCCATCCGCGACCTGTGCGTGCGCGGGGCGCCGCGCGCGTCGTGGCGCGAGGGCGCCATGCTGCACGCGGACCTGCGCGGGCTGCCACCGCTGCTCGTGCAGACGGCCGAGTTCGACATCCTGCACCCGCAGTCGCTGCGGCTGGCCAAGAACGCGCGCGCCGACGGGGTGCACGTCGAGCTGGACGTGCACGCGCACATGCCGCACGTGTTCACGTTGTTCCCGCACTTCATGATGCCGCAATCGTCCGTCGGTATCGAGCGGTCCGCCGCCTTCATCGTGCGCCAACTCACGGCGCACCGGATACCTGTGCAGCTTCCCGGAGCGGCGCCGGCCTTCTGAGGTACATGCATGACTTGTATCGTGGGTCTCGATTCGAGGCGCTGTTGGTACTCTACGTTTCTGCAATTCTCGGGCATTGCCAGCAGTCTCGATTAGACGCCCGGATAAGCGATCCTGTCGATGCGAGCGGCTTACTCAGTCGACGTTAGCGGCTCCGTCAACCGCAACATATCGTCAGGATGAAAAGGACAAGGCGACTTTTACAGACTTGAACAATCGCACGCAGTTTACGAGAATCGTATCGTACAATAGTCGACAAAAAGCCAAGAGATAAATCGTTCTCTCTAATCGATTCAAGTTGAGTTCCAGTCATCAGCTACATTCGGCCGCAAACTCTCTCTGTGTTATCGATGAAGCTCCTCAAAAACGCTGTGATTCTTGCCGCTGCCGCTGTGGTGCTGTACGTCGCTCAAGTACAATTCAGGCAACCTCGCCGCTCGGAACCCGCACAATACAACAATCCGTGCATCATTCGCAGCGGCCACTACAATCGCGGCTGTCCAGGATAGTCAAAATATAATTTAACTTGTACCTGATATTGCCAGCGACGATCGCTGAATACACACTTTGCGAACTTACTTCTTGTCTGCCTATCAATGAATTGATTGGATCGATTTTCCTCGCTACATGTGCTCCCCTGAGCTGGGATTGAGCCCCTAGTTCCAGGATAGTAATGAATTAATTAGTTATGGGCATCGCGTTTGCTAGCTATCTACTTAGTAATCAGTTACAGTTCCTGGATAAGGTCCACTTCAGTACAAGTGTAAACAGCTTGCGATCGACAACGATTGTTCTGTGGCATGCTAAGGTGCTTCCGATAGTTATAGCGATCGTGGAAATTGTGATCATGCTAATTGGTATATCCACATTGGCGACATACTACTAATTGATCTCACCCCTGATGCAGTACGACTTATATTAAAATGTCGGCAGAAATGGGTGGTCGAGTCGCATGGTCACGGCTACAAGTGCTTTATAATGAACTCGGCAATTGTTGAGACACCTTTGTTAGCATTTGGCATTGAACATGGGTGGTAATGCTGCAAATACGTGCGGCATATTTGGGTGGCACATCAAGTTGCACGTCAACGCCATCCGAGCGAGCCTTAGCAACAAGACGATGCGCTTGTTGGTGGAGTAAGTCTCGGTCTCCCGTCTGCACGAACATCGGTGGGAAGCCGTGCATGTTTAATCGTAGGCTACATACTTCCGTAGCCTTACCGCCCGAGAGCAAGCAAAACTCACGGATGCCAGTGAGTATATGAAAAGGTACCGTCTTGCCAGGGATTCAACACAAAAGAATAATACGAAAGAAGTATACTTGTAATAAGGTTTTATCGTTCATTCGAGTCATGGGATGCGAGCAGTCAAAAACACAAATATTCTGCCAGCACTAGTGCTTTTGTTTTGTGGTTACGCATTGTAGCAATTACATGTAAATGCCGGCGATATGTGTCTTAATGACTTGGTATACTATTGCTCCACCAGTAGGCGCCGCTAGAAGAGTCGACGGTTGACTTGGAGACGTGAAATCGCTGGACAGTTTTGCCCGGACGAACTTACGGCGTCATGAGTCACAGTTAGCTGACGGCGCTCAAACCCACCAGCTCGACGGTTGCGTGGAGTACTCGAGGCTCGGAGAAAACTTCGTGATCGGAGCTCAACGGTGTTCAAGGCAGAATAAGCGTTTTCTCGCGGCAGACCACGAGAAGAAAACGATAACTGCTTCTTTTGTGGAAGCGCGTCTTGAGTATCCGATACTTCGCTTGAGAAAGGTGTAAGCTGCACCGGACAGCTGTGGACGTCTGGTTCAGGTGTGCTGTGAAGCGGATCTGCAAAAAGATGGTTCATGTTGTCAAAGAAGTGTTGGCCGTCGATGTCCAACTCGAACTCTAGCAAGTCTCTACTGTAGTCGCTTAACATGCTGCAGATCCACTCGTATCCATCAGAGTCAGTGGCATTGTCTGGGAAGCTCATTCTTGAGCGTGCTGCAGCGGTGGCAATAAAACTGAAAGCTGGGTAGGCTACAGAGTATATAACCTTTCTGCAGTCGACTTGGAAGACGGAAAGTGCATTCAGCAAAGGTTGAAATTTCAAATACTGGCTCAGCAGTGTGTTGTGTAGAAAGCCGGGGAAGAGGTATGCAAGAATGAGGTACTTCTGTAGAGCTTTCAACAGAAGCACAGTTATCAATGTTGAAAAAGCTAAATGTGCATTTCCTAGCTATTCTGCGTCTTCTTCGTTCTCGTCTATTTCCTCTATCTGCACAGGAGCTTGAGCCAGGCGTTTGAACCATGCCTTCTCGTGCATCGTTGCGAACTCCTGAACATCAAATTCGTCCTCTAAAGCCCCATAGCTATCAGCGGTCTCCAGCCAAGTCCGGCATTGCTGTGCATACATAAAACATTAGCCGGCATTGCCATAAATTAATAAGCGTGACAACCAAGCTTACCTCTTCATCTTCGAATACTGGAGACGCATACAGACAGGCTAGGTAGTAGCCACCGAGCTTGTCGTGAAAATGGTGAGCAGAGCGTAATACCTCCACAGCATGCGTAAACCGAGCACCTCCGGTCAATTTCTTGCGCTTTTGTTTTTGCTTCTGCTTCTGTTTCTTTTTCTGTTGACTCGGTTCGCACTCCACCTCTGGGAAAGCCCGCACAAACGCCGCAAGACCCTTGCCCAGCGTGTTGAGCAAATGTGGGACCCGCTCATCGATTTCTTCTTCTTCAGGCTCTTCCTGGTCATGAGTATCCTTGCGATGGCAGATCGCATGGCACTCTTGCAGATCGAAGCTGGCATCCGCTAGCAAACTCTTGTACTGGGCCTCCAAATAGTCGAACATGCGAGTCCATTCGTCCTGCGTGGGAATTTTGCCCAGATCAGTCCTGGCCAAGCACCTTGCAGCGAGATAGTTGGTCTTCTCCATCAGCGCCTCCGCGCTACCGGGATTTAGCGCTGCAGAAGAACGCATGCTCGTCAGCACAATATTCACATATACCGCAGTATTGTATGACGTACCGATAGCCTCCTCGTACAGCGCCAGCGTGCGACGGAAGTGCTCCACACTGTTCGCTTCTTCCATCAGTCCTTGCAGCACCGCCTCCAGCAGCTTGGCTTCTGCGAAGTCTTCCGCCGTGACCTTGTCGTCGTCGTCGTCATCCTCCTCCTCTTCGTCGCTCTCTGCTTCTTTCTCCGCCTCTTTCTCTCCGCTCTGCTCCTTGGCCGACTCCTCCTTGTAGATTTCCTCCAGCTTGCTGCACACCTCGAGCGCCCTGCTGTAGTAGTCTCTCCTGGCCTGTCCGTCCTGCTCGAGAAAGGCTACGAGGTCTCCTCCTTCCTTGAGCGCCTTGGCGAACTGGAACCTGGTCTCAAAAGTGGTGCCGCCGTCCACCTGCACGGCGCGCTGGAACTTGGCCAGCGCCTGGTCCAGCACCGCTCGACTCTGCGTCTCCGTGGCCACGATGAGCAGCGACGAGCCCCAGAGCGAGAACCCGACGGGGCCCAGCGCCGCGTCGGCGGCGTCCTCGTCCTGCTGGTCCGCACTCAACTTCAGCATCTGCTGGAACTTGTCGGCCGCCGCATCGGCCAGCGTCGGGTCCTCGTTGAGCGAGGCCAGCCGGGCCAGCGCCGTGCCCCACAGGAAGTAGGCGTCCAGCTGCTTGGCCACGGGCAGCGCCTCATGGCTCTCCAGCAGCTTCTTGACGCGCTTGCCGATCTGCCAGGTCTCTGGTGCAGTAAAAGCGGCGAAACGAGGATTTACTTCGTTAAAACATGTCGACAGGGTAAAACCAGCTGAAAAGCGCGGCCACCGACGCTTCTGACTCGTCTCCTCCTGCTGCAGCAGCTCGTTGATGCTGGCCAGCTCGGCCTCCACAACCGCCAGGTCCGCCGCCGTCTCTGCCGCCCGCGCCGCCTGCTTGCTGGGCCGCGCGGCCGCGTCGGCGTCGACCTCGCGCGCGCGCTTCCGGTCCATCGGTTCCGCGCGTTGAAATGGCGAAATGGCGAAACGCGCTCATTGGCGGGACGCGCACATGGCTACAAAACGTTGCACCGGCGTCTCGTAGGGCGAGTGCAAATGGGTCGCCGCCCTGCAGTTTCGAGCAGACGCGCACAAACCAGGAGACAACCGCCGAACAGTTGTGGTCCGACGGGACAGCGTAATCCAAATGGGTCTCGTTTACGGTTGGCTTGGTAACGGCAGCTCAGCGGCGACTCGCCTCGGCGGTTGGCCGCACCACAGGTGGAAGCAAAGATCGAGTTTCCGTGGGATCCGCTTCATCCAACTGGCAAACGCTGGCAGCCTGTCGCCGTATTCGCCCCTGCTCACTCATTTCGCGTCGTCCGCGATGAGTGTCAGGTGCCGGGACAAAGCCAACAGAGAGGTGGGGCAGCTCGATCTAGCCCTACATTTCGACCAAAACATCGCCGCTCTGTTCGGGGTCGACGGCGAGCTGCAGGCACCGGGCGTAAGCTTCGGGCCGATCCTGCGCTGCTGCCTACCACCGCCGTAGCATCCGACGATGAATGCAGCGCGGAGTCCGTGAATGAGACCCGCGTGTCGCCGAAGAAGACCTGGGAGAAACGACTGAGGGAGGAGATCAAACGTCTCGAGGTCCACGAGCTCTCCAGGGAAGCTTGCCAACAAAAAGTCGCTGCATCATCTGGATGCGATCATGCAGGGCTCAAGGTAAATCTCCAGGGCAATACCGTGCCACCGCACACTAGTAGTAACCAACGGCGGGGATACCGATTCAAACACAATGGTTGCCTCCACCCTGTGGAGAGATTTGGCGGCTCGAGAGCGGTTGCGTCTGAGATATAGCGCGGAGGAGAACGCGAGGCTGCGCCAATCACTACTGTACCACGCGCGGAACGCTACAAATATAAGACGAGGAATCAAGAGACGTATGAAAGCAGGCTTAGCGCTGCTGTCCAGCAAGCTCCGACTTGGCGGGATGGATCTCAGGCTGCTTGTGCGGAGTCTTCGACGAACTTGTTCCATCCCTCGACGATTTGTACGCTAAGCGTAGAGATGCATTCACACCTACAACAACATGCGGACATGTGCGGGGGCGAAGCAGTGGTGGCACTTAGACATCTTTGTCAAGATAGAAGATCGTTTCTCGCTTCCGTTCGATCGCAAGTAGGTAGAAGAAGCCATATGGGAACTCAAAACGACGCCTACTTGAACGCCATTTCTTCGGAGGTGCGCAATTGCCAATGCACCAAGCTACATCAGTGTGGTGAGGCAGCGACTAACACTTTTCCGTAGTACTTTTCTGTAGATGAGAATACGCGAGCCAAGAGCATTTGTATGGCAGTACCCCCAGTTCAAGGTGTCCAGATTCGTGTCATCTTCCACACTGTAATGCTAAAGCACGTGGAAAGTGACCGTGTGGTGTTCATCTTGTCCAAACTAGTCCAGACAATCGGAACAGCATTTGACGTGGCATTCGAGGAGACAAAGTGCATGGTTTTGACGCACGGCAAAACTTCTGAGACTGGCCCGACCACCGTTGTCCACACACAGTGCCAATCCGTGGCACGCGAAACATTTCTGGATAATCCCAACCAATTACAGCCAACTTCTAGTTGGCAAGTTTGTCCACAGCTTTCCTGGTGGACTCGAGCATGGGAAGTCTCGATTTCTCACTTTAATTCTAGAGTAGAGGATGTATTGCTACAGAAAACGTTGTGATACACGGCGATATGATTGACAGCTATTAAAAAGCGTAGCGCTGTTGCCTCTGAGAGCACGCGTATGCCTCATGCCTCGACACAGTGACCCACCTGAGGAGACAACGATGTGCAACCACGACAGAAGACGTACAAACTCCGAAGGTAGAAGCCTCAATAGGTATCCAAGATGAGAGAATGCACTCTTCCTTTTCTGGATCTAAAACGTATCGATTCTGATTCGAAGCCAAAGGTTGATAATGCCCTTATCCTGCTGCCTTACTGTGCTGCGTTTAGGCAATATCTATTCCTCTATCAACACTCAGCAGAATATCACTGTAATCGCTCGGAGCTAGTTATAGTGATTCGCCACCTCGGTTTTGACGCCCGATTCAGAGATCACTATGGGCCATCGTCGGTGCAGACCACTGCGCTTGTCAGTTAAGCCCACGATAGTTGTCACGGAAGGTGCGATGCGGGGTATTCGGGTTGCAGTGTGGATTCCGAGCGGCGAGCGTAAGAGCTTCATCCCCGACAGAGATAACCACTCCACCACATCAACATCATTTTTGACTTCCGCAATTGTAGAACTTTTCCTAATTGAGAGTATGCGAACGAGGCTTGTAGGCGATGTGAGTAGAAGGAAGTAGATCCGAAAGTGAATTCAATTGAGTTAGTTGTCTTTGCCCTGCTTACGAACTCCTGCAGGCACAACTCCTACAACCTCCTACAGCTCCCTCTTGCTGCCCTTGAAAAATAAGAAAATCATACATGTACTGTCAATGCAACGGACACGGTTGACTGCAACGGACACGGTTGACTTAACCAATCAGATTCCACCGATATCTCCCAAGAGCCAATCGTATTGCACCGTTTTGGACCACTTCAATTGTTCCCTCTCAAGGCACGCGTACGGCACGCGTATGCCTCGTGCCTCGAGGTAGGGACCCAGCCGAGTAGACGACGAAATGCAATCAAACATCCCTAATAGTTTTGAAGATAGCCAACAAACGAGAAATCCTCAAACTAGTTAATTAAATCATTTCTTCTTCTTCTGTACAGCCTGTAGCATAGGAGTGGAAAACTAACTACAGTGTACTCAACTGTAGCAACTATAAAATGCAGATCCTAATTCCTTCGCAAAAACGAAGGCTCGTAGCTAACACCAAAAAGCTTTTAAACTAGTGTATCCCAGCAAGTAAAAACAATAGCAAATGTATATTCGATGTAGTTGCAAGTAATACAGTCGATACACCCTTCTTTACCTACACTGCATCATCTCCTCGCCCTTCAGTGAAAGTAAGCGGTACTCAAGTGACAGCACGGGTGTGTTGATCCATGTTACCAACTTCTTCATGCGTAGTTTTATCTTGGATGAGCGAATCTTTGGTCCCAATATTGTACGATATATTTCTTCATCTTCTCCCACCATTCCATCGAGAAATGAAAATCTCGCAGGTCTTCATTTATGGGGCCAACTCCTGCATGCGACAGCGTCGTGCACATCCAGCTTGTAGCAACTATGACCATCTCAGCTTTGTTGCTGTTGACATGCTTGTGTTTGTTGGATAAGTCAGGAGCAGTTTTCTGAACTGCTCGGATAAGTATAAGAATGGTGGTATCGCGGCGCACTCGTTCCTTGGGGCGGTATGGATAAAGGTCATCCGAATCGATATAGTCCGAGCACACGATGCCGTAGCCGCCGTCAGGGCAATCAACATATTTCGTGAAAACGACCGAATTGGATTCAGTGGTAGCCCCCTGCGGGGTGGTCAACACAAAACGCAATAGAGCAAAATCATTGGAGTCGAAGTCGGTGTCCTCGCGAATCATAATAGTGCCAAACACCTCAGATGTTATGATCTCCATGTTTTGGATGGCATAGACCATTGCGTCGAATACAACTCTGGCACTGTCTCCAGGCATGAGTGAGTTGGCAATACTAATCACTGAGCAGCATTCGGCTGCTGGTTCGAACTTATTTTCTTGCGAAAATGACGCGCAAGGATCAGTTCCACGGCTCAGTGCTGTGATAAAGCACTCCGTTTCCCGTAATTCATAGTCTTTGATTGCCATCAGAGTGTTGAGACGCTGGATTTTATCAGTTCCCAGTCGAATCATTGTTTTTGTTGGATGGGAAGCCAATATTTTCTGCTGCTGCCACAGGTGTACAAGAACACGTCAGCCTTCTAGTTTCGCCCCACTAGAGCACTCCTTGTGCTTACCATGTGCGAAATGAGCATAGCCTGCACGCTAGCGATGTTAATGTGCTGCTCCTCAGCGCACTCTCGCAGAACTGCATTGGCGACGGCCGTTCAATGGAGACGAGCACGCGGTGTTTAAGCACGTTGAGTTCCTCCTCAAGCTTCGCCATCTCCTCCAAGAGATCCCTCTTCTCTTCTTTACGAGCGTTGTACGTCGTCCGACGCTTCTTGGGCGAGTCCATCCGCATCTCGTTCGGCGTGCTTGTGGGTGACGTCGTCTCGCCGAGCTGCGTGGTTTGGGTGAGTACTTCCATCCATTCTTGTGCAATCCCCGCGGTTCAGACATGCTGGAATCGGGAGAAGTACTGTTCAGTTGTCGCCCTATGATGAACTATGGACGTTAGGACAGGCGCAGCACGCAGCTTTTTCTGGAGATATAGCTTACGCGCTCTGGATAATACCTGGACACAAGTGGGTGGGGCACCACAGCACCAGGGATTCACCTCCATGTTCCTCCAGTATCGACAGACCCTTGCACCTTAGTCCAGATCGACGACCTCTAGACAGCGCGTGTGTCCACATTTCTTCAGCACCTTCGTCGTGTAGCTCCAGCTGTGAGTGAGTCAACCAGATACTTGGCAGAAGTTTGACGACCTACTCCAAAGCTGTATCCTACCGCTCCACTCCGACGGCTATAGCTTTGACAATGAGTGGCTTGATTGGAGATGACGATGCGGCTCGGTGCTGGCAACGTTGAATCTGCACGAATGTGAATCTGCAAATGCAAGCATTTAGGCATTTGGGATGAGGTGCCCCGACGCCCAGTGGGCGGTGCTCACTGGCCTCAAGCGCAAACAGTGTTTCTGATTATTGTTGTCGTTTGGGTCCACCTTAACTCTTCAGCCATGTACAGTGCAGTACAGTGCAAACTTGTAGCTGGATCAATCTGGTTCTAGCATTTTAACTATTTGAATAGCACCTTGTCTCCCCCCCCCCGCTGGTGATACAGCTTCTATCTATCTCCCCAAGCAACCCATTCCATTATGGGCTCACTCGGACTGCTGACTAGTTGCTTTCTCAGTGTTGTGAGCTTATTAAGGTGCCAACGCCTTGATGACCTCTGCATCTAAGTGCTATGTATCCTAGCCACCATGTGAAGACATATTTCAATGCGAACTCATTTTGCATGTGTGTTTTACTTCTCTCTTGTAGGTTCCTCATCACGCGAGCAATTCCTCACCTTTGCGTCAGACTGTGATATCCTTTCCAGTAGCCCGTAGTACCATCTTCGTTAGCACCCTCTCGACGCTATCACCAAATCGATTGATCAAAAGCTCCCAAGCTTGCACCCACCAGTCGTAATTGGCGGTGATCTTCCAGCTCGATTGCAGGAAAGCATACTCCTGCTGGCTGAAAAACTGTGTCTCTTGTGTCACTTGGCAGTGTGTCTGCATCACGGTGGTCGGACCAATCTCGGAACGTTTGCCGGCATTAGCGCCATACACTTTTTCTCCTGGAAGGCCACGCTGAAAGCTTCCCCAACCGTCTCCAGCAACGTGCACGAAACAAAAAGAGCTTGGTCCGCCTCGACGTGTTGCGCACCGCGGTGTGGGCGATTACACAGACGTCGACGCCTTCGATCGGAGCCAGCTTCTTGTAAACACTTTTCACGCCTGTGTGCTCATCTACGACAAAATACTGCGCAGATCGTTCGGTGGTAGGTGGGTCAACAACGGCTTCAATAGCAGCACGATGTATATTGTTGCGCACCTTCGCGCAAATGGCATCACGCTCGCCTGCAGCCGTCGTTGCAGACGCCAGACCGCCTTCGCGGTGTCATCGAGAGCAAATGGAAGGCATAGCTGTCGACTAGCTCTAAAAAATTGTCCGTTGTGTCTGGCAACTTCGCGATGTTGGTCTTTCGGCCTGGACAGGTGACTTGGTGGATGGTGAGCTGGTGGAAAACCCTGTCGAGTCTGCGTACGCTTCATCAAATGCTGGTAGTAAGGCTTGGAAAATCTCTTGATTGTCCACGAGATTGGTGATTCTCTTGATTGTCCACGAGATTGGTAATAACCGCGTGACTAAACCTTTGCTTTCAGGCCAGTAAGGTATTGGTTGCTTGTACGCGACTAGTGATAGACATGGCTGAAAGGCGTGCTGTTGAACAGCCTCTCGCAAACTTGCGTTTTCCTCACTGCTGTTGTGTAAACGTTGCAACTCTCGTATAGCGACTTTTTTCCAAGTGAACGGTACCTCAGCTCCATTCTCTTCATTGCGAGCCATTGCACTCGTCCGTTGCATGAGTAGTACGGGTCTGGAATCTGCATGTGGTGACTCACTGACACGTAGTGTCTCCTTTTCAAGTACTTGGAAAAGATGAAGTACTTCTGCCCGTAGCTGCGCGATCTCGTCCTTCCGGCGCCTCTCCCATGTTGTTTTTGTCAACGAGCGGGGCGGACTTGTTGACGCTAGTGACGAACCACTCGGCAAGTGGTGCTAATGGTCGCTGATGTCGGTATGATGGGGATTTCTCTACGTGATATTGAAATTGCACGCGCAGGTTTAAGCGAGTTAGAACGAAAAGTCGATGGTGTGTACATGTGAGTACAGTTACAACGATAGCAGCACGGATCCAACTTGTCTGACGTGCGTACGATGCCAAGTCTTGGACGCGGTGGGCTGAGTAGCAGCCGTGCATTTAACCTGCGTCGCTTTCCACAGTTTAACAACCAAACGCCATTTCACCCCCATTAAAAGGCCTGGTGGAGTCTTACCTGTGTGTCAAAAGTAGTTCATGACATTTTGTCTGTAAATACCCGAGTCCACCAAGACAAGAAAAGCTTGCCAGGTAAAATTATCGGGCGAAATACTGTCCGTTTCAGCCAACGCTTCCGCTGACATGCTACGCATAACTCCTTTTTTCAGTGTTGCTTTGCGAAATTAATAGCTTATTGTGTGACTAGCCGTGATTTCTTTTGGCTGTTGTTGGACAGTTCTTGTTTAGTGAACGTGATATCACCGAGATAGAGATTCACCCTTTTTCATTTGAAGTTATCATGTTGATAATCGACACTTCCGTGCAAGTATTATTTTCCGAACCGAGCTTCTGTGAGTTGCTTTAGCGGCATCGGCATTAATACCAACAAATGCTTTAAGATCACCTCGTACACAAGGTATTTACAAGCCAATCTGCGCGAGGAGAAGCTTCTGTAGTGAAAAGCAATCTTGGATCCAGGGACGGCGTCGCAGTGAATACAACACGTTCCATACGTTATTTTAACACTTGTCTTCTGACGTTGAGGACTCAGTCATTTTCATGAGCTAAACAACTGTATTTGGGCTGATGTTGGCTCTTCAACTCCGATCTGCGGATGACTTTCGTTAAATTTATCTTATCGATTATTTACTTGTTGCCTTCGCCTGGGCGTGATTAGGTCGAGAGTTATCGTGGTGCAGTTTGTTATATCAGTTTGGGAAAGCGCATGCCTACTATCTCGAACGAGTGAGCATACTCCTCGAGAAACAGTCACAACCAGAAGGCTCTTGTTCATCGCAGTTGCTTGAACTCAAGCGTGTTTCCTCGAGTCTAGAACAAGAGCGGACTGGCCCTAATATGATCGAGGGAAAACCTCGATCGCTGTTCTGTCTAAGTTCATCCATGACGTATTTGCACCAGGCATTCATATTCACCCGGCAAGTGGGGCAGAAGGAATCAGAAAAGTTGTAATGCCAGGAAATCGCACGCTAACTTTTCAAGATGAAGTGAATTATACCCACAAGGTCCGGCGACTGTTGTACATGGCTGAACTTCTCCTTCTTCTCAACTATATCGAGGTTGTAATTCCTCTTGTTTTTTTGTAAGTGAAGTCGCTAGAGTTGGAAGGGTCTCTATAAACATTTTTTATGAGCTGGTAACTGACTACTTGTTTTGTACTCCTGCAGCAGTTTACCTGGTTGCTACATATCATCTTCCCAACCGCAATTATATGATGGAATTGACCAGGCACAGCTTCTTAAAACACTAAATAATGTGTTGAACTATTGTTCTCTCCAGCATGCGTCGCTGATTCTGTTACTTTTCATGCTTCGACGAATGCTAGGGCTGTCACCAATCCAACAGATAGCCTTTGTTTTGGAAAAGCAAATAGACCACGTGCAGATCAGCCTCGTATTCTGGCTGTTCTACAATGTTCAGAGTTCACTGCAACATTTAGGTATGTCTGTTGTACGCTTGCTCTACCTCAAGCTTATATATATATCATTTTACAGACCCTCTGTCTCGCACATTGATTGCTTTGTGCAGGCTATGACTACAGTTTTCAATTTGCTTGGCTTTCACGACACTTCATAGCAAAGTGGCGTTCGCATACTGCTACCTCTTCTCAAGCTGTTAATGCGAAACCTTTTTCACGGTCAGTTGGCCATCTTGGTGATGAGACACCTGGTTTGGTGATATTTCATGCCGACGTGTTTGGATCGTTATTTTTTGTTGCATACTGCATGCAAAGCTTTTGCTTTGGATGACGCTGACAATTATGGGTGTAGATATCATCGTGATGGGAATGTCGCTGTGAGAGATTGAAGTCGTGCGCAGCGAATTAAAAGTACTAGATCTGATGTTGCAGAAGATAAAGCGGTCAGTTCTCGTTGTGATGAAAGATGCTCTATCGCCGTCGCATGCACGGAATCTGCTTCCGGGCCGAGGCCGTATTCAACCAGAAATCCGCCAACTCACTGCTGCCCAAAGCCGGCTGTCGTGCATTTCAATAAAAAGAAGCTATGCTGTCGAGGTTTAGGCGATTGCTGTACATGGCGGAGTTCGTCCTCCACCTTAACTATGTCGAGGTATTCGTTCCTCTTGTCTTCTGTACGTAAGACGTTAGACATTTGCCCTCTACACGAGAATGGTCTAACCGTGTCTTGCTGGATAAATCTGTTTTCTTCCTCATTAGCAATCTACTCAGTTGCGACATATCACCTGCCCAACCGCAATTATTACGCTGTCTACGATGCGATGGAACAAGACCAACTCCTCAAGACGCTAAACAACGTGCTGCTCTACTGTTTCCTTCAGCTCCTTTCATTGCTGTTTTTGATCACAATGCTCCAACGCATGTTAGGCCATTCGCCGATACAGCAGATTGCCTTTGTCCTTCAAAGACAAGTTGACTGGGTGCAAATGTGTCTAATATTTTGGCTGATCTACAATGTTCAAGGATCGCTACAGCATCTAGGTTAGTACATCGCTCTGGCCTACGGGGAAATACAGTGACCTTACCGTTTTCTACCGCAGGTTATGACTATTCCTTTCGATTCGCGTGGCTGTCCGTCCAGCCAAATTAAATCAAGCTAGATGTACCTACGAGTCGTTTGTAGGCATACTAGACGAAATACGGCATTTGCTTTGTAAATAGTAGAAACTACCGAACACTCATAGAAAAATTATGAAGTGTTTTTCGAAGCATATTCTTTTCTAAGACTAAGGAATAATTTAGCGTATTGACTATAACTACCAAGCAAACAATAGTTCATTCAATATCTTCTTCGCCTTTTGTCGGATCATCTTTATACAATGAAAATCCAAACTGCGCAAGTTGCCAGTGCTAGTCTCTATCGCAGGCAATGCCTCAGTCACGCATTGTGGTATTTAAACGATCGTGTTTATTTGCCTACCAACTGATATTTTGGTGCACCTGCCCGCTGCAGGAATTCAGCAAAAGCAATCTCGCTGGCCGATTAAACCCACGGGAAGTAGAATTGACTATACATATCGTGTGCTTCTCTTGTTTCTCTGCACCTGTGAGTAATCTCCGCAACACAATGCTGATCGCTGTCAGGTTGGTTTACTTGTACTTGAAGAAAGCCAAAAAAATTCAAATGTGTAGTCGTATCCTGCCCAAAACTTGTGAGGATAGTAGCTCAGCAAACTTCACAGTCGACACTAAGCTAAGACTTACCAAAGTGCTGCAACGAAGTTTGAACGTTGTAAAAGAGCCAGAACACCAAACTGACCTGCACGTAGTCGAATTGTTTTTCCAAAACAAACGATATATGCTGAATCGGAGAATGGCCAAGCATGCGCTTTAGCATGAAAATCAATATAAGCAGTGAAAGCAGCTGAAGCAAGCAGTAGAAAAGCACATTGCTTAAGGTTTGGAGGAGTTGCTCCTGGGTCATATTGTCGTAGATGGCATAGTATTGGCGGTTTGGAAGATGATATGATGCAAATAAATAGATAGCTAAATGGAAAACAACGTACGTTTAGCAACAGGTCAATAAGCAGTTCTATGGATCCATTACTTACAAAATACGAGAGGAATAATCACCTCGACGTAGTTGATAAGCAGGAGAAACTCGGCCATGTATAATAATCTCTCAACCCTTCGTGCGTACAAATTCATCGCAGCCCCTGGTGGTCTCTTGGCCACTGTCTTTACCGCTTGAATATTAACAATTGGATGAACTCGATCTCTATCCAGCAACTGTTTTGCCACTCGAAATGGACCACCAAGCACCTTGCCAGCCATAGTGTTGAAAGATCTTTCTAGTGTTATCGTTTTGGCAAGAACATTCTGTTTTGGACCTCCTAACGGTTTTGTCGGTATCTGCTTAAGCTCCATGCTCGGAGAAGAGTGACTTTGAGCTGAGGTTTTTTCGAGTTCGAGCAAGATACTTGCGCGTTCCAGTGTTGTTGGCGATCGACCTCGTAAGTTGATGATTCTAGATGGCCCTCGTAAGCTCTTCCAACTAACCTCTGCGTCAACTTGTCGTTCTAAATAAGCCAACCCTGAACGGGAATGCTCAATATCACGAAGTGCCAAGCCCATCATTACAATATCAGCCACCATAATCTCCATTGTTGTCCAAAACGATGGCGCACTCTGCATGCAGTACGCTACAAAGAGTGAGCCAAACACATCAGCATTAAAAACGACGAGCTCAGGTCTTTCGTCGCTCAGGTGATTAACCGCCCTCGCAAAGAAATTTCTCATCAGCAGCTTAATCACAGGAAGCAAAATTGTATAAGCCATTTGTCCCCTAGGTGATAGTGTTGTGAAAATGTAGAAGTACGGAGGGTAGATGAAGACCAGCAAAATATCGCAGCACCAGAGTCTAAACATACCAAATAACAGTGTTCCTGCTCGTGGTGTCTTTGGAATCTTCTTTGCCCACTGAATACCCATAGCTAGTAGTGTAAGCGAGGCCCACGCGCCCATCGCTGTAAGGATTGTAAATGGCAGCGGAAAGCCAATAGCTAAGGTAAGTCCAAAGATTATGCCGACGCTGAATGCTGCGACCACGAAAGTATCTCTAACAACCCGCCCGCTCGGGTAAGGAAGTACTTGTACCCCCGTACGGAATTGATGCAGTGCTAGGAACGTCATTACAAGATAGGCGTAGTACTCCCGAATGAAAAATAATTTGTTCGCCTCAATACCCGTGTACGGGTGCGCAAGCGGTATAATGTCGACCAGCAAAGTCACTATCAAGCACGGCATGGGTGTGGCCACAGCTACCGCAACAGCGTGAATCCAACTTGTTTCTCTGACATACTTGTCTAGATTCAGTACTCGCTGAACAGAGTAGCTGCCGTGAAGCTCGACCTGGACTGATTCCCATGCTGTTTTCAGTGAGCGCCGCCGGGGCTCCATTAAACGTCTTGTGGAGCGTGAAAACGCCTACACATTAAAGAAGTCAAATGCAAATACCTGCAAACATACCACTGATCAAACGTATGTCTGGGACACTCGTGCTGCTATTTGTAGCTTGTTCTTCTCATGTACCCCGGCGATGAATAATATCCGTTTTAAGCACAGCCGCATGGTTCACGGCATGGAACCCGACCAATTATTGTAGAGCATAATGGTAAAAGCTTGCTTGACTGTAAGATAGACATTTTAAACAGGGACGAAAGACGGTCATAGTGATCCGATAATTCTTTGTGGAAAGATTATCGCTTAACGGATAAAAGGTACTCCGGGGATAACAGGCTGATGTTGTGTTGAACTAAGTCGTGACTTCTTCCAATTGTCAAGTATTAACAATCTTCCTGGTAATGAGAAAATTACCACAACATTCCAGCAAACGAGTCAGTAAGCTTCTCATCCCATTTAACTTTCGCGCTGACCAGCTTGGACGCAGTTTTCCACTAAGAGCCACGCTTTTTACCACGAGAACTCTACTCTCTACGAACTTGCTTTTCTTGCGTCGCCACTAGTTCGTCTACCTTTTTGCGCACGAACCGACGCGAAAACGTCGTGTGATTGGCTTGCGATCTTGAAGCGCCGCAATGTGCGACTTGCTAGGGGGTCAGGTGACTGCAATATCGACAAGATCGCATCACAATGAACATGGAAGCGATGGATGCAATCCCCGACGAAGACCAGGGCGACACGACGTCCACTTTGAACGGGGATGAGGGACAGCAAAGCGAAGAAGACTCGAACATCCGCATTTTCCTGCGTGTGAAGCCGTCCAGGAAACCTTCCGGGTTCTTTTCGTGGGATGAAGACTCTAACACCATGAAGTACAATATCCCAAAGGATGTTGCAGCCGGTCTCATCAACAACTCCCGCACGACGTACAAGTTCCGGTTCGACTCGGTCATTGGCATGGAGGCCAAGCAAGAGGAAGTTTTCGACCGTGTGGGCCGGCCTTGTGTCGAGAGCGCGCTGAACGGCTTCAACTCGACAGTTTTTGCCTACGGTCAGACAGGTTCTGGTAAAACATTCACAATAACTGGAGGGGCCGAGAGATACGAAGACCGCGGACTTATTCCCCGTGCGCTTTCGTTGATTTTTGAGCGGATGCGCAACACCAACCAGGAGCAAGTTATTGCGCAGATCTCATATCTCGAGATCTACAACAATCAGGGCTACGATCTATTAGATCCAAACCATGAATCGACGAAATCACTGGAGGATCTACCCCGTGTGGCTATGCTAGAAGATGAAGATGGCAATTGCCATCTACGTAATTTGTCTATGCACCCGGTGACGACCGAGGAAGATGCACTTAACTTGCTGTTTTTGGGAGACACGAACCGCGCTGTGAGCGAGACGGCGATGAACTTGGCGTCTTCTCGATCGCATTGCATTTTTACGGTGTCACTTGAAACGCGACGAGTAGGGAGTGAAGTTGTGCTACGCTCGAAACTTCATCTAGTTGATCTAGCTGGATCTGAGCGAGCTCACAAAACCGGCGCCAAGGGCCAACTACTGCGTGAAGCTGCGTACATCAACACAAGTTTGCACTATCTTGAAATGGTGATTGTGGCTCTGCACGAGAAGAACACAAAAGGTAGAACGCACATCCCGTATCGAAACTCTATGATGACGTCGGTGTTGCGGGACTCGCTTGGTGGGAATTGCAAGACTGTCATGGTGGCTACCGTTAGCCCAGAGAAAGATCAGACGGATGTAATGCTCACATTGCTTACCCCTTGTAGTCTAAAGCAGCCCCTAACTTTTGGGGTGTTGTGCGTTTAGGAATCGGTGTCAACATGTCGCTTTGCGCAACGAGTGGCCCGCGTAAAGAATGATGCTCGTCTGAATGAAGAAGTAGACCCAGCAATAATTATTCGTCAACTGAAAGCGCGAGTTGCAAGTCTTGAGGAAGAGTTAGCAATACTAAAGGGCGATGTGGTACGTAATGATAATTCAGACAGGTGGTATGGTGCTTACATCGCTTCGTGTATGATGCCAAAAGAATGAAGGCGACGAATTAAAAGACTACGAAATCGACAAACTACGGCAAAAGTGTTTGAGCTTTGTAAACGACTCTGAGCTGAGTGCTCATTTATCCATGGGCGAGTTCACGTACACGAAGATGAAGGTATGCTTCGAAATCCTCAAAAGCATGGCAAATGCTGCTGGTGCAGTATCTGCCAGTGGTAACAAGGCAGCTTCTGGTATTTCTGGTGGTGTTAAGCTGATATCTGCGGGTGATGGAGGAAACAATCAGGAACTGGAGCAACGCGTGCATGAACTGGAGCAGCTCGTACAACAACGCGACAATGAGATTGCTATCATGGTGAACATGATACGAAAGGAGCATGGCGCAGCAATTCCTGCTGAGCTGCTTTCGCGGGGAGTTACAGAATACACTAGCAATCAAGACGAGCACCACGAGGATAAATCTGCTAAAACGCAAGGAGTGCAGGTCAAACAGTCCGGCGACTACTCATCCACTTTTGTTGTGGATCCTGCAATTCTCGAAGATCCCGCTAAAGCCTTTGAAGCTTTCAAAACCCAATACCCAAGGAATAACGCAATTCGAGACAACAAACTTGCGCTTAAACGCAAATATGATGAAGCAAAAACCCTTGCGAACGAAGTAAACGATGCACGCAACCAGATCAAGGCCCTAACACTCAAGATTGAAAAACTACGAAAACAACAAGCCATTGCTGACGAAGGTTTGCTTGATTCCGGAGGCGATGGACGTTCAGAACCGTCTGCAGCTGCCGCAGCTCGGTCGGAAACAGAAACCATTGAACAAACGCTTAAAGCGCAGATTGATATTCACAAGACTGCATACAAGAAAGGGTTCAATGAGCTCAGTGAACTAAAGAAAGAGATTCAACATATTCAAAAAATGTTGGAGATGGGGCGTATTAAACTCCAGAAAGACTTCGACTTGTGGTATCAACGGCAGGGTAAGGGTGCTTTATTGACGGAAACGCTCTTATCCCAGGCAAAGCCTGAACCAAGTCAACGTAGCTCCTACAGCTCGGACGTAGCACCATTGAAGTCTATATCGCCCGAGCGACCCGAAAGAAAGTCACCCACACCTGAGGCTGATGCAAAGGCGACGAAGAGAGTAGTAGCACGGCAAAGCACAAGGTACTTCTTTAGAAAGATGTCTGCATTGATATTTTTGCTTACCAGCTATACTGTTCTGTTTTTCAGTAATGTTGAAGAAGATGTCACTGGTTTTTACGAAGCACTGGACATCTTAAGGCGTCGCAATAAGACAAGAAAGTAGTTATCGCAATGGTTGTAAGGAAAGGTACCAAATGCTGATTTTATACCGAAAGTCCGAGCTATCAAGACAACGTTCACCAATACGGCAATTTGTATTTTGTTTCTTTTTAGTTTCTTGGTGTTTTTGGACGGCATCCAGTGACCGGTAGATGGGCGTTTATAACTTCGCGTTCGTGTGCTCAAATAGCAAATATATTCTCATTTTAAGGTGGTTCCTACTACGTATCTTCGTACTTCGCAGGGGGCGAATACTAGTAGCCATAACTTGGCTTTAAATTTATAGGTAGCCTCGACTGACGAAGTCTTAGCCACCCACCTTAATTAAGCTAAATTATGAACCAACTAGTCCTGCCATGGCGAGCACACTTCCATAGTAATACAGTACATATACGATTACAGATTTTAGAATCCTAGTTGTTTACACTGTATTACGCCCACAACGAGGTCGATCAAATGTATAAACAATAACAACCTCGCGTTGATGACGGAGGTCACGCAGCCTCTAAGCTTGCGGCAGGAAAGGTTCAGCTTCGTCCAAACCAACAATGCCAACTTGCACCGTTACTATCTACTTCGTTTACCCGTGAATGGCTCTTCTGTTTCATTGGACATGACGACATGCTACACGCGTTGGGGTTTCACTCCCAAATTCATTTTCCAATCCACCGCAAAATCGACACAACGAGGAAAACGCGGCTAAGCCATCACCCACTGTGGTTGCAGCGCCTGAGCCCACGCCATTGGAATGCCGTAACCCGTGAAAAAAAAAAACCGCGAGTGCCAGTACTAAGTTTTCGTTGCTTTCAAGTGCACCAAGATAACTGTCCCAAGATCCACGTCTGATGAGCTACACCGTTTTATCGAGACAACCAAAAATTAATCGAAGACATATTAGGCTGACAACTTTATCCACTTTGTTGTAATGAACAACAAAGAGGATAAAGTTGTCTCGCCAATACGGGCCCGAAGCTGTCTCAAAGGCGTATTGGTGTACCAGTGTAGAGCAGCGACTTACTTTTTACAAGCTTGAAGCCGAAAGCATACTTAGAAGCTCAAGAACGACAAGGTGCTATTCATGCATTAAATCGGAGTCAGGAAGCAAAGCACAGATTGCTTAGATAAGCAAGGTCGCATATTTGGCCAACATTACGGCTTCCACGGATGTGAGGGGTTTCAAGTTCCAAGGCTAAAAACAACGCACAGGCGTTCGTTTCTACATTTTGTCTGCTTTCTCCATTAGAATTCTTCCGAGCAGCTTGAACGCAAAACCAAGTATGCTGGTGAACGGCGTGGATATCTCCATGCTGGAGGGATGGATGATCAAGATCAACAGCAACCCGAGCTTCTTTGGCAAAAACTTGAATCGCCGTTGGTTCAAAGTTGGGTTCGTGCCTGGTCCAGGCTCAGAGAAGAAACTCGTCATTTCGTACTCCTCGAGCAAGTGCGTGCCTTCGTGTGCTAACCTGGTACAACGTACTTTAAGACATATATCATATATTTCATATGCTTTTATTTGTATTGCAGGACAGCAAAAGATCCGCGTGGGTGGCTGTACGTTGAAGACGTCAGCGGTATTTACTGTCGTCGGGTAAGCTAAAGAGGGCATTATTTCGCGAAGCACAAGTGCTGATAGATCGGGTTTTCTTTAGGAGATGATAGAAATTGTGTCGCCCTCGCGCACACTTCGACTAAAAGGTGAAACTGCAGTTGAACACCGACTTTGGTCCGACAGCCTCTACAAGCTGTGCAATCCACCGCCCAAATCTGCTACTGCAGTCATTGAAACAGCTCCGTCAGCCGAGCCGAGACGCGAACGCACTCCGCGTCGTACTCAAAAAGAGGCAAAGCAGGCGGACGACGAAGAAGATCAACGGCACCACAGGCGCCAATCTGACCGTGAAAGTGAACGCGAGCGGCGACCTCCTGCTCACGACAACCGCGAACGTGAAAAACGATCGGCTCGATCGAATCGACAACGCGATCCCAGCGATGACGAAGAGAGCGACAGGGACAGTGGTCAGCGTGACTTTGACCGCGATCGTAGTCGTCGTCCTAGGGGTGATTACGACGATGATGACCTGCGAAAGCGGCGCTCCTCAACACCAAATATCCGAGAATCGGGGCAAGAAAAGCGTCAAGAGCGGGAACCTTCTCGTCACTCACCACCCCGTTACGAGCGGCAAGAGGACAATACTAAGAGCAGAGTTAGCCAGTCTGCATCTATTCGCCCCAGCGAGCATGAATCAAGTGACAATGACAGTAGCGAAGATGATCGAGCAGATAGTCCTCGCCCTTCGACTAACAGCAGCACCCGAAGCTTGCTGGTGGCCCAAATTAAGGCGGGGTCTTCTTTCGAAGCAGATACTGCCCAATGCAAGAACGTGATATCCGATAGCGAAGATGAAGACGACGAAGAATATCAGCTCGAGAAGAAAACTGAAGACCCCGAAGAAGAGAGCCCACGTGAACCTGTCACATCGTCAACAAATGCAATCGACGACGAATCTTACCCCGATGAAATCAAACTAATGAACCCAGAGTTCTCAGAACGTCTGGCAATAGCCGAACCTCCAAGCAGACGCAAGAACTCAGACTACTTTGATTCTGATGAAGAGAATGAGAAAATAGTTCTTCCTCCCACGAAAAACGCAAACGTTCCTATCGACAAGAAGGTGCCGATCTCCCATGTTACGGCTGACAACAATTTCGTCCACGATGACTGGGACGCAGAAGAAGAAGAGGAGCCGTCATCGCCTACACCAGCGTTGGAATCGGCGTATCCGGTATGAACGCCAGATTCATCGTTACATATTTTTGTTTCTAACTTTTTTTTCGTGTTGTATCCTTTAGTCTGCCGCTGGGAGCGGAGGAGTTACTGCAGACGCCAACTTTGCTCACGATGATTGGGACGATTGACCTTACTTAATATGATTATCGGTGGCAGAATTCTCAGACCAGACCTTGTCTGGTATTAAGCTTCAATAAAGCTTGATTCTTAAATAAGCAAAAAGACGTTTCAAAGCAAAAAACAGTATTGATGTGGTAGTTAGGCCTACAATCACATGCATTGGATAAAACACTTGGTGTTGAGATGCCGATCCCAGCGAGGCCAAGCCTCGAACTTTAAAGACGAGAATTTGTAATCACTTGATGGTAATTCTCGCTCGTAAGCCGCTCATATTTGTCCTTGGCTCTGTTAAAAACCCAAAGACGGTCCGAAATCTTTGATGGATCCATACCCTCCTTACGTAGCTTGGCTTTTTCCTGCTTCATAGTGCCCGTGACAGACATCATCTCCTGTTTCCGGAGGAAAAGAGGCATGGCAAATGAAGGTAGACGCTGCTTCACGAATCGCGCAAACTCGTCCAAGTCAAACGACTTTTCATCAAACACCATTGCAGCCATGCACGCACGTCCTTCATTTCCTGGTACTTCAACACCATAAATGCAAATCTCACTGAGTCCAGGGAACTTGGAAACCGCTTCGGCAACTTCGTTCGTGGCCACATTCTCCCCTTTCCAACGGAATGTATCGCCGACACGATCAACGAAGTGCCAGCAGTGTCTCTCGTCCTCCTTGAACAGGTCACCGGTTCGAAAGTACATATCTCCTTTCTTGAACACGTCAGTCAGCACCTTTTTGCTGGTTTCCTTCGTGTTCTTGTAGTAGCCTTGGAAACCTCGCGCAGGGTCTTTCCGATTTACCTTAACAATTAGTTCTCCCGGTTCGTTAATCGCACACTTTTGCATGAACCCGTTCTTCGAGCGGATATAGTCGTCTTTCTCGACATCATATCTGACGATCGCCACACCAGTGACTGCGTTGTTAATAAATCCGCGACGACCAAGATGCCCTTGGTCGGCTTTTGTCGTGCAAGCGTTCAGCATGCCCATCGGTCCTTCCGTGGAACCGTAAAATTCATACACTGACGGGATACCGAAGCGCTCTTGGAACGGAGCCCAAACGTCCGGCCGTAGTCCGTTTCCGAAAGCCGCACGGACATGGTTCTCCTTGTCGTTTGCCTTCGCTGGTGCGTTAAGCAGGTAGCGACACATCTCGCCAATATACTGGATCACTGTGCAGTCATACTCTCGCACTTCGTCCCAAAACTTCGTGGTCGAGAAGCGCCGCGAGATGCAGAGCGTCGCGCCTGAAAAGATCATCATGCCAACAGCCAAGTTGCCTCCCGACGTGTGATACAACGGCAGGGCGCAGTATAGTCGGTCGTGCATCGACAAGTGCATGGAGTACTTGAAGGCCAGCGAGCGCAAGATAATACTAAAGTGGTTGACCCTCGCGGCCTTGGGCAGGCCCGTCGTGCCGCTCGTGTAGATCAGCAGCGCCATGTCGGATGTCGAGATCTTGGCGTTCCGTCGGATGGACTCGGGCGGTCTCTCCGTCGACATCGTCAGCAGCTCCTCATCCAGCGAGAAGGCCCGCGGGAAGAAGGCGGCGGCCGCTTCCGCGGTCAAGTCCCCTACACAAAGCATCAACGGCCAGCGTTAATCTCCCTGGCCTGTGCTCTGAAGTCCCTAGTTCTCCTACCATCTCCGTAGATGTAAAACTCCATGTCGGCTAGCTGCTTCTCCACCAGCGGCAGCTTGTGGGCCAGCTCGTGGCCCACGATCATCCACTTGGTGGCCGCGACCGTGGCGCAGTGCGCGAGGCCGTCGGGCTGCAGGTGCGTGTTGAGCAGCGCCGTGACCACGCCGATCTTGGCCAGCCCCAGCCACACCACCACGAACTCGGGCCGGTTCTCCATGAGCAGCGCCACGGTCTGGCCGGGCCGCAGCCCGCGGCGCAGGCCCCAGCGGGCCACGCGGTTGGCCGCGTCGTCCACCTGGCGGAAGCTCAGCGCGCGCGCGCCGCACTGCATGCAGGGCTTGTGCGGCCAGCGGGCCACGCTCTGCTCGAACAGGTCGGGGAGGAGCGCGCCGTTGCGCGCGTGGCGCTTGGCCTGCAGCAGCGCCACGGCCTGCATGCCCGAGTGCAGCAGGTCGGACGAGATCAGCAGCTTCTGGTCCACGTAGTAGCCGAGCGCCGCGGCGCCGGCCACGGCCAGGAACTTGGTGGGCACCGCCAGCGGCAGCTCGGGCAGCGCGGCCAGCGCCTCGGCCACGCCGGGCAGACCGCGCACGGCCTCGGCCACGCTGTTCCAGGCGTCGGCCATCACGTCGCTTGGGCGGATTCCGGACTGGGGACACTGGCGAAGAGTATGCGCGTGTGCGGCTATGATTGTGCCACGCGGGGCTGCGTGTCGCAGTGTGTGAGTTGAAGACGTCCCTCCCCTACCGTTAGAATAGGGAAGATGCTGGTGATGAAGACAGGTTGGAGAAGCTGGCGAGGCGAAGGTCGACGGACCAGGTCGGCAGGTGCCACGCTGCTGCGAAGGCGAGTTGCCTTCAACGTAGGCTAGAACGGTCACTGAAGGCGGACGGTCGCTTCAGTGACGCAGTTAAAGTGGGTCACTCAGTGGAGCGGCAATAGTGACGGGGAATCATCATCATGAGCTGCATTGGTGTCTTGCAAGCTCGTGGTGGAGGTGGGCGTATTATGCAGGAGTGCTGTGAGGGGTAACTGCGTTTGTTGCGCAGAAGATCAAATGCACGCTTCTTTCGTGGCACTGACAATTTCGTCGTCACCGCCTTGGCAGTTCAAACCACCAAAGCCTCATCACAACTCCAACTATAGGCATCACCAGCACAGTAGTAGTAACGCACTCTCTGCTCAAGCTAAAGTCAACAGCACACCACTAGAGCTCTCAAAAAAAGTATTGTATTCTCTTCTCTCACAAAGCATATATAGGGAAGTACCATGAGCATACGCCTCAGCAGCGGCAACTAAACCAGCAGCAACAACTGCAACCCAGCGACCCAGCTCAGCTACAAAAGGAGCGCCGCGACGCCAGCTTACGCCTCGTTCAGGATTGTCGTCTTGATGATGCGGCCAGTCACCACGTACGGGTCCATGTTGGACGCCGGGCGACGGTCCTCAAAGTAGCCCTTGCCCTCGGCCTCCGCCACGCGCGGGATGCGGATCGACGCGCCGCGGTTCGCCACGCCGTACGAGAACGTGTCCA